>QPKB01000010.1:34532650-35732650 GCA_003546025.1 Camphora micrantha
ACTTATAACGAAACAGGGCCTGGCCCACTTAGATTTCCCTTTACAAGGAAGCAGTCCGTATTTGGCATAAGCTACGTTCCATTCTTTTTGCAGAGATGTCCTGTCAAAAAGTTTGGGGTCCAGATGGCGACAACCTCAACCCATTCTTGCCGTCCAAACAGTGTAAAGTAAAACATGTTTCTGCCTTACATTGACTTTCCAAACGCGGTGAAGTCATTTGTGGTACGGTACGGAGTGAATCAAAAAGTAGCCTTCTTTCCGTTTGGAGCCTGGGTGTACTTAACTATACTTTATTAGTTAATTGCCAAATGGGCCCTAAGTGTGGCCCGGCACTGTAGGGCCCACCTTTCATCATTGCTGCCCTTTTGATACTCTTTTCATCTCATGTTCTAGCATTAGGCCCAATTATATATTCATTGAGCCCTCACTCGTTGTTGGGTTGAATCTCAAGAAAATCTACCTTTAAGCTGTTATTTAAACATTAACTTTTAAGGCTGCTAAATTAAGGACTTGGATAATTTGGTGGCCTTGAACTCATTTATACCTATTAGACTGACTGTACTTTTTGTTGTTGATTCCAACTTTTGAGCAAATTAGATGATGATTTATGTTTAAATGGACAATTTTTTCCATGGCCTTTGTGCTCTACGGTTAATTCAAAATGGTGAACCATTCAAAGTGAATTTCATCCCCTTCAATAATATAACCCTAAGTTTTACTTGACCGAGGGATGGTCCTACCGTAAGATTTAACATATGACTCGTAATGTGATTAATGCATGAGATTGAGCTTATCATACTATGGCCAGTGCCTTAAATCTTCAAGAGGACCAACTTTTATTGTAGTAAAATTTAAGAAGATGACATTTTAGGGCGCATGATATTTGCTTTAAACAATTATAATAATCAATAGGTGGGCCCCATGGTGGAGTTCCTCACATCCCACTTATAGGAGACAGATTCTAACCGGTGGGGATTAAAAAACCTGTACTATCTCCTCATGCGGACTCCCACAAGTGAAAATCTCGACAATATATAAAAAGAAATTTTCTCCTACAATCAAAGTACATTTACATGGATTGAATCTAAAATAATACTACTAAAAACAGTTTCATCTATCTTAATCCCCTGTATAGTAGTAAAATGCATCCAAATGGACCTCATGAGTTTGTAAAGATATTCCTACTGTTCTAATCCCAAGAATAAGGATCCTGTAAGGGTTTTGACCCATGGTGACCATGAATAGACGCGTAGGTAGTCAAACACGGTGACCATGCGTAGACGCATGGGTAGGTTTTGACCCACGGTCATGAGTGGACCGATTACGGTCCGCCACATTACTGTGAGTAGCATGGTAGACTACGTGTGGTGATGTGGCGAAGCATGCTCATGGTCATCGTGGGATAAATCCTCATGGGATCTAGACTCTAATCCTAATGGGTTAAAAGATACTATCAAACTATAACACTACAAAATCACAAGGGCTATCATAATATTTGCTCATACAAAGATAACCTTTCAAAAAAAAAAACTATCATAATCACTTTATAATTCCTATTTATCCAAATCCAAGTGATGATCTTTACTAAACCAAATTTAATTCCTCTGTTGATTTTTTAAGCAAGATGTTGCTTTTTTTCCCCTTTCTAATCATTTTTGGATGTTTGTATTCATTTATTCTAAATATAAAAAATAATTAGAATATACTTTTGTTTCTTTAATTACCTTTTAGTCACAAAATATCTTTACAATTAGGGACCGGGTTGGGCAGGGGCTCTTTCCCTAGTTATATATATTAAAGCAGCAACTTTTTTCGTTAAGAGTGACATGTGACGCTTTCTTTTGGGCTTTTGCAATGATATGTGGCATACCCAAGCCTTATTGATTACTCATGTAGTTAGAGTGTGTAAACCTTTTTTGAACTACCTATTTTAGAGTGTCTAAATCTATAGATCCTCATCTTACACTGCCTCAAAAGATATGTTTGAAACAAATGAGAATGTATCTCAATATCTTCGGATGCCCATCAAGATTCTATCTGATTAAACAAAACCAAAATTGGAAATAATGAAAATTGTGAGCCCCAGTCTATGTTAGAGATCATGTGAGCCTACTTCCTATTAATATCTACTACCTCCTATTAATAAACAACAAAAGTGTTAGCCCCACTCCTCTATTTATGCTTTTGATAATTTGAGCCCTACTTCCTTTTAATACACTCCATTTTAATATCTACCATCTCCTCTTAATATCCGGGACCACTTTTAATCACGTTCCATATAAGATAAACTTTTCAAATTATAAGATATTCAATTTTAATGGAACTCATACAATAGTGGCCGATCTTATAATCTATATATAAATAACATCTGCAACAACATTCTTCTTCTTTTATTTTTTTTTTTTTTTTAATGACGAGGAACCCGCTGACCCTATGTGATTGATCATTGGTAAAACTCCGGATACACAATACCACCCACTAGCATTGTGTATCAGGTAAAATCCGAAACGGTTGTAAACTATGACCTCTAGCTCATTACTAGATTTCCCAACCACTAAAACAATTTAGTATAGGTACAATATTCGTCTCTATCTCCGTATCTTCACCTCAATATATGTGTCAGTTCATTGTTTATATATATATATATATATATATATATATTTTGTATCCCATTAATTTCCTTCTTATACATTTGACTGTTTCATAACTATTTTGAGAAACTTTTTTTCATATTTAAAACTTAAATCTTTTTCAATATGCATAGGATTGTTCCTCAATTATAGTTGATTATGTAATCTAGATTATTATTCTTCATATTTAATTATTTATTTTATTTTATTCTTTTCTCTTTTGCATCAGTTAATTCGGAATAGAGGATGACTTAATATAATAAATTTAAGTTTTTTTTTTTTTTTTTTATTTTAACTTTTACATCTTTTTAATTGTCTTTCTTTTCGATGTTATTATAATATCTTATTATCGTATTTATATTTTGTTACGGCCTAGCCGGGGCGGGGCCTCTCGTACTAAGTCTAAATTATTCACGAACGCCCTATTGCAGTAGTTGTAAAACAAACCCAATTATAATAAGGAAATACACAAATAGATTAGGAAATGCATATCCAAATACAATTAGGAAACATCCAAATAGACTTAGGAAATGCAAATCCAATTGCAATTAGGAAACATCCAAATAGACTTAGGAAATGCAAATCCAATTGCAATTAGGAAACATCCAAATAGGAAATAGATTTAGGAAATGCAAATCCAATTGCAATTAGGAAACATCCAAATAGAATAGGAAATATATGAAAAGGGTAACTGGAAAGTAATCGGTCTATTTAAAGCACTCGAGGACTCTATTTTTGTTTTACAGAGCTCCTTTCACTTCCTCTTCCTCTTCCTCTAGCGAAAAAAGCAATCGAGTATTCATGGCGACGAATCCAAGTTCTTCTTCCTCTGAGCCGGAGCCGTACGTATCGCTAACTCTTTCTTTTGATTGGAGAGATTTGGGGGGGATTTTCGGGTTAGGGTTAGGGTTAGGGTTTTGTTTGCAAGATAAAGATGCTGGATAGCTATGTGATTCGAGATTGCTTTGTGCTTTTTTTTTTTTAGTTTTAATTGAGAATTGTTTCTTTTGCGTTGATTTTTAGGGTTTGGGTTTGGGTTTGGGTTTGCGGACTAATATAAACGGCTGGAAAAGCATGTGAGCCGCGATTTTGTTGTTCTGTCGATTAAAAATCTTTTCTTTTTGCGTTGATTTCAGGGTTTGGTTCTCCGAATTGAGAATTGTTTCTTTTGCATGATTTTAGGGTTTTGGTTTTTGTTTATACAACAAAACCGTTGGAGAAGATTGGGAAACGAGATTTTCTTTGTTAGGTCGTTTGTAGATTGTTTCTTTTGTGCTGATTCAAGGGTGTTAAGGGTTTTGTCTACACAACAAGCTGCCCCAGAAATTTGGGAAACGAGATTGTCGGTTTTGCTCGCACAATGAAACTGAAACTTCTGGAAAATCAATTGAGAATGGTTTCTTTTGTGTTGATTTTAGGGTTTGGTCCTCTCAATTGTGAATTGTTTCTTTTGCATGATTTTAGGGTTTTGGTTTTGTTTATACAATAAAACCGTTGGAGAAGATTGGGAAACGAGATCTTCTTTGGTAGGTCGTTTAAAAATTGTTTATTTTGTGCTGATTTAGGGGTGTTAGGGTTTTGTTTACACAACAAAACTGCCCCAGAAATTTGGGTACCGATATTGTCGGTTTGGTCACAAAATGAAACTGAAACTGCCGGGAAATCAATTGAGAATGGTTTCTTTTGTGTTGATTTTAGGGTTTGGATTTTCTTTACACAAAGAGAAAAGGAGTGTTGGAAAACCATGTGAACTGAGATGCTAACATTGCTCAATTGACAGTTGTCTCTTTTTATTAGTAGGTAGTATTATATGATCTACACGGTCTGGACAGGCAATCCGAGCCTGATATTTCATATTGTGCATTCAACATAATACTAAGTTGATTTAACTAACTCTCTGCTTTGATTTGTTATAAGATTAAAAAATAATACTGATGAAAGTAATGTATGACCCTATTCTAAACAATCAAATTATTTCAATGCTTATAAAGATTACACAACAACAATTGTGCACTTTAAATTGGTGGATAATCGGATATTATGTTGTGAACTCTCCAATATGAGAACGTGTGTTGATTGGCTTCTCTTCGATATGCTATCCATTTTAAACAGTCGAGGATAAAATCATAGATGTGACAATGATTTCTTATGGTGATTTGGTTGTAATTATTCTCATGGTATTTGCATGGATTCTTTATTGATCAACATTGTTTATTTATTATTTTACCTTCGGCCTATGTATTGCTAACAGGAAAGGCACTAAGAGAGATTTTAGCACTGCGATTTTGGAGCGTAAGAAGTCCCCTAATCGTCTTGTTGTGGATGAAGCCATCAATGACGATAATTCTGTAGTTTCAATGAACCCTGCAACGATGGAGAAACTTCAGTTTTTTCGAGGAGATACTATTCTAATTAAGGTAATTTTTGTTTTTCCTCCCAAAATATATAGCATGCAAAGGATTCATCTATGTATGTGTTCAAGAGGTTTTTAACATGTTCCTAAAACAGGGAAAAAAACGGAAGGATACAGTGTGCATTGTCCTTGTTGATGACCTTTGTGAAGAGCCCAAAATCAGAATGAACAAGGTTGTCCGTGCTAATCTCAGGGTTCGCCTTGGTGATGTTGTATCTGTACACCAGTGCCCTGATGTGAAGTATGGGAAGCGAGTTCACATCCTTCCAATTGATGACACAATTGAGGGTGTCACAGGCAATTTGTTTGATGCATATTTAAAGCGTGAGTCTAGAAGCAATCCCTTTTCCATTTTCCTTCTTTTACCATAGTGTTTTTCTGTTTTCTATAATGTATGATTCTTGATGTCTCTTCTTGATTCAACAGCTTATTTCTTGGAGTCTTATAGACCTGTAAGAAAGGGGGATCTATTTCTTGTAAGAGGAGGCATGCGGAGTGTTGAATTCAAAGTCATTGAGACAGATCCTGGCGAGTACTGTGTTGTCGCACCTGATACTGAGATATTCTGTGAGGGAGAGCCTGTCAAACGGGAAGATGAAGAGAGATTGAATGAAGTTGGTTATGATGATGTTGGTGGTGTTAGGAAGCAAATGGCTCAGATTCGTGAGTTAGTAGAACTTCCTCTAAGGCATCCACAACTTTTTAAGTCTATTGGTGTGAAGCCCCCCAAGGGTATCTTGCTCTATGGACCACCAGGTTCTGGGAAAACCTTGATTGCAAGGGCTGTTGCAAATGAGACTGGTGCATTCTTCTTTTTGATTAATGGACCAGAAATAATGTCAAAGCTTGCTGGAGAAAGTGAAAGTAACTTGAGGAAGGCTTTTGAGGAGGCAGAAAAGAATGCACCTTCTATCATATTTATTGATGAAATCGACTCAATAGCCCCCAAAAGAGAAAAGACACATGGTGAAGTTGAGAGACGAATTGTTTCCCAACTTTTAACACTGATGGACGGCCTTAAGAGCCGTGCTCATGTTATAGTAATGGGAGCCACCAATAGGCCAAACAGCATTGACCCTGCACTGAGAAGATTTGGGCGGTTTGACCGGGAAATTGACATAGGCGTTCCTGATGAAGTCGGGCGATTGGAAGTCCTAAGGATACACACAAAGAATATGAAACTTGCAGAGAATGTACGGTTGCATTCTTCTTCTTGTATCAGAATTCATATTTAGCAGTTCCTACTTCCTATACAGGATCATAATACTCTGATTTTCTCCCTTTCTTCCAGGTCGATCTTGAAAGGGTCTCGAAGGACACGCATGGATATGTTGGTGCAGATCTGGCTGCTCTATGTACCGAAGCTGCTCTTCAGTGCATTCGAGAGAAAATGGACGTCATTGACCTGGAGGATGAGTCCATTGATGCTGAAGTTCTCAATTCAATGGCTGTGACAAATGAGCACTTCCAAACTGCATTGGGTTCTTCAAATCCTTCAGCATTACGTGAAACTGTATGCCCTAAATTTAGAAATTGTCTGCATCTTTATTTACATTTTAGAATATAGTACTGCTATGGCTAGCAATGGGCCTGATCTGGGCTGGACCTACCTGTGCCAATTCCAGACTCAATAGGAGTCCAGAGCCCAAGCCCAACTCTAGATCTGACATGGAATCCAACAGCAGGTTGGAGTCTGCGCAATAAGAAGTTTAGGAGGCCTGAGCCCACCCATTGTGCTCAGTGAACTGTCTGCACTCCCGCATTCTTAATTACTAGACTGAGACTTGAGATGGGGGCTGGACTTGGGTCCATTGAAAGCCATGTAGTGTTTAGTTTTTTAATTAAGAAATTGTCTCTCTTTGGATCACTATTGAGACTGAGTCTGTTGAGACTGAGTTGATGCATATTGGCTTGGTGGGTATGGTCGTATGGGTATCAAGTCAACTTGTTTCAATCGGGATTTGGCTATGTGCTCCAAATATGCACTTAGATTGGTTGTAAAAATAAACTGGCTTTCCATGGCAGGTTGTGGAGGTGCCTAATGTGTCATGGGAGGACATTGGTGGCTTGGACAGCGTCAAAAGGGAACTTCAGGAGGTATGTTTTTTTATTAGGATTTAACTTGTACGCTATTTTTCTCAAAATATTATATATATATATATATATCATTAGTAGTGTCAATATGTGTCCATTCTACATGACTGCCGACTAGACATACTCAACTGCGTTATGTAATGGTGGCTCTTGTCCAAAGTTTTTTTACTAGTTGACATTTTAATTTATTGCAAGAGCAAGAATACCTGTGTCTAGCATATAGAAATATTCTAGAACCGGCGTGGCAGTTATTATGCAAATCACGGGCTATCCTGTGAGGGCTCCCTGGGCTGCCTATGATCAACCCCACCAATTCTATGATGATTGATGACCAACTGGTTTATAACCGAACCCACATTGTAGGGCCCATTATTGCCATCTGTTGGTATGGTGAATGATTGAATAGGAAAATACTATTGATTACATATGGCCTAAATTTTAATTAATTAAATGGTTGCAACTATAAATCGAGTGCTCCATCTGTTGGAATGTTGAATGATTGAATAGGAAAATAATATTGATTACATATGGCCTAAATTTTAATTAATTAAATGGTTGTAACTATAAATCGAGTGCTTGATGAACATTTGAACCAGATTGTTCCAGCCATTTATTTTTGGGGTTCTTCATGATATGGTTATGCTTATCAAGTGAATCTATGTGGCCCTTACTTAACAATGTGTCATGTCCTGCATATAAAGAGTGCTAAGTGGCCTCAGCAAGATGGGTTGGACTACATATGTAATCTTCTTTTTTTTGTGATTCCGGTTATCAATAGAGCCCCAATATGATTCTCATCATTGACCTATCCCTTTGTTTCCATCATTGGGTGGGCCCACTATAATTCTATCATTTGGTTGCTCTCCAACCTCCGTCTTGTCTTCCATTTGGGTGGCCATTGGCCTGTCTTGATTATGTCATTAGGTGGGCCCACCAAGATGCCCATCATTGGTTGACCACCGTAGGTTTGGTCACCTTGTTACCATCATTTGATGTCGCCATTGTTATCTCATTATTTTTTGTGGGCCTCCTGCTATTACTACTATATTGTTGTCTCTCTTGTTTTGCTGTTTTGTTGCTGCACAGGTTTACTAGTTTATCTATTATTTTGATCTTTGCCTTACATTTTGTTCCATGGCTTTTGTTTATTTGTTTCTTCTCTGCATGTGTTATTTTCAAGTTAATATATCATTTGAATATTTCCCTTGCTTTCTTGAATTTATTTATTCACCTCCTAGATTTTTTTATTTGAAGCTGATTTACCTATTACATTGTCTATGCTGGTCACTTGCACTTAATTACATGATGAATGTGCATATTATTGGCAGACCGTGCAATATCCGGTTGAACATCCTGAGAAATTCGAGAAATTCGGAATGTCTCCATCAAAGGGTGTCCTCTTCTATGGCCCTCCAGGATGTGGTAAGACTCTCCTCGCAAAGGCGATCGCAAATGAGTGCCAGGCTAATTTCATAAGCGTCAAGGGGCCAGAGCTTTTGACAATGTGGTTTGGAGAAAGCGAGGCTAATGTGAGGGAGATATTTGACAAGGCTCGTCAATCAGCTCCTTGCGTGCTTTTCTTCGATGAACTAGATTCAATTGCAACTCAGGTATTAATTTAATAATCATATATATTAGAACACTGAACTTATTCTATACTAAATTTTTTTGGATCAATTGCAAATTGCTTTCATTGCCATATCAACTAAACTTTCTGTTTAGTTTCCTTTTCATTTCTCCAGTCTCTTTGGATTTTTTAAATTTATAATTTTGCTCGTTTCAGCGTGGAAGTTCTGTTGGAGATGCTGGCGGTGCTGCAGACAGGGTTTTAAATCAATTATTGACTGAAATGGATGGCATGAATGCAAAGAAAACAGTTTTTATTATTGGTGCGACGAACAGGCCAGACATAATTGATCCGGCACTACTTAGGCCAGGTCGCTTGGATCAATTGATTTACATCCCTCTACCAGATGAGGCTTCCCGTCTTAAAATATTTCAAGCTTGTTTGCGGAAGTCACCTGTATCAAAGGATGTTGATCTTACCGCTCTAGCTCGTTACACTCATGGTTTTAGTGGAGCAGATATTACTGAAATCTGTCAGCGCGCTTGCAAGTATGCAATCAGAGAAAATATTGAGAAGGTTAGTAATTGTTTATGCTATACTATACTGTTTTAGTAGGATTAGTTGAATATGTCATTCATGCTGTCTATGTGCAGTCTTTTATATATATATATATATATATATATTGTGTGTATCAGTAGCAAAACTCTTAACAGTGAGATCAGTGCATAGGATTTTTTTTTTTTTTTGTTACACTGGCAATTCAATCTCTCTCTCTCATGTCCCCAACCAGTTTGATCTAACAGCCAAGAGCAAATGTATAGAACTTTTAACATACACTTTGGACTATAGTTTATGTATTTATTTCTAATCAGATCAATGGTTTGGATCACTGATCTGTGATCACTTTTTTTTTTTTTTAAATGATCTATGAACACTTAAAGCACGAATACAATTCACAAGGAGTCTTATCTCTATGTTAGGCTGTGTAAATCAGGTTATCCATTCTTCAACTTTGGCATGAATATAGGTGTCCCAGTGATGAGTTTTCTTTCTGTTGCTTCCGAACTGCCTGTCTCCTTTAATTATCACACTCCTACTGGAATATGTCTCAGTTTTCTATGTATGTATTATCTTATACTCTCGCACAAGTTGAATGAAATTTCCTCTATGCATTCTCTCGTGTGAGTTGATGAATCCCTCTTGCTTGGGTGAAGACTTTTCGGAAAACGCCTTCGGTGATAACTTTAAAGACTCTCTCTCTCTCTCTCTCTCTCTCTCACACACACACACACACAAATACATAGTGTTCTCCAAGTCTCACTAAATATGACCTTGAGTTCTGAAAGTGTGCTTATCTTTAAGAAATACCAAAAAATTGCTTTCTAAGAGCACAGATAAAGTACAGAACATACAAGATAAAGCTACCAAGAGCCACAGCTTATGCCATCATTGAAATACAATACTTCCCTTTCCTGTTACTTCTATTGATCTCTCTTCTTGTTCCTTTTGGTAATTAGGATTAATGCTCGACTCTATTTGGTAGTTGGGCAGTTCTGGAGTATGCTCATCAGTTGTTTATTGTGCTTATGTGCCTCTATTTGATCATATTATTAAATACAAGGACTTATAAGAAATACCTTTTTACGGATTGAGCTAAACATGAGGGGTTAAGCGTCTCCAAGGGGCCATAAAATTACCCCTTCGAGTGGAAACCACTTCTTTTCCCCTGTTCTCTCAATATCCAAAGGGCCCAACTGTATTTTTCAAATGGGAGAGTAGCAGTGCATTGTGACTGTTGTTTAAAGCTGTCCATAGTGTTGTGCTTTATTAGCATCTTTCGAACAACTTATAATTATCACATGCTTGAAACTATTTTGATTGGAAATCTGACCTCCCAACTGACAACAGGATATCGAGAAGGAGAGGAAGAGGAGAGAGAGTCCTGAAGCGATGGAAGAAGATGACACTGATGAGGTCCCTGAAATTAAGGCTGCACATTTTGAAGAATCTATGAAGTTTGCTCGTAGGAGTGTGAGCGATGCTGACATCCGCAAGTACCAGCTCTTTGCTCAAACACTGCAGCAATCTCGTGGGTTTGGATCTGAATTCCGTTTTCCAGACCGCACAGAGAATGCTTCGACCACGGGGGCTGCTGCGGATCCATTCTCTTCTGCTGCTACGGCTGCAGATGATGATGACCTGTATAACTGAAACCAAAATACAGGTTTCTTTTTGGATTTTGTTTGGGTTTTATATTAAGCAGCACACACCAACAACTGTCTCTTTTATTCTTTTGGGATTTTTCTGAATGGATGCTTATTTTTAATTTTGCTAAATGAATGGATATCTATTTATTCTGGAATGTTTTGAGCATGGTCCTTTTTATTTATTTTTTTGGGATCAAAGTAACTTGTGCTTCTTCTGCAATGATATCAGTTGTTGATTTAATAGTCCCATCGTATTTAAAGTGATTTAGATTGAGTTTTGCTTAGATTTTATTTTTACTCTGCATGGATTTGATTGACATGTGAATATGTAGCTAAGAGCATGGTTCTATAAGGGCGTTATCTGTGGGGCTTTGTAGTGGTGGTTTGCTTCGGCCACACATGATCCGATGGGTATGAGAGGTCCAGGAGTACTATTGCTACCACCCACCTACACAAGTCCTACAACAACCAAGGGCAACCATAGCCTCCACAAGAGACCAGGGCTGCAACCAGTGAGTTCGAGTTGGGAGTCTTTACTAGCTCACCTTTACATAAATATGCTTGGTGCAGTGGTCCAAACAAAGTCCTCAACCAATTGGTCCCTCAGGCAAATAATAGGTTGTGCCTTGTGGGTTTGAAAAATCAGAATAATTTTCCTTTCTATTGCAAAATCCTCTTGTCAAACAAATGGAAACTCCGCTTTCATAGATGCATGATAATCAATCAAGGGAAGCATGATTGATAATGGAGAAGTTTGGACATGGATGGAAGAATCTAAACTCTTCTGCCAGTGAAGAAGCCATTAGTTTTAGTTCTTCAAAGGTCTTGGTTAGGTTTTAAAAGAGTTTGATTTCTATGTCGTCATGTAATCTTATTGTAATTGTATCATATAAATGCAACCGCCAGTAGTGTCTGGAGCAATATGAAGGGATTCAATTGAACGGAGGCCACTGAACTAAACGTGTGGAGGGATTAAATTGAACAAAGATTGGGCCTGACCCAAAAAGGGGAGGCACAAAAGTTTATAATCAAATCTGAGCTTGTGGAGGAGGGGATTATTGTTATAAGTTGATCACAGGATGCTAGTGTGGATGCCTGTCCGCACAAAAGAATGGTGTGGTTTTATGGGGGCCCATCTTGCTTCATGCTGATAATTGGGGACGATGGGACTGGAAGATCTCAAATGAGATTTCAGTATTGTGCACAGTATCAACCCCATCAGATCATTTTTAACCCCTTGAAAACAACAGTAGGTATCAATGTTCTATTGGCCAACTCAAGGCAAGTGTCACCGTGAGTGCCTCAAAAGAACTGAACTGATCCTAGGTTCTCCCCAAAATCTGGCAATCAGTCGGTATAATAGCCAATGATCGGACAACTTTGAATCCCTCAAAATAATACACCCTCTCGTGTCCTTTTACATACAGTTAAGTCATAATGAGTTCTTTGATTGTCTAAGTCATAATGAATTATTTGATTGCCATACTTTTAGGTGTATCCTACACTAATTGAAACCTTACATAGATCTCTTATTACATTTTATCAATTTTTTTAGTGGTAGTCTTTAAATATATCTTGAGACTTATTTTTAACTTAGTGATAACAGGATGATGTCATGGTTCAAAATTGGCCATTAACGGTTCCAATGGCCACTCAAGTCTGAAAAAAAATGTTAGAATAGGCAAGAGAACATGGTTGAAAACATCACGTGCACTCTTACATGCCCCACATGCACTTGCAGTGTCCATTACTACTAAGGTCTTTTGCATTTGTTGCTTGATGGGTTTGCAGATCTGAGATCCCTCCTGGTGCTAGGCATGTGCCCCCTTTCCACCCCTTACAATTAGACCAGTAATATTTTAATTTCACCCTCCACAGTGACCCTTATCATTCACTGGCCATTCTTCAATGTTCCATAGCTTGAACATGGCATTGCATTGCATTGATCAGTTGTCATCTTTGACAAGTGGGTCATCAATGAGGTGGACCCACCTAGTCATTTGCCCTGATTCATGGGCATTCTTGTGTTGGGAGGTGTTTGAATTGACTTTATGTGGAGAGATTTTGCTGGGTCATGTGATTTGATTCCTTCTGGGTTTATTTGAAATCCCATGTCCCAGAGCACCAACCCCTTTCCTTTTTCAAATCATAGAAAGGAAATCAAAAGTTCCAAAGGCAACCATCAAAGTTAAGTAATCACATGGGTTCTTAATAGGGAATCTAAGAAGTACTCCAAAACAAGCTTTGGAAATAAAGAAATGGGTGGGTGATGAGAGATGACGACCCATTTAACTTTTAAATGTGTCTTCTTACACCAAAACTCTCAGATCTTGTCCCTCATATGGGTCATGAAAAAACATATATGGGTTTCATGTAGGGCTGGCAGCAGACCTAGATGGCTTCGTTGGCTTCTGAGTTTGGGCTTTTGTGAATGTGGTTTGGGTCTTAGTTAATCTCCATTAAGAGGTGATCGTGTGTCAGCCGAGCCAGAGCTGACCCAAGCCTAGCTTTTGTTGGGCTAGATTTGGGCTCTACTTTAGGCCAGGGGTTGTGCCTCTACTAATCTTTCTGGGACTATATTAAATGGACTGGACTTGAGCCATATAGATGTAAAGGCTTGGCCTGAAATTCAACACAATGGGGTGTATATATTTTGAAAATGGATTGAGCATGGGCTCGAATTTCAGCCCTGATAATAAATGGGCCTGGCCATAGCTTGCCAAGCCTAGCCCATTTATCATCAGGGATTCAATTAAAGACCATATAAAGGCCTGTTTGAAAAACCTCAATGAGTAGCTCAATTGGCCTAAGACCACGGTTTGCACCTTGATGTTGTAGGTTCGAAATTGCACTACTACAATGGGGTTACAGGGGGAGTTTATCCGGCTTTCCTCTGGGCTAACCCTCCCATAGTAAAAAAAGAAAAAAAAAAAAAAAAAAAAGGGGCTGGTTTGAATGAGGAGAAAAGCAAGGAGTGAAACTTTTTCCAGAGGAACCTCTTTATTCTTGTTTGGATATTTCTTCGAAAGGAAAATTTTCTTAATTGTAAATCGTTTTTGCAAGAAGTAAGAACACTTTTATCGTTGGAGGTGTGGAGAGAAACTATCATTTTCTCAATCAAATTAGGTTTTATTTACTAAAGAATTTCTAACCAATTTACTATTTTCTTAAGTTTAAATGAAGTTTTCAAAAAATGATTTCTCATGAATGATTTTTTAATTCAAATCCAAACATAATGGAAAATCACTGTTAGTGAAAAGAAACGATTCTCCATAAGTAAATTTTTAAAACTTTCTTCATTTCTCCACTTAGTGGACATTTCCCACTTTCAATTTTCTTCACACCCAAACAAATCAGGCCCTTGGAGAAGACTTGTGGAGAAAATTGTCAGTGTTACAAATTTGAATTCTTGACCTCTATTTTCTCTATCATTTCTTCACAACCAAATCGACCCTGGAATGGTAAGAGGTAATTGCAAGTCAACATGTGCATTCATGTGAAGAGATGCTTTTGTGGGTTTCTCTCTCCACTGGGAGAAGACCCTTGCATTTCTAGTTTTCTACCTCTCCCATATGAAGTCGAAATCTTTTCTATAAAAAAAAAAAAAAAAAACTAGTTTTTGCTCCTTTTCTGATAACAAAATGTATGGCGCCAAAAAAAAAAAAAAAAGAGCAGTGGACTACAAAGAAAAGGAGAAATATTTTCCCCTCTATTGCATAATCCTCTCCTCATGCAAATAGAAATGATACTCCGAACTCTCTAAGGCACATATTCAAGAGAAATTGCAAGGCTTCTCAGTGGGCCCACATATGAAATCCTTAAATTAATTAAAATAAGTACCCCCTCTTTGTAAGATTCCTCACCAAATTTTATTTGTATAAAAGTTAAGCTCATTGTTGGATTGGCCACTTACAAAAGACATGAATACAAAATTATAAAGAAGAGAGAGGAACTTATTTTAAGCTGTCTCCCCAGCAAATTTAAGAGGATCTGGATTCTGGTGTACACTGGGCCTCCAGGAGCCTCTAAAAGCTTTCAACATAACTGTCCTCATGTACCAGAATTCTCCCCCTCACACATGTGGGTTGTCTAGTGAAGGCCCCTACATGACATGAAAGGGAGGAAGCTTCCTTTTCATATTTTGTTTGTCCTCAAATAATAATTACTGGTGGATTTCTTCCCCAACCCAAACAGCCAATCATTACCCCAAGTCCCCACATGCACACATCCTTTCCCTTTCCCCAACCTTTAACACTCCCCTCCCAACAAAAAACACACATCACAACATGCCTGTGGCATTCCCAAAGGACCCTACCCTTGTGAGAAAGGTGAGAAGTGACTTGAGAAGGAAGCAAAGAAGGGATAAGTGCTTATCTAGCTTACTTTCATCCCTAAAATAGCCTTCTCAAACCTTTAATTGCTGTCTACCTTGTGAGTTGTAACTCTCATTGTCATTGTTTCTTAATATATAAATTAGTGGCATGCTAACTCCAATGTGGTCCTCTCATTTTACCCTGCTAATAGCCTTACTTAATTCTATTTCAAGTAACCCAATTCAAGATTTGAAGTTTTGAGTAGAGGATTTAGGGATGAGTTAGTTCCAACAAACACATTAACCAACAAACACTTTTAACTACTTTTAAAATTTGAACCTAGTGCCAATAGAAAGTGTGGGATCCTTTTTCATTAGTTACAACTATAACTGATCCAACACATCACATAATAAGCCAATATTTGGAACTCCTTTGATATTTCATTAGATAAAAGTATAAACTTCATTAAATAATACGAGTACCTTTGTTTATACCAACAGTATGACAAAAGAATGAAATATTGACAACAGAGTTATGGATGGGAGTTTTGTTTTACAAAACTTTGGGTTTCCTCAGGTTATTAACAGAAAATCCTCAAGGAAAATGAAAATATGTACAGTATAGGAATATAGGATCTGTACAAAATGCATAAATAAGCATTAGGGAAATATCACAAAATTATCGTGGTATTATTACATTCACATCACATTATTATAAGACTTTTACGATATTTCCAATCCCTCTGAATGCTAATGGGTTATTTACATTCAAAGAATAAAATGCTGCGGCATCAATAGACTCTAAAAGAAGAAAAAGCTTCTATTTCGATTGTAGCTCAGCTGGTTTGAATCCAAGTTCGAGTGCCTGTGTGTGTGTCATGAGTTAAACTCTTCTAATATAACTAATATAAAAGGAAGCTTTTCACCAGTGAGCAAGCTATTAGAGGTGAACTATACATGCAGTCTGCTCGTAAAAATTCTCTGCTAAAAGATGAGAAAAGAAAGAGGAAAGGAGCAATTCATTGAGTTGCCAAAATGCCATTAATATGGCGATAACTACCTGCCTACAAATATTATTGCTCTTCCACTGTACAGTACACTCAATTTTTGAGCCCATAAACAATAATACCTAGTTATCTTAATTTACATCTTACCAAGATACCCCCCTTGATGAAAAAAAAAAAAAAAAGAATCTCTACCTTTCCTTGTATTTAGGTAAGCGCTCATCTTCAATTCAAATTTTTCCCATGACATATACCTCCAGTTGAAGAGTAGGCCAGGGAACAATGTGAGGACCCCTGCAAGAGCAATTGGGCCGGCGAGACCCCCGCTGCAGTTGACACCTCTGCCTGCTTCCAGGGGTCGCCGGCTAGCTTTTGAACGTCGGCCTCTGGCGGCAACTCATGCCTAATCCCCCTCAGCAATGCAGCAACGTCTTTCATTGTGGGGCGATCATCGGCGCGATTGCTTGCACAAAGAAGAGCTATTCCAAGTGCTTGTAGCATCTCTTGTATTTGGGAGTCAGGGCGGCCCTGCAACTTGGTGTCGATGATCTCAACAGGATCGCGCTTGCTCTTAAGATGCTCGCGGACCCATTGAACCACATGTTGGCCTTCAGGGAAGGATGGGTCGACCGGTCTCCTTCCTGTTATGAGCTCTAGGAGGACAACGCCATAACTATACACATCGCTTTTCTCTGTGATCTTTAGCATGCAACCATACTCTGCAATGCAAGCAGATGCCACACCAATACAATTCATTAAATAAGGATTGAAAGTGAACAAACATATTTTTTGTATCTAGAGTTATAGGGATATAAACTATGGTTGGATCTAGCAACCAATTTTTTTCAGTTAGATCCTTTGGATAAACAGGGGATGTTATTAAGAACAGATGAAGATTTCGGAAGGAATTTTTTTTTTTTTTGGTTGTGTTGGTTGGTTCTGCCCTTGGTCATTCTGCTGACCTCAAGTGTGTGACTGTGAGTGATTGTGTCGTGCCAATAAAATCAAGGGGCCATTTGTTTCATGTAATGTAACTTCTAGAACTAAAAAGAATTCAAGGGGGGACATGTGAAATGAATACTCGGTCACCACAGTAGAAATTTAAATCTATGAAAATCGCAGGGAGTTACTGTTCCATCCACATCTCTACTTTTATCATTCACCCCTTACCTCTTCAATGGTCTATGGTTTTATCTTTTTCTAATAGAAAATAGAAATCAATAATCTTTGGTTGAAGACTATTTGAGCATAAATTTCTTTGGATTCAATTTCATGCAAACAAAAACCCCCAACAATGGAGAAAATTGCTCAGGGGTGGATGTCTTGCATGAAAAGTGCTTACGCCCTCCGTGCGGTCCACTTGGGGCCTCCTATGGTCCATCCAACCCCCTTACACCCACAAGACCCCACCCCAAATGTCATAAGCACGAGAATGGGATTGCTTGTGATATGTTTTTTAAAACCGTTAAACTTTAGAGCCATGGATCGAGTGGGGGGGCATCTCTTCCATTATTGTCGCGGCTCGGGTGAGTCCCACAAGACTGTCCATACATGGCTCAGTACTGGACACCGCACATGAGCACCACCCATGTGGGTCAGATTCTTTTCAATACTTGGATAATTCATTGCCATTTTACTCTTGTCCCTTGTATTTTGTCCAAAATCTTAAGGGTGATGGAATGAATGGTGACCGGACCTCAGTCACTTTGTTAAAAAAGTAAAGAGGACAAAAAGATCACTACATTCACTATATAAATGAGATGGAATGTCATTGTTCCAATCCAATTGGGCCCCCAATAGAATCATACAAAGAGATGGGCCCTTCTTTTTGTTCTCCTGATCTCATGCATTGGTTAGGCAGTCCCTAATCTTTTCCCATCAATCATTTCATGGAGGTCCCACATCATCTCAAGCGACCCATCCCATCTATCATACATAATTGCGACACAGCCATTTGGTCTGCTTGCATTGCAGCCCCCCATAGTTGAGCCTTTTAAGACACTGATGAGGATCAACCATTCATCAACCACTTCAAAGCATGGTTTTTAAAACCAGCCCAAAGACTAAAAAACATCATAAAAAGATTTGATATTAAGATATTAATCCTCAAACTAATTTTAAAAAAATGGGCATTTGTTACTATTTTAGTCATTAAAGAAATTTCCAATATTCTTCTCTCCTTTAGATTAAAAATAGAAAAATCCCAGTCGATCGAAGCTCAAAATCTATAAATCATTCAAAAGAAATAATGGGAATACACTCACCAGGTGCAATGTAGCCGTAGGACCCAGCGAGTCGAGGGTTTGTCAAGAGGGACCCACCACTAGCCTCATCGCTCTCCGTCATGAGCTTGGCTAGGCCAAAGTCCGCCAGGCAAGCCTCATAGCGCTCTCCGAGCAAGATGTTGTTGGCCTTCACGTCCCGGTGTAGAATAGCAGGCACACAATCGTGGTGCAGATAGGCTAGCCCATCGGCCACGCCCAATGCTATTTTGAACCTCGTCTCCCACTCTAACACCCCGGCCGCGGTCGAGCCCACTTCGTGCAAAAGCGAACCCAAACTCCCATTAGGCATGTAATCGTAGAACAAAAGTCTTGTTTTATTATTTGCACCCCAACCCAAAAGGCGCACTATGTTCCGGTGCCGGATCCTTGCCAGCGTGGCAATTTCCGATGAAAATGCCGATGCTGAGAACTTCTCCATCGACCGGAATCTCTTCACGGCGACCGTCTGCCCCGACGAAATATTCGCCCGGTAAACCACCCCCGACCACCCCTTCCCGACCACATTGCCAGCCGTCAGGCACCGTGCCACGTCAGCAATGCTGATATCCAGCTTCTGGTACAGTGTCACCTCCCAAGGTGGGCCCATATCCACGTCAGCGCTGTCCACGTCACCCGCCGCCCGTTCTCCTACGTGGGCCCCGCGTCCTCGCCTCCGCCCGCGCACGAAGATATAGAGCGCCGTGGCGAGGAGAATGCAGGCGGCGCTCAGCAGCACGACCATGGCGATTCGGGCCGATCTGGCCGCTGCTCGGCGAGCCGCGCCGGATGAGCCGGCGGCGCAGGCGGCGCCTGGAAGGCAGAGGGAGGGGTTGTCCTGGAGGTCGCTGAGAGGGAGCTTGGAGAAGAAAGGGGTGTCGGGAACTCGGCCCGAGAAATCGTTTGACGAGATATTGAGCGATACGAGATTTTGCAGCGCCGCCAGATGGTCGAGGCCGCCCGACAGGAGGTTGTGGGAGAGGTCGAGGACCGCCAGCTTCCCCAGCCCGGAGAACTCCGCCGGGATCCCGCCGGAGAGCCCGTTGCAGCTCAGATTCAATGCGATCTCCAGCGCCGGAATCTGCCCTAGGCTCGCCGGAATCTCGCCAGAGAACGCATTCCGGCTCAGGTCCAGCAGCTGCAGCCTCGCGCACGATCCGATCTCCTGCGGGATCCGCCCTGAGAATCCGTTCCGGCTCAGATCAAGCTTCGTCAAAGCGGTCAGCGCACCGAGATCCGACGACAGCTCGCCGGCGATCGCGTTGTCGGAAATGTCGATGAATTGCAGCGTGGTGAGAGTGCCGAAATCGGCCGGCAATCCGCCGGAGATCGCATTGGAATGAAGGTCTAAAAAGGTCAGATTCCGGCATCCGGCGATCTCCGGCGGCATCGCGCTGGTCAGGCGATTTGACCCCAGGTCAAGGAAGTTGAGGCTCCGCAGCCGCCCAATCTCCGGCGGGATTGGGCCGGCGATCTTGTTGTCGTTGGCACGAAGCCTGACCAATGCCGTACAGTTCCCGATCTCCGGCGGGATTGCGCCGGAGAGGCTGTTGGAGAGTAGCAGTAGCTTGTTCAGGCTTTGCAGCTGAAACATCCCTTTAGGAATGGGCCCAGTAAGCCCATTCTGAGAGAGATCCACTGCCTCAAGCGCCGCACATTCTGCGATGGACGGTGGGATGATCCCCTCCAGCTTGTTATTCCACAGGTAGAGGAGTGTGAGATTTGTGAGCCGTCCGATCTCTGATGGGATCGCGCCCGAGATCTGATTGTTGTCGAGCTCGAGCTGGGTCAGGCCCTGGCAATTCACGAGCTCCACGGGGATCTGGCCCGATATCAGATTCGTGCTCAATTGCAGCTCCTGAAGGTTGCTCAGATTGCCCAACACCGGCGGGATCCCGCCGGTGAGTGAATTCATCGATAGGTCGACCACCATCAGCTCCCTGCAGCTCGCCAGCTCCGGTGGGATCACGCCTACCAGACTGTTCTGCCACAGGAGCAGGTTTCGGAGCTTCGAAAGGCGGCCGAGCCGGGCTGGGATTGAGCCCGTTAGTGAATTCTCATACAGATAGATGTTCTGCAGCTCGCTGCAGTCGCCTAATTCCGGCGGTATTTGCCCGGAGAGAAGAGCGGTGTAGATCGCGAGGGTCTGGAGCCGCTTGAGCATGCCCAGGCTGGGCGGGAGGAACCCAGAAATGCTGGTCTCAGCCAGGCCCAACATCACCAGATTGCTGCAGTTGCCAATCTCCAATGGAAGTGGGCCTTGGAGGTTCTTGTTCCCACCAGCTCTCAACAGCTCCAAACTCTTCAAATTCCCAATGGTGGAAGGGATTTGGCCGCTGAGCCCGTTGTCGTAGATGATCAGCTGCTGGAGGCTCGAAAGGTTCCCAATTGCGAGCGGAATTTGCCCCTCAAGCCCATTTGAATTCAGGTACAGCCTTTGGAGCCTGTCCAAGTTGCAAATCTGTCCGGGTATCTCTCCGGTGAGGCCGTTGTCGCTCAAATCCAACAGCTCCAGATTCCGACAACCGCCCAGTTCACCGGGTATAGGCCCAGTGAGGTTGGTCCCAGACAGGACTAGCTTGTTCAATGACCTCAATGCAGTTAAGTTGGAAGGGACTTGGCCTAACAAATTCACATACCTCAGTGTCAGTTCTACCACTTCCAAGTTTGAATTGCAGGAGACGCCGAACCAACTGCAAGGCGAATTGTCATCTGGCTTCCAGCTCCGTAACGCTTCGGTGGACGATCCTTTCAGGGTCTTCTTCCATGAGAGGAGAGCTTCGCCTTGTTGGTCTATGGCTGAGGCCGCCTTGTATTGACATTGGCTAAATGATAGGAGCAAGCAGCAATAAAAGAGGATAGAAGCAAAGAGATTGTGTGAATTGATAAACATTACTTCTCTGCTTCTACTCCAATTCCAATGTATGAAGAGCTGATTTGGGAAAGGGAAAGAAGAGGAAGAAGAGTGGGAAGAAAGAGAAGGCCATGGTCTTTAAATTTTGATGATTTCTTTTAAAAAAGATGCAGGCTCAAGACCCAGATTCTCCGGATCCAAGAACAGCTAGGCCATGTTGGTTGTGCAGAGAGATGGAATTTAGATGGTGTTTTATCATTTGTTTATGGATGGGGACTGAAAGAGAGGTGGGGAGGATTGAGTTTTTTAAAGGGAGGGGGGAGGGACTTTCCCTACAATTTTTTATGCATAAATCTGAGCTTGTGATCCTGTTCTTCAATGCAATTTCTCGGCATCTTTTTCCCCCATCAGAGGACTTTTTAGCACCATATCTCTCTGATACCATCTCATCAAGTACATAATTGACATATCAAAATCAGTATATGCTGTCTATGTCTATCTAGCTATCTATATATTTTTATATTCACTTATATCCTCTCTCTTTTTTTTTCCGACAAACATAACCGGATAAATAATATATTCTCTCATAAGATTAGAGAAGATATTGTGTAATTCTTTATCTAATTATATATGGAGAGGAGCTTTAAAAACAATCGGGTTTTTAGTTATGAAGAACGTAATTTTAGTTCGTGAAATTTACTTGGATGCATGTTAATCAAGGGTTTTAGAGCGATGCTAATCATGAGTTTTAGAGCGGTGCAATTGGTCAAGATGTGGGTTAGAGGTGGACCAAAACTATTACAATCGGAAGATCCAAATTCCTAGCCCTCTTTATTGAGATTCAATTCGATAGTGTGGATAATAGTATGCCTATGCTATCTGTCTATTTATATACATACTTTTTTTTTTTTTTTCATTTATTCATTTCCCTTGTCCAACTAACATGCCCTTAAGAGAAAAAGGGGGTGGGTGGGGGTGGGGGTCTATTTCTCTTGGGGGAGGGGTGGGGGGGGCCTGGAACCACTTTTAGATGGAGATTTTTGTTTCTGAGGGCATGTTGTGCCCCCACATTAGGAATTTTGATGGGGGCAATATAATGTGTGTCGGTGAAAGTATAATCTTCCTAAAATTTTCAGAGTAAATGTGCATTTCTATGATAGTCCAATAATGTCATGAAATATGAAATTTTCAGTTTTGTATGAGATGCTTCATGATATAAAACAACTATATTAATTTTTAACCTAAGTTTTTTTTTTTTTCCTTCAAATAGTTTCCTTTTTTTGAATTTTATCTTCTATTTACTGGTTATTTAGTTTTGATAACATTTTCAAATGGTATCTTATTTAAGATTTGGAAAAAATTTCAAGAAAAAAATCCTAACATTTTTCGAGATATGAAATTGGATAAATGAGCTCCTGAGTCACGACAATATTGATGCTGATCAGGCCAAATATTTCATTATGTATATCCATTATATGGTGCAAGATTAGGGCAAAGCAAATGATGATGATCAGGTGGGAACATATTTTTAAATATTAGCTAATACATTGCTTATTGATTGATTTGTAGCAGTTTTTGGAAATATATATCAACACAGGATAGCATTTTTATACCTAAATCATGTATGTATCACTTACATACAGATGCATATTTGTGAGCTATTAGTTTACATTTTTAGCTTAGAAATTAGGGATGGCAGTGGATCAATTTGATGATAGTTTGACTCAAGTCATAATCGAGATAGATTCAGATTTATAGATTTCTCAAGGGCTTGTTTAGTTTCATGGAGTTAAATTTGTAGAGATTCCATGCAAAGTATCGGTGAAAGTGGCTGAAACATGAGAAACAAAGGTAAAGACTAAGAAATGGACATCAAATAATATCTTCTTTAATGGATAACGAATTAAGCACCTAAGGAAATCAAATCATGATATAAAGCAAGAGTCTCATCTACTTTTGCATCTTATATCCTTCACCCCTCTCCTCTTTAATAATTCTTTGTTGAAACCCATTTTACCAAGAGTTCATATGAATTCGATTCCATGAAAACAATAAAAACAAAACAAAAAAAAAAAAAAAAAGATTCAATGAAAAAAGGGCCTAAAGAATTGTGATACACATATCTTATACAGTATAGTTGGTTATGTACATCAAGAGAATTAGAATGATGTGTCCCCAGATCGAGTACTCTTTTATATAAGGAAAAACATATAATTTAAATTTGTATATTTTAATGTTTTAATATAAAACTGGTAATAGAACCGTGTACCCTCATAGGCTGGATTTGATATTACAAATCATGAACCTTATATCATGAGTTAAGATAGTTAGTGTAAGTAATAACAGGTTTAGATTTAGCCCAACCCGTGCAAAAACTCAACTTCTTTTCTCGTCTTTCCTCTCGGGGGGGGGGGGGGGGGGGGGGTTGTTTTTAAATCCTTTCATCTTTTAAATAAGGCCCTTTTAGATCTTTTAAACAAAGTGGCCACATTAAGGCAGTACTTGGTGTTGTGCTTAATAATAAAGACAATGCCTTACTATTATTATATGATTATAATTGAAAAGGTCTTTCATTCATTAAAAAAAAAAAAAGAATTACCACAAATTAGATTAAATGACAACCTAACAAAAACATCATATCAAGAGGTGAGAGGTGAGACTTCCTTCTCGCGAACCATATCATGTAATTTTCTCGCAAACCTCACGTGACATAGATGCCTCACTTGATATATTTAAACACACACTGCAAGAGAGAGAGAGAGAGAGAGAGAGAGAGAGAGAGATGGGAATCTGGGCATGAGGCATGGGTGTGCAGTGCACATGAGAGAGAGAGAGGGAGAGAGAGGGAGGGAGATGGTGGACTGATAATGGAGGGGGTAATATTTTATAGGGAGAAAGTGTAGGAAGTGTTGGATGGGGTTTTTTTTTTTTTATTACTTTATTTTGTTTTCATGTTTTGTGAAAATATTTGTCGATGGCAAGAGGAAGAGACAAGCCCATCAAAAGTTGTGATGCTCCTCCTTGACATGGACATCATACTTGGGCATGCACCTCTCCCTTTCTCTCTCACACACACATGTACTCCCACCACCTTTCTTTTCACTGTGTTTGTCGTCTTCTCACAAGCACTTCTACACAATCTAAAACTATTTGAGGATCAGTTCTAATTCACAGGTCAAGTAAAAATTGGTTATAAATGGTTAAGGTGGCAGTCTTCCTACAAGAAATTAGAAAATGGGTGTTGAAGAGAATGAATTTTGTTATATATTGTCACCCTAGAAGTACCTCTCATGATTTCTATGAGTGAGCGGTAAAAATCTAAGCCCCTTTGTAGTATGAGTATCCATTTGGTCGCGCATGTCATTATATGTGAGCATAATTAACCATGGTAGAAATGACTTGTTGTGGACTAGATTTTGGAAAAGAAAACGGTTACTCCAACTAGATTATATCAGAATCATTGATTTTTTTGGTAAAAGTGGAATCATTGATTTAACAGCTTCTTAAGTTACATTTATAAAGAAGTGTTGAAAAACAGAATGAGTATTCATTCAAGACATTCGGTATTGATGTGGGTTGTGAATTGACATTCAAAGCTTTCTTTATGCTTTGTAAACATGTGAAATGTGAAGATGACTACATGGCACTGTGGATCGAGAAGAAATGTTAAGTACTTACTGATGTTGTAACATCATGTATGTTAAAAGAAAAGGGGCTTCCAATTTTTGGCTAAAGCAGCTGTATCTACTCAAGTTTATCCTCTTAAAAGCATTTAATTAAAACAACCTTCGGTAAAGCTTGATGTGAAAGAGAGCCAAATATTGATTGTTCAAAAAGTATTTGCTTCTATAGCTTATGATTATACTTCCTTTGAAAAATGCACAAATTAGAAGAAAAGAGCACTCGTGGCTTTTTTTTCCCCCCCGCACTCATCCATTTAAATGTGTAGATGATGTACATGCGTAATATTTTTGTATTATTATGTTCGTATATCATACATAAATGTGGTGTTTTTTTTATAGTAAGTATATGTAAATGTGGTGTGAGCAGGGCGGAACCACAGTAAGGCCCGGGGGAACCTGGCATATGAATATATTCCTAACATGAGAAGATTTGGGGTTTTTTTAATCTATGCAATGGAAGATTAGGGAAATTTTGTATGATTCTCTAGTCTCTCTGATCTTGCACTCTTGTAGCTGATGATTAATTTGCTTTGTGGATCTTCACGTTGGTTGTAGGATGTATGTCTTATTGGGTCTTCCTCTCCCTCCCTCCCTCCCTCCCTCTCCGCTTTACCTTTTCATTTTTTGTTGGATTTGGTAGACATATTTATATAATAATTGCTATAAATTTGGCCTTACTAAGTAAAATTCTGCAAATAATTTTTCCCCTTCTTTTGAATGACATACATGTCTTTAGAATTTATCTTTCTTTATTCATTTATGTGCTTTCGGGGTGGTGGCCATTTGTTATGAATTTCTTCTCTGTTACTCGTAAACTTCCTTTACTGGGAAATGTACTAAGAAATAATTATTTTTTTGTTATGTTTTGTTAATGCCGAATAGATACTGGTTTTAATTTTCATGTAAAATTTAGTCTTGAGTCGTAATATAACTTTTATGCTTGAATATACAACCATGTCGAAAGAAAACTTAAAAATATGATGGTTATAATAATTGGTGAAATAAAAATTTATTTAAGTTTTGGGCCGGCCCGCAAGATGAAAACGTGGTTCCGCCCCTCGGTGTGAAAATGCCAAATTAATGGTGTACAGGCCATTTTCATCCTCTCATTTACATGCCTGATGAGATGGTAAACAATTACATATGTACTGTGTACATGAGGAAAATGCACCACTACAGTTAGAAATAGATCTTCTGCCTAGCACACTTTCCGAGATCTGATCCCTTCAACTATGTTCTTTTTTAACTTGTTGTATGCCCCAATTTGGCGATTTGGTCATTGATATTCTTTATTCTTCTAATAAACTACTTTTAGTTTCATATCTCAAGTCTTATAGATAGAAAATTTTATGAAACAGGGTCCAAAAATCCCAACCTATAAAGTTGATTTGTTTGTTACTTTGGAGCCCTTAATTAATGATTTGAACTGTTCAGTATTCTTAAATTAATGATAAGCATCAAAAGGTTAAGTTTCATATTATAATTTTTTATAGATTTCGAGAAATATGTGAAAAGCACGTACATCTAAAACTGTTGGATGTTCATTTTCTCTTGCGAGAATGGTGCTTCCAAACACGCATGGTAATGAATTTGTTTCGCATATATATATATATATATATATATATATAGAGAGAGAGAGAGAGAGCATTTGCACATAAAAAAAAATTAGATATGAGTCCTTGCATATGTAAAACCCATCTTCATATCCCATGCAATTGATTTTTGCAGGCTATAATAATGAAACAAGAAGGTTATAAACTTTATTATCATGAAAATGACGAGTTGATAATTAGTCATGATATATATATATATATATATATATATATATTGTGAGAATGATGCTTAGAATTGGAAAAGTAATTTGGAAAAAAATCCCCTTTCCTTGCAGAAGAAGTATCTTCTCTAGAAGCATCACCTGATACTCCATCAAGCCCAGGTTCCATCATTGGAGTACCTCCAAGCAGCTAACAAGTTTGGTAAATACTATATTTCAGTTTTGCGATTATGCATGTTTTGCCTAAGAACATAATTAAGGTGAAGAAGCAACTGATCAGAGAAAAATGATTTCATATGCATCTTTAATTTGTAGGCTTTCATCTATCTCCCACACACAAGGCCACATATAATGTTTACGATGAGTTTAATCTTTCAAATTCAGTCATATACAAGTAAAATTAATATGGATGCATCAAAAGAGTTCAATACCACATTTTTCGATAATAGATTTTTCAATACCATCAAAATTAATATGGACAATAGATTTGAAACCTTTTTCTTCAATATACAAGCTTAGGGGCCTGAGAGACTTGTTCATGTAAGATAATAAGATCCCGCACATGCAAGGGCGGACAACTCACACATGTAAGGAGGGCAAACTTGCACATACAAAATAACTGCATCTTATCATTGAGGTAAGACGTTGTTCTCAGATTTGAGACTTAAATATAGGAAATTAAATAATTTTGCAAGGTAGTTAGTTAAAAGAGAGATGGTGTAGGGCAAGGCAGCCAAAATGTGAACCTTCTTCAAACTCAATTCAACTCAAGATTATAAACTCTTACGCACTCTAAACTCCAATAAACCATTACCAAACCCGGTACTTATAGGAGCAGATTGAGGCAAATCAAAGTATTTAAGCTAATTAACTTGTCATTCCTACTCGAAAGGCACTTCCAATGTGGGCATCAGGAAACCATTGTCCCAAATATCATTCTCAGGAAAATATCATATTATAAAAATGCTGGGATACTAAAATAATTGATGTTTTCTTGGGTAATTATATTAAGAAAATCTTTAAAAAATTTATTAAAATTTTATTTTGTTAAATAAATATATACAAAAGAAATGTTTAACTTATTAGAACTTTTTTTTTATATAAATTTCCTTATTTCAATTTTTATTAACATGGTATTTTTCCTGTCACATTTCTCAGTTTTGATCATAAACTCAAAAACACCATTTTATTAAACACTGCAAAGTTGTTTTTAAAAAAAAAAAACAGTAACAAAACTTTATTAAAATAGAAAAAACAAGTACAAAGTTGAAAAAGTAAAAGAGAATGTACAAGAGTATTATACCAATCCCAATCCAATTACATAATCACACCCACCCATGGAGATAACTTCTCAACTCCTTGCTTAGTTAGTACATTTGCGATTGAGTTGGCTGATCTAATCTCATGACGAAAGAAGACATTTAGAGTAACCGAAAGCTCCCTAATTTCATTAAAGTGAAATTGAAAATTCTAAGGGAAATCTTTTTGGTTAGATACCCAATAGATCGCATTTGAATAATCACTTTCCACCACAAGAGCACCAATATATCTCCTTGCAAACAACTTAAGACCTTCCAAAATAACTAACACCTTGGCTTCGTTCGAGTCACAAATGCCCACATTCTTATAGAACATAAGGAGCTAGCACATCACTCTTGCAAAGTTTATTGTAATATTTTCAAAATATCCCTTTAAAGAGAAGGCAACTTAGTTGATGATAACCTCACTTAGTTTTTAATACTCTAACCCCATTCTTTATCAAGTTATGCTTGCGTCATTGATCACTAGAGAGTCAAAGTGAGTTGTTTTTCTTGTGTTTTAATTTCCTTATAGGTTTGCTTTAAAGGAGGGGATCAAACAATAGGCAATATGTCTCATGAAGTCAAACTAATGTTTTCCTTCGAACACACACACACTCACACTCTCTCGTTCCTCGAGCTGTTGGGGTCCCAAACATCGAGATTAGTACCCTAATTAGCTTTCGGCCTTAAAGGGAGTCTCAATGGGCATTTTGGGTTGGAAAAACTTATAATATTAGCCTCTTTTACTAAGATTGTGTTCCTCTAATGAAGCCCTTTGCCTTATTTTATGCACTTCTTTCCTAGTTAGGTTCTCTTGTTCTTTCCTTCAATTAATTTTTATTTCTTCATAAAAGTTTGGCTAATGGGTTTATGTATTAATCAAGGGTGTGAATGGGCCGAGATAAGGATGGACCAAGGTGTGTCCGAGCAAAGCCCATTTATAATTTGACCGCAAATATTAGCGATCGATCCTTTTGTAATGGGCCTACGTGCAAACCCAAGCCCAATAGTTCCAACTCGTAAATGGTCAATTGTTTTTATGAAAATGACAAAATAAATGTTTATTTTTTCATTAGATCTCTTTAGTACTACACTACCACACTGGAACTACAGGGGAGTTTACCCGGCTTCCCTCTAGGCCCAAAGGGTTGGGAACCCTTCGATAGCAGAAAAAAAAAAAAAGCCGAAGAACAAAAAATATGTTTTCAGGATTAATTAATGTAATATTTTTGCTCACACTTGTTTAATGGAGAGAGTTATAGATAGTAGGTTTAGATAACTATATGTAATCCTAGAGTTAATAGGTCATGTGAATATTATAAATTGTAGTTTTTGGTTTATTAAAAAAACCAATAAAGTAACAATGCATTATTGATCTTTGTGTGATGATATGATTCAAGTACAATGATAAACTGTGATTTATATTTTAAATGCAAAAGCATGGGTCTGCCTAACCTGTGTGGGGTACCTGGAGGCATGGGAACGATCGAAAGGTTGGGGTCCAAAAGGTCTCCTCATGACCCATTTGTGTGAAAGATATGCTATCCATGTCCCAGTCCATCTGATCATTTTTTGAATTCCAATTGAATGGTGAGTAATGCTTCTATAGTGTCAAATTTGGGCTCATGACAATTTATGGATAGGGGAGGAGGTGGTTTGTATTCGGGAGTCAATGTCATCATTAGTAGGCTAGTGACCTAAAATATGGTGCATGATCTTCACCTATGGGCACGCTGCATCTTCTCGTTCGGGTTTTGATGGATAAAAAGGTCTCTTTATGGATAAGTTCCATGCAAAAAATAAGCCTCATCAAATTATCCCAACTTCTGATTTAGCCTCCTAAAGTTTAACTATCTTTTAGTGATAGGTTTGTTTGAGGTTTGATCTAGTGGCGATCGAGTAAGGGTTAACGAAGATAAAATTGGGCATGATTGTAGACCATGGGAGGTAGAGATGTCGTGGCGTGACACGACCAACTTCCGGGCCTGGCGATGCCTTGCGTGCCATCGGTTTTGTGTCATTCTTACTTTTTGGGCTTAAAAAACAAAGGTCTTACAATAAAAAAAAAAATTAAAAGAAACACACAAATAAGAGTATGACACACATATTTTAGTGGCTCGGTCAAACGTGACCTGCTCCACTTTTTATTTGAAGGTTTTTTAATATGATTATCTTCAAAACCTTTACAATTTTTTTGAATGATAAAAAAAAAAAAAAGACTATATTTTCTATTTACACTGAAAATATTTAATATCCCGTGCCATGCCATGCCTCTGGCGGTGGCCGTGTTGCAGTTGTGCAAATATGTTTGAGACCTTGGCCTAGCATGCCCATGACCACGGGCCGTGTCGTTGACCGTGCCATGGGCTGTTGACCCACGGGACAACCCATTTGACATAAGTAGTAGGAGGATAGGATTGTGAAAGGAGTTGTCGTGATCAAAGGTTCAGTGCAATCCACTTGCAGGTGAAAATCCCTGATAATGTAATAGGCTATTAATAGATCATGACCTTACATGGGCCTGGTCAAATGGTCTTTGACACAGAAGCCAACATCCGGACCTTATCTTAATCGGGTTGATTGTTCAGATCTGGTCCTGCCTCATGGGCCATAAAAACCAGTCTAAGTCATTGCCGAAATGTATTGTGTTTTGATCCTGATATGCAAGCCCAGCCCATTCCTTGCCATAATTTTTCAATGTTCTATGAGTGGGCTAACCTTTGGGACCCTAGTCCAGCTCCACCACACTTGGGTGTGGATAAGGTTTGACAAGGCTGTTCGCTGGGCCCATGCCTGACAAGTTGGCCAATAACTAAACTCCCCAAAATTCAACCCAAGTGGGTCCATTGCTCCACTAATTTGCAGAAGACAGGCCAGAATGCTGGTCCCATGAACTGGATCTATATCGGCCCATTGACCACTAATTAACCAAATGAGATGGGTTTGGACTACACTGGCACAGCCTTGATTCACCCTAGCATCTTGAGAAATCCATTTCCTAGTGCATAGGAACCTTGTGGTATGGCTTGACTACATATCAAGTGTCTTAACATCAAAAACATGGCCCAGTGGTCCATGGTATTGATTTGGTGGTCACCCCATCATGAATGACATCTCCAATTTCTATAACCTTAATAGATGTTATCAACTTCCCCATCCAAAGTGGACCATAGCATTGGTGATCTATACCATCAAAACATTTTTCCCAGGGACCTCTCCAGGTAGGGTGTTACGACCCGAATTCTAGAGCCCTATCGGATATTCGAATCGTGATCATATAGCAATATTCACCATGCATATATCAAATTATATCCATAAGGAATCAGGCATTTAGTTTAAAAAATAATAATTTTTTTAATTATAATTATCAATAATCTCTGAATAATCAACTTATTATATCTTGGCTCAAATCAATAATGTGTTCAAACATTAAATAACTTCTCCTAAACATAGGCTAATAATTCTATCAAATATATTAAGTTTTTATCGTTCTTTCCTTCAGCTACGCATGCCGAAATCTACGTGTTGATCATCATTCCGCTCTGGCCCACCCGCAGTGATATTACCTGTAGGGGGCAACACAACATCAGTATTATTGGTGAATGAATATTCGTAATCACACAAACAGCATAAAACACAATATCACATGATCAACATATTTGAATCACTATAACCAATACCATCAAAAGTACATCCATATACATATTCGTGCCCATGTATATTACAACGCCTCAAAGGCCCATCGTATACATATAAACCGGTCACCATGACCATGTCTCATCAGACACGTCCACAAAGGACCAGCTAACTCAATGGCCATTCACGTCCACTAAGGACCTGCCGCTATAACGGCCCAGACACTAAGTCCAACATCCCACGTATGGGATCCAGTGCACAATATCGCATAACAACTAGAGATCATCATTATTAATAATTTACACAACAGTATTGTGGGACCAATCTCATACTCGTTCCTTATTATATTAGTGCCTCAGTTCTGATCATAACATTTATTAATAGGTGTGGGGGTGGCCCACTCTTTATCACCAATTGAATATTACACAGCATTCACATCAAATCTCAGTACAACAGTCCACATAGTTAATTATAATCCACATAATGTTTTGATTAATCTAATTAGGATGATTAGATTTCAATCACGATTAAAAATCTAGGACTAACCCCTTTTTTTTTTTTTTTTTTATAGATTCCTCAAGACCACAATTAACAACAGAATCTTAAAAATACAAGTTTTTCACACTTGGACACCTTAATGAAAAATCTAGTGGGTCTCACTTATCTAAGGCCTGTCAATGGGACGGGATGAAACAGGTAAAAAGCCTGGCCCGGCCCGTCCCAAGCCCTAAAATACAGGGCTTTTAAAAGAAATTTGAGCCCGGTGGGTTGGGTTTAGACAATACATTTTAAAGCCCGGCCAAAATGGGACCAGGACTGGGTAGAGGATGCCCGGCCCGGCCCGTCCCAAGCTCTAAAATACATGGCTTTTAAAAAAATTTGAGCCCAGTGGGCTTGGTTTGTACAATACATTTCTGTTCATTTCTTTTTTAAATTACTTGACCCATATAAGAAAATAGGATACTCATTCTCATTCATTTTTTTTTTTTTTATTTTCTACTTTCACCGTCCAAAAAAAAAAAAGAAGAAGAAGTTTTTAACTGATCCAACATTACTTTAACTTGACTCATATATAATACTCATTTATTTCTTGACCCATATAGCCTATAGGATACTCATTCATTTCTATTGATTTTCTGATTTCTACTGTCACCGGCAAAAAAAAAAAAAAAAAAAAGTTTTTAACTCCGCCATGTTGCTTATTGCATTGCATTGCCGGTCCCAAGCTCGACAAAAAGGAGGAGGGTTTAAAGTCCGGTTCACACCGGGTGTCTAGTGACAGCAGGAATAATTAAAGAATGTTTTGCTTCTGTCTATGATCGGGCTAAGCTCAGGCCCGACCTTGTCCCAGCCCGGGCCCGTAAGGGACGAGATTTGATGTAGGCCCGTTTAATTTAGGGCCGGGATTGGACAACACCTGACAGGCCCGTCCTATTTTCGGGACGGGATTGGACAACCTAAGCCCAGGTCCGGCCCGGCCCATTGACGGGCCTATTGACTTATCTGATCTAAGATCAGCCCTAATATACAAGGTCGTCTGGGGCTAAGCTTTCATTCCAGTGGATTGGATTCACCATCAAACATCCTTATTGGGCTCCACGGTCTCAACAAACACAAACAGAATCCTCACGGTTATCAAAATTGAAGTTTCTGGATAACTGGGCAGATGGAGCCCAGGCCACATGGGACCACCATCATTCAGGTTGTCCCTGGGCCCCCTTCAATATGTGGGATCCTAATATATGATTAAATAAGGTAGTGGGTCCCAGTGAAAGTGTCGACCTACTGCTTTGTTTCATTATATTAATGCATATAATTTCTTTTAATCTATTGGACAGTTGGACCCAATGGTTCAAAACCCAGATGTCCAACTACACTTAGGTCGACCATGGGTCCCCTACAAGATGTGGGGTCTTGATCATTGATCAAGCCAAGTAGTGGGTCCCAATAAGCCCTGTCAACATACGGTCGCAAACTCTGTGACAGACTCCTCTTATGCACTATGTCGATTGGATGAGGGCCCATGTGGGGTCCACTCTACATGGGATTGGCACCACCAGGGTTGACCAGCAATACCCTACCAGATTTCTGGACCTGATCTAGGATCAGGTGGGCCATGGGGTCCCGCGACTCCCAAACATCCATTACAGTTTTGCCGCCCAACCTCTTATCAAATTCAATCCTATTCAACAGGTCTGTCTTTCTTATACCAATTTCAAGCATACAATCATTACTATACAATTTCTTAAGCAACAACAAACCTCTTCATACCTGATCGATAGACACAAAATCACTGTATAATGAACAGTTTAGCATATTTGAATCCCATCCCAAAATCAATCATCTTAATTGATCAACCAAGTAATTGGGAAGATTCACTCACCTCTGATATATAATTGTTTTCTTTGCAATATGTGGATGCGAATTGGTCATCAGTCAGCCTTCCCCTCTTCCTGAATTGCAGCCCACCAAATTTCTCTAAGAATTCTCCAAAGGAAGAAGAACAAAAAATCAGAGAAATATAGTAGAATGCTATCTATGGCTTGTTGGTTCTATATATATATATGAAAATATTCAAGGGCATCTATCCCTCACCATATGTGGTGAGGGACACCCCTTTTTGAAAAGTTTCAAGCACAAAAGGGCTTTTGTACTTTTTGGGAAGATCCCCCTTTGTCCTTGAAACTTCCCAAAAATGGGTGTCCCTCACCACACATGATGAGTGATAGATGCACTTGAATACCCTCATACATATATATATATATATATATATGGGAGATGCTCTAGTGAGAGAAATTCTCACTAAGTTGGTGAGAGATGGGTGGGGGCCCTCACATTTAAGTTGGGGGTCATTGCATTTAAGTTGGTGAGAGTGGATATGGAAGTGAGGGCCCCCACCCATCTCTCATAAACTTGGTGAGAGTGTCTCTCATAGGAGCACCTCTCTCTCTCTTTCTCTCTCTCTCTCTCTATATATATATATATAAGGGAATGTAGAATCTTTGCCATCTCAAACTTCCTATTTAGAGTTGGTTTACAACTTCTCTTCTTTCCAAAACCCATTTACGTGAATACTGCTAATCATATAATAAGTAGCACTTCTAATTTCAAGTAAATAATACTTCTAATTTCATAATAAGAGATCAGCTAGGGAACTACCCGGGCTAGACTAAGCCTGGCCCCAGGATGCGCAGGATATTACATAGGGTGTACTTTGGGCAACCTGGACAAAACCAGAATTTTCAATAACATCCCAAACCCAATATGACCCAACTTAAAATAACCCAAACTGGATTCTGCAATAGCCTTCCCCAACCTAAAAACCACTAACTCCGGCTTCGGATCTTCAATCGCACTCGGTATATGCTCATCTTGAGTGGACCAATCGTGATGTGTCACATCAACACAAATCACATGCAGGTGCTCCACCATTCGATTCAAACTCGAAAATCACGTGGGTTTGTGTCGTTGTGGCAAACCGAGATTGGCCCACTCACGGTGAGGACTTGCCAAGTACGATAGAGGATTTTGATTGAAACTCACCAACCTGAAGCCAATCAAATTCAAAATAGTGATCCACTCTCAATCCCAACACAAACTCTATAGTTAATCTATTTCTTTCATGTTCAAGTTGATCCCAACCCAAAATGGTCCCTTCCAAGTGTATATATATGGCTGTAGAATTAGGGTTGCAAACAGAACGGTTTCGGATTGGAATCATAGTGGATCCAGACTCGTTTTTAAATAACGGTTCCGATTCAAGATCTGATTTTGAATCAAAACTTGTTTTGTTGGTTTCGGACCCGGTTTCAATAAGAAAACATGAATCTGATTTCGGAACCAGGTCCACCTAGAGGACTCATATCTAGTTCTAAAATTGATTATATTTTATCTTTACTCTTTATTTTTTCTTAAAATAAGCATATCATTCAACTTATAATAGTGTCTCAAGTCTACAACATCAAGTATTATGTATAAGAATGCCAAAAAAGAGTTGGTTGTAAAGTACAAACTGCAATATCAAAGGCTTATATTCTTGGTCCCAGGTCGGAACCTATATGAACCCGGACCAGTTGATGAATCGAAACTTAAAATAGTTTATAGACCCGGTTTTTTGATGGTCGGAACTTTCTGGTAATCGGAGAATCAAATACCTGTTTGCAACACTAAACACACAATCTTATTGCATAGTCCAGAGGGCCGATGATCCATACCCAAGCCCAAGCCTCTTATTTAAAAGGCCAGACCCGGCCCAACGAGCCCCACCAATTCTGCAGATTACGTCACGTGATGGTGGAGCGCACGTGTCACACAAAGAGGCGCGCGGATATCATCGAAACTCAATCGTTTCAGTTCAAACTACTCTCACTCTCGCTCTCTCTCTCTCTCTCTCTCTAAAACCCTAGAGAGGGGAAGAAGATGCAGAGGAAATCGGAAGGTTCCATACAAAGGAAAATGGCAGATCTGCGATTAGTTTGCGATCAGGAGATTCGAATCCATCAGCAGAAAGCGGATTCCGCGATGATTTCTTTCCGCAACTGCCTGCAATCGATTAAAATCAGAGCAGAAGAATCGATCGGAGATCAAGGTAAGATCCACAAGTTTCGTTCTCTCTAATCTCTTTTTTGTGCGTGGTAGACTTAAGAATCTTAAGATCGTGTTGGACAGTAGTGGCATTTGGTGGATGTTAGTTTAATGTTGGTGACACAGTGAGGAATTTAGGGTTTTAGGAATGGAGGAGGACGGATTTGTTTGTAATTAGGGTTTGATTTTGACTTCGCATTGATTTGTTGCTTCTGGTGTGGTTTTGGGCTCGTAGTGGTAGGGCGTGGGGTTTGGAGTGACTATGAGTTGAATTTGATGTTTTGAGCGAGAAATTAGGGCTCTTGTTTGGCCTATTTGATTCAGTTCTTCTTTTTGGGTCTATAGCAAGGACTTGCAAGACAGGCACAGTTGCCAGTTTCCAGTTTTAATGATTTGAGTGAGAAAATAGGGTTATGATTTTAAATGTGTGCTGCTTTTAATGCGAAGTGAGGTCTCATATGTTAAAATTTAATGGTTTGAGTAAGTTATATCTAGCTAAGTAAGGTTATCCAAAGTTTGATCTGGTTAAAACAAATTTTCGACACGAAAGGGAAAAACTGGATTTTTCAATTTTGAAAGATTCTGTAAAAAATCTTTGAAAATTGGAGGTGGAAGAGAAGATCACTTTTGGCTATGCCAGATCGGATTAGAGAAGAAGGAAGTGTTCTGAAGATTTAAGTAATGAAATCAAGGAAGAAAGCTTATTCTTAGATATGGAAGCAACATTGAATTCTTAAACTTTCAAATAGTAAATAAGAAGGGGCGGGCGGATTTTATACGTAAAGGTTTTATCTACCATCACCAGATACAAAACAGAAAATAAACTTGAAGTAAAACTATTGAAATTATGTGGTAAGCCACTTATTTCTTCATCTAATTTCCCCTCTCCTATAGCCATATATATCCTTGTGATCGTGTAGGAATTTGGATGTAATGAAGGTGCCTGTTTACTAATTTGAACTAGAGCCATTTCTTGTAAGCAACATTTGTTTCTTGTAAGATGATAGTGCAAATGCAAGGAAAAAAAGGGTGCTCTCATGTGATATCCAACTATTGAGATGTATGCTTTCACGTTGGATAGGGAGTTGGTACCTATGTTATGTAGATGCTCGTACAGGCCCAACATATCTGTATTGGATTGACACGACACTCATATTGGTACCTGATGCTGCACTAATACTTATGTCTACGTTACAAATTTATCATATCCTACTAACCAAGTCCATTCTTTCATGTAGTTGTTTTAATTTTCTTACTTTTCATTCTAAAAAAGTGTTAGAAAGGAATAGCAATGATAATTTCATTAATTCAAAAATGGTATGAAGAAAAAGTTAGGACACTTGTGTCTTTATCCATGTCCTAGATTTTCGTAAGTGCAGAGTGGTATTCCCAATCCCTGTATCCCTCTGTACCTGTATTTTTATCTAGCCATCATAGGTTGGTGCCAGGCAACATTAACTATCACTTGGATGCTTTTTATTTTTATTTTTTATATTTTCTTGTGCCTGATTTTTCTATTTACTTCTGATTAGCAATCCTTTTAAATCATTTGGATTGCTTCTTGCGTGTAATGGAAGCTATTAAATTTATTGATAAAAAGCCTTTTAAAATTTGCAACAGTTTATCTCATTATCCTTTCATTTGTACCCCTCTTGAGGTTTCCTGACGCCTCTAAAATTAATTATCCTAAATTGTTTTTAAAATTTCACAGTAAACAAATTTGGTATGATATTTAAGCTGGGAAATTTTTTTGGTTCTTGGTTGCTTTATTAATTCCTTTACTTTTATTGTTATTTTTGTCTCTATATTTGACATCTAATTTAATTCTTTTCATGGGGGTCCGCAGAAAAACTTGTCAAGGCTAAAAATCACTTGAGGGAATTGGAGGATGATTTGGTTAAGGCCTTAGCAGGTATGGCTGTTTCTTTGACCTTATAATTGAAGCGTTGTGTGTGTGTGTGTCGTGCACATTGGTATGTGTTTGCACATGCTATGCATGTTTTTAATATATCACCTTAAAATGCTTTTCTTGTTGCATTATTGCTGCTTCAAATATCTGATTTTATACTCTTTGCATGTGCTTTGTATTCATTGACTAAATCTAAATGCCATACTGAATTGTTTTAGTTTTTCACCTTGAATGAGCTTTTATATGGTACTTAAGATTCTTCTATACGTACTTAATGAAGCCTTATTGTTGGTCAGCATCACTAGAAGTACAATCTGTGAGAGATATCAATGCTGAAAGAAAGAAGAAGACTTTGAAAATAGGAACTGTATAATTCCTTCTATTGAAGCTCTCCTTTAATAATACAAGCCTTGCTATACATAGTGAGTAATTACAGCGATTCTAATCTAGTCTAACAGTTAAAGAAGGAAACTATAATGTGTCACAATAAGAAAAGATGTTATACAATCTTTAACTGGACCCGTGGATTCATGATCCACTGGGTTGGGTTGAGTCAACCCATTGAACCTGTCTTCACACACAGACACACACAATACACAATAAATCTCAATATGCTTAGTACTTTTGCGAAAAAGGTTGTTGTAGCCTGTAGGCAATTTTAATGGCAATATCCACTATCAGAGTGAAGAGGAGTTCATGTTGCAATTGGAACTCCTAAATTGTGGAGCAACCAATAGAGCCAAACAATTTCAGAAGTTGTGTCAGCAAGAGATTAATATTCTACTTTTGAGGATGAGTGAGAAACGACTTTCTGTTTCTTCCTTTACTAGGATATGAGAGAACTGCTAGGAAATAAGGAGAATCCAATGGTTGATCGACTGTCATTGACATCACCAGCCCAACTAGAGTCAGAAAAACCTTGTAGAGTTTCTGTGGAACCTGCTGATAGAAGAAGGGCACAATTGGTAGTAGCTTGTATGTAGCATAGAATTTGAAGAATTGCAGCTCAATGAATTGAAGCAGGGTGAGCATCAAATTGACTAACTACATGAACTGCATAGGCAACGTTTGATATGGTAATGGTGAGATAGACCGAACTTCCAACGACCTGACGATAACAAGTAGGTTCAAAGAGCAGAACACCATCAGTAGTCTGAAGTTTTAAATTTGTCTTCATTGGATTAGTAATTGATTTTGTATTTGTTAATCCTTCCCTCTCAATCGCATCATTGCAATACTTGGTCCAAGATAGGAGATACCCATTTGGTGAATGAGCTACTTCAACTCCCAACACATATTGAAGATGATCAATGTTTTTCATTTGAAAGTGTTTATGTAGAAAATACTTAAATTTGTGGGTGCTTGTGAAAGATGCAACCTGTACAAGAATTTAATGTGAAGAGTGCAGTATCATGAGCACTTTGTCTAATTTCTTGACTGAGAACATGTGCTAAACCATTCAAACCAAGCTCAAGGAGCCTGTTTGGAACCATATGAAGCCCTTTTGAGTTTGCATATGTAATGTGGAGGCCGAACAAGTACAGGTGGTGGATGCATAAAAACTTCTTCAATAAGAACGCCATTGAGGCAGAAACATAACTGAAAATCCTTAGTATAGCAAGCGACCAAGATACCGTAGGTTTCGATTGGCCAAAATCTCCCGTGGGCATCATGACAAAAAAAAAAAAAAAAAACACATTTGGGGTTCAAGTTCAACCCTGCTGCCCTGTCGAACCATATCTCAAAAAATTTAGGAAAATTCCTCAATCTACCAGCAACCAGTTTGCCACAGGTTTTAGCGACTGAAATTTTCAGTGGGCATCTTGTTACTGTGTTGTATACAATTTTTTTTTTCTTTTCACATTTGGATCTGCCTTTCAAGATCTGAGGTTATAGATGTAGTAAAAAGGCCCACCAAAGGAGGATGAACAGCTTCCTTGAGTATTTGTTCGGACTCTGTGCTATAGTGGCCTCTTCAAGGCTCCATTCAGAAAGGGACTATCGGATCAGACCTCATCTGATTCAATCTATTGCACTCGAAAATACTTCCAGCATCAATCAAAGGTATTCAGCAGCCCTATGGCTCTGATACGATGTGAGAGAGATCAATATTGAATGAAAGAAGAAGATTTTGAAAGAGGAACTATATTGTTCCTTCTATTGAACCTCTGCTTTTATAATACTACCCTTGCTATGCATAGTGAGTAATTGCAGTCAATGTACTCTATTCTAAGAATTAAAGAAGGAAACTACAATCTGTCACAACAAGAAAATATTTTATAGAAACATCGTACAGCTTTAACTGGCCATGGATTTATGATCCATTGGGTTGGGTTGACCCTTGCTGGGTTGAGTCAACACATATAATGTGTTTTACACTATTCTTGTTGCAATGGGTATCTTTGTCAAGTTTCTTAATATTGAAAGATTAATCTGCTTGTATGAGACTAGAAATGTGATAGATGTCTGGTTTAAGTTCAAATATCTTACTGTGTCTCTATTGCTTCTGCAGTGAAGACCCGTAAGGAGGCCAAGCGTATTGCTACAGCTGAGTCTCTTTCTATAACAAAAGCTAGAATAGAAGAACTTAAGAAAACTTTGAAAGATCAGCATACAAGGAGGGATGAGTACAAAGCAATAATTTCTCAACCGTTAGTTGGCAAAGTCTCTCTCTCTCTCTCTCTCTCTCTCTCTCTCTCTCTCTCACACACACACACACACACACACACACACACACACACACACACACACACACACACACAGACACAAAAAACAAACACACCTTTTTTTCCTCCTACTTGAATGCGTGCGGAATTGAGTAATTGACGTAAATTTTCTTTGAAGCATTTATTGTGGTATATCTTGTTGTTGCATGGAAGTATTATTATTATTGTTGTTGTTGTTGCCGTTTTCTTTCTTTGTCCTTTGATCTTATTATTTTTGTGCTTGTCAATAGATTTTTTTATTTTTTTGGATAGAACGCTGGTGCATGTGTCTGAATGGCTATCTCCAACATCTGGAAATGGTCACACAAGTTTATAAATTATTAAACTTTGTTATACTAGAAACAAGATCAAGTAGTAAAATTACCGAAGTAGAAAAAAAACGAACAAGGCCTCTCTCCTTTAGATCAAAATGGATTTGCAAGAAGTTCTGATGAAATAATTAGAAACATTTGCTGTTTGGAGCCCACCTTGAATCCAGGACCCATCAAAAAGTCCTGGAAGGGTTTTGTGCAGGACTATTTGTTACACAAATCCAACTCTTCGGCATTTTCCCTTTTATGTAGGAGTTATTTCCTGTTTCTTTATATGTTTTAACCATGTTCTTTATGTCAGGAGTAAATGGTTGGCTGTAATTAAATTTTAATTAGATCGTGGGCCAACAATTAGAGTAGGGTTGTGTTTGCTTTCAACACTTGTTTGATTATGTAGTAACAATTACCTTTTTGCCATTCTTTGTTTATTTCCTCTTTCAAGATACTTGTTCACCTACTAGCGGACTGCATCTTGCTTAAATGCGGTCCATCTTGTGGGCCCACATAGATATATGTCTATTTATGGGAGGAGGGCAGATGGAAAGGCCTCTTTATGGACAACGGGGAACCAAAAAAATCAGCCCCATTAGATTATCCTAGCCCTTGATTTAACAGCCTTAAAATCTGATGGTGCCTTCATTGTAGATTTTCTTTGAGATTCGATCCAACAACGAGTAGAGGTACAATGAGTTTAAAATTGGTTCGAATGCCAGATTATGGGATGAGAAGAGTATACAAGGGGCTGAACTGATCAAAGGTGGGCAAAAATGTGCCCCATAGAGCTAGTCTGCTCTTAGGAGAACGTTCGCCCTTTTGTTTATATGTTTTTATTATACAATAAGTAAGAAGTAAAGAATTACCTAGGCACCCAATTGGTGTTCTAGATTTTTTGGGGCAATTGTGTTTGCGACATGGGATTAGAGTGATGATATATTGTGTTAACTTCCAATGGTCCTTCGTGCTATTATAGTGTTGTAAATGTCTATTGTAATCCTTTCGACACACTCTTTGAGGATAGTCATTCACCAGGCTTTTTTCCTTGTGCTCATCAATTTAGTACCCGACTCTAGCATAAATATGGCATGACTTAGTGTCACAATGACACAATTATCATCATCAAAGCCTTGTCTCAACTATGTTGGGGTTGGCTACACGAATTCTGTTTCTCCATTATAATATATCTTGAGCCAAATCCTCAGATAAGTTACACTTCTTCATATCTATTTTTACTACTTTCATCAATGTCCTCTTAGGCCTATCACTTTCCGTTGGTGGGCCATCATCCTTCATGGCCAAACTTTTCCTTACCGGTGCTATTACTGGCTTACGTTGGACATGCCCAAACCATCTCAAAATGGTCTCTCTAATTTTATCCCATATTGTTGCTACCCCTTAATGCTTTCGAAAGCGCTTATTTCTAATTTTATCCTTCCTAGTTTTACTACACATTCACTTCAACATTCTCATCTCTGCTACATCCATTATGTGCATATAATGCTTCTTGATTGGCCAACATTATGCTCCATAGGTCATAGCTGATCTAATCGCTGTCCTGTAAAATTTTTCCTTCAATCTTGTTGGCATTCGTCGGTCACAAAGCATTCTAGAAGTAAGTCTCCATTTCAACTACCCCGTTCTAATCCTATCTTCGACATCTTCTTGAATCTCCCCGTCCTTAGTAATTATAGAGCCAAGGTAGCGGAAAGAATCATTTTGTGGTATTTCATGATCTTCAATTCTCACAGTAGTTTCAGCTCTTTTCATATTTCCACTGAAGTTACAATTCATATATTTTGTCTTTATACGGCTTATTTTAAAGCCTTTGGATTCTAAACCTCCCGCCATCTCTCGAGTTTTGCATTCACACAATCTCTTGATTCGTCTACCAACACAATATCATCTGCAAATAACATGCACTAATGTACTCCTTCTTGAGTATGTGTAGTTAACTCATCCATAAGCAGCGCAAAGAGATAAGGGCTTAGGGGGCCGACTCCTGATACAAATCTATGGTCACTAGGAACTCTCCTGTCTCTCCACAAGTAGTTTTCACACTCGTTACAGCTCCTTCATACATGTCTTTAATAGTTTCAATATAATCTCTTGGAACATTCCTTTTATTTAAAACCCTCCAAATTAAATCTCTAGGTACCCTGTCGTAGGCTTTTTCTAAATCGATGAAGACCATATGCAAATTTTTCCTCTTTGCTCGATATTTGTCGCAATGACACAAGGCCTTCACAAATTTGCTTGGATTGATTCCTCTTTGACTTTCCAGGTTTCCAATTGTGCTGCTTGTTGCCATCTTGGCTACACTTCAATCTTGCGCAATTGAGTTTCTGGGTAGCCTATGAATCGGAGGGTTGCTTCTTATGAGGCCAAAAGTTTATCTTGTTTATTTTTAGGGCCCTTGGCTCTTGGTAATGGCATTTTTATCTCTGTAACTGTGCTTTGTTTTGTTTGGTGTCCTTGTATTTCTTCTTTTTTGTTTGTAGCTAATATGTTTGGTTTGCTTTACTTCATTCAGTTCTCTAGTTGCGAATCTGAAAAAGTAGTTATTGCTACAAAGTTCCCTTTTTCACTGTTGACCGCTCTAATCTGTATTTTCCCATTAAAAGCTTTGGCAGCGCTTGAAGAAAAGAGTAATACAAACATCAATCACTTAAAAGACCTAGAAGAGGCCATCTCTTGGTACAATGAAGCCCTTGGCTTCCGGATTGAAGGAGGACATGGTAAACAAGTGTTTCTGTGTTGATGACTGAAAAATAAAAACTTGTATTTTTTTTATATATTTTCATCAAAAGCATTCTCTTTCTAACAGTGTGACTTCCTTTTGTTTTTCAAGGTGTCAAATTCATATTTAACAAAATTGACATATTAAATCCAAGGAAGGAGTACTCTTTCACCATTCGCCATGAGAATGATTCTTACACATGTAAGTCTTGGACATATCAAAATAAATATTCTTGGTTATTTCTTATTAGCTCATGCTGTAATACTAGTTGACTTGTTCTCTGTGATACAAAAATTAATTTTCTGATAATGTTCAGTGCTGGATTGTGATCCATACTTGGAAGACAGCAAAGAGTTGATGCGGGAGTTGAACAAAACTAATGGCTTGTTCAGGTTTGTGAGGATTATGAGAGAGAAGTTTTGTGTGGCTGCTTCAAATGGTACATACTTCCTCTTAATCGTACTGATTGTTCAAAATTATTTGTTCATTGGATAAAAAGGAACATTGTTTTTTAATAGAAGGGTCTTGCCATCTTGATGACTTGTGCATGACAGCTGATCACTATCAAAAGGTGTTGTGTGCCATGTTGGGCCCCACCATATAAATCGTAGGTTTGTGGATTAGCATCTACAAAAAATTGGACCATGTAAATGGCTCACAGTTTACTTTTCGGTTGGATGCCTAGCAACAATCTTAAGTAGCTGATTTTTGATAGGTTCCTAATCCACAAAACTCTCTATTTTCTTGTAGGATTTTTGGGCTCCACCAACATGTTACATGTCCACTTTGTTAAAGGGTTTTTTTTTTTTTTTTTGGGTACCCAATACCCATCCACTTTGTTAAAGTTAATAATATTTCATGCAGAAATAGGTGTTGCCCTTTTGGGTTGGCTTTTCCATAAATAAAACTTGCACAATAGCATGGGTACGTCCATACAATGCAATTCAAATATTCACTGATACAATGCAAAATAAAATATTCATGCATAGCAATGAATTTTTAGAAAGAGAAAAAAAGATGACTGTACCTATTTTTAGAACTGAAAGTAGGGAGAGTAGAAAGGGAATATGAGAAGTGAGGTAAAAAAATGTAGAAATGGAATAGGAGACGTGGGCAATTAGGCAAAAAGGTAATTTTTCAGAAATTTAAAAAAGAAAAGGGAAGATACTGAGTAGTTATAAGAAGTGGCAGTAGCTATAAGAAGTGAGAAGTTAATAATATTTCATGCAGAAATAGTTGTTGCCCTTTTGGGTTGGCTTTTCCATAAATAAAACTTGCACGATAGCACGGATATGTCCATACCATGCAATTCAAATATTCACTGATACAATGCAAATAAAATATTCATGCATAGCAATGAATTTTTAAAAAGAGAAAAAAAGATGACTGTACCTATTTTTAGAACTGAAAGTAGGGAGAGTAGAAAGGGAATATGAGAAGTGAGGTAAAAAAATGTAGAAATGGAATAGGAGACGTGGGCAATTAGGCAAAAAGGTAATTTTTCAGAAATTTAAAAAAGAAAAGAAAAGATACTGAGTAGTTATAAGAAGTGGCAGTAGCTATAAGAAGTGAGAAGTTATATTCAGTTACGGTCAAAATCAAATCGAATGGTCAAAATTATATTGGAAAGGCTTGGCTTTAATATATTATAATTGTTGAATTGTGAACCACTATCCTATTTTGCTGGATTACAGACGCACATGGTAATTTTATTGGATTGAAGATTTGATTTTTGCTTATCTTTTGATGCCGTTGCTTTTTAGATTGATAGAAAGTGAATGTGATTGTAAAAGCCATGGCCATCTACCAAGTTTTATGAAGAAATAGTAACTTTCATCTATGTCTCTGTTTATAGCGTGATAGAAATGTAACTTAATGCGAGCATAAAACGTGGGCATCTTCCTATAGTTTTTCCAAGAAATACAGCCATGGTAATTCAAATGAATTGCAGTTTTGGTGTGTGCACATCTTTTGGGTTCTGATAATGAATCCGTGCTTCTGTTTCTAGCAAGACAAAAACTATAGTGTAGGTTTTTTTTTTTTAATATCCTATCTCTGTTTAAGTTGAACCATCTGCTTTGTGTGTGCCATGCTCAGGTGCCTCATCTGGATATCGTGTTTATATAATATTTATAAAAAGAAAATGGTATATTTATTATTATGTTTTTGATTAATTTAGCCACAACTAATATATTTCTAAGTGTCTGCTATTTTTTAGCAGGTAGTTTACAACCCAACTCTCCTCCAGACACATCTACACTGACCTTATCAGCTCCAGCTTCCTCAATTACAGTGAGCAATGGAAATGAGTCATTGATAGAACAAAATGAGTTAATAGTTGAATCTCAAGCAGAAATTAGTAGACCTCCAAAAAAGGTCAATCATGGCAAAGCACAAAAACAAGAAAATTTATCTCCTAAATCGGCTTTATCACTTCGGCGGTCTCCACGTTTCAAGGTATCCCATGCAGAGATATTTTCTTTCGAGTTATGCATCCTTTCTCTTTGTTCATGCAATGATCTGATGTAATCTGTACTCATGAGTATTTAAGATTTGTTATCAGAATGGTATGATCAGCAGTTTTATTTTTTTCAGGTTTTAAGGAACTATCTTATAATTTAATTTATACCCCAAAATTTAGATTCTATTTTTAGGTGCATGATAAAAATGAAAATGAAAAATGTGATAGCTTACTTGAATTTGTATTAGTGATGTCAGAGTCACAAGTCACAGCTATCCAGTGACTTGAATGAAAGAACATTTGGTTCACTAGGCTCTATTTATAGAATATCAAAGTGATCTACTTAGTTCTAGTGAAACTAACATTTGATGTCTAAGTGACACTAGCTATTAAAACTAGTAAGGATGAGATGATACTTTCTTCTGAGCTCCTGAGCTTCTTTGTTTTTGGAGTCCCAACCGTATCAAAGATACCACTGCTATTATAAAGAACGACCACGTTGATTGAAAGCAAAATGAATAATAACACTTAGATCTGAATGTCTCCTTATATTGCTTAAATACTACTCTTAAACCATTAAAACACATCCTATCATTTCAAATTCAAACTTAAAACTCAAATTCGAGTTCAAGTTCTAATGAAAATGCAATTCAGATTCAAAGGGAGAGAGGACAGTCGCCCCACATAGTCCCATGACAAAATCCTTCTAAGTTCTATGCATGCCTCTCCTTTTTGATCGCCAGCATACATCTTTAGATCCACACCATCGATCTTTAAGGTCTGACCTTTATTAAGATGAATCAAGACCCCATTAACTCAATCAGAAATTTTCGAATAATCCATTGTCTAATCTAAAACATGTTTCTCATTGATTGTACTTGCAAAAGAACTGGGATTCGAGTTTTGACTGCCACTGCATATGCACGCAAAAAGAAAAATACCAGGATTTTTAATTGACAAATTAAATATCATAATTTAAGCAAGGCAATATGTTCCTCAGAGATTATTATAATAAACTCCAGGCCCCAGGGAATGTGTCGAGAATTAATTCTATATTGGCCTCTTGAACAGTGATGTGCAAATGAACAAGAAACTGAATTAGAAGAGTGACATATCTTTGAGTTACTTAGTTTTGCTTACCAGGAATTGTAAAATATGTGCATTCAGTTTATTAGTCAAGATCCTTCACCTCCTATGGGAACAATTTTCTCACTTCTTAAAGGTGAAGAGAGCCATAGACAGGTGGTATCGGGACCCTTGCAGCTTATCCTAGATCATTCTGCTTTAGTTGGTAATTTACGTGGGGGTAGGGGATGAGGTCGTGGTGGTAAAGATGGTGGTGTTGGACGTAGTAATCAAGCTAATATTGATAAAGACAACTTACATTGTACTCATTGTGGGAGAAATATGCATACTAGGGAAATATGTCTGGATTTGGTTGGGAGACCAAATCAAAGTACGACTGCATATATAGCTGGATCAGAAACATGGCACACCTACTTCGTCAACCAAATCAGCAGCAGGAAAAGGAAGTTTCACTGATGGGAGATCTGATCTTCGTCATAGACTATAGTTACTGGAAGGCTCATCATCTCCTACCACACCATATGCAGTATCTTCAGGGAATTCAGCTACTTCTGTGATTTGTACAGCTGCCTCTTCTAGTCCCTCGTGGATTCTTGATTCAGTGCAATAAAACATATGGCTTCTTATGAAGTGTTGCTAATGGGAAGTGGGAACATATCTTAATTGTGGAAGGGTTCCATTATTATTTTATCTTCACTTACTTTGCCTTTTGTCCTTGCTCCACAGTTTCCTCATAATATTGTTCAGTTAGCAGTAGAACCAAAACCCCTAATACGTACTTCCATCTTACTGTGTTTTTTGGGATATGAGGATGGGCATACTTTAACTACACTCTCTAAGGAAACAGCTGTGGAAATTAATGGGGAATCAGTCTCTGTGGACTTCAATTGGGGAACTAACACTTGGATTGAGGTAGTGGGTCAATCGAACCATGTGTCAGGTGCTTAGAAAGATTTGAAAGGTTTTTTTTTTTTTTCCCTGAGGGTATTTTCTCTGGTTGGTAACCTTTTTTTATCGTGTTATGGGGAATGTGCAGTTGTAGATGCTGCCATTGCAGTTACTTTCCAAGCTCTGAGACAGATTCTATTGGTTAGGGAAATTATCTGCATTGTATCTGTATCTGATACTTCATTTTTGTGGGTAATATCATGTCTCAGTCTTAGCTATACTTTATCTAGGTTTTTGTTTTCCGAGCGTTTGGTGCTGGATGTGGCTAAGGATTGTGCATTCAAGATTTGTTTCTTCCAACAGGGGAATGCGATTTCATGGGAGTCCCCTAAGATGAAATCCTTACATTGAAGTTATATTTGATGGAATATTTGTAGGGATGTTCCTCATTTTAAAACATCTTAAAAATCTGAAGGATAGATGATGGGGACATCATGCCTAATTCCCCCAATTCCTTCATAGTCTACCAAAGGAGGAAGCATAGGGTGGTGGATCAAGCTATGATGTGGATGGATGATTTGTATCATCACTTTTATTGCCAAGATGTCATAAATCCACCTTTGGATTACCATTACGATGATATTCGACAGTTGGATTTTGGCGGATCTACCATTTGAAGGAGAGAAGGCCCTATGTGTGCAATGACATAGAAGGCCCCACTTTGGGAAGTGCCACATGGGTTGAAATAAAAAGGGTTTTTAAGGTTGAGAGGGCCCCAAGTTATTTAATGAAGTATAGAGCCATAAAAGGGTTAAGGGGCCATGTTCATTAAAGAAGAGAATAAAAGAACAGGGGGGCCACCACTAAGATAAAAGGGCCTGAGGATTCGTGCGCATATCCCCCGAGACCTTGCGCAAGTCCTCCCTCTTTTCCATTTCTTAATCTTTGTCTCTTTTTTTTCCTTTTTTTTTTTATTATGTGATGATTTCATCACTTAGGGCTAATAATAATAAACTGTCTTGGTTTCTTTCTTGCTTATGCCATGCTATCTTGTAATGAAACTTTGAGAATAATGAAAGGAATGGATTTTCCCTCTTATTCTCTGTGAGTCTCTTGGGTTTTCCCTTGCTCAAAGGACGTAATGCCTCCGGATCGGAGTTTGGTGAGAGCCCAATCAAAGGTATCCTCTTCTCTTTCTCTATTTTTTTTCCTAAGAGCAATCTTCCTGCACCAACCCTAAATATCCATTTAAGAACCTAATCATTAGATTTGCAACCTTTGTCGCTAGATCTCAACTCCAGGTTTTCCCGTTAGTTCATCTCACCCAGCCCCTGTCCAAATAATCACAAGAAACACAAGATCTACACAAGTGGACCTTCCCTAAGGATTTTGTGAGTTCCTATCTTCCATTGAGATCCTACATATTCATCCAAGAAGTACTTTTACTGCAGGACTGCAAACTTGTTTTGGATCAATTATTGATTTTCCCATTAGATTGCAATGTTTATTGAAATGAATGGTGTGTTTCAAGTTCATATTAATTATAATTCTAAATCTGATCTCATCATACCATATTAGGTTAGATTTCATTTTATCCTGCATCAATAGATTAATCAAATGAGTGAATTATGCATGTTGGCGGGTTGGTGGTTTTGGAGGTTGAAGAATGTTGTCCACCGGGACATGACAAGGAAAGTGTGTTTGCAGTTGCATATGTTTTTGAATAGCTCGAATCATGCAATGGTTATTTGAGTAATTTGTAGACTCATGGCAGTTTGGATCAGGTTTGGATTTGACTGTTTTGGGATTTCGCTATGCTGATGGTCCTTAAGTGTATTTGGATAGAACATGAGAACCTTTGAAGATATTCCTACTGTGAGAGTAAATGTTCAGTAGGAGAAAAGGGGCATGCAGCTGTATTGATTTTGCCTCTTTATGTTTGAGGGATTGATTGCTTGTCTTGGGTAGGCGGTTTTCTATTCTTTTCTGAATGTCATGTTGACAGCTCTCATGTTGGCTTGAACTTAAATTTTGATGGGCCTAGGACTGCCCATTGTTGGGGGCCATTCAAGCGACATTGGAGGTAGAATCATTAAAGCTTTGTCAAGTCCAATTGGGATTACGAGCATGAATGTGGCAAAATTAAAGCTCTATTCCAATGTATCTTCTTTGTCCCTTGCTAAAACCGAGAAGGCTTATAAAGTGTTTGTCTTTTCTGAACATCTTGTTGACAGCTCTCCTGTAGGCTTGAACTTAAATTTTGATGGGTGCATTTTGTGAATCTAGGACTGCCCGTTGTTGGGACTTGGGAGCCCTTCAAGCGACATTGGAGGCGGAATCATTAAAGCATTGGGGATACGAGAGACCCAATGCCAGATAGCTTTCTGAGGCCTTTATTTGACCATCAATTCCCTCTAGTTAACCCGGTCCGCCTTTCCTCCTGATGCCATTCACCCCTTATCTCTCTTTGTCAAGTGCAATTGGGATTACGAGGATGAATGAGGCAAAATTAGAGCTCTGTTCCAATGTATCTTCTTTGTCCCAGTCCCTTGCTAAAACCGAGAGGGCTCATGAAATGTCATTTGTCGTGAGAGGTTTGATGATGATTGCCCTTGCCATCTTTCAGGTAGAGTTTAACACATGAGAAATTAGCCAACCCTTTCTAATTGTGAATTCCTTTTGGCATTTTTGAGGAATGAAATTTCCAAATTTGAATATTTTGCTGAGAGCAAGAATACTCTTTTCCATGCCTTTGCAGTATTTGCCGTTGTTTAAAAAATCCAAAACTCACGCGACAAACTATGCTATTGACTTGAGTAATTTTGGCCTAGTCTGAATGAGTTCCTTGATAAATCTTAGAAACTTCCTCAACTTGACATCCGTGTGGAGTCCCCATTGAATTTTAAATTTATGGTGACTACCTTTGTATTCTTGGGTCTTGTCACATAATTTAGAAATCATGTCTTCAGATTCCCTTTTAAATGCTTTAATTGACTGATTAACATAATTGCTGATCAGCAACCGACTTGGAGTGTTGTAGGTAAAAAAATGACTTATCATCCATGGATCTTATGCCCTAACATGTTCGTCCAGCTGCTCATGACCATGAAGATTTGATCTTTAAGACTAAGGTGACACGCCTAACCATAGAAGATATGTATTTTTTGTCCATTTTTGTGTTATAGCAGCATGCTGCTACTGGAAATAGCAGATGCTTAGCTGGAACAGACTAGAGAGCCTAAATCTTCCCTGCATAACTGCCAACACAACTGGCTAAGGCCCTTTGTTCACTGGGTATCTCTTAAGGTTGTACTGTTACTATTATGGCCATGTATCAAATGTAAGAAGCTTTTCTCTGTATGTTGATTTCACAATATTGTATTTAAATGCTGTAGTTGATCTGTGTCAGTATTTTCTGTTGGACTTCTTTTTGGTTGGATTGTCGTAATGCTGAGCTGAATATGTGGTCTTGTGTTCAAACTACACAGTGAAGAGTCTACGGAAGCCTGAACTGAGAAAATCAGGCACATGCAGAGCTTGATGAAGAAAATCATTTTCTTATAGAAACATGCAATTGAAATTTGAACCTCTACATTTTGCATAAAACTGCCAATTATCTTCTCTGAAGAAATTGAACCTAGTTGCATCATAGCATTTAGTTCATCAGTATCTATCTCGGTGAAACCATCTTCTTGGCTCAATGCTAAGGATTAGCGCGAGGACTGCAAGTGGATGTGCTCTCTCTCTCTCTCTCTCTCTATATATATATATATATATATATATATGCGTGACCAGTCCACTCAACCCAGTTTCTTCATTCTGCAGACACATTGATGTGCATGTGAGCTGTTTTGTTTATGGCCAGTCCATGAGTATATGCTTTAATTCAGTTGTCAAATTCATGCTAATTCAGGTCAGTGCTTTTCCAATGCAACCGTTCAGTTTAACTAATTTTTCTAATCATGCTGTGTAGACAACTAAACATTGCTACTTGGCTGTATTGTCATCTGCTTCCCTGCCAAACTTGGAGATGCTGCTGTATTACTACAGTAGAGATCCCTTATTAAAGAATTAAAAGGGGCCCACACAAGCAGCTTTTTACACTTGTACATATCAAGTCTTCCTGTGTACTGATCTTGGCTTCAGTTGAGGTTGCTTTATATATGTGACATTTATTATCGAGTGTTGATTCACAGTTAGCCACTGCTTTGTTTTTATAGTTTTTTTTTGAGGTAGAGTGGTAATTCTTTTCAGAAATGTTTAAATTGATTATATCTTGTCTGCCTAAATTTTGGATCTACCATGTCTCGGTCATCATTCCATTGGGTTGTCCTACGTTTTTTTTGCTCCTGGTTTATAGAGAGTCCACCAGTTCTCATCTTAAATAATAGTATAATACCCTACGGTTTCATCTGGTAATCTCTCGGTGTACAAAAATGTATATCTTCTCTCTAAGTATTAATGGTGTGGGAGGACTTAGGTGTCTTATACTCAAAGCTTAAATGATAAGTGTTGTGACTTGTGACTTGTGATTCCATTTGTAATGTGATAATAATAGTAATATATATGTTAGTTTCTAATAATAAACTCCTGTACTATTTGAACTGTATTCTTCTAATGAATCTCCTATTTCTTTTTCTTTCAATGCTTAGTAAGTTCTGTATTCTTTTGCGTGCACATGTTTAATAAACCAAGACTGAAGTTGAAAAGTAGGCAGTTTGTTCCGACTATTGATTGTGGGTTCAATTCAGTCTCTCTTAAGTCTTAAGGTGCTCAGTTAACACTATAGCAATTTTTGTTTGTTTGTTTTCCTTTTGATTTTTTTATAATTTTAAAATATTACATGCTAGTTATGCTTTTGTTTCTTCAATTTAAATTTAAATATTACCTACGAGTTGGTGGAGTGGTATCAGGTGTGAGTTTGATCCTCATGTCTTGTGTTCGAAACTTACCCCAAATTTACCTGGTGTGCGTTTGTGAGTTTAGCATGCACCACTTAAGAGAATAGTGGGGTTGGGTCAAAGACCTCAGGAATTCCCATGTTAAAAATTAAAAAATTACGTTTAAATGAAGCAAAAATCTAGAAATCTATTGGGGACAGATTCAAATGTGTTTGCAGGTAGATTTCTGTGCAGAATGAGATGTTCTGTGCGGCACAACTACGAGTACAAAGCCCCTGCATTTGGTGCGGTACAATCATCGAGGACAACGTCCATATGTCTTCTGATTTCTATCTCCAGTCAGTAAAGAGGACTCTGAAACCCCGTTGGAAACCTGCATTTCCTTATCGGTGGAATTATACAGACGAGATCTTTGGGGCCAATTCTGGAAGGAGTTATAAATGTGTAGGATTTCATGTTCCGATGGGCTCCAAGGATTTATTAAAGGGGTGAGGGTTGAAGGATCTAAGGTGATGTAAATGAGATCCTGACCTTTCTTGGGATTTTTGTTACTAATGGCAGGCCACCTTATTCATTTGCTTTCCTCCTTGATTCATTTCCCATTAGACCATTTTGATCGTCATGATTGGTTGTTCACCTTTGCCTTTTCATTTTTATTACTTTCAGAAATACGGGTCTTATAATGTATGGGAATTCAATTACCTAAAACAGACGGGCCCTTAATGTACTGCTTAAAAGTTAAAAGAAATGTAAAAGTTGAAGGAGTAGAACTCCAAAGTGAGGCCACCCGTTGATGTGCTCCTGGCACATCGGGTATCTCAAAGTTTACTCCAATAGGAGTTGATTTCATTGTGGGGTTGAAACATTTGAGATAAAAATGTGACTATCCACTGTTACGGTCGTAGTCAAAAGGTTGAGGAGGGCATGTGAGAGAAATGATGATGATGATGGAGGTGGGGGGAAATAGAAAGCCCCCACGTGATGACTTGGGTGGGGGCATGACCAGAGTGATCGAAATGATGCTTTGTTGCATAGAAATGGATCCGTGACTTATGACCTAAGAGAAGTCCGAGGAGTCATATATATATATATATATTATATAATTTATATCATCAGGACTTGGACTTGGTGGCAAAACCACCTTTAAATAAAAGGAAGGTGGAATTGTAGTTCAATGAGAAAGCTGATCCCCTTTTTTGTGGTGGTGTTGTTGGCCTTTGAAAGTTCGATTTGCCTTTCCCTCGATGGTGCGCGTGATTGTTGCGGATTTCCGATTTTGCTTTGTTTGTTAAGCCGAAAGCAAGTTGTTACTTTTTACACTTTTTACCTTGCATGTATGACAATTGACTAACTACTAAATCTTGTGTGGATTGGACATTTCTTTTTACCTCTTTCTCTAGTAGTAGGTAATCAGTCATTACAAAATTCTTCCCAACTTCTTATGCTGGAATAGAATATGATATTTCACTCATAACTTATTGGAGAATATTTATGTGCATCCATCCCTTAGTATAGGGTGAGGGACACTTCCATAAATAAAAATTTTCAAGTACAAAAGTGAATTTTCAAGTACATAGGGTGAGGTACACTTCTTTGTCTTCGTGTGCAAAAAGGAAAAATGCCCTCACCCTATGGTGAGGGATAGATGCACATGAATGTCCCCCTAACTTATTTAGAGCAAGAGAAGTGAAAAAAAACCACTAAACCATTCATGGATATCCAGTAGAAGATGCTGCCTGTAGTGATGGGTTTATGAATTATGTATGGCTTGTGCTCATTCAGCGTTCTTTTGAAAAATTGGAGCGTTTTTATGGTCGAATCCACTTTGAAATATTGCTTGTGAGATGACATTATATGTCCTACCTTTTTTGATGATGAGTGCCAAACATGGACATGGGGGAATGTATGCCTCTGTTGAGTGCTAGGGCTAGATATGTGAAAAAAACGAACCTCATCTAATCAATCCTAGCCCCTCTCATCTTAATTGTTTGTTATTAGACTTAAATGTAGTAAGAGAGGACTATTAGACTGTGGTATTGAGGGCCCAACATGTATGGTTCATTAGATCATACAAATTCTAAAATGCATCAAAATTCGACATCTAAACATGTATAATGGTACTAGAATGATGTCTATACTTAACGTCCAAAAAAAGATAAAATGATGACCCAGGCAGGCTGTAGCATTAGGGACAGAGTGTGTGCCAAGTCCCCCCATTGTAGCAGAACTTAAATTAAATAAATAATGATATTATGTATATGTATATATTGCGTTTAGCTTTATATTATTTTTTGAGTTCTCCTATTTTTCTCACATCTGTTTCGAAATGAAACATCGAAATGCCCAAACACTCCGTTTGGAGGAACACAGAAGATTCTCCAACTTATCTGGTCATGAACATCAATCAGATTTATATATCAAAATAATAATAATAATAATAATAATAATCTTAATCTGGCCATGGGATTTATGGCATACCTGATAGCATTTGAAACAAAGATGTTCACTCGAACAAAGGGTGATCTAGTAGGAGAATTTTCCAAACCAACATTGGAGCTTCTTAATCTTCCTTTGTACTTGAACATCTATAAATTCTACCACAAAGCAAAGGGGTTGAAAATTTGGAAATTCCAAAGGTCTTTTAAGACCTTTTAGGTGGTTGAAAGTTTGAAATTCTTATGAAGAAACATAGCATCTCCAAATGATGAGGCCTAAGGGACGAGCCGTCACATTGTGTTCAAAAAAGCCCCAACACCCTAAATTCTTCTCAAAGTTTTCACTAAAAGAATAGGCACATTTATGTGGATGTGGAACTCTACATTTTCTACGAGTACATGGATTATACATTCATTCATCATCACGGGGGAGAGTTTTCTCGAGTAAGTGGACTGCATGTAAAGTTCAGCTTTATGGAGCCCACTTGGGCTAACATTTTCACACTTTATTAATTCCCTTGTGATTTGGCACATGCCCAATTTTTTTGTTCATTAATCACCATTGGATTGAATTTTACAAAAATCAAAGGTTAAAAGACCACTAAACTTTTAACACTATTTAAACCAAGGGCTGAGATAATCTGATGAGGCTAATTTACAAATATATTAATCTTGTTATTGATCATATGGTCAATCTTATGGGTGTGGCAAGTCCTAATGGAGTAAAAGTAAAATCTTAAAGTCATCCATTGTACACCAAAGGCGTTCATTTTGAATGGCTTAATTTTTTCAACAGGAGGGCCCCACTATTGAGTTAACAATATTTAAAACTATGAGGAATTCTCTAAATCAGAGATTCAGGATCTAGACTCTTTTCTTATGAGTGGTAAAATACTAACATGCCCTGTCACGCATGGAGGCCTCGATAATTTGAGCCCTTGCTGTAACTCATCTAAGACCATTGCGCCGTGTATATATATATATATATATATATATATATATATATATATATATATATATATATATATATATATTTCATAATGAAGGTATCCCCATGGTATTACTCTGTCAGGACTAATCCTCACACCCACACGTGCATCTGATAAATCTAAAGGGATTCAAAAATGAGATCCCTGAGAGCAAACCCGTGCCTTATACCCAAGAGCCAACACCTAGGAGTGTAGCTTCCACCTATGGCCACTGAGCCAACACTACTTTCACAAACATCGGCTATTTCTTGAAAAAACCATTGGTAATCTTGATATTGACCCGAAAAGATATTTTCCTGATAATATTGCAACAATTTTGAACTATCTCCAAAGCTGAAACTACAAGAGAAAATCATGATAATATTGAAATAAAACGGGAAAATTGAATTACAAAAATTATTTTTAATAGCATTCTATATTTACTTTAAGATTAATTTACATTCTATGACATTTCCCCCCAAACAACAATTTCCCAAGATCGATAATTCCGACGATGGCCACAACAGCAAAAAAAAAAAAAAAAAAAAATGAAGAAAAAGAAAAATTACATCTATTCATACACCTGTGGAGAAATACTAAACTGACTTCTCTAGCTATATGCTCTGAACTTCATCTTTTTTTGGTACTTCCATCATCTAAGTACATACATGTCATGTACATTGTGTCTACAGTAACATATATATTTTCTACTATAATCAGATCCTAAACTAACCACTTCAGACAGGCTTTGGACTTGATGGTTGACACAACCTTTTGTAGATCAATGTACGTGTTTGTTTCCAGAGCTTCCTTGCTTCTTTTTCATCATTTGCTAGAACTGAACATGAGCTCTCATTGCAGTCTGCAAAGTATTTCCCACTAGTACCATTTAGTTGTGGACTTAGAGCCACATGACATGTTGTTGAGGCCCCCTGGACAAATAGTACAAACATATAAATTCTGTGAGGTTACATGGAATTTTAACCTTTAACAAACGTTAGAGAATTGTTATTTTAAAGTACAAGGAAGTGATGAAAACCTGAGCTGTTGATTTGAGTAGTTTTGATGCCAAGAAGAACACTGAATCTGCAATGGTATGGAGAAGAAATTTAGAGGTTTTATTCTAGCTAATTGGGTTTTAATCTATATTATATATTCTAATAAATAGGCTTTTATCCATTCTTATTGCGTTTTTATTGCGATTTTCTTCCCATGTTTTCGGCTTTTGCGATATTTCAAAAATATTATCAGGAAAATACTGTTGAAGATTATTATGGTGATTTTATTGCAATATATTCAAAATATCAAATATTACACTTCCTAGGGGAGCTTCTAGTTTGAATATGGTTAGAACCATCAGTTCAAAGTCCCTAGCTCTGACATGGGTTTTGTTTAATCCCATTAATTTAAGGCCATAAATGCGTAAAAGTTAGGCCCAAACCTAATCCATAATTCCCCAAAATTATGTCCTTTTTAGGCCTGGCTCTGGCAAATTCATCATCAGGCCAAAGGGTTGTAGATAAAAGATTATGGATGCACTCGTCCAAAAATGGCATAAATTACTTACTTTGAAAATACCGGTCAATAGTACAAGTTCAAATGGATTTTTTTTTTTGGTACGCATATTGTACATACCTTCTTTTTTTCTTTTTTTTTACAATCGGAGGGTTTCCAATCATTTGAGCTGAACTAATCCCTCCAGGCCCAGAGGGAAGCCGGGTAAACTCCCTTGTAGCCCAGTGTGGTAGTGCAGTTTCGAACCTACAACCTCCGAGTGCAAACCGTGGTCCTAGGTCAACTGAACTACTCCTTGGAGTTATCATATTGTATATACTTATAATGTATGATATCTTACGGGAAGGTAATGTTCTTTTATTACCTTTTTAAAGAAATTTATACCTGCTTATTTAATAAGGCATTATTTTTCCTTTTCTTTTTATTGGTTTGTTGAATGCTAGAGGTGATCCACATGTTGGAGGAAATATAATAAAAATGTGTAAAAGTAAATCATGCCTGTGATCAACCCCTTGTGATCTCTAATTATTCCAGTCTTGACAATTCCTGGATGAACAGCATTGATTGTTACTCTTGCATTCATTGCCTGCAAAATCAAAGATATATTTACATTAAAAAAATATAAACTATTATATTCTATTTTTCTCTCATAATGATACTTGTTTCCGGCATTGGCTTCTTAACGTTTAAATTTGAGTGTCCCATTTGTGTGGACAGTGAGAAAATGCAGCTTGAGGCCATAGAGTCTGGGAAGAAATCTGCAAATGGCTATAGAGGGTGGAGTTGACCTTCAACATAAAATGCAGAGGTGGATCCAACTGGTGTCACTTCATGGTGGTTACTGAGTGTTGAGTAGGGAATGGAATCTTAGGTGGGCCTCACAAATATTGGGTGTTCTTGAGTATTTATTGCAACTCATCTCTTGAAATAAGAAAGAAAAAGGAAAACAAAATCTTAGGAAAAATATAAAATATGCCATAGGAAATGGGTCTTTTTTATTAGTATAATAAACTTTGCAGCTAAAATTTAATATATTTTTGAGAGAGAGAGAGAGAGAGAGAGAGAGAGAGAGTTAAATCACTCACCTTTAGTTGCCTAGCCACTTCCTTGGCATGCAATATATTAGCCAATTTTGACTGAGCATATGCTCTGGTGCCATTGTAACTACCATAAACAAAATGAATAAGTAAATATGTAGATTAATAAATAAATTGTGATAAAAAAAAAAAACTGTTAGGGCATTTTGGCTTCTTATTACTTTTGCAAGGAAATAGGTTGTCCTAGAACAGATGTATTTTGTGGCTTTCATTTGTTTGGATGGTAGTACTTGAACTGTAGTGATAGGATCTTGAAAACACTTTGGGTAGATCTGTATTGGAAAAATAAAGGTATGGGTTCAATATTTGAATCCGTTTTTATATTTGGGTCCAGATTCAGATCCACTGTGTGGACCCTGACTAACATTCGGGTCTGATTTCGGGTCCATGGTTTCACATCTGAGAACCAGGTTGTAGGACCAACATGGATCAACCTATGATCAATCTTCCACAAGGACAGTACTCATTAGCCTTAAAATTCATCCAACTGTTATTCAGTGCTGGATTGAAATCACTAATATGGTTTCACCATCTATCTTTGAGACCTCAAATCCACATCTTTAGTGATTTGGTTATGTGGTTTTTGGGGACTCATGCACGAACTTTTCTATCCATCTTTCCACCATTATTGTCATGCATTCCAGGTGGGCTCCATAAGAATGGTTCTCAAGGAAATGTGGGGACTGTTCTCATGCAGACCCAAATCGGACCTGTTTCCAACCCCAAATTGTTCTAAGATTCTTCCATTTCTAGAGTTATGGAATACATGGTTTCTTTATTTTTGAGTATGGGATCCAAAAAAATCCATAGGCGCGTTTGTGTAATTGCTTTTTGAGGAAAAAGTATAAAAATTCATCATTTGGTACAAATGCTTTTCAAGAGAAAAATGATCAAAATTAGTATAATTTTTTACGATTCTACGAAAAAGCATCTTCCGACCGGGTTAAAGGGAAAAAAATCTGCAGCCCTAAATCTTGGGGTTTAATGAATAGTATTAAAACAAATTTTATTCTTAACTCCCCTAAATCTTAGATCTAATAAATAGCACCAAGCAACATGTATTCTTACCTCTTGGGTTTGACCATGTCATTGAATTGGAATGCTTCTTTTTTAGCCCAGCTATGAATAATGGAGGACACATTTATGATTCTTCCTTCAATGCCTGTTTCTGCTGCTGTCTCAATCATTCTCTCTAACAAAATTTCTGTCAATAAAAAATGCCCTGTAAAATGAAGAATTTCTCTACTTTTAGTTCTTTATCCCACTCACTTCTTTGGCTGGAAACGGGTTGGGCTGACCCATTTAATGAGAAATCATTTAACATTGGCTGATATTTGGAACCATGTTTTGGCTTCATCTAGATAAATTGGATCATCATTGTTAATAAAAACAAAGAACTAGTGAAAGTTGTTAGTATTACCTAAGTAATTTGTAGCAAAAGTCATCTCAAATTTGTCTTCAGAGAACTCTAGACTATCAGAGAATTTCCCAGCATTATTTCTGCCAACAATTTAGAGATTTACCATTATGATCATCATCAATGCAACATGAGAAGATAAAACATAGCATAATACAGAATTACCAAAAAAGTAAAAAAAAATTTAAAAAAAAATAAATCTCATATTGTGCTATTATTATACACTGAAATCTCTTGTGGTGTAATTAGTTTTATTTCATGACTTTTAAATTTAGCTTTTTAAGCATGCCTTTATGAAGCCATGGTCTTCAAGATTTACCTTTTTAATCATTTCTTTACTTTTTTAAGTGTGTTTTAGAATTCCTTTTTTAATTTTAAATTGTGTACTACATCACTGTGATGTCACGTTGACGTCATCGTTGGGCCCAAATCTTATCCTTCTCCTGTTGATGTGGGCTCAAGGTTTTAAAATTATTGTTCATTGCTTTTCAAAAGCTTTAATAATTGCTAATCACCGAGAGTTAATCATGGGCTGGTCCATCTCAGAGTCAAAATGGCTGGTGTTACACTGCTGAATTTGGGTCTGCTTTTAGGCATGTGGGCTGGGCCTATGTATGCCTAAGGGCCCAACTAGAGGCCTGTCCTAAATGATTGATTTAATTGCAATTTGGATAGGGCCCTAGAACAAGATTATTCAAGTTGTTGGATAGGGCCCAAAAGTTTGTGGTGTATATATGGGCCTGATTATTAGGACTGGCAACTAAACTGGCTGCAATTAACAAGTTTCGGCCCGGCCCGGTGCAGCCCATGGCCTACCCTAATGTTACCCCCACTAAAAAATAATGACCCAATATTAACATGACACTAAGTGGGCCCCACTTGTTAACATGGATGAATTGTTGGTAATGGCCCACCGTTGAAATCCAAGGCCATTATGACCTTTATTGACTGACTGTCCATCAAGAAGAGCCAATGTGTGTGTTCCTATGAAAGATGATCTTGTCCGTCCATTCTTCTGGGTTGTTCATAGATGGTTAAAATAAGTCAGAACAAGGAGATGGAGGAGGTACATAGGGACCCACAGTGGGTCCTTACTGTTAAACGCTCCACCGAATTCAAAATGTGGGTGGTGGGCCCAACTGTCCATTATAGAGGCCTCCACAGTCCACACCACAACACAACATTGTTGCAAAGGTTTCAAACTGGACTCCTACAACTAAAAAAACGAAAGAAACAAATGTAAGTTGCAGAAGATTTCCAAACTCACATTAGGATATTGAGTGGCAATCCAAGAGATAAGAAAGCAGAGCAGAATCTCTTGACTGAAGCAAATGAGCTCAGATCAAGATCCATAACAATAATCTCAGACTTGGGGCTCTCCTTTTGTATCCTCTCCTTCACTTCAGCAGCTTTCTTGAGATCCCTTGCAGGAATTACAATCCTCAGCCCTCTCTTTGCCAACACCCTTGCTGTTTCAGCGCCGATACCGGATGTCGCTCCTATTTATAATTAAACACCATCAAACACAAGAAAGAGTATCAATCAAATACCCATGGCAAAATTAAAGAGAAAAAAATGTGATCTGTAATCACCATTCTAGTTCTCTTTTAAATGCATGCAAATGTTCTGTAGCATAGGTTACTATGATTTTAAAGATTAAAATGGAAACTATATAAAATACTCAACAAGAAGTATGCAATTTAGAGACACCCCAGATTTTTATTTTTTCAGAATGAAGTTCCAAAGATGGAAATTTAAGCACATGTTCTATAGAAATAGCTGTGTGTAAGAGTTGGCCACTAACACGCTTATATACCATGTAAAGTTGTTGAATTGAGTATGTGTCATAGCCAAAAGAAAGGTTTGTTTACTAACACCAATAAACCATTCAACCAGAATCCAAACTAGGTGACATGGAACCCATGACATTAAACTATTCAAAAGGTCCAAAACATGGAGTCCGGGGAGGAGATACAAGAAGTAAAGATGGCAGTTAAGATCTGACCCAAAAAACAAAGATGGTGGATAAAAACTTTAACCTGGTAAATACGAAGAGATTCACACAATGGAGAAGAGAGAGAGAGAGAGAGAGAGAGAGAGGTTCTTTGTATACAAATAGGGTAGTCCTCACATATGAGTTCCATGTTTACTATCATCAAGAAACTTGCATAACCCAAAACTAGAAATCAACTGATCACTCCGAACACACATAAAAATTGGAAGAAATAAGACCCAAAATTAGACTAAATTGTTCCTCACACTAGAACATCTAGATAAGCATTACCAAAAAAATCACTTAGATGAAGAAGAAGAAGAAAAAACAATGTGAAAATGCAGTTGCTACGTGAAGACTTGTCTATTGGGCAAATCTATTTATTTAATTTAACGATGAGAGACTAAGTACGAGACTAACCAGTGATTATTGCTGTCAGATGAGGTGAGATTAAAGAAGAGCAATCCTCTGTAACTTGCTCTGCGGTGGAATTTGATCCAAAGCCACTTGGGCCTGCAGCACCTATCAAATACCTTAGTGTTCCCTTCATGGAATGCAAGATAGAGAGCAAAGGAGATTTGGGGTAAGACAGATATATAATAAGAAACTCAGTCTAACAATATTGTTGCCCTTCTATCTAGCTCTTTAATTTATTCCTTCTTTTGGGATCCTTACCTTTTTCTTTGTTGACACTAATATATTAATATTCTTCTCGGCTATTTTTAAGGTCATTTTGTTGTCTCATCTCAGGAGAAGTTTATAACTTTGGCAATTGCAAGCCATCCTTTTCCATTTGGTAATCATGCATGGACCCTGTTGTAGATCTGTATTGTACCAGATGGGACCCAAAGCAAAGTTGGACCAAAATCCATGAATTGGGTCTGGACCCAATTTAAATCTAATGGTTAGGACCCAGGTTCGGTGCCTAACATACAATGTAGTAGAGGGTGAACTTGATCTATTATGAGTGTTGAGTCTAGGGCGAGCTATTGTTAACTGAATCCAGCCAAGACTCATAAAGCCAAAACCAACTTTAATTTAAATAAACCTAATGATCAATCAGGTTGCTACAGATGAACTGCATTCCTTGAAAAGTATATATAGGTCCATGGATGGAATTTTTTGGACAGGAAAGGGAGTCCACAGTGGGGCCCAACTGGTGATGACCCACATTGATAGTCCACTTCCAGTACATGTGTCTTGCATCAAATTTGATGCAATACATCATGTAGGATGGACAAGCCAATTAAGTCACATTTAACTATGAGTTTGAAAATAGACCCTTCTAAGGCCATGGGCTGAAAACTCAGCCCCTACCAGGCTACCATTATAGTTACAAAATCTGTTGACTCACTGAGTCACACTCTCATGGGTTACTTGACCTTTTTTTTTTGGTGGTAAATTTGAGGAGTTAATTGAATTGATTACCTTTTGAGTCCATCTTTTTAGAGTTTGAAGGCAGTGCTTTAAAAACCCTAACTGATGGTTTGGCACAAATAAAATATAATAATCAGTTGATTCTATAAATTGAACCCAACCTATAGCCCAAGGACATCATTGGATCAAACTCTCTGGCCTGGATTGCAATATGCCTTACCATCACTTCCTTCAAATTGGGCCAGGGATTGGTACGACCTCAACCAGTCTACTAATAAACAAAAATTCTAGTTCAAGCCTAAGGCCTTCACTGGATGGGTCTAGGACAGCCCAAACTATTTAGTAATGGGGTCAAGGCCTATGTCTTCCTTTGATAAACAAACAGCTAATTAGACTTAGACCCACTATATATTATTTGGTAATGATCCTCTCCTATTCCTTTCCATTCTAAATTTTCCATAGGATGCACCATTCTCAAACTTAGTTTAACCAAGTTCAAATCTCTATTGTGGATCACAATTGACTCCACTCTTGAAATTTATCATTCTTTAATACCCAGCCATGAGGGTTGGGAATTGGGATCCATATTAGAGACCTCATTATTGGCAGATAATATCCACTTCCTTAACAAGAAACTTTGTCTTTAGAAATAATATCACCTCCCGCAGTCACATGTGGATGGTGTCTCCAAGGATTGATCCTGGATACTAATGTAAGAAGCGGGTTCCCAACCAACTGGGTTGCGCTTTTAGATTGATCATGTGTAAAAGAGACAATATAATTAACATTATGGAGTAAATTATGTGGTCCATTTGAAACTAGACCAGTCCAATCCAGCAAGGTCCACTATCTCATCACTCTCTTCAGATTCTCGGGAGAAAATGGGAATTCCTCTTTTCCTTTTGTGCTAGATTTTGGTGGGTGTTTGGAATATCATGACTGATGACTGTTGTGTTAGGAATTAGGATTATTGAGAGAGAGAGAGAGAGAGAGAGAAAGATGAAATGACTTTTCAACGAGAAATTGGGAAATTTCCTTGCAGGTCCCAGAGGACCCAGATGTGTTCCCTCCTTCCACTACAAGGGGCATGATTATGTGCAGGGGTTAGCAAACATCCCCAAAGTCATACGTTATGCTCATGCCTTCTAAAATCAAAACACATCGATGCCCCAAAAGAATAAAAGCTCAATCCTACCTATTGAGATGTTGGAAATTTAAAGCTAGTTTCTCACACAAAATGGAAAGAAAAAAGTACTTTCATTTCAGATGTCTCTGTTTATGAGTAGAATTCACGTTAGAAGATTCATGGGTCAGGTCAAAAAACTGTCTTAAAAGTCTTTTCCATGAAGCTGAAACAGATTGGGCTTGGCATAAGCCAATTCGATGAGGTCCATTATTGCGATCGACGGTTGGATTTCGACCCGATGGAACTAAGGCTAAATAGAAGATTACTTAAGCTTAACACGTTTAATTATCGATTTCATTTATTAGGTAAGGATCCTTCATTACCTAAGTTAAGCCCGGGTCTAATATTATTCTTGGTGTTAAATATGCTCATTGTCTGAGTAAGGTAGTCCCAGGGCTAGGAGTTTCACTATCAAGTTGGGCTCAGGATAACCCTAACCAGGCCCGCTTCCGACTCGTTGATGGCTTGATATATCATTATAAGCTGCCCATGGTCAAAAATATGATTGGGCCAGGCAGGCCCTTTCCTAAGATAAAAACACCAATAATATTTGTGTCTAACTTTGCTCAAGCCCACACATTGCCATAATGATAACCCACATTACATATCACAGATGTAGAATGCACACCAAATTAGGGATGGGAATTTCTGACCTGACCTGCCAACCCAATCCGAACACAACCCAATAAATTAGGGGTCCCCCACTCTCAAAATAAAAATGAATAAAAAATATAAAAAAATGAAGTAAAAATTTAAGATCTCTTGGAATATTGTTGATCTAATAAGGTGGGCCCAAGTATGGATAGTTGTAATTACTTTTATGCTATATAGCCCTAACTGAAGCCAGGCCGACTAATTGCACTATGATCAACCAACTCAAAACGGAGACGAACCGTTAATTAAAGACTGAGGTTGACTCTCATTTAACTCCTCGGTCGGGTTTGGGACGAATTCTAATCCAATTAATAAATGAGTTGAATCTAGTTTAAGCTTTTGTATGCTAAACTTTATGATCAATCCAAATCAAACTCTAAAAACATTTCTATCCAAAAGGGTAGAAGTAAAACAATTTAGGTTGGACTGGTCCGGCCCAAATGGGACCCTTTGCGAAGCAGCCTCTTATTGCTGTCTAGAGTCTACACCCTCATCAAATGATGACTAGAGAATCATACATGGGCACAGAAGATAAAGAGACACTCATGTGTGGCTGCGTACTTTGAGCCATCCACACGTGTGTCTTCATGCATGTTCATATGAGGAGGGGCATTATGGTCATTAAAAAAAGATACATGCAGCCTGCACCATTGCCGTCTTTTCTACCCTAAAATCATGGCAATAGGCATGCCGTTTTGGCTTCTTTTTGTTTGGGTGTTTAAAAAGAAAAAAAAAGCAAGTGAATTTTACATATAACCACAATCTTTTCAAAAACTTCAAAAGACCACTCATCTTGTTTATTGTTTTACCAAAACTATGTAAATTTATCTGAAAATCATAGTACACACCGCGATTGATCGTCGATTAATAGATAATTTTCGATCAATTGATGGAATCAACAACAATGTTATATTTTAAAAAGATAAGAATTTGATTCGATTTGACTTTGTTTGAGTAGATGATATTATTATTATTTTTTTCGTTAGAAAAAAAACTTTCGTTAGAAAAAAAACTTGCATTAGAAAAATAAAGGCAAAAGACGCCATTAACGATAGAGTTAGATACAAAATGTAGATTGCCTACATATGAATCATATATAAGATTCTCTTTGACAAACATAATAATAACCCTAAACATATGAGAAAACTCGATGATCTTGAAAAGATTCAGCGCACTCCGCAATGTTAGAAAGAGTATTTGAATCCGAGCCGATTAAATCCTTTACTAAATCTAAACTATATTAGATGAAAAAAGCCTTAGTCGTTAGTCCTTCTACAACAAATAACATTGGGTATTATCAATTGGTCCAAAACTTAAAAAGGTGAACTTTGACTGTGAGTGAGTGAGGGTGGGTAAGTGAGATTTTTTTTAATTAATAGAGGTGGCTTTTTGTAAAAGTATTAAATGAAGTAGTTATTTGTAATTATCAGAAGTCACAGGTTGTTATACATAAAATTCTCCAAAAGTAATTGGGCCAAAGTGCCGACATGCGTGCAATGGTCGTGTGCATGCACGAGGGCAATAAATAAAGCCCACACGTGATACAATCATAACAGGATGGATGTGTACACGTGTGTTGTTACGGAACATAATTGCAATATATTCCAAATCTGCTGCTTTATCGTAATCTCTTCTCGGGAAGATATGAAGATATTTGTGATTTAGAGATTTTCAATGGGTATTTCAGAAAAAAAAAAGTTTTTGGAAAAATAAAAATAAAATATAATTTTAATAATAAATATCTCAATATTTTCCGACTATGTGCGCGTAGGTGGGCCCCACTTTGGGATGGGGAATGGGGGGATCGCAAGATCCAGATCGGCCCTACAAGTGTATGGATTTGGGGCTAACATCAGCATCCTAACCCCTTGATCGAAGGCCCCATAAACTTCATCTTTTAAAATCATGCTTTTTCTAGCATGAGAAGCCAGCATGTGTTAATATTTTTCTGGGTGGATCATATTCTTAGTTTCGTGAAGTGCTAATACGAGAATTTCAATGCAGAAGATTTACTTTATATTGTCAAAGGAAGGAAAGTTCTATTATAAATATTAACAATTAATCTCTATTATCAATAGCCCAGATTCATAAAATGGAATTTTGAGTGATTACATCAACTAAGTTGTGCAAATTAATAGATGGGAATCCAACATCCAATTGGAAGATTGTTTAAATAGCCTTTGAAGTACTTTTAAGGCCCTGTGTCTATAGCAGGATTCATGGCAAGAATTCATCAGGTTGAAATGCCAAAGCTCATAATGTGATGGTTGTCTCCTTAGAGTATTCATATGCATTGTTTCATTGCTAGAATTCTTAACTCGAACCACCTCAAAAGTCAAAAACAATTTTTGGAATTCCCTTCTTGGTTCTTCTGGATTATCTCATAGAAAGGAGTATTTAGAAATTCCATATAGGAGACAGCATTTGAAGAAATTACAAATTCTTTATACATGAGTTTTATGAGTTCCGTTAAAAAATAGGCCCTAAGTCATAAAATCTCAAATGTTTTTTTCCCTAAAATTAATAATTAGGATATATTTGTATGACACGCAAGGATTTCTCACTTCAACAGTTTAGTGTGACACCATTCCACATGGAAAAAGATGAACTAATTTTCCTCGAGCTCATAGAAAAATGACTATAACATAGAAAATCATTTCTATGTGACGGTAGTGAGATCTGACGGGCCAAGGCTAAGGTAGTAGATTCGGTTGAGATCCGGTGTGCCCATCACCCGCTAAAGAACACCCGAGATATAAGGGACTCCACAAGTCCGACATCGCAAATATCTAAGTTCAGAGCTTGGGCTTAAGTACCCATGATTACCTCCACTTCAATAGCTAGTTTTTTGCGGGGCATAATGCTTTGTTGTTACAAATGGTATCAGATTCGAGGACAGCTCTATTTATGGTGGGGGAGAGAGTGAGATTTGATGGGCCTAGGCCAAGGCATCCTCGGCTCATTTTAAGTAGGGGAGAGTACGAGATCCGATGGACTTGAGCCAAGGTGGTAGATCTGGTTGAAACCCGATGTGCCCTTCACCTGCCCAAAAACACCTGGGTTACAAGAGACTCTATGAGGCCCATATCGGAAATATCTAAGTCCAAAGCCTAGGCTTAAATACCCATGACACCTCCACTTCAATCACAAGTTTTTTGAGTAAGGACCATGGTGCGACAAGGGCATTGGCGTCAGAATCCCATTTCTTTGTGACGGCAAAAATAAAAATACGGAGAAACACAAATATGCCCTTTGAAATATACTAGTATAATCAAATTCATTTCACCATTGGTAAGGCCTGTTTGTTTGCTTAGAACACATTGGAATAAATGGTCCAATGTGCACAGTATCAATTTTGGCTAGTGAGCCAATCAAGCCAAAAAAATGATTACCGAAAAGGTGAGGGATGAATGATATAAGCAATGTAGATGGGACTTGATTTTCCTAATATTTTAATTATTAGCGATATTTTTTAATATTCATGTTTGATTGATTCTTCATTTTGAACACATGCAGGCATAGAGAATCTAAGAATTCCAAAGAATTCAATAACATGAAACTAACAAGCCTTGGGCTGTTTTGTGATTTATCAATAGGAGTTGAGTGAAATAAAAGGATATAGTCAAAACAAAGTAAAGAAGAGGGAATCAAATGTACTAAGTACTAAATGACAAAAAAAATTACAAATTGGGAAAGAGCAGCTTTTTGTTTGCATGAATAGTACTTATCAAAAACTATAATAAAAAACTGAAAATCTTCAAGCCTATAGATTATTGGGTTAACCCAATAGGGGCTGGGGTCCATTGCTCCAACCATCTCCATTATTGAATTATGGGGTCCTTTGTCTCAACAATTTATACATTTTTTAAGCATCAGGGTCAATAATTTCTTCTTGCAATATTCTTCCTGTTATAGTTGTGTATGCTGTGATTATATTAGTTTCCATATCCAACAATACCTCTAGCATGGCCCATACCAGCCCAGGCCAGCCCTGCAATTGTGCTTGTTACAGCTGATGGGCCAGGCTTGTTCTGGCCCAGTAGATAAAGGAGCCATGTCATGTCCCATTAACACTTCACATGTCAAAATACCAGATGTTATCTGGGCCTGAAAATTATGGCCCATAACTAAAAGCACTGGGCCTTCTTTTTTTTTTTTTTTTTTTTTCTTTTTTTGTCATTTCAACTACCCTCTGATTTACTGAACAACCAACTATAAAACTGCTATTGATGCTGTTTTCTAGTTACTTGAAATTTCTTACTATTTTCAACCACTCTAAATATGATGTCTTAATAACCTAACCTCCCATCTAATGTTGTTTTACCATCATTTGAAATTACTCTCTCTTTTCAACTACACTCTAAGTATGATGTCTTAATAACCCAGCAACCATCCAAAGAATAAAAAAAAAAGTTGACAGAGAACAAAAAGAGCATGAGGAAAAAATCAAACCCAATAAGCCCTAGGGCCCATAGGGTACAGACATGTCCCCCAGTGAAATCAATTGATTCTCTCACCTGGATTGATGCATTCAACAAAAGGTAAATGAAAACATTGCCGACAAAAGCCAAGAAATTCTCAGTAGAATCATTTCCACCTACCTTTTACTGTCCATGGAAAAAGGGAGAAAAAGAAACCCCACTTCCATTTCATACCAACATGGCATTATAATAACTCTTAACTAATTGGAGATTAGGGAATAAGACAGACATGATCATATGGGAATTTGTCCATGTATGGGCCCCTCACAAAGATTTGGAGAAAAGGTTGCTTGTCTTTATTTCCTTGCAAACCTATATCTGATTATATTTAATTAAAGTAAATGAGGCAAATTGGCTTGAAAACTTGGGCTTTGAGTTGAAAGAACACAACACATGAACTTGATTGTGGGGTTCATATGTAAACTTGAATTGAATGGGGACAAGGGCATGCCCCCTTGTCACCGACAATAACTTTAGAACATGGAAGAAAGGATCAATTGGGTGTTTGAATATAGTATATGATGATAAGGTTTATGGGTGTGAAATGTAAGGTAGGAGCTTGAAAAATGCTCACCATTGTCTGCTTCTGAAGCTGCAATTGAACTGATGTTTGATTTGAATGTTCAGGGAATGTTTTTCTTTTTTTTTTTTTTGGTGAAATAGTTGGGTTTGTGATTAGTGGAATGCAATTCACTTGATGTCAGTGATTATGATACATTTAATTAGCTCGCGAAAACTGATATTTTTGGTTCACTCGCGTAGATGTAGCTTTTTTCGTTTCTTCTTCTTCTTTTTTTTTTTTTTTTTTTCTAGTTTACAAGTGAAGTAAGATTTTAGAACACTTCAATGCTCACCATTGTCTGTGAATCAAATGAAAAAAAAAAAAAAAAAAAAAATCACAAGTAGATACTTACAAATGGAAATCCCAAACAAAATCACAAGCTACAGCTAAATATGAAATCGTGGCATGTATTTAGAACACTTCAATGAGAAGCAAAAACAATAGAGCAAATCTAATAGGAATCCACTACAAAAATAAGAGAGAAAGTACAATGATTTCCTTCTTTTCAACTTTTTGCCCAAAATTTGAGGTATTACACTAAATGGAAAAGATATTTAGCACTTCCTGTTTGACATCTAACTCAAAATACACTTTTTCACTACAAATCAATCTCAAGTTTGCATGTAAAAAAAGACACAAGAGACATTGCCATAGTGTTAACCATGGCATGATCATTACCCCGCAGAAAGCTGTAATATCACAATGAATCATCTTGCAATCTCCCTTCCCTATCTCCATTCTTTTATTTAAAATTTAAGTGTGTGGGGCCCACTTCTCATGGAAAAGAAAATCCCTCAACAAGAACAGAGGTGTAGTAGCACTTGATGCAATGCAAGCATCAGTAACTAGTTGACTGCTATGAAGATGGTGTTGGATGATGAGTTAGAAGGATACATGGCCCTATTTTTTGAGTTAGAATACATAGGAATGTATATTGTTTGCATTAGAATTTGTGGTCAAATGAGCTCACCGAAGAATTATTAAAAAGGTGAAGTATGAATGATATGAGGTGGGCAATGAACATGGGTGGACACATATATAGGGGTGTGGGGGCTGAAGCCCCCACGCAATTGGCAAAATGTCCATGAGGTCCCTTAAGCCCAACTAATCCAGCCCCCACTTGAAAAATTGTCTAGCCCCCATCTATTTCCCCAAACTCTCTCTTCCTCTCAAAAATCCATGATTAACACCTTTCTTTTGGCCATTTTCTTTTTTTTTATTTATTATTATTTAGTTATATACAATGGCCAAGAAGAAGGGGCCAATGGTTGTTTGGGTTCATTCATTTCCAAAGGGATCATAGGACTGTTTGCTTGCATAGAGTGTATATATGAACTCATGGTAAATGAGCTCCATCCAATGATTATCGAAGAGTAAGGGATGAAGGATACAAGAAAGGAAAGTACTGTGACCCTCGGTTACCTAGGGTTTGAATTACTAGAGTGATTGTTAGTCATTCATTTTGTACCTCCCCTCGATTCATTTTTTCAATAAAAGGGAGATAGTTTGATGGTCATTCTTGAAATTCACCTCTACTTATTAAATTTTAACCATTTTTGGAAATAGAAGCTTATAATTTCCATGTATTTAATTACATGAAACAAAACAGGCCTCCAGTGAATACAGAGTGGATTGTTGACATAGGTTCCACGCACCAAGTTGCTTTCCAGAATGACTTGTTTGCAGCATAAGAAACAAGAGGCATTGAAGAGAATTTGGTGTTGGGAAGATGGGCAATAGCAGTCAATGTCATTGAAAGATTGTGGGAGGAAGTGATGTGTGCATCGGAACAAATGAAGAGTGCATATTAACTTTGAAACATGTGACTTGTTTTAACCTTTCACCTCAATCTAAGTTTTGAACTTTAGTGGGATGATTAAGGATGTAAAAGCTACTTTGGCATGGGTAATTGGAAACTTGTCAAAGGTGTCTTGTGGTTGGAAGAGGGTGCACACTATACACGACATAGGAAATGTGTGTACAATCATGGATTTGTGTAATGGGGAATGAAGCATCAAATTTGTGTCATAAGGGACTAGCCGGCTAGGCCATATGTGGGAGAAGTGGGTGCCAATTCTAGCAAAGAATTTGCCATTAAAGGTATGCCAGTAAACTCATGCTGTCATTGTTTCATTGTTAGGCAACATAGAATTTCTTTTTGTAGTGCATGGAAAAGAAAATCTAGCATCTTGGATTTAGTTCGCTGATGTGTGTGGAACCATAAAGTTTTATTCCCTCGGTGGTTTACCATATGATGTCAACCTACCCTGTGCACTCTCTTGTGGGGCCCATTTGGGGCCCTACCAATCATGGAAGAGGTCAGAGATCCTAAGACTCCATCTCAAAATACATTGATGCTAAGACTCCATAGGTAGACCCTCATATAAAATCAGATGGTTGGCCTAAGTTCGATTGAAGTAGAACTTGCGCCAAGTTAAAAGAATGTAATTTCAAACAATTAAGATTTTATAAAGAACTCACAGATTTGTTCATAACCTTGCTTTTGCTTTAATGGTAACATTAAAATCCATTGGTGGAGCTCTCTTATTAAATTCAGACTACTAAAAGTTTCTTAGAGGACAAAAGTTTGATTAAAGTGAAATTCGAACTGATGCTAATTTGGGACTGGACAGTAATTTTAAGCAATTAGAACACTTTGAGCTGGCCCGCATAGTTTGGATTCTATAGGCAGGCATGCCAATCGATTTATAATATTTCTTCCGACAACACTAAAAGTCCATTTATGACGCCCTCTTCAAACCTTCTTCTTCTTTTTTTTTTTGCTAACGGAGGGTTCCCAACTTTTTGGACTGGATTATTCCCTTCGGGCCTAGGAAAAAGTTGGATAAAACCCCAACCCCTAGGTGTCAGCATTAATGAACTCAACTTTTGATTCTTGAAGAGGGGGGAACTGGAAGTCGATATCAAGACCGCTGGCTCTAGAAGATAGAGGAACCGTGGTCCTGATCACTCGGTCAACCCCCTAAGGCCCTCTTCAAAATTCAAACGGCTCAAAACCACATTCACAACTTGGATAATGGGGTCAGATTGTAAACTGTGATTTGCTTCATTTTTTTATTTCAATGACAAGTCCAATTAAAGTGACATTTGGATTAATGCTAATTCACAGGGACTTGTAATTTTAAACGGTTTAGATTTTTTAAGCAATAAACACGGAATTCAACGTTGCCCACCTGACATAAAATGAGAAGGCTGCTAGTTTTCTATCCTTTATCCTTGATCTAAGCAGTCAAACCTGTTCCAAACAAACCGTAAATTGCATCGATTGGAAATTAAAAATCTCAAGTTACTATCATACTACAAATTTCAGATTATCCTAAGAGATCAGAGAATCATTTCCAATGCACAAGGGTAGAAAGATAGCATCATCATCTTAGCCTCACTCAATCCATCTGGGTTGGACTTAATATTTAGCCTTGATATGCATGTGCCCGTGCACACAGAGAGAGAGAGGTTTGGTATACATGGATATATCCCCAGATGTTGGTTTTGTATTATGTTTCACACAATTGTAGATGCCTTCGGCTTGGCGCATTTGGATGTAGCCACAAGAAGGGTTTGACTGAATCTGTTCTGATCCTATATTTTCTGCCTCCAATAGTCCAATTAGAATCTGCTTCATTCAATTATATTCGCCATCGGTTGATGAGACATCCAAACTCCCCATTAAAGGTTTGGCTGGCTTGATCAGACATTTCTTTGATTCCATCCCAATCCAGCATTTCCTTTATTTCCAACTGCTTGCAATGGTTCTATCAGCCCTCTCCGTTGTTCCCAAGAGCTGTTCCCTGTATAAATAAAAATTTGAGAACCAAATTAGTAGCGACAAAAGCAGAACACAACATACATGATATGGGACTAAATTCAATAACACTTTGGGCTGAATTCGGTAACATTGAAAGTGCAGTGAAAAGACACTCTCTAAATGGTTTGCTGTGCTAGTTGGTGTACTGTCTTTGGCTCAAGCTATTCCTCCTTTCTTTCTTTCGTTTTTCCTTTTTTTGTAGATGGGCAACTTGGTTTAGAACCCCAACCTCAACCTTGTGGTTGTGACAGAGCGCCTTCCAACCGTGCTATCAGTCTTTTCTCGGCCAAAATGCAAACCGTTCTGGTTATCAATATAACCTTGGGATATTTGACAGCCACAGGCCTTGCTTATAGATCGTGCCAATGGCTGGATAAACAGATCATGGGCCTTGCAAGGACAAATCAAAGCCCTAAGAATACTATGCATAATACAAGGGGATCCAGCCAGTCACATTCTGGTTTAACCTCCATACTTTAAGAGTATCAGTGATTCTATCAAACTGCATTCTTAGGCCCCTTCACCTATTTCTCAATTTCCTGGAGATTAAACACTAAGTGGCAACCATTAACTTGTCTTGGCTATGGGTGCAACGTGGGCCAAGCCAAATCTAGCCAGCAAGAAAACCCAATTTTGGCTGCGCTTGTTTGGGCCTGGTCTAGACATAGGCCTGGCTTTTGAAGCCCAAGTGGAAGTCTGAACAGGCTCAGGCAGGTCTTGGGTACCAAAACTACATATTATTTATGATAATATATCAATACTTCTATAAATATTGGATCATATTTATATTATAAATACAATATCACCCAATCTTGGGATGAGTCCAGCTTCAGCTTGGGACTTGCAGTGTGGTTTACTTTCATCAGGGCGACTCAGACTTGCCCATGTGTAATTCGTCCTGAGGTTGGGCCTGCTCAGCACCCAGCCGGACCACCTGCATCGCACCCTTGGTCCTGTCCATTCAATGGCTACTGGCAATAAACTGTTTTCCAATATCCAGCGAGATTCCATATTAGATTTTTTATGTCAGCCTCAACAATGAAGCCAAACCCACGTCAAACGGTCACCAAATAATGATACATGAATGCTTCTTAAACTGAAACACTATTATACCTAGGTTGATTAGAGTTTGGAATAATTTCATTAATGATAAATAAGGCTGTAAAATACCTACCTCTTTCCAGCCCATGTTTTCCAAAAGCCGTCTAGCATAACTGCCTGCACCGAATGACATTTCAATGGCTTCCGCGGCAGCCACTTCTGCATCAGCAGAATCAGAACCCAATGCTCCTACACTACTATCATTATTCACTGAACTCTTTTGTCCTGGGCCAATTCCAAAACCACCATGTAGAGTTCTTCGCTCAGCAGCCCTATCTCTGTACAGACGGGTTTTTTGCTGGCAATGCAACAGGATAAGTATCATATAAGTACATAAATTTTGAAGGAAAAACCATAGCGGTAAAAAAAACAACCCAAAAAAAAGGAAAGAAAGAAAAAGACTACATATACTAAAGATGAAACAGAAAGTTCAAAGCTAACTACAAACCAGGGATAAGACAAAAATGGAATTTTGGACATTATTGCATTGCGCTAACATGGCAGCTCTTGAATATTTTATCTCTATTTTTGTAAGTTGTAAAAGAATATACCATATAATGGGGACAAGTAGAAGACCTGAATCCCTCACAGTTTAATTATGACAAGAATATACTTCAATTGGAACTAATGCATACACCCATGGTCTTCTATAGACGCACTCCATCTAGTTCGGGCATATATTAATGTAGGTACAGTGTGATTTTAACAACATGATGGATTATATATTGACTACATTATGTATGTAATATCCATTAATTAGCAAATAAAATAAAGGTATGCATAAATAAACATCACACTAAAAAAAAAAGAGAAAATGACCTCTTTGAGGGGCGTATATATAATCATTTAGTTTCTTGCTAATAGAAGAGGCAATTGAGCCTTGGTTGAGTTTCAGATGACATGATAGACTTCGACATATTGGAATGCAGCTTCATTACCAAGAATTGCATCAATTATTTCAAATTCAGACAGGCTAAAAGCAATGATTAGAACAAAATTACGGCCAGCTTATTTGATGCCAGGGATGAAAGAGATTGTTGAATGATTGAGACATAAGTTAATTCTTTAAGTGCATACCAGTCTATGGTATGTATCCAATTTATAAAGTAGATGATAGCAAATTGGTTGAGATATGAGACTTAATCAAACATGTCCTGCTCCAACTCTACTACGCTCATTTTGTGCATGTGTTGCTTCTTCATTGGCTAACATTCTCCTCCATAGGTCATAGATGGTCTAACCACTTTCCTGTAAAACTTTTCCTTCAATATTTTTGGTATGCGCGATCACAAAACACTCCAAAAGCAAGTCTCCGCGTCAACCATCCCACTCTTATCTTATTTCTGGTATCTTCCTTAATCCTCAATCTTTCCATCCTTACTAATTATTGAGCCAAGGTATCAGAATAAATCTCTCTGTGAAATCTCTTCAACTTCAATTCTTATAGTAGTTTTAGCTCTTTGTACATCCCCTATGAAGTTGCAATCCGTATATTCTGTCACTTATTTTAAAGCATTTGGATTTTAAAGCCTCTTGCTATCTCTAAGTCTTGCATTCATGCTATCTCACGATTTATCCACCAACAATACACACAGAGGGCCCACCTACGGTCCATCCGAGTGGACCAAAAACCGGGAACCCCTTATATTACACGGGTCCCAAGGGTTTTACACCCATCCAAATGGACTGGGCCCACAAATCCACTATACACCAAGGCAAATGGACTATACACCTGTTAAACTTGTGGGCCAGGATGAAGATGATAGGATGGGGCCCAAACTTTGTAGGTAGATAGGGCACACTGATCTTGGTCAAGCCACATACCGTTGTGTGCGCACTCTGTGTGTGTGTAGTAACGCTACATGGCGCCCGGGCTTTTTGAAAAGAGAACCGCCCCTTCCATCATACTAATAAGAATTGAGTACTTCTCCCAAGTTGTTGCTCAGATGGAGTTCTCAACTAAGAAATAAAATGCTTTGGACAACTCCCTTCTTTCTTCGTTTCAAAGTTGAGTGATTAGTTAGCATTCTTATCTCTTATTTTAAATTACCTTACAATTTTCCATCTAAATAGATCTGGGCGACAGTACACTATAGGTGGAACCTCTAATAAAATCATGCTAAGACTCCATGGGTGGGGTAAGGGGTTCTCTTGTAAAATTTAATGGTGAGCCTTATTCTTATTAAAGTGAAACTCAGGTCAATGCTCATTCACATAAAATTTGTAACTTCAACCATTTTTATTTTATAGGTGGGTTTGAGAATCTGGATTTATGGCATTGCTTCTCATTAAAATTTCATATGTGGGGCCCTCTCATGCAATTCATAAGTGTTGGAGCGCTTCATTTTGATTGATTTGAATCTTTTATTTCAAATGTGCCAGTCAAAAGGACAGTCATTAATTTCTCATTAAATGCCCCTTTTGAATAAACAATAATAAAGACTTTATATCTTCATGCTCTTTTATCACTATATTGAATGTAGGCAAACAATAGTAAATAGGGTTGCTTTTTTAATGGATATTCACATAGGGGTGCCCCTTTTTGAAGGGGGCATTTTGTAGAATTCCTCAAATATATATATATATATAGAGAGAGAGAGAGAGAGAATATTATATCTAACACTTAAAAGTTGGTAGTATGTTCTCACTCATACCACATACCTCCCCATGCTATACATTATGTGTCCAATGCATTTGTAGCCCACGTGGTTACTGGTGAGCTATGATGCATAGATACTTCGAAATGGGCAACGTATCATGCGTATCGTAGCTGATACTTCACTTTTTATATATAAAATCCGTGTCCACGCTACACCCATGGCATATCCTAGCCATATCCATTCTGTATTTGGGCATCATAGCCGGTGATGCATATCCCTATTATCCCTATCCACAGATACAGCCAAAGATCAACTCATGGGTCTATTGGATAGGGGCTTGGGTAGCGTGATTGTGTGGGCATGAGTATGTACCAGAGCAAAAATAAAATAAAATAAATAAAATAATAATAAAAATGAATATTAAAAACCAGTAAATCAAAGTTTATTAGAGTTTGAAATCAAAAGTCCTCAAGGAAGTAGGATGCACAAGTTAGAACCCCAGTCATAAAGGGGATATATAGGCCATTAGTACCTAAAATAGACTATGTTTAGGATGATAGGTTAGGATAAATCTAAAAACTCATATAGAATATGATATTTTTACAAAGATTTGGAGCCCTTAAATTTAGGAAGTTTGTTAGGACGGGATTTGGAGTGAGAGTTTCTCCACAATGAACAAAGATTTGGACTTTTGAAATTTAGGAAGTTTGTTAGGATGGTATTTGGAGTGAGAATTTCACCACAACGATAGCTAGAGTGCCCACGGCCCCTAGAAATCAGCAAATATGGGTGTGAGCAACTCCTTAGGAGGTTTTTTTTTCCCCTTCTGTTTGAACTTAATTCTCTCTTCTATACCTCTAGGATTCCTACAGGTTAAGGTTTGATGTGCTTAGTGATTAAATCAAGGGCTGAAATGTAATATTAGATTATAAGGGCTCTAAGAGTTTCTACCAAACAGTATTTATATTCATGTAATGGGCCAGCAGTTGCTACACTTATTACTTTCCACATTAGTTGAATAGAAGTTGCAATTTCGTGAACTTTACTCTTTCTTCTCTGCTGGTTTGAGTGATCTCCCAACAGATCGAAGACGCAATAGTTGATTGGATCACTAATCTAAGCAGGTCTACTGTTTTTCCACGCAATTACATGTGCTTGCTGTTTGATTTGTGATTTGGGGTTTTGGGTCTACAAAGGAACAAGTTTGGCTTCCTTGACTGCATCACTAAGTATTTTCCAAAACCTAAAATCAGAAGAAGTCCAATGCAATCATATGTTCACTTTACTAGGTAGTGCTGAACATGCACCTAGTAGAAGAAAAGAGCTGCTTCAGATGTAAAATTTAGAACACCAGAATAATAGAATATCACCTTTTCTGTGCATGAATCTTCACACATAATGACTCCAGTTGACAATTCCGATTCATGATATGCCCCTAAATTAGCATGGGCAATACTGTGCATATTAACCAATAAATCAGGAAGGCCCCAGTCTTTTGTGGGATTGGCAGAATCATATGTTGATAAAGAAGCTAAATATCTTGTACTAGGGGTCCTCAGCTTATAGATTTGCCCTGGAAAAAAAATACAAGTTATTAAGCATACACAGTCTACAATAGTAATTTTCAATTTGGCTAAAAGTCTCTACTGAGTGACAGACAGATCATACAAACAATGGAAGGACATCACCATGATATTCATCATATGTTGTTGTGCCAGGAATCTTTTTTAAATGTACGGCTACGGCGCATGTCTTGTGTTATAAAAATGGTTGGCATGATAATTCTGTGAAAGAGTGCATGTGAGTGTGTGAGTGTGCATAAACAGCACAGCTTAAATTTTCCATGATGAATTAGAGCCACTTGGATGAGGCAAGAACCAACACAAATTCCATTTTCTATCTTCAGTGTTGCATATTGTGACAGTTTTTGCTAGCATGAGTTTGGCAGAGAAATGATCAGAAAAATACTCTTAGCATGAATTCTTCATTTTGGTTTCAAATATGTTGGTTGTGATAATTGAGTATATGGATTGAAATAAATTAAAGGTTTATGGCAGATAAGTCAGAAAAATTGGAAGGGCTTTGGAAGAAGAAAGAGGGAATTAGGACTTCAAAAATTGGTTTCAAAATGAACAGTCACTCCACTAGGGTTGGATGACCAGCCTTATGTATTTATAATATTAAGAATTTCAAAAATTACAGACCCCTATTGTGTATAATATTTACAGATCAGTCCCTGCCTCAGAAGAGTCCACTTTGTCTCACAACAGTGATTACTGACAAGCAGAGTCCATTAACCACGAGTTATTGTAAATGACACTTGATATAACAACTGAACGATTTGAATTTAATCTTATGATTTAAAAAACTCCTATCAAGTAATAGCATATAGCTTGGAGAAAGAAGCAAATAACTAAACTCAGAGATTGCTGTCAATTTTGAACGCAGATATAGAAAGCCACAAGCAATTTCATTGTGTGTGCAAAACTTTAAACATCTAACATAAAAGTCTTATCACTCAAGAACAAAGCAAGTTAAAAATAAGCGGACTACAGGACTGCAGTTAGAGACTGATGAGCAGTTTCACAGTCAGACATGTATTTTTTTTATATAAATAAAAAAGTTTGAATTTAAACCTGATGTCACCCGTACTAGATCAAGATGTGCATCACAAATGGCAGCAGTTTTCAAAAGACCACCACCAGCAGGCACGGATGGATGAAGTTTAGCAGACCGCCTCGCCAGTCTTCCAATTAGCCTAGCCACCTGATGCTTCTTTTTCCCCATTGTTTCTGTAACCATTGTCCAATCCCATAAATCCAATGCAGAGAAAGCTGGCAAATACTCATCCTCAGATTTTACAACTTGGCCATATTGTGCTCGCCAATTTTCTTCATCCAGTGAAATATCTGGACAGAGTTCCCATAAGAAAGACAAATGCAGATAAGCCAACCAAATCGATCTAGTTTGAAACAACTATACTTAAGAAAATAGGTACTGGTAAGTGGTAATAGTGATAGGCAAGTGAATCCCACGTGACCTGATCACCTCTTGAAAAGAAAAACAATGTCAGATCGATGTCATATCATCTTGGGTCTTCATTTGGATGATCATAAGTTGACCAATAAAAACAATTTCTACAGCTTACAGGTGTCTCTTGTAAGACATTCCCTCTATAGAACCGGGGGGAGACACTTCACACAGAAACGGGAAAACTACCATGATGTAATGAAGAGCTATACTGATTAGCCATTTTACTAATTAAGTATGTGACCAAAATCACCTTCCACAGTTTCTCCGCCACTTTGTCCTGGTGCATCTTGCATATCCTCAGGGATCCATTCACCTTCCTCAATTTCCTCAAATGCAGCATCATGAGAGCAACTAGACAACTCCTCTGAACATGACTTGTCAGACAACATTTTGATACAATCTTCACTTGCTGGTCCTGAAAGAATGAATCGATTCATTTTGTTTTCAAATATGAAAATGAAAGTTTCTGGTCTACTTATTGAAAGTCATTCCCACCATCAGTTTCTAAGACTCTCACTGAATCCTCAGCAACAATTTCTGAGTTGGAGTAACCCGCCAAATAAAGATTAATAAGAGTCTCCTCTAACCTGTAAATGATAATTTGATTTGAAATGGATAGAACAAAAACAACAGAAAAGATTTAAAACTAAGGAAAAATTAAATAGCACACCATTCTGATGGGGGAGGTGGATTTTCTGACATGTCACTAGTTAAACATTCTGCTCTGCCTGTTGAAAATAACCAGATAAGTTGGTCAATCCATTTTGCAGCATCACAACATATTTTGAATTCTAAATTAATTTGAACATTTAAAAAAAATATACTTGCGAAATCACAAGTGTTCACAATAACGCCCTTGCAAAGAAACCTACATTACTTGTAAAAGGGTAGATTACATGTTGGGATATCATACCCGCTTGACCCCTTAAATCTACGGATACATGGATACAGCTAAAATTCTACCCTTCCATGTTTTCTATTTTTAAGCTATCACCATACTCTGACATGCATCTGTACTTCATCATGTGCCAGTCCCAAGCCCAAGAGGAGGGCTGCATTAGATAGACAATTGAATACAGAACTCTGTCAAACTTTTATAATGAGCTGAACCTCATAAACAAATATTTATACGAGGGAGCTCATCATAGGCAATGCAGGGCAACAGGAGTGGGCAAGGGATGACTAAAGCTTCCCTTGGAAGTCGTAGTTCATACACGGTAAGGGTGCCTGTATGTTATGAAACACAAAGAAATGCTTCACACACTTTAAAGGAAAGATTGCTAATCAAAAGTTAGATTTGGCTTTGGGAATGTGGTTATTTTGACAGGAAAGAGCATTGAAATAGTAGAAATATGAAATGGAAGATAAGTACAGGTGGCTCAAGGGAGGAGGCGGCTGTGAATGCTAGGAATGGTAAAGGCAGCATTAGACTAAAATTTAAAGGAAAAGAATGTAGTTATCAAAGAAAAAAATGACAAGATTAAAAGGGTTGAGGTCGTATCAGAGTTCTAAAACTCGACCGAGTCCAATTATTGTTTGATTCCTATATGACCTGGCCTAATTCCAATGTGACTCGGCCGACTAAAAAGAGTCTGCAATCCCTTATTCCTCATTTCTTCTTCCATTGTCTTGCTTGGGAAACCCTAGGAGACATGTGGGAAGCCCATTTCAACCATTTTGTGAAGATCAAAACCCCTTATTTGGAGATATCTAGCCCTTGAAAGATGAATGTTCTCGTAACTTGAGCTTTGAAATTTGTGCCTTTTGAAGTATCTTTTGATGGTTTAATTTGAGTACATTGCTTAGAGTAGTTGTTAGAGTGTCTGTTCTACCATTTCTGTAGATGAAAACACTTTTTGGAGAAAATTAGCCTTTGAAGATCCAAGACACTATTCATCTACAAGTGAGGTTTTGAGATTTGTGGCATTTGAGTTATGTTGTCATGTTTTAATCTAATAACATCGCTTACAACAGTTTTCCTCAATGAATTATAGTCGAAAAATAATAATTTTTTTAGAATGATTTCTCCTTACATTGATGTCCATCTTTATCGGAAAAGGCTCCCGTAGATAGATAAGCTTCAGATTTTGTGCTTTTTTCATCTTGAATAGATCTATCTGAAACCATTCTTGGGGATTGGCAAGCATCAGATTCTGTAGACTGTAAGAAAAGAGTTCAACGTAAAGAAGGAATATTAGTCTGACATATCAAGTACCTGAAAAGATAAAATTAAATGTATAAATTCAGTTTGCTACCTCAACAGATTCCAGTAACACATAACTGCCATTCTCAAATGCATAATACAGGCCATCTCTACTGCTGTAGTACCATCCGGCATTAGGATCATGGTAAAATCCGCTACTGCATCAGACTAAGAAAAATAAGATATTATAACAAGACGCCTGCAACTTAGATGACAATGGCATAAACAGAAAAAAAAAAAAGAGTTAATGTTGATGGGTAAGAACAGCAACATCAGATTAGCCAAGTCTAGGTAAACTAATGAATTTAAGAGGAAAAAAAAGGAGAAGGGTCCACAAACTAAATGAAGGGAGCTGATCCCTTGATTGTGTTTGATTGATGCTTTTGGATCATGAGATAATTTTTTCTTGTTCTAATCTTTACCTAAAAGATTAAGACGATTGTTTTAAATTCCATTTCTCATTGAACCTATCTATTTAAAGTCATGCTAGCTTAAGATCCTCTTCTGAATGACAAACTAACAACCTTGATAATCACAAAGCCCACCAAATACAAGGGGGTTTTGGATTAGACATTTTGAAATGGAAGGTTGAAATGAAAACCAGACAATGGCTCACAAATACAACAAATTGGATAGTTAACAATGACTAACAGGGGTAATTTTAAACAGATTTCTAATCAGCAAATCACCTCGCATCTTGTTGAGATGGTGATGCACCAACATGCCACATGAATCAACTCATAAAACAAAGTCTTACAGATCAACCATATTGGCATCTGACATCAACAAAAAAATGGGACTTTCCAATGGATAATTCTTCTTGAAATTACTTTTTCTGTCTTTGTTCCCCCTCAAAAATTATTTATTTTTTTAAAATCACTTCTTCTTTTGTTTCCTCTGTTTTTCTATTTTCTGCTTACTGCTTCAAGTTATATCTCTGCAGTCTAGTTATTCCTAGATTTCAGCAATTCATTTGTTGCTGGCCTTCTCCATTTCTTTTCTCTTCCGATCCGCTTCTACAATATCTATTTATTTGCTTTTTCTTTGCCTTCAGCAATTCACTTTGTTCCTTGAAAACTCCCTTTCTGCAATTACTCAGTTCTTTCCTCCTTTTTTCGGTAATTTGCTTCTTGCTCCAATTTCACTCTGTTGTCAACTTTCTGCAATACATTTGTTGCTGGCTCTTATTTTTCATGTTTTCTCTATGGCCAGAGAAATAATGTTTCTATTTTGCAGCCCCATAAAATACTGAAGGCTTTCATTTTCATCCTGTTTCCCAGAATTTCAGATATGCCTCTTTAGTCAGCATACATTTGGATGCCACTTTTTTCTGTGCTACCTGTCTTTTAGTTTAGCCCATCGCCCTTTCCGCAAATGATTCATCCACAAGGCCTAGGAATCCTAAAACTTGTATTTCTAAGAGTAATTAAAAATGAAGAAACAAAGGTAAATAGCCAAAAAATGACCATCAAGACACATCTATCCTTTAATAGACAGTGAATCAAGGGGGGATAGGAATGAATACCCAGCTATCACCCTAGTAATTCAAATCCCAGGAAAGTTAAAAAATCCCATCTACTTCTCTACTATATAACCTTAACCCTTCGCCTCTTCAATAATCCTTTCCTAGAGCTCATTTGGAAATGAATTCCCATGCATTCAATTTCCTGCGAACAAATGGTTTATCAATGTATTATCTTCACTGCTCAATGAATAATAGCTTTCTTTGCGGATCAAAAAAGATCATCATCATCATAAATAAATAAGCAATGTCTCCATTGAAGTTTTATCACGCCTCATACCTGATCAAGATTCAAACTTTACGGCAATTTCAACTATTTGAGAACAATTCCCTCATCTTACACACTCCAAATGAATTCGTAAGCTCAATCTCAAGCATTCTATACTTGTCATTCTAATCAAAGGGCTAGGATTGTCCAATCAGAGATGTTCCCATTCATGAAAAGGCCCCAAATTCATGCCCCAAAGACAATACTTGCCATCCATAGCTCCTCCCCAATCATTCGTGAACATTTCCAGTTCTAGAATCATTGAATGATATTTGTTTTGATGCTTACGAATACGAGTACAAAAAAGAGAAGTGCCCATATAAACTGAGGGAATCGTTTTTAAGCAGAAAAAAGGCCAAAACCCTAGAAAACCAACCAAGCCCTAGAATTCGAGAGCATGATGGAGAAGCGAAACAGCAAATATGAGAGAGGAATGGGAAAGATAGGGTTTGGAGAGAAAAGCAAAAGCCTGGAATTGTGGATTCACTGACCTGGCATGAAAATATAACTGAGAACCTTCGTCCCACTGGAACGAGAAATTGCTTTCCATGGAATCTTGAGGGGCGTGTTCTTCCGTTCCCGGCATCTCCGTTTCGTTCTGGTTTTCGCTTAAATGAAAGCGTCCCTTCCATTTCAGTTCAGGCCGATGGACTCAGATCAATATTTCATTCTTATTTATAGCTCTGTATATAAAGAGGTCCCTAAAAAGTAGAAACATTTCTTAAGGTCCTGTTTTTGTTTAAGGCATTTCTAAGAAGTAGAAATTTGGATTGTTTGGGAACTTCTCATATCTTATTATCTGTGCATTTCAAATACTCTTGTTTGTTTGATGCAAGAATTTAAAAGTACAATCCATGAATTTCCATAATTCCAGCATTTCAAATTCCGGAGGCGGATTGAGCATTTTTTTTTTTTTTTTTAAGTGTAAGTTATAGAAAAGGTACAAGAGTATTATACTAATTTCGGCCCAATTACATAATCACACTCACCCATTGAGACAACCTTTCAACCCCTTTGCTTGGCTAGTGCATCCGCGATCGAGTTAGTTGATCTAATCTCATGACAAAAAGGGACATTTGGTGGTCGATAACTCTCTAATTTCATTAAAAATGAATTGAAATTTTCAAGGAAAATCTTTCTGATTAAATACCCAAGCGAGTACCAATATATCTCCTTGCAAACAACTTAAGACCTTCCAAAATAGCTAATACCTCCATTTTATTTAGTCACAAATGCCCACATTCTTAGATAACATAAAGAGCACCATCACCCTTACAATTATGCAACACGCCTCCCATTCCCGCCAACCTTGGCTCACCTTTTGAAGCTCCATCCACATTGAACTTTAAAATCTCAAAAGGAGGAGGGACAAGGGACGGATCTTCTCTCCTTAAAAGGGAGACACCCCATACAAGCTTCCCAATTATAGATAATATCATTCAAATTTATATTTGCAAACTCTTTCCGAACTAAAGCCCATTTCACAATCTTAAATGCAACCTTAGAAATCAAATCAACCACTGAAGATGATTAGCCTCTAAATATCCTTTCATTTATTTCCTTTCAAATAGACCATGAAATAGCAAAAGAAATCATTCTCTATATGAGATGCCCACAGCCAAAAAAACACTCACCACGCCAAGCATTTGTCGCTTCCGCTGTATTTTCGGACAACACCAGGAAATACCACACATCCTAATAAAGTCATTCCAAACTTTGACTATCACCTCACAATGAAGGAATGGATGATTAATCGTCTCATTCTCCTTGCTACACATTGTGCAAGTGTCTGAAATATTGGTAGAAGTCATCCCTCTCTTTCTTAGATTATCGATAGTGGCCACTTTTGATGCAACCGCTAGCCAACAAAACACCTCAACCCGAAGAGGAATGTGACGCCCCAGAGTCCCACATCGACTATAGAGAGGAAAGTGAATGGGGTTATATGTAGAACTTACACCCTTACCTTGCATGAGGCCTTTTGATGGGTTGAGGCCCATCAGAAGCAAAACCGTGAGGCCGATGGGCCAAAGCGGACAATATCATATATGGGTATGGGTGAGGCGTTACAAATGGTATCAGAGCCGATTCTTGACTAGTTCGAGTGTGGGTCCTCTGCTGTGGTCTGGTGCAAGTGGGCGGGCCAAAAGGGCTGGCAGGCTACTACACAGGGACGTGCAGTCTTAAGGGGGGTGGATTGTGACGCCCCGGAGTCCCACATCGACTCGACTATAGAGAGGAAAATGAATGGGGTTATATGTAGAGCTTACACCTTTACCTTGCATGAGGCCTTTTGATGGGGCCTCACCCATACCCATGCATGATATTGTCCACTTTGGCCCACGGGCCTCACGGTTTTACTTCTGATAGGCATCAACCCATCAAAAGGCCTCATGCAAGGTAAGGGTATAAGCTCTACATATAACCCCATTTACTTTCCTCTCTATAGTCGATGTGGGACTTCGGGGAGTCACAATCCACCCCCCTTAAGGCTGCACGTCCCTGTGCAGTAGCCTGCCAGCCCTCTTGGCCCGCCCACATGGAGACCTGCCCACTTACACCAGACCACGGCAGAGGACCTACACTCGAACTAGTCGAGAGTCGGCTCTGATACCATTTGTAACGCCCCACCCACGACATGATATTGTCCACTTTGGCCCACGGGCCTCACGGTTTTGCTTCTGATGGGCCTCAACCCATCAAAAGGCCTCATGCAAGGTAAGGGTGTAAGCTCTACATATAACCCCATTCATTTTCCTCTCTATAGTCGATGTGGGACTCCGGGGCGTCACAAGACATCAAGTTAGAGCTGATGACAGATGCACACCACACCAGATATTCAGTTCACCCGGGGAGTACCAAAATGTATCAGAATTTGAAGAATCACTATTGGTGGTGAAAATGAAGAAAGAGATTGCAGAATTTGTCGCTAAGTGTATGACTTGTCAGCAGATTAAGGCAGAACAAAGAAGAAAAGAAAGGAAAAGATTGAGATCTAACCTAAATCTAAACCAAAGAGAAATGATTGAAAAGATGAAAGTGAGGGAAACCTTACCAAACTGATGTCAATGGAAAGAGGAGATCGCAAGGAAGAAGATGAGCAGCTCGGATCTTCGAGATGGTCTTTCTGGGAAAGAGTTTTGGAGCCTTGGGAGATGAGGAAGAAGAAGAGGGCTGCTGGAGTTCTCGTTCGTTGCAGAGAAAGAAAAGAGATTAGGGTTAATCTCTTGTTTAAGAAGAAGGGAGAAGGAAAAGACTAAGTTGCCCCTAAGTGGGTCCAGAGAATAAATGAATTATTAGAAGGGTTTTTTGTCGTCGGATTACAACGAGCCAGAAGACAAAATTGATCAACGCGATGAGACCTTTCCAACGGAACCAAAATCACAGCGATAGGAATTTTTCCAGAAAATACTCAATTTTTTCCTAATTTGCAAACTACCCCCTACTAGGGTCAAACGAACTCGGAATCGCACGAAACTTCGCAGGCACTATTCTAATGTTAAAAGAAACTCGCTCACCATCTAAACCCACTTAAATATCTAATAAAACAATAATTATAATAATATCAAAATAAATGGGTTAACGAGCCGGTTATTGTGCCCAACTGACCCAGTAAGGTCGCGGACCTTACATGGGGCGTTACAAATGGTATCAGAGCCGACTCTTGACTAGTTCGAGTGTGGGTCCCCTGCCGTGGTCTGGTGCAAGTGGGCGGGCCAAGAGGGTTGCCAGGCTACTGCACATGGACGTGCAGTCTTAAGGGGGGTGGATTGTGACGCCCCGGAGTCCCACATCGACTATAGAGAAGAAAGTGAATGGGGTTATATATAGAGCTTACACCCTTACCTTGCATGAGGCCTTTTGATGGGTTGAGGCCCATCGGAAGCAAAACCGTGAGGCCGGTGGGCCAAAGCGGACAATATCATGTATGGGTATGGGTGAGGGGTTACAAGGAATTAATCCCAACCATACATGAGACAAAAGGAGTCAAGTGGGCGAGGTTACCTTCTAAAGTTAAGCAGAAAGGTTTAGCATAGAATTCCCCAAAAATGGAAGGCTTCCAAATCATAGTCCTTAGTATCCTATAAAAAAATATGTTAGCGAAAAAACTCAACATCTCCTCTTATAATCCCCCCTCCAAAGACCGGATATCCCTTTTAAACAGAACACCTCACAAATTACAACCACTCCTCACTTCAAAACAATTACTAACAAATAACTCCTTATTGGCTGCCAATATAAAGAGTTCGGGAAATAACCACAGAAGGGCCCCACCTCCACCCGGGGGATTGAGTATTTGGATTCTACTCTTGGGTGGCATTTGAAATTCTCAGAATTATTCCAAACAATAACTTACAACTTTTCCGAACTACAGGGTTTATTAGTGTAAGAATTTTATATGTTTGTTGTGGATCTTCGAGTGAAGCATTTGGAATTGGTTGCTTGATTTTTAGTGGCAGCCTGAAATTATGGTCTGATGATTTTTGAAATCCTCCTAATTTAAGCTTTTTAAGATGCTCCCCAGTTCGGAATAAAAAAAAAAAAAAAAAAAGATCTCGGTTGCACTTGAGCATTTGTGAATTGTGCGCGCCAAATGATAGCATTGAAAAAACTAGAGACTGTTCATGTTTAGGAATTTCATATTGGAGTTTCACGAGTAGGAGTTCCATTTCTATTTGTGTAGGATCTTTTTCTTAGAATTTCACGTGTTGGGAATTTTTTATGAAAGTATTTGAAATTCGTTGTTTGATTAGTGAATTCTTGTAAATCCAACCTCCTAAACTGTAGCCGTTGGCTTTTGAAATTCTCTAAATTTTAGTGAATTCGCTGCTTGATTAGTGAGTTTTCAAAAATCGAGCCTCCTAAATTTTGTTGTTGATGGCTTTTGAAATTCTCCAAATTAATTTCAGCTTAAAACATGCGCAAGTTGCTCTTGAGCTTTTGTGAATTGTGCTAGGGACTCTATTTGCTTAAAAGACTATTTTATTTTTCATTGAGAATATTATTTCTCATATAGTTGAACTAGCTGAGAACAGTTCAGCTACTTTAAGAATAAAATACAGTGCCACACAACCATTCTTCCTGAATGTCACAAGATTTCCTTGGGTTTCTATAAAGCCATTAAACTTATGTGCCACGGACCAAGAGGTTATGATGGTCGGACGAGCTTGAAGTATTTTACACATAAGTAGGGCCGATCTAGATCTTTAGATTCTCCACCTTCTCCTTAAAGGGTGATGATGCCCCACGTGGGCCACACAAACAAGGGTGATCAGCCCTACATATTTGTTAGTCATGTACATAAAAATTATTATATGGACCAACTATTAAACAGGCCCATCCAATCCATTGGCCTACCCGAGTCGAAGTCATTTGAGTAATTAAGATTCCATCAAGAATTGAATACATCGAGCGGTTAAAAATTAAAATAAAATGTCAATTTTAAAAAATGAATATCAAATAATATTTTCTTTAAGGAAATAAAATCACTAATTATTGCAAGAAACTGTCACTGTAAATGGAGTGTGATAACTTGGACTGTCCTAAATGCCATACCATCTCAAGCAAAAACATCAACAAACGTTTGGTTGGCATATGTGATACTCAGCTGGAAAAACACCTAACAGTTGGCTGCAAATGTGATAATACTCAAATCATCAATGGGAAACAACAGAAGGAAGAATTGAAACTTTGGTGGTAAAAAAAACTTCTGACACCTGGAAAGAAGTGAGAAGATGAAAAACTAAGCTACTAACTAATGCTATGAAAACATCAAACGGAAGGCAACCATCAAACACTTTGTAGGCATGGAGGAAGAAGGCAAAAAGTGGTGGTCCGACTGAGCCAATTCTCGAGGTTAAGTGAGCCATGGGCTGCACCATCTCGTGGTCCTTCCACTGTCGAGAGCGGGAGGTTCTCGCTGCTCTGTGAAACCAGCCTGGCGCGGTTCCCTCCACTCTAGGAGCCAGGAGACCCGAGTCTTCACCCGAGTCACGTGGCTCAGCTACCCAACTTGGAATGGGCGAGTCAGCATCGCAGCCCAATGACTCAACCACAACGACTGGGTCAACCCGTCCACACCACCCTAAAGCCCCCACTCGGGTTACAAGTTCACGTGACTGAACTCGGCGATGAATATGGTGTTGCATTGCTCTTATGTTTCCATATGAAGATGTGGTTTCTTAGCGATGTGGGACTCCAGCATCCTTCCGTTTCTTCTGCCTGAGTCAATCAGCTTGGATCCTCCTCAAACTAAAGGAAGTGGAATTTCAGAATCAGGCCCACCGGATAAAATCTGAACCGTTCAAAATGAACGCCCTTTTTTTATATTGGGTACCTTAAGATTTTATAGCAATAGATATAGGTCCCACCATAAAATTAAGCATTTAATTTATAATCTAATTAATTGATACATCATTAATTTTACGTTTAATCTTACACTAGGACTAACTCCTTTTACAGATAAATATCATTATATTCCATTCAATGAGAGGGTATTATTCATTTTGAATGATACCGATTTTCAATTTGTGGGTCACACTCAGGTGTTCCGTTCTCTTGAAGCGCACAAAGCGTGAGTGATACATGGAGGATTCGGACTATAGAGGTTCCCCATTCTTCAGGAATTGAAGGTTGAGTCCATTAGTGCTACCACCTTGGAACTACTGGGGTGTTTTTAACCGACTTCGACTCAAGGGTTGAGAACCCTTCGATATCAACAAAAAAAAAAAAAAAACTTTGAGTTGGCCTTGTTCGTGTTACGGCTTGGAGCCTTGGTAACAGGGCAAACTAGAATGCATGTTGGGCTCCGGTCTAGCTTTAGGTAGCCATGAAAGCATCTATTTTGTTTAGTTCTTACTTACTTGGGATTTAAACCAGAATTTGGATTTGGGCTTGGGTTCAAACTTAGCAAATCAATTTTCATCTGGCTTGGTCTGGGGCTCAGCGGTGGGCATTCCCATAGGTCAATTCTCAACCAGGCCTACAGGAGATGGATCCGAATGCCTAGGTATGCACTAATTTAATGCATTGGTCATGTTTTTCCCACTTGCTTAATTATATGGCTCTAACACCCAATCATGTATAATTAGCACACGTGAAAGTTAACAAGTGGTACCAGAGCTATACGATGTGCAAGAAAAATGGCAAAAAGAAATACATAAAATATTAATCAATTTTCAACAAGCACATACCTATAGTTTGTAAGGATTTATATATCTTCTATCCTTATTACTTTAGTGTGCCGTGGGATGTCATATACTTTGGTACAGCTGATCTCCTTCATCGTTTGGCATTTTACTAGATTAATAAAAGTCAAGTAAAGCTTTCATTTTTCAGAAAAAGGGTCACATCAATAGTAGTTTAATTCAAAATCCTCTCCATCGTTTTAGAAAAAAAAAAGCTACAAAACAACCTCATTTCTCCACTGAAAGACAAAAAAGCTCAATTTTTCTATGCAAAAAGTAAAAAAGATTCCATACCAAACAACGAAAAATAAAATATCATCATAATCTCATTATATTTTATTCTCTCTTGATTTGCTGCTTTGCACAATTTATTTTACATGTAAAATTACCAAAACGGGCCCCCAAATGGGTTATGGATAATTAGAGTACAAGAGGTAATACTCATTGTTGTACTTTGGGATTTTTCCCTTTAATCTAATAGAGATTGTTGCTTATCTTTACAATGAACTCATTAAGATACCTTTTGCATTTGTAAGTTTTTGTCAAAATCTTGGACCGGAATATATAGTGTCAATTTTCATGAGAGACTCACAGCCGATGATGTGGGCTTCATTCCAATCCACCTTTATTTCTCACAGAATTTTTTTTTTCTAAGTTGTGGGCCTTGCATCACTATGCATGGATAATACAATTCTTCCATGTTTGCAGGCTCCTGGTACAACTTGAATAACCTATCTCAAGAATCCAATTCAGTAAGACATTCTAAGAAGGGGTGGCAAACAAGTCGATTCGAGCTCACAAGACTAATCTTATACTGATTGAAGTCCAACCCGAATCTATCTTGTTTTCAAAACAGGTCAAGTAACTTCAACCCGCACAAGCTGCGGGTCAACCCGATGAGACCCACATAAACTCTTCAACCCACCTAACTTGTAAAAGCGTGGCCCAAACACAATATATTTCTTAAGGCTATATTTGAGTTAAGTAGTAGGCCAAAAAAAAAAAAAAAAAAAAGCCCAATATAAGCTCAACTCATTCCATATAAAATAAACTCTTTAAGGGTCAAAATATGAGATCATTAAATTGTTTAAAATGGATTTAAGTATGCGGTTAGACAAACCAACCCATTTAAATGGTTAGGCCGGTTGAGCGGGTTGACTCTAACTTTGACTCTAACTTGACAGGTCAGGTTTGCCTAACCCCAAGATCGGCCCATATATGTTGGAGTTTAGGTTATGTGTGTCACATGCGGGTCGGGTCGGGTTAAGCAGATTGGATAGGACTTTACCAACTTTAATTCCATCAATGAATGTTTGACACATGAATCTCAACTATGATTGAATATTAATAAGATTTTCATATACTTAAGACTACTCAAGGGCCGTGGTTGCATCAAATAATTAATCAAGAACGTATTGAATGCATAGTCCAAACATTGCAAACTCAGTTGATGGAGGGCAAGTTTGTTTCATGTAATATTATAATTGAGTTTCAAGAAACTCTAAGACTGAATCTCGCGTTGAGTTTCAAGAAACTCTAAGACTGAATCTCGTGATAGAACGAAAGTTTGTTATAATTTTGCTTTAGCTCACTGTTTCATTGTTCAGTGCAACTTGTTTTTCTTTTCAAAATTTGAAGAAGATGAACTAGTTTCCCCAATATAGAGGATTTTCGTTTCCCATAGCAGTGGTAGTAGGAATGCAAAATTCCTGTGTCCCATGGAAACTGATGTCTAGAAAGCAAAGCGGAGAATCATCTTGTTGTACACGTAGGTTCGAGAGATAATAAAAAATGACAACAAAGTGAGAAGTGCCTCACAACCCAACGGTAGAGAGACGTCTCACCTTTGTAGCTACTCCATGATCGTTCTCTGAGCATCTAGGTCTAAATGTTATCCTCCTCACCTCCTAATCATACCTTAAAAGAAACCAAAGCACACATTAATTAGGAATCCTAAATGTGTGTGCGTGTGGGTGTGTGTTGTTAGGGGGGTGATGCCTGCCTGTCACGCCCGTCACAGCACCAAGCAGGCCCATCACACCTGGAAAGAGACTAAAAGCCCATGTCAAAAATCAAAAATCTCAGGTTCACCTCTAGAAAACTACATGAGAAGGGGTATAGTTGTGCCCGTCACACTTGGAAAAAGAATAAAAGCCCACGTCAAAAAATCTCAGGTCCACCTCCAAAAACCTACATGAGAAAGGTCTATCCTACTCAAATGAAAATCCTTGGTCAATCGTAATCTAAAAGGCAAACTCATCCTTTTCATATCCAACACTGTTGAGAATATTCTCTATTAGTTCGGTCGCTTCTGCTTATCTTAAAACTTAGAACTGTTCAATTCAAGCACAAAAAATATGTACGCGTTGACCCTTGTGATTATTGCATTAGTTAGATGTTGTTTTCTATGATAAATGACTCTATGATCCAACTATAATAACAATAAAATCAACATTATGGTACAACTAACAAGGAAAAGGCGGTGACTTGATGGAAAATTAAATAACCCCAGTGGCAAATAAAATGCTTTATCTTTCAAGTTATGTCTACGTGTAAACAAACACATGTGCATCTATACCTGCATTCTAGGGTACCCAAATACTTTGAATTGAGAGATTCATTAGTATGACTTTGAATTTGATGTTTCAAGTTTATAAGTAACATCTCCGTCTTTGTCCACGTCGTCTCCTGCATATATCCATTTCGTATCTGGGCATTAAAGCAGTATACATTTCAAAATGAAAAGAAGAGAAAAATGGAAAATAAAAGTAAGAGCATCAACTCCCTACATGCAGGGGAAAGAGAGCCACAACTGTTGGAAAAGTGGACTTCACCTTTTTCTTTAGCATATTCCATAGGTTGGACCAGGAAACCAATGGAAGAGTCCCAATTCACTGTTTCATTCCATTCTCAACAAGAAACCAAAAAGAGAAAAGAAAGAATAAAATAAAGGTCTGGTAAAGTAAATGTACTATACCTCCTGTTCAGAGTCCCATTGGCCACGACACTCTTTGTCAAAAGAAACTTCCCCGAATCCTGCTGAAAAGAAAAGGACCTTGGCAGTTTCGACCGGACTCAGATTTTTGGAATATTTGGCATTTGAGTGGGCACTATTGGCCATTCTTTAAATGAGAATAGTGAATATACATCTATCAAAAATTAATTATCACGTATTAATATATAGAGAGTAATTTTTATGAAGCTTGTGCGACTCACCTAAAAGCATGCTCAACATTGGAAAAATGCTCGGGAGAGAAGGTAAATGGAAAGATCTCATTTTGAATCAAAAAGACCAAAAAAATAGCACAATAAGATTATTTTAGCCCTTGATTTATTAGTTTTAAATTTTAATTATTTTTCTTAATTATAATTTTTTTTTTATATTTAATTCAATGGCGAATGAAGGCTTAAAAGTATAAAATTAGGCTTGATGTCAAATCTATCTATCGATGCCAAAATTATCGAAGAGGCTGAATTGATAAAAGGTGAGACCAAGTGGGCTCGATATTTGAAATGGACTTTCCAACTAAAACTCTTCGTGCCTCACAACCATCCATTTTGTATTTTGTTTTGATCTTTTTTTTTTTTTGGCTGGATCACAACCGTCCATTTTATTCCTAATAAAATAATAGGCGTGACTCATATAGCTGATTTTGGGTTAGCTTGAGCAAGACCAGACTTTCTTGAAATAAAGAGTGCTTTAGGGCCCCACCAAATACCGACTAACTAATATTTTGTTGTCAGTTAAACATGTGTCAAACAAGTTCTAGAAGAACTAACCGAGTCTTGATTGCAACATTTCTGCCAGAGTTCATGGGGACACCCTTCCAAAGAACTCCAGATCTCGAGTGGGCATGACTCATAGAATCTACCGACACTCACACTTTAAACCCATCAGTGGGCCTCACATCAAAGAAATCCAAATTGACCAGCATCACCATCCTAATTTTTCTGGTCAATTTAGGGGAAAATCTCAATCCAATCAGAATTAAGTTCACCCTAAGATGGAACTTATCTAAAACACATGACATGAAGAAAGTCAAAATCACACATTTTTTCCATACAATCAATCTGACCGTCTGTTCAATTCACATCAAATGAGAGTATTTCCATGATGAGGAAACAATGTGGGACAGTGATACTGGTTTGTTAGGATTCCAATGGTGGGCCCCATTTATAAATCTAAGGATGTTTACTACAAAAATTCCTTAAATAGGATAACTACAGTTGAGGACCCTAAACTTTTATAATGACGGCCAAGGACCTCCAGCTCAAATCATTTCTTTTTTTTTCCTATTTTGCCTCCTTTTTTTTTTTCTTTTTTTTGTTGATGTCAACATAACAAGTTCCTTATTCTGTAATGAGTAATATTTGTTGATATTAGCACAACATTCATCGACATAAACATTCATCGACATAACATAAAATTGTGTTGACATCAACAAAAATGCCCAGTTATTACAATCAGTGACCCTGTGAATCTGTTGATGTTGATAGAAGATCCATCGAAATCAACATAAAATTGTTTTGACGTCAACAAAAACGCCCAGTTAGCATCAATAAAAATTGAATTTCCATTGTTTAGGGTTTTGTTGACATCGAATAATTTCTCTCACTGTAATAGAGAAAAAAGAGGTAGGACGTTGATCTCCTTCTTCTCCTTCCTCTGTGCCTTCTATTCTACTATTGCTGTTGATTTGGGGGTGTAGAACTTTTTTTTTTTTTTTAGGGTTATGTTGACGTAAAATAACCAAGGATAAAAATAGAGTGAAATATTAAATTTTGGGCTTAAGGTTTTTAACCCTTGTTATAAAAAATTAGAATCCTAAGTTATAATTAACCTATTTGATGAGATTTTTGAAGTAAATGTCCCCTAATTCTATAGGGGTGGAAATTGGAATCTTACTTGCATGGAGGGTTGGTGAATAAATACTTAAATAGCCTTATCCCACCGACTTTTCTAGAGAGAGAATCCAGATAACGTTTGGTTTGGTTTGGTTGAAAGAAAGAGAAACACTCTATCCAATAAGAAGAAGACAGCAAGGGAAGTTCCAAGATTTGTGTAAAAACCCAACATTGGTAATGATGAATGCGGTTGGAAATGATGAATGCGGTCTCCAGCCTCGAATTGCGTGCGTCTACAGAATTTCGGGCGGTCGTTGGGACTTTCCCTGCAATTTCCCCTTCCAAACAAGATTTGTTTGTAGGGAGTGGTGGTTGAGAATGGGTGTAATGACGAAAGCACCCTTTAGATAATAGGAGTCATCTTTTTAAGGATGATCCAAATAGCTTTTAATTGTAATGTTGTAATATTATAAGGAATTTTTTTGTGATGGGTTCATGTAGTTGAATAACAATTAAGGAGGGAAAGATCATGGGTACAAGATTTTGGTGGTCTAAGATGGTCTTAACCCTTGGTTTTGGGTTTATGATGATTAATAGGCATACATCAATGGTTATTGATTTTTAAATTAGTGTTAGATTAATATTAGGTCAATTAATGGGGTTAAATATGTAAGTGTGTGTGTGTTTAAAGAGTAAATTAATAAAAGGTGAGCACATGAATAAACAAAAAAATGTGAAGCTGTTGAAGTTTTTTTAAAGAAATTGGCATAGATGTTGAATATCTTATTTATGGACTTCATAAAAGAGTCTACTGATATATGAATGAATTCTTTGAAAGATATTCATCCTCCTTGAACGTGCATTGATGTTAACATTGATCCAAATATTGATACTATTGACTTTTATACCAATTAATAAATATGTATGACATATGACAATTTATCTTTGTGCATTCAAATCATATTACAAATTGTGAGTCTCATTGTGCATAAAGATAAATTATTATTGGATCAATTTTTTAGTGCTCTAGTCATTTTTCTCTCAACCCAATGGCTGATTTTTTACTTTTGATTTTTTAGAAGAACTCAATTTAATTACAGGTAATAAATGTTGGATCTTTATTTGATCGGTTTGATGTTTAAATGGTGAACCCCATCCATAAATCTTCAATTTGACCTTTCTCCATTACATGGTGAAACCAACTTTAATAATATGAATTAATAGCATAGCATATAATATTATTATAAATAATAATGAAAAATATATAACAAATACAAGCTTTTCTTACCGTCTCATAGTACAAGCCCCCAATTGGGATTCATTTGGGACCCTACAAATCATGGAACAAGATGAGATCGAAAGATTCAAGTGATACCAACATAAATATCAATATTGAATTTTAAGATTACTTGAAAATTAAGGTCAAGATTCAATCAAATCCATTGGAGTCGGATCCGATCGCATATATTACACTCATCCAACTATATGATACCAAACACTGTATTTATCTAGCTCAAGTGGTGCATCCGGGTCCAAGTCTAAAAGTAGTATCAAATAATAAATATTTATTATCCATTTTATCAATGGAGAAAAAAATGTAAAGTTTAATCTCACAAGATTTTAAAAAATAATGATAATAAAAGCAATAGAGTTATATAAAATGAAAGGTCATTTTAGTCATATTAAATTTTAAGTTTTGTTGATCAACTAACTTTCCAACCCATCCACCTATCCCGTTCCGGCCAAAACTAACCGCCACATCTTCGTTGACCAGAAAACTAACAAGGGAACATCCGAACATGGGTCGGTTTGGTAGGGTCCACATAGCACGCGGACCTGAAACTAAACAAATGACGCCGACCTGTACTTAGACCCTAACCGGAATTGGATCGAAGTCAAATGGACCTGTTATTACCAATAACTAATTTGAACAAAACACTGGAACCTGAATTTTGACCCGAGCAAGAGGGGGCCCAGCACCTGGGACCTGTAAGATCTTTGGAATATACATAATCATATACAAGGGTGGACCCATGAATCTCTCCTTTTGGGGGCACTATGTAGAAAGCAAAAAAATAAATAAAAAACTCTTAGGAGGGCAAAATAAATTGCATATAGTTTATAAATATATAGGGTTTTTTTCGAAGATTTGGAGCTATATGTGGAAAATTATAAAATCTTACGAAAGAGAAAGGGATTTTCTGAAATCTTGGGGGGCCATGGCTTCTGCAAGCGCCCTTATTCCGCGAGTGATCATATACATGTACATATAATTCAGTTGATATGCACAATATTCTATTATTTAAAGTAAGATTCTCAATTTTCCTTTCATTCGGTTTTTAATTTCTTTTTTTTTTTTTTTTACTGTCTTTAAGGATGCCCATCATCCTCAACTTGAAACAACTTGCAAAAAGAAAAATACTTCCAAGAAATCGAGAAAATCCAAATCATTTTTTGGAGAAACAATTGTTTCCTTGCCGAAAATGGAATTGCCAATGGAAGAGGGCAGTACTACAATGCAAAATCCAAATTATTTTCCAGCTCTAACACCCATTGTATTCTCTATATCTAAATATATTCAAAGTCGATTTCAGTGGGTCAACTGCTGGATTGACTACTAGATTTCACTCATGAGAGGTTCCATTCACTTCTGCCTAGAAAGAGAGAGAGAGAGAGAGAAGTAAAGAAACTACCTAACAAGTTTTTATAACTGTGTTTCTGCCATGAAAACTATGGGTTGGTGCTTCTATAAATTCTAAACAGTATAATTTGGAGAAAGATCATAACCTACGTGACAATTTCATCAAACAATGGCCAGGTTGATCTGAACACTTGGGACCCCTGCGATCCATACCTGTCGATCTGGGGTCTCAAGTGTTCAAGCAAACCATTGGTGTTAGACTGCAATTTATCATTGAACGGGGAAGCCATTTGCGTAAAACTCCAATGATAAATGCAATCCTATTTTGCACCCCACGTCTTGTGTTTGAAATTGCTCCAAATTTATTCCGTGTGTATTTGTGTGGGTTTAGTAATTAGTCCTCATGGATTAAGACTTTAGGGCTCATCAAAAAAAGAAAAATATCACTGCCGTGGAGCCCACTTTTGTTCAGTGGAAGCCCTTCCACACTCTCATCCTCCAAAAATATAGATAAAATCTATAGTTAAAAGTCTACTAAACGTTAAGGTTATTAAATTAAAGGCTAGGAAGATTTGACGGTGCTGATTTTTATCCCCACTCTTAGTATTCTTACGAATTTGTATGGTTCAGATTATGGTTTAGGGCCCCACAATTTAAGAAAAATGAAAAGAATGGATTGTGTGAACTCATATCCAAAACCTTCTCTGGAGCGCATGGTACATCAACAGTGAATATATATATATATATATATATTTTGAAAATATCTCGAGATACACAAGAAATTAGGCATTGATATTTGACTTCATAGCCATGTTTTTTTTTTTTCAAACATCTCGAAATATATGAGAATCCAACGATTGTAATTTGGACCCATAGCTGTGTTTGACCTTTTGAATCTATCAAACGTGTTTGGATCATGATTTAGGAGCCCATAATTGAATAGGAAGAAGAAAAGATGGAGTACCCTATATAGACGTTTGAACTTTGAAATACTGTAGCTCTGCATATCTTTCGGCTTCAGACCTAGATTTCTATTTCGAATCTGCCAATGTTACTTTATTTTCTGAAATAGACATATAATGTCTATATTCCAATCGATGGAAACAAACATGGAAAAATGAGTTACCAAACAATCTAAAAGTTGTTTGAAACCATTTTAAGACAATAAGTGGTAGAAAATAGACTAGTTAAATATTACCTAAGTCTTAGCTTATGTTTTTTTTTTTTTTTTTTTTTTTGTTTCTTTCTGAAAGGCGATTTTATTGCAAAGGAAAGACTACGGGATACAAGATGTAGAGGAATACATCTTGCAAGGCTGAAGATTGGAGGCTGATGTCTCTTACTCCTAGACCCCCATCACAGATTGGGAGAGTAACTTGTCTCCATGAAATTAATTTGATTTTCCTTTCCTTCGCATTTGTCCCGTGCCAAAGAAATGAAGCTTGGGATGATTTGATCTTAGAAAGACATTTTTTTGGCAGATATTAGAGGCCCAGCTAGTAGTTAGGGACAGAGGAGAGGACCGATTGCACTAGAACTCTTCTTCCCGCAAAGGAGAGCCTAGGCCCTTTCCAATTGGACATGCGCTTGAGAATCTTGGAATGGACCACTTTCCATGTGGGGGTTCCTCTGCTATGAAGTCTAGAGGTACCTAAAGGGTGGCCTAAATGGTCAACCGAGGTGGTAATTTTTTGGATGTGCAAAATGTTAGAGATGCAGCTATTTGGGATCTTCGCGGGGTATTAATGGAGAAAATGATTTGAGATTTGGTTTTGTTAGCTCTCTGACCCGCCTCATTTGCAAAGAGGTCCAGAGTTTTGGATAGGGTCTAGGCCGCTTTCCCTGATGTATTGAAGAAAATCAGAAGGTCATCCCTGGTTCGGGTTTAGCTTATGTTTCTTTAGCTGTATATATGCTTTAGCACTGTGGGAGCAAAGAAAAGGAAAGATGCAAAATCCAAAAAGCATGAAGAGGGCGCAAAGGGAATAAAAACTAGTGGCCAATGTCCTCCAAAGGGACGTAGCCTGTTCGTCCAAGGAATTCTCTGAGTAGGACCCTCTCACTGTTAGGACATGAGGGGCACAAAAATTAAAGCCCCACTGATTATTACTAAAAGGGAAAGGATTCCATGCAAGTTGAAATCAGAGACACCCATCGTAGAAAGAGATGTGTAAATATCAAATTCCATTAAAGAAAACCCACACAACTATGTTGCAGTCAATCTAGTTTCCTGGAAAAAGTCTTTGAGCCACATGATGACATGAATGGCATAACCACAGCCAAGTGTTGAAAGATGATTGGGTCTTTGAGATTCCAAGCTGTCCAACTGTGGAAGCGGAAAACTCTATATAACCAGCACCCCAGATGCCTCCTTGCATCAAAACTCAAGCCTGTATTCTTCTGCATTACCAAAACAAATCCTTTCCTAACACATACAACCTCTCTCTGTAGTCATTACACCTGCTTCCAAACATGGCTCCTAGCTTGACCAAAGCCAATTCAGATGTCCTCACAGAGTATGCTGATGGCAATCCACCATCCTCCATTGCTTTGGAAGGCCATAAGCTCACAGCCCATGGCCATCCATTTCTCCATGATATCCCTCCCAATATTGTCCTCACCCCATCCCTCTTCGTCCAGTCGCAAAAGGCGATCGCCTCCGATGGGTGTTTCATCGGATTCGACTCCGACGACGGCCCCAAGAGCCGCCATGTCGTGCCCCTCGGCAAGCTCTTGGGGATCAGATTCATGAGCATTTTCAGATTCAAAGTCTGGTGGACCACCCAATGGGTCGGGGAGAGAGGAAGCGACGTAGAGCATGAGACCCAGATGATGATTTTGGATAAATCAGAATCTGGGCGGCCCTACGTCCTCCTCCTCCCTCTCATCGAGGGTCCTTTTAGAAGTTCTTTCCAACCCGGAGGGAATGATTACATAGATACATGTACAGAGAGCGGCTCTACTCATGTCACCGAGTCTCGATTTCGGAGCTCGGTGTACATTCATGCAGGTGATGACCCTTACAACCTTGTCAGAGATGCAATGACTGTTGTAAGGGCTCATTTGGGCACTTTCAAGCTCCTGGAGGAGAAGACCCCTCCAGGCATAGTGGATAAGTTTGGGTGGTGCACCTGGGATGCATTTTACCTCAAGGTGCACCCAGATGGGGTCTGGGATGGGGTCAAGGGTCTGGTAGAGGGTGGATGCCCACCTGGCCTCGTCCTGATCGACGACGGATGGCAGTCCATCTGTCATGATGAGGACCCCATCTCAGATCAGGAGGGCATGAACCGTACAGCAGCTGGAGAGCAAATGCCATGCCGGCTCACCAAGTTCCAGGAGAACTACAAGTTCAGGGACTACCAAAGCAAGAAGACTCATGATGGCCCCACAGGTGGGCCACAAGAGGGCATGGGGGCCTTTGTGAGGGACCTGAAAAGTGAATTCAAGAGTGTGGATTATGTGTACGTGTGGCATGCACTGTGCGGGTACTGGGGTGGGGTCAGGCCACATGTGCCGGGTCTGCCCGAGTCAAGGGTCATCAAGCCCAAGCTCTCTCCGGGTCTGGGGACCACCATGGAAGATCTGGCCGTCGACAAGATTGTGAACAATGGGGTGGGCCTTGTTCCACCAGAGATGGCCCACCAGATGTACGATGGATTGCACTCCCACCTTGCATCAGTTGGAATTGACGGTGTCAAAGTTGATGTCATTCATGTAAGATCTAGAAACTCCTCTCTCTTTTTTTTTTTAACTCACTATCATATGGTCCTATCGGTTGAATTTTGTATGCATTTAATGGTTGGTGGGACAAGTACTTGCTTACATCAAAAGGATAATGCAAGGTGTCACCGACCAGTCTAGAATAGGCGAGTGATCAACTTGCATTTGGTAAAGTATATAAGTTACAAGATTCAATGTATCGTTGTGAATCTTGAAATACACTAATGACTTTTGATGTGCTCAGAATGGGCTTGTCTTAGGGCCTACTTTGGGTACTATTATGATCAATTTGATACCTTTGGTGTAGGATTAGGATTGACCCAATTTCACACTTTTTAAAGCCCTTGGTTTGAGTTTTTATTTTTATTTTTTTTAAAAATAAATTTAGGCGCACACACAGCCACTCTCTCTCTCTCTTGCAAGTCTTTTACCCGTGGGTGTTAAAAATTAAGAAATGTTCTATTATTGTTTCTACAGAAGGAGGTGCCTCATTATTGAGCTACTAATGGATTGACGGTTTTTAGTTGATTCTGTAAATTTTAGTTTAATTAATTTTAATTTAATCTTTTTTTAAGGATTTTAAATCTTTTGTAGCCGTCATATTTTAATTTTGTTTATCCTTTTTAAATATTATCAATCTTTGGAGCCTTCAAAATGGTTTTTTTTTTTTTCTTCCTAATATGTGATTCTTATTTTCTTTTAGAAAACCATTGAAACCTCCTCATCTCCAACATGGATTTTTTTTTCATATGTCCAAGTGGGTCTTGTAAATCAGACCCTTTTGAGCAGAGGACAGGCTTGACTGTTCCAGGAAAAGAAGTTAGAAGGGTTGACCCAAAACTAATTGACAGGTGATAGGTGGATTCGATGGGTTGAACATGCAAGGATGGATTCAACCCTAAATCGAACCTATTTATTAATTGGGTTAAAAGGGTCAAACTGAACAACATAGACCACCGAAAATCTGAAGGAAAAGAAAATTGTTCAAACTCAAACAATGTGTTATTGAGTCAGACTCAAATTGGGTTGATGGGCCCAATCCTAGATACAACCCAAATTTGGGAGTGAAATAATTTGGCTTAAAAATAGACAACTACTTACTAACAATGAATGCTTCATGTGAACAACAGTTGCTAGAGATGTTGTCTGAGGATTTTGGAGGAAGGGTGGAGCTTGCCAAAGCTTACTACAAGGCCATCACTGAATCAGTACAGAAGTATTTTAAGGGCAATGGTGTCATTGCGAGCATGGAGCACTGTAACGATTTCATGTTCCTTGGGACTCAGGCGATTTCACTCGGCCGAGTCGGTATGTCACATTGCTATTATTATTATTTTTCTCTTCAAATCATGCATATTTTAGAATCTAATGTGGTTCATGATTCAGTACTGACCCACAGGGGCTATCCAATGGGCCCATCTAGGAAGCCATACACATTTTTAACAGTGACATATATAGAACTGGGCTCGGAAGGTCCCCGAGTCAACTCGGACCTAATCGAGTCTTTGAGGGCGATTTTGTTCTAATAATTTTTAAGGGTGCATTTGTCTCCTGATCATAACCTTGTCACTGATTTTTATTTGATGTGTAATGTAATGAATAGGTGATGACTTTTGGTGCACCGATCCAAAGGGTGTTTCCAATGGCACATTTTGGCTCCAGGGGTGTCACATGGTGCATTGTGCCTACAATAGCCTTTGGATGGGTAACTTCATACACCCAGACTGGGACATGTTCCAATCTACTCATCCTTGTGCAAGGTTCCATGCTGCCTCCCGGGCCATCTCTGGTGGGCCGATCTACGTCAGCGACTCCGTCGGGAAGCATGATTTTGAGCTGCTCAAGAGCCTTGTGCTGCCTGATGGAACGATTTTACGGTGCGAATTCTACGCCCTTCCGACTAGGGACTGCCTGTTTGAAGACCCATTGCATAATGGGAAAACCATGCTAAAGATCTGGAACCTGAACAAGGTAAGAATATGTCCTGATCACTGAATCTCAATCTCCAGTTGAACCTTTTGGTCCCTAATTGGCTTAGCCACATGTCTTGATTGAAAATTGCTGCAAATGCACCGAGCTGGCCCATTGGATCTTGTGTCCAATAAGGACACAACTTAAACCTGGACCAAAATCAGTTTATAACTATTAGAGACCATGATTTGGCAAGTTTTGTGATTTTAGATCCAGACCAGTTATGGGCTAAACCTGAGCTGAACATAATGTCAATCATTGTTGAGATTGTAAATGATTCTTTGGGCTGAGAAGGGCCCAATTGGATGCAACCCAAGTTGGAACCAATGGTCCTGACTCATTTTGTTACTCATTTTAATATGGGTGATCAACTTGGGTCTTTCCACCCTAGAAGCAAACTTGGGGTTGCCAATGGGCTGTGCCCGGGCTTGAGAAATTCAAAATTTTCAGTAGGTCCATCTCATGGACAGATTACAGTCTTGCTAAATAATTAGCTTCCTTGGTCATAGCCTGATTAGAATCTCAGGATAAAACTCTTTTAGCTGACCCAAGATACATGGGATAAGGCTATGATTATGGTGGTCTAAGACTCTAATCCCCCAAACATCCTCATACAAACAGTAATGAATTGGATGTTTCAAAGATCATGAAAGTTCTTGGTGAGCACAACACTGCCTTTTCCTCTCCCAGATGTGATATCTGAATAGAAAGAAGCAGAGTTTTTAGTACTTAGAAATTTATTGTCATTCTTAGTTCTTTCAGACTAGTTTCATGGGGGTGAAAATGGCCCATTTCTCTGAAATTTGAACTACCGAGTGAGGATAAATTCTTGAGAAGTATGGCACTGACTTCACTTCTCCCAAAACTATATCTAATGATCTTTTACTCTTGTTTACAACAGTTCACTGGAGTACTAGGAGCATTTAACTGTCAAGGAGGAGGATGGTGCCGCAAAGAGAGGAAGAACAGATCCTTCTCTGAATTTTCGCATGCTGTAACTACCAAAGCAGCTGCTACTAACATCGAATGGGGAAAGGGAAAGAACCCAATTCCCATTGAAGGAGTAGAATCATTTGCAGTCTACTTCTTCCAAGCAAAGAAGTTGGTTCTCACTGCGCCTAACGAAAATTTAGAGATCACTCTTGATCCATTTGATTTCGAGCTTCTTACAGTGTCTCCAGTGAAGATCTTAGCAAAGAAAATGGTGCAATTTGCACCAATTGGATTGGTAAACATGCTAAATAGCGGTGGTGCTATTCAATTGCTCGAATTCGTCAATGAAGAAGACATGGTTCGAGTTGCGGTGAAGGGGACAGGGGAAATGAAGGCGTTCTCGTCCGAAAAGCCGCAAGCTTGCTGCCTCAATGGGGAAGATGTAGCCTTCATATATGATGAGAAGATGGTCACCATTCAAGTTCCATGGTCTGAATCTTCAAAACTGTCTGTAATTGAGTACTTGTTTTGATACTGATACTGACAGGGTGCTCAGTGGCTATAGAGAATTGCTTTAGATAAGAGTTTGTGACCTTGTGTCTGGAGAATAAGATGAATTTATAGGGATGGATGATGTTGTATCACTATGTTTTATTTGTTTTCTCTCTTTAACCATCATACTGATGATGCTACAGTTCGAAGTCAGGAGGAACTGTAAACACTCATGTACATGTACATATACTATATACAATGATGTTTTAACTAAATATGTGAACTAGTCTATTTCTATCCCTTCACAAATGCCATCCATGAACAGTGATGAAAATATTTAGTGCTAAATTTACATGACTCTTTGATTATTTATTTATTTATTTATAGAATTGCCAAAATATCCTTAATATACAGAACTAGGTCGGACATATAAATGGACAAAAGATTCTGTTTAAATCTCTCAAACTCAGACTAGGAAAACTGATTTTTTAATATTAAGGGCTTGTTTGTTTGCATTAGATTATGTAGGAATTGGATATATAGAAATTCAAGGTCAAAATGAGCTCTAAGAATGTGTGTGTGTATGTGTGTTTTGGGGGGGTGGGTTTGGTTTGTTTTAGAGGAATTAAGGTGGAGATAAAGATGAGGTCTTGACTTTCGTAAGTATCGGATTACTGGGATGATGGCTGGGGCAAAGGATACGAGGTGAGGAGGGAAGGAATTAAGGTGGAGATAACGATGAGGTCTTGACTTACATAAGTATCTGACTACTAGAATGATGCTGAGTATTTATTTTCTATATTTTCTTATTCAAAATTTCTATTAAAAGGAGATTATTTGATGGGCATTTTTTGATATTTACTTATGGTTTTCAATTTTTCAAGCACTTGTTGGCATGAATTATGTTGATTCTTATGTATTCAACTTATACGTACTCTAATGCAAACAAATTGGCTCTAAATGTTGCAGAGTCCCTTTAAACATATTCAGCCTTTGTATTCAGGACCTTATGATTACCCAATGTGATTGGGTTCCAATTTCCAAGGAGAAATGCCCTTATATATTTTAAAAACTACATGCATTTTTTTTTTCTCTGTGTCCCTTCCAAGATTTTTTTTCTTATATAGTGGCCCCTCCAAGGAAGAATTCCTGGATTTACCCCTAGTCAAACAACAAGGTGAGTAAATATTAACATTAAGGGCGTGTTGGTGCTACATAAGGATTTCACAGTAGAGAGGACATTGTTCCCACTTTTTATGTAGCTAAGTACTGTTCACTTGTTTGGTGGGGAACGTTTTTCTTACAGAAAAGGAAAAAAAAAATGAACTAGTTTTCTTCAATAGAAAGGATTTTGAGTTCTCGTGGGAGGGGAAGAATAGAAATGGAGAATTCCTCTTTCTTGTAGAAATAGAACAAAATCCTCAAGTCGTACAAACAAGTACCAAGGAAAAATTTAGTATTGGGTGCTTTTTCCATGCACATTTCAGCTAAGTTCTGGAATACATGGAATGTGCAATTATTGTTTGGTGTAGTGATAGTGCAAATTAGGGGTGTATAAAAAAGAAATTGAAATACCGTCTAACCGACCCAAACGAACCGAACCGAACCGACGGTTAATAACCGTGTTTTACAGTTTTAGTTACGGTTATTAAAATAAAAAAACCGTGCTTCACAGTTCGGTTTCGGTTTGCAATCTCGACTCAAAGTTATTAACCGAATTGAACCGTAAAATAAGATTTGGTTAACAATTTTTTCTAAAAACACAGATAACCGGACCGTTACACCCCAATTTTAAAAAGAAAAAAAATGAAGAAATGGGGTATTATGTAATTTTATAACTTAAATAAGCCCCCGTTGCTCTGTATGGTAACTTAAAAAAAAAGAAAAGAAAAGAGAAAGAGATAGAGATAGAGAGTTGTATAGCAGGAGGGCTTATGTGATTTCTCTTATGCACAATGTAGACGACAGAAAGAGAGACAGGTGGTATTGAAGAAAATGATATAAAAGAGAATCGTTTGTGAGATGTTTAGGTAATTGTCCAGATATTCTTTATGGTGTAGGTATTGTTAGTGGTCAGCCCAAATTGCATTTTCATGTGTCATGCATTTGCAAGACTTGAACATGTTCAACTCTCATTACCAACTTGAGAAGCCTAGACCATTTTTGTATCTAATTGATTCACATGGGTAAAAACAATGGACCCAAATGTCCAATTTTTGGAGTTAAAATTTTCACACCTCTAACTCTGATGGGTCAGGCCCAAGTGACCCGAGTCCGTGATAAGTGCAGGCCCAAATCCACCTGGTAGAGGCAAGGTCCAGATTCGTGAAGTGACGAAGTCAGAGCCGTTCCTTTAACCCGCTTTTACCAGGTCCTGCGGAGGAGATCCTACCTGCCTCGTCTGTTGAGGGCAGTTCGGAAACTCCGCCAGAACGAAGCTCCCGCTGCGGACACGAAGCTCCCGCTGCTGAAGAGTCGTCCCCATCTGTTAGGGGACGACTATAAAACAAGAGCCCCACCCACACTGAGGGGAAAGCTATTGGCAACCAACCTTTATCATCATCTTCCTGTATTCTCTGCAATCGCTACACATTTGAGAAATAAAATCTTCACCTTAAAGTGGACGTAGGTCACACTGACCGAACCACTATAAACCCTCTCTCTCTTTTTCTCTCTCTATATTAATATTAATTATTCTATACTTGACCGGTGGTGCCCGAAATCCATTTTTGGCATCATCAGTTTGGCGCCGTCTGTGGGAACGTCAAAACTCTCACTTCATACCACTTCATTTTCAAAATCATGGTGACCACCACCAGATCGACGAGGCGACAAGAAAATAATTCCAGGCGAGAGGGAGAGGACAATCCTCCACCGAATAATCCTCCCCCAGTTGCCGCCGCTCCAGATCCCACTCTCCAACAGATGTTGGCCACAATGCAGCAGCTGGTAGCCCAAAACCAGCAAATCCTACAACTCATGCTTGCAGGCCAAGGAGGAGTGCAAGCGGGAGGAGCAACACAAGGAGGACCTCGCAGGGGAGCGCTCCGCCCGGGCGACCATCCGCATGGCGCCCAGGGCCTGGGCGCCCACCCCCATGGCGCCCAAGGCCTGGGCGCCCATCATCATGGTCTCCAAGGCCTGGGCGCCCAAGGTCTGGGCATCCATCACCATGGCGCCCAAGACCTAGGCGCCCATCCACCAAGCACTGGCGCCCAAGGAGTTCCTCCTAACCCCCCTCTCGGAGTGTTATTTATTGATCCTCAAGGTCGTACCCATCACGGAGTCCCTCTACCCCAAGGTAGAGCCCATGTTGGAGGACCCCCACCTCCAGGTGGAGCGAATTATGGCGGGCTTCCACCTCCTCCCTCTGTTTCTAATAGGGAGGAACCTCATTTCCAAGAGGAGGAGGACGAAAAACCAAAGCATAGAAGTGGGGAGTCACTTCTACGATCGATCCAGGGAGCTCGGCAATCAATGGGAGGAAAAGATCAAAGCAATGCAAGATCAACTGGGCAATGTCTTCAAAGCCATGAAGTCACAGGGACCAGAAACAATAGACTACCTTGTGCAACGAACGGACACACCGTTCAAGCCCGGCGTGGCGAGTTACCCACTTCCTCGAAAGTTCAAAATGCCAACTATGGAGACCTTCGATGGGACGAAGGATCCACTGGACCACCTAGAGACGTACAAAAGCAAAATGCAGCTGCATAATATCCCTGACGAGATAATGTGCAGGGCGTTCCCAACCACACTGAAGGGCTCCGCTCGACAGTGGTTTGCCAACCTCGCCCCAGCCTCTATCGCCACCTTTGGAGAGTTGAGCAAGTCATTCGTCTCGCACTTCATCGGAAGGCGCCGCCACCAGAAGCCTGCCACACACCTGCTCAGCATAAAGCAGGACAAAAATGAGAGCCTCAGGAGCTACCTCACTCGTTTTAACGAGGAGATACTTCAGGTCGAAGAACCCGATGACAAGGTGTCCATGACAGCCTTTCTGGGAGGCTTTCGCTCATCAAGCTTCCTCTTCTCGGTGATGAAGCGCCCGCCAAAGAGCATGCCAGAACTAATGGCAAAAGCTCAAAAATATATGAATGCTGAGGAAATCAACAGGTCCAGGCGAGGTGAATCATCTCGTGGATCGCCAAAAGCTTGACCTGCCCCTCTGCACTGTTTTTAAACAGGCAGTCTATCTCCAGCTTAGCGGCTCTCTCGCGGGTCGCCAAAAGCTTGGCCTCTGCACTGTTTTTAAACAGGCAGTCTATCTCCAGCTTAGCGGCTCTCTCGCGGGTCGCCAAAAAAGCTTGGCCTACCTCTGCACTGTTCTCAAACATGCAGTCTATCTCCAGCTTAGCGGCTCTCTCGCGGGTCGCCAAAAAAGCTTGGCCTACTTCTGCACTGTTCTCAAACAGGCAGCCTATCTCCACCTTAGCGGCTCTCTCGCGGGTCGCCAAAAAGCTTGGCCTACCTCTGCACTGTTCTCAAACAAGCAGCCTATCTCCAGCTTAGCGGCCGAAAAGCACAGTTTCAAAAGGATCTTGAAACTCAGGTCATCTGCAACCCGAGGGACTACATTAAATTAGCGTACCCAACTGTCTGGCCGCTCAAATGAGTCATCACAGGGCAACTAGACCCTCTTTAGCTCGCCCAAAGTGGCGCCTCTCGATGCCCGCACGCCAAGGCCAGCCTCCTCCATAACGCCCAAAGTTCCTAAGGCAGCCCCAGCTCGTCCAGGTCACTTCCAGGTCGCCTTTGCAGTCCCTGCTGCTATCTCCTTAGGCCTGGAGCCAGGGGCGCCCAGCTCGGTCAATGCTGGGGCGCCCAGCTCGGTCAATGCTGTCTCTCCACGTCCAGCTCGGCCGCTGCCTTCTCCACGCCGAGCGCCTCGGGCGCCCAGTTCGGCTGCTGCCTCTCCCTGGCGCCTAGCTCGGCTGATGCTACCTCGCCCCTAGCGTCCGGCGCTGCTCCCCTAGCCAGGCGCCCAAGCTAGGCCCGCCGCTGATGGCCTCCAATGCCAAGGGCGCCCATGCCCAATGCCAAGGGCACCCAGGCATGGGCGCCCACGCCCAATGCCAAGTCTGGGCGCCCAGGCATGGGCGCCCATGCCCAATGCCAAGGGCGCCCATGCCACGCCCAATGCCAAGTCTGGGCGCCCACTGCCAAGGGCGCCCACGCATGGGCGCCCACGCCCAATGCCAAGCCTGGGCGCCCACTGCCAAGGGCGCCCAAGCCCACTGCCGCGGCGCCCGCTGCCTCTGCTGCCTCCTGCGGACCACCTTGAATTCTATCACCTGCTGCAACCCGGAATCTGAGAGCAAGATATGTCCAAAGCTAGGAGGACTCTTCCGGATTAGAAAAAAAAAAGAAGAAAAGGACAGATACAGAAGGCAAACAAAAATCAAATCTGATCCTTACAAAACCCTAGGTCAAAATTTTGGTCCGGGGGCGCTGCCCCCTGGGCCCCCACGAGCTGACCGGTCAGCTCGACCACCGCCGGGGGACACCCCCGGACCCCCTCTGCGAAGAGCATATTTTATCGAAGTGGCAGCATGTTTTTATGAGATACTAACTTGCAGGTAATTTTTATGAGATACTTCCAAAAGAAAAATTTGGAAGAGAGAAGGAACTTGACTATTTGAAATGTCCCCCTTTCAAAGCTTTTTTGAATGCAGGACATTGAGGGGCAAATGATGGGTCAGGCCCAAGTGACCCGAGTCCGTGATAAGTGCAGGCCCAAATCCACCTGGTAGAGGCAGGGTCCAGATTCGTGAAGTGACGAAGTCAGAGCCGTTCCTTTAACCCGCTTTTACCAGGTCCTGCGGAGGAGATCCTACCTGCCTCGTCTGTTGAGGGCAGTTCGGAAACTCCGCCAGAACGAAGCTCCCGCTGCGGACACGAAGCTCCCGCTGCTGAAGAGTCGTCCCCATCTGTTAGGGGACGACTATAAAACAAGAGCCCCACCCACACTGAGGGGAAAGCTATTGGCAACCAACCTTTATCATCATCTTCCTGTATTCTCTGCAATCGCTACACATTTGAGAAATAAAATCTTCACCTTAAAGTGAACGTAGGTCACACTGACCAAACCACTATAAACCCTCTCTCTCTTTTTCTCTCTCTATATTAATATTAATTATTCTATACTTGACCGGTGGTGCCCGAAATCCATTTTTGGCATCATCAAACTCTACCATGGAAAAAATGATTTACATTAATAAGGGATTGTATCTCCCTGAGAAGTTGCCAACCCGTCCAGAGCGTTTCTATCTCTTGCAAGAAATGGGCTTCCTTCCTCCTGTTGCACAAATGCAATGATCTCTTCTGTAGAGGACAAATTGATTGTTACTTTGGAAAAAATTATGAAGCTCTTTCATTGCCTACTTATGAAAAACATCACTTACATTAAAATTTGCTATAGTGGTTTTCACAAGTTTTACAACCAGCCCTTTTTTTTAATTTCCAATTCACGCGGTTCCCTAAATCACGATATGAACCGTTCATCGTCTTGAAAAGGCCAAAAGGGCCAAAGGGTAAAATCTAAGGCCTTGAGTGATCTTCATGGAATTTGAGATAAGTACAAGGAACTCTACAACAACAAATTTGTTTTTTAGACTTTTGTGGCCCCCTAAATAAGAAATGGTACCTTTCACCTTTTTTGGAAGGCTGAAAATGACTACACGGTGAAATTTAGAGACTTCATTCATCATGGATATTGAGAAAATTGCAACATTTGGTGAATTATTGGATGTAATATAATGTAAATGGTGTGATTCCGCCATACGATCCAAATGCAAATGTGATGATTTCTCCCCTAAAAAAAGCTTCACCAAGGACAGCCTATCCAAACGTGCCTAAATTCTCCAGTGTCAAATTCCGTGTGAAAGGTAACATTCCCATTTGTTAAATGACCATTTAAATATCAGTATTATTTAGGTGAGAACTAGTTCTCACATATTATATAAGAATTTTTTTGTGGGGCTCAATTGTGAGCCCCACTTGGAGATGAGACAGGAGGGATGAAAAGATCTATGTGAGACGACTCCAAGTATCAAGTTTGATCCAAACCCATGCCCCTAACCCCTTCATCCGTGACTCATAAGTTTAATAACTTCATACTCAAAAAAATATTCAACTCTCGATCTAACGGTTCAGTCCATTCGGATGTGTGCCAATCATTAGGATTAGTGACTATTAGGGGGTTCCCTATTGGTTGCTAGCTTTGGATGGGTTACTAGTTGGGGTTCCCACAAAAAAGTTCTCATATAATAGTTCTTAATTGAAATTTTCCCTTTAAATATATAGATAAAAAGAGAAAAGAATTTTATTTTTTCAAACTCTAAAACCCTTGAAGGTAGGACATGGGCCTAGCTATTGCATAGGGCTGTTGATGGGTTAGGCCAGCTTGGGCCTAATCCTGGGTCGGGTCACCTCTCTTTGGCCCAGACTTGTATATATAATCTGAGCCCATTTAAATTTAGGCCGGGCTTCGATTAACTAATGAAAACCTTGAAATCGTCTCAACCCCACTCGAAGAAGGAGTGCTTGTAATTTATCCCATAATCCACACAACTAATTCTTAGAAAGCCCGTACAACCACAAGCTCGGTTAGCCCAACCTGATTGATTAAGTGGGCCGGCATTGCCTTGCATTTACGACCTATTGGGCTTGGACTGGAGTAAGCCTATGTTGGGCTCACCGGCCCTACATTTGCCTCATCCTCGCCTGACCTCACCTATCAACACCCCACCAATAGATAGTGCAGACCCGCCGAGGGCTTTCACCAATCCGCATATGGGAGGGTAGGATAAGAACCGACCTTGACCTCGAGCACGGGCCAGGCCCTTGGAGGCTTGGACACCCAAAGTGCGTCAGACCTTTTTTTTTTTTTTTTTTTTAAAGTTTAAAATACCTTTCTACTACTCCCATCTAGGGTTGTAAATGGGTCGGTTCTGGTCCGCGTCCACGAAACCGGAACTGGAACGGTTAAGGAAAATGTGGAATTGGAATTGTTTCGGAACCGATTTCTTGGCTCCGAAATCGGAATCAGAATCAGAACCATATATGGGACGGGTCTGGATCCGGATCCGAGTTTAGGTAGAAAATGATATTAAAAAAACATGATTTTTATGAGAAATTTTCAAAAATTAAGGTAATATGTCGGATTTCGGGTCTCTGGTCCACGAGACCGAACCAAGATGGAACCGAACCTAGACTCATTTACTCATCGAAGCCTAAATAAGGACCCAAATTCAATTTTTGACGGGTCAAAACCTCCCGATAATCATGAATTGTGTACCCATTTAGATCCCTAGAGTCCTATCTTACCTACAATTCCACACAAAAATAGAAGTCTTTTGTTTTTCCCTTGCTTCCTCATCAATCAAAACACATCAATATAAGTAAGAAAGAGCCTTCTCCTCAACACTAATCACAAATCTACGACACACATCGAAACCTCTGGAGAAATCAAAACTCCCCTTTTCTCTTCTAGATCTCACCACCCCGGAAATTCCAAGAGCATTCTTCGACGATCTTCGCACCTACAATCAGAGATAGCAATCGGGTCGGATGAATTCTTCTCAGTTCATGGATAAACAGATCACGGGCCTTTCGGGCTCCCAAAACCACGATTTTTTCGAGCTCTTAAACACCCAGGAAGATCAGAACGGAGAGAAGAAAGATGAGATCTTTCCCAGCTACGATTTCCAGCCGATTCGACCCGTTGGGGGACCTTCTGGGTCGGCCGGCAATCTCGAAGGAGGAGGATCTAGGGCTTGGACCTCTGCAGATTCCAAGAGGAATTCCTCTGGATTTAGACCTGTGAGTTCCTCACTTTGGGATTTTTCTTACGTTTGCAATCTCATCTCCTTGTAATTATTTGATGATTGATAGGGTTTGTTTATCGGGCTGTTTGGATGACTGTATGGTTTTTTTTTTGGGTTTGGTTGTTTGATGATTGATAGGGTTTTTTATGGGTATTGGTGGCTATATTATTGGCATTGTGAATGTTGGTTTTCTCTATTAATTTAGTTTTTATGGGGGTGGGGTGGTTTTATGTTTGATGGGTATTGATGGTTACTTTAATGGGATTGTGAACAATAGTTATCTTTTGTTTATCCAATTTGATAGTCTTTCTTTCTATGAGTATTGATGTCTGTTTTTTTGTTGGGATTATGTGGTAGTCTTTTAATGTAATTTGTTGTGCATTTGATTGGTTTTCTCTATTCCATCATGGCTGGGCTAATCAATGTCTTGTAAGAATTTTATTGTTGGTGTTCCGCGATCACAAAACACTCTAGAAGTAAGTATCCACTCTAACAGTCCATCTTTATCCTATGTTCGACATCCTCTCAATTTCTCCTTCGGTATTAATTATGGAGCTGAGGTATCAGAATGGTTATCTTTGTGGTATCACTTGAGCTTCAATTCTCACAAGGAGTTGCATCTCTTTTAATATCCACACGGAGGTTGCAATTCACATGTGTCATCTTTGTACGACTTCTTTTTTTTTTTTTAAGCCATTTGATTCTAAAGCCTCTTGCCATCTCTCAATTTTGCATTCACGTCATTTTTCGATTCATTCACTAACATTATATCATCTGTAAACAACATAAGCAAGGCAACTTTTCTTGAATATGAGTAGTTAACTTATCTATAATCAGTTCAAAAAGATTAAGGGCCTAAAAATGACCATGAGACAAACCTGTAGTCATTGGAAACTCAACTGACCTGTCTCTCGAAACGTACCTGTCTCTCTATGGGTAGTTTTTACACTAGTCACTACACCTTATACTTTTCTTTTTAATGATGTTAACATACCTTCTTGAGACATGCCTTTTATCTTGAACCCATCAAATCAAGATTTTAAGTACTTTATTGTAAGCTTTCCCTAGATTGATGATGACCATATGAAGATTTTTCCATTAATTGTCTAAGTGAGAAGATAGTTTCCCTAGTTCGCCTTCTTTGCATAAAACCAAATTGATTATCAGTTATGTTGGTCTTTTGTCTAAGTTTTTTGCTTCAATACTCTCTTCCATAGTTTCATGGTGTGACATAGTTTAATCATATAATAATTGGTTCAACTTCGTATAGTCCTTTTGTTATTGGATATAGGCACTGTGACACTTGTTCTCCATTCATCCGGCATTTTTTTTTATTCCTTTTCTTCTATTTATTTTAAATGGTGACTCTATTCATTGCTCAAATGAACCCGTACAGTATAAGAGATATATGCTGAAGTAAAAAAAAAAAAAAAAAAAAACCCAAAAAGCCAGGGGAAGAGCAACTAAAAGCAAAAAGAAAGGAGCTAAGCCCCCAAAAAATGCGGGCGATAACTCCAAAACTAAATACAAGAGAATATTAAACAAAAATGCTCAAAGTAGTTTTAAGAACTCCTATTTGGTGAGCTTATTTGCTTCCTCATTGGCATTCTTTTTTTCTTTGTATCTTATTGAAGAGCTTAGTTAACTAAATCCATCTAATTTATCCCAAGCATTTTCAAGACTCTATAGGAATGCCATCTGGCCCTGTAGTCTTTCTTATTTTCATTCTTGTCATGGATTTCTTCATTTTTTCCACCCTAATTTTGCAGTAGAAAGTATGTCCTATTAACAATGTATCTTTTCTCGTTCTTAAGCTTTCTATGGAATCTTCATTTAAAAGTTTGTTAATATATTCTCTCCACCTTTTTTTAACATCAATGCCCTTCACTAAAACCTTTTTGTCGTCACTCTTTATACTTCTAAGATGATTTAAGTTGTTACTTTTCCTTTTTTTCATTATTGCAAGCTTGAAATATCTCTCTTCTTGTTCCCAACTTATTTTATAGGTTATCATATACTGTCTATATTAGAGTGTCTTTTCCCTTGCAACTCTCCAAGCACCTCTTTCCTAACCCATCTAATACAATCATACATTTGGTTTCACATCACCTTAGTATCTCCCTCCAAATTCCATTCTCTCCCTTTAATCACTTTATGCTTAAATGTCATTGCCTTTTCCCCTTTCAAAACTCCCACCTGATTTTAGGGCACCTTTTATTTACTACCACTCCTTTTTCATTTCTAATCCAAAAATCTAAAACTACTATCTTATATTATGTGGCAAACTTTCTCGAAGAATAACCCTACAGTCTTTAAAAGCTAGTTGGTCATATTTTCTAAGTAGAAAAATGTATATCTGACTACTATTAATTTCACTCTTATAAGTTATTAATTCCTTCGTTTTATTTTAAAAGTCCTTGCTATTACAAGGTCAAATGCCAACGCAAAATCCAAGATAGTGTCTCCCAACTCATTCTTTTCTCCAAATTCTTGTCCTCTCTCTCTCTCTCATACCCTCTCTGCACTATCCTGCTTGGGTTTCATAGGCGCTAATAATATGTATTATATTTTCCTCTTAACACTTTAAGTCTATCACCTATTCTCTGTGCTACCACAATCTTATCTTTCAAATCCTTATCTACTACTATTCGTACTCCAATTCCGACATTGTTTTTTTCCTTTGTAGTAGAGTTTATGCCCATTATTGAGCTCCTTAGCTGTCCCTTTTCCATTTTGTTTCCTATAGATACAAGTTATATTAACTCTTCTCCATTTCATTGTATCGACCAACTCCATGCTCTTTGCCTATTAAAGCTCTTATATTCCAAGCAGCAAGCCGAATCCTCTTCTTCTGGACCGACTTCTTTATCCGGACTTGTCTAGATTGGTGCATAAGCCATTGCCTACTTTTTTTTAACTACAATCAGGCATTGCTACATTGCATCATTTATGGTGGGTACAAATGCCCTAGCATGATCACGAAATGTCAATGTTTCAAAATTTAATGTTGCAATTGTGTGAAAAGTTTTATGCTGGTTGTTAATCTACTTGACGCAACCCTTTCCTTTATCAAAGCTTGGGACTGGCAGTTACAACTTATCGTCATATTGTGTATTTTTTTTTTTATCGGCATTACTATTTGAAGATGCATAGAAATCTATTCAGATTTATGATGTGCGTGATTTTTAGATGTCTAAAAGGTCAATGCTGGTGTTATTTTATGATTTTATTGTTGATGTTACTAACATTTTTTTTTACCTCAATATTAAATTTTTTTTTTTTTTACCTCCTTTGTGTTCTCTATTTTACAGACTTACACTTCTTTGGAGCCCCATGAATCTGCAAAATTTACCCTGGAAAATGATAAGAGTGCTCATGATGCTGCTATAATAGCTGAGATTGATCGAACAATGAAGAAGCATGCTGATAATTTATTCCATGCGCTGGAAGCTGTTAGTGCACGACTCTCACAGCTGGAGACTAGAACTCACTGCCTCGAAGAATCAGTAGATGATTTGAAGGTATCACTTGGAAATAATAATGGCAGCACTGACGGAAAGCTGAGGCAGCTGGAGAATGTACTTAGGGAGGTATTTTTCATTTCAAATTGCATGTAACCTGCGAGTCTCCAATGAAAAAATTTCCCTGCTTTTCTTTTTTTAATGCTGATCCCGATTCTCATTTTTGGTTTGTTCCTGAATTTTTGTCTATACAATACCAGAAACTCCTAATTTCTACATGTAAACAGGATGCTTTGCTATAATGTGTTTGTTTGTATTTGTATTAAATAACTTCATTAAACCAGTGAAAAAAAATTAGAAAGAAGGTTATATATTACCTGGTGCAACCTTTGTTTTCTCAAAGGCTAACCAGAGCCTTGATGGTTTCCCAAGGGATTCTAAGAAACCCTTGGGTGAATCAATCGGGGGACTTTTTAACGTGGAGTAAGTCTTGAAGGATATTAAAAGTTGAGAGGGGAAGATGAAATCAATGTTTCTGAGTGTATATATGTGATGTGTAAAGTCAAGGAAAATTGGTGAAACCAAAACTTCAACTGTTTGGTAATTCAATTGTTTTTTTTTTTTTTTTTTTTTTTTTTTTTTTTTTTTGTTTTGTTTTGTTGTTAACATCAAGAAGGTATCAAGTACCTTCGAAGTTGAAGTTGGGAGCTTAAAGCAACAACTGCTTCTTTGAGTAAATAGAACTATTCGTCATGTGCAGAGAAGGGTAAGTTTTGGTGGATCAACTAATGTTCCATTGCAAATCAATATCAAAAGTAAGAAAGCATTATATTTATTTTAATTTTCATTTTATTGTGTCAACCTTTCATTTTAATAGCTGCCGGCCCCATTTGGATGGAACTAGGCTCTGGTAATGACGATAGGTCTTTCAAAAACTTCATCCAAAGTGATAGATATGGATATCAACTAGGTTTCTTTCTGGGAAGGACGAATAATAGGGGGATTTTCTGTCCACAATTGTGTGGTAATTATGGTAGGATAGATACCATAGAATCTATGAAAATACAATAATGCATTTAGAGGTGTGTATTTGATTGTTACTTTTACCGTTGACGATGATGATAGCCAATAAAAAAAGTGAGAAATTGTACAAGAATATGGTGGTGGAATTTAGAAGTGGTGATATCAACGGCATTCGAAGAAAAAGCTATGTGACATGACAACGGAATTTGGCTACGAATCCTGGTGAAGTGTGAGAATGAATGGTGTGTACTGTGTAGTATTAAACAAGCTGCCAAAGAGGTACTTTGGGGTCCAAAGGGTTGAAGAAGAGCAGTATACCTTAAGTATTGTGCTGAAATGTGAAAGTCCAAAAAGTTAAGGAAAGGTAAAACTATTTCAAAAGATATCTTAAAAAAAAAGAAAAAGAAAACAAGGGGTATGGACTATGGAGGGCTTTAGAAAGAAACAACTTAGCAAGAAAATGCTAATAAAAAGGCCATAAGCCAAGCCAAGTATGGATGGAGCTCATGAGAATTTGTATTTGGATTTGGGAACTGAGGAGGAGAAGGGTAGTTATAAGCTTGTTATGATAAGAGAGAAAGTTAGAGACCTTGATCAAATAAGGTGCATTAAAGATGAGAACAAAACTGTTGTAATAAACGAAGTGATTGGAAATAGACGGGGGAGGTATCTTTAAGAATTCTGAGAGGAGAAACAAAATTCTAGTAGAACAAGGCTTTGATGATGAGAGGAGAAACAAAATTCTTGCACGCATACACACACACACATTCTTGAGTTTTCATTTTAGGCCAGAAATAACCATGAAATGCCTTTCCTATTTTGAAGCATTTTTTTTTCTTTTTCTTTCATCTATCTCATGCTAAAATGAAATAATATAGTTTTTTCATTTTATTTTTTTCTATGGTTGCAAATTATAGCACTGTGATGCACAATTTCTGCCTTTCCTTTCTTTTATTTGCCATGTGGTCCTTTCTTTTTCTTTTTTTTTTTTTTTTTTTTTTTTTTTTTACAATTTTTTGTTAGTTTCCTGCAAAATTGAAAAAATAGGGATGCGAATGAGATCAGTAGAATGTATTGATTAATATGCTTTCTAGGTTTGTATTTTTATTCGTGAAGAACCATAATTTGTTTTTATTTTGAACTTTGTTTGAACCTTAAAAATTGCTCATCTCAATCATGTTTTATTTTCAATTAATCACTATCTTAAGCTGAAGGGTTTTCAATCTAATTTGGGCCTTCTGTTCTGATTTTGATTGTCAGTTATTCCCTCCTCCCTTATCTCTTGTAACTGCCCACTTTTTATCCCATGCAACACTTGTCATCTCATATAATTGCCCATTTCTCACTACCCGTGTAACTACCCATGTCTCTTGGAACTTCCCGATTTTCCTTTTTCGTTTCTGCAAAAGTGCCTTTCTACTCACATCTCTTGTTCCCATTTCTACATATTTTTCTGTTTTTTTACTTCACTTCTCCTATTTGCTTTCTATTCTACCTCTCTTAATTGTGAAAATAGGTACAGTCATATATTCTTCTTTTATTTTCTTTCAAAAAATTTACTGTTGTGCAATGTATTTGGGCTGCCACTCAAGTCAATATTTGGTTTGATTTCATTTATTATGATTAATTGATGCTTATATATATTATTTTGATTGATTGATGCATTTGATATTTTGACTCATTGCGAGTGCGATGTTTCTTAAAAATGGTAATTTGAATAACTCTACTAAACTAATGCAACTATACAAAGTCAAGGACATCCAACAACAATGAAAAGCTCGAACAGTTTAGCATCACCATACCCTTTACGAAAGATAAAAAAAAAAGAAATGGCTACAAACTCTCAAGTGGAAGAAACCCATGAAATAACCTTATGGTGTTAAATTGCATTTCTTTTTATCACCAAGTTGTCTTAAATGACATTCCTTGATTTCTCTATTGTTGGAGCTTACTCATGGATTTCTGTAATGTACTTATACCTAATTCTATCCATTGATTCCATTCTTGCAACTCCAAACATCGATATCATTATGTGAATCTCAGACACATGTACTTTATCTTCTCGGTTCTTTGTTGCCCAACGTTCAACTTCGTTCTACATATAATCAAATTAGCTATGAGGGAAGATCCAAAGAGGGGACCCATATCATAACCATAAATCCCAAATTTGTCAGAACCAAATAAAATGGAATCTTCTGTTTATAGAATATAATTTTGATGTTCTTTTCTAAAGATGGGTGTGTTTCATGTGTCGACGATGGGACTGTATGCCCAGTTAGGTGTTCGCGGGTGTGACTGCAAGGTTATGGGTATGAGCCAATTTTTGTTACAAGAAATGATAATTAGTTACATTAGACTGGTAATGACCAAGATTTTTCTGTTATAGTAAGCATTTTGAAGTTTTGACTCAATTAGTATAGTAAAGATATAAATGGTTACAAGTTTCAAGTCTTGGCTTCATTAGCATTCTTATTTTTATTTTAGTTAATTCATTTCCAAGTTGTAACTGTTACAAGGAAGGAGTTATAGTATAGTTTGGAGTCGATGATGCTAAGTTTTGAGAATGGAGTTCCAGTATAGTATGGACTTTGGAGATGATGATGCTCATTATGAGTTGGATCCATCACTTCATTCACTTGTGTACTATAATAAGATCAAACATTGGTGCCATCATTTGTAATGGTTAATTTTTCAACTCTGGTGCAATTGACACTGTTGGCCATAGAAAATATTAAGGTTGGCATCTCCCCTGATGGGAGAGAACGGCCTTCGAGCTTTCCGGTTAACACTTGAGTATAATTTTTCTTGCTCTAATAAATACTTACACACCCTAACCAAGTCTCTAACCAACAGAGCTAGGGATCGATCCTGGGTTGTTTTTGCAAGTATAATTGACTTTGCGATGTCCTGTTTTACCGATATTTATATATCCTAAATGTTGCCTATTCAAATCATGTCTCCTTGCATCCTGCTGTTATGCAATCTGACTTTTTTTTTTTTTGCTACATCAGTCATATTTTCAATTGATAATTCTGATCTTTCAAAGGATTCATTTTAACATGATTCACTATTTTATTGTCTGCTTGGATGCGTAAATTAATTTGAAGATTGTTAGTTGAAATAAACATGCATACATTAATCAAAAGATTATCAGATTCGATAGGTACACAGCTTTCTCAAACCTTTGTTATCAAATGAGCCATTCTCCTTCATGAACTAAAGTAGTTGAAGTAATTGGTGTGAAGAAGTGTTTTTTATGCTATCTATTGGAGATCAAATGTGGCGTAGATGATCAATTGATCATGATGAAACTTAATTTATGTAATTATATTATACAATATGTATTGATGATTTATGAGTTTATCCATTTAATGCATTTGGTTTGATAATCTCATTGGTATTTCCAACTTCCAGTAGATGTGTTAATGCTATTCTAATGCCGATGATGGTGACTACTATTCTATCTTTTGAAGGAGGAGCTTGGCTAAACCAAAACATGCACCGATTACAACATTATCCTTTAATATTTTTATCAATTATTAAGGGGCAAAATGTCTTGAATTTATCAATGCACTTTTATTCAGAATGGAATAGTGCACTGGAGAAGTAGCTGTGTAGCTGATCTAATGACTTTTGTCTTTTTCCTCATTCCTGTAACCACTGCTAGATAGTCACTCAGGTTTGAAATTCTCATACAAAGATTAGCAAAGTTGCAACTCATCTCCCTATGGAGAAGCCGTGGCTCATCATCGTCAAAGCCTTGTCCCAACTGTGTTGGGGTAGGCTACGAATACTGTTTCTCTATACCGATCTATCCTGAGCCGTAGCTCATCCACCTCAAAATGTTATAAAGTATTTGTGTTATGAGACAAGCCTAAAAACTTTGTAGGATAGGGTTGTGGGCTTGGTAGTTGCCTTTTACCTGCTGTACTGTGCTCTACATGATCTTATTTTCAAGCATACTACATCAAAATTTTCATGCTTGGACCTAATTTGAGTAGGGTTAATCTCTTGCAGGTACAAACCGGTGTGCAGGTTTTGCGCGATAAACATGAAATTGCAGAAGCCCAGCTTCAACTTGCGAAGCTGCAAGCCGCCTCCAAGGGAGACCAGCAGGGTGAAAACCCAAACACTATGCAAGCAGATTCTCTGCAACAACCAACGTCTGTACCCCTGCAAACACTTCAATCTCTTCCTCCACAATCACTTCAATCTCTTCCACCTCCACAATCACTTCAATCTCTTCCACCTCCGCAATCACTCCAATCTCTTCCACTGCCAGCTACACTTCAACAACCTTCTCTGCCTCCTGTTCTTGCTCCAAATGCACCTCCGCCCCCACCTCAACAAAACCCACCCCCAGTTCATGTTCCCACTCAATTATCATCGAGTCAGATGCCTCCTATCCCAACCGTAGCCCGAGAGCAGTACTACCCACCTCCGAGTCAGCCACCGGAGCCCACCCATCAGCAATATCAGATGCCAGCTCAGCAGCCTACCCCCGCCCCACAACATTATCAAGCGCCTACACAGGTCCCACCCTATACTCAGCCAGGCCAATTGCCCCAACAGCACCAACCCCATGGCTCCATTAATCCTTCACAGCTTCAACCTCCGATGAGCCATCATCCAGAAGAAAATGCTTACAACCCACCACCTGCAACATACCCTTCAAGCATCCGGCCACCACCCTCATTGACCCAGCCACCTATTGGATCTGCTCCACCTCAGCAGTTTTATGGGCCTAACGCCCACTTGTATGAACCCTCAGGGAGTAGGCCCAGTTCAGGACAGCTGCCCATTCCTGCCGGGTATAGTCCTCCAGCAGGGCCTAATTTTAATGATTCCTATCCTTACAGCGGGTCTCCATCTCACTACAGTAGCTCTTCAATGAAACCACCCCAACATTCTTCAGCTTCCCCACCTACTAGTGGGAGCAGCTATTCTCGTCTTCCCACTGCTCAAGTATTACCACATGCACTACCAACAGCAACAAGCATTGGAAGTGGGTCTGGCTCTGGTGGGACGGGAAATAGGGTTCCAATCGATGATGTGGTTGACAAAGTGGCAACGATGGGCTTCTCAAGAGAGCAGGTGAGGGCGACGGTACGCAAGTTGACAGAGAATGGGCAGTCTGTGGATCTGAATGTGGTGCTTGATAAGCTGATGAACGACGGTGAAATCATCCAACCTCAGAAAGGTTGGTTTGGCCGGTGATGGGTGATTCGCTGCTGCCAGGATCTATTTATGTACAAAGTCATGAATATACCTCCCTTGCTATACACTCTGGACATCTTTTGAATCCTTCTTCTTTCATTGTGTCTCGTTGGAAAAGGGACCCTGTTCTTGTGAGCTGCTTCTATTCCCTGAGCTCTTTAACTTCTAGTGCTGCTTATATGCTTGTTTATTTCACTCCAAAATAATTTCAGACTTTGGTTTTACTGTCTCAAAAGAAAGTTGCATTTCTCAAACAATGTAAATCAGTCTAGTTGGGAGGCCAGTCTCTCTTGTGGGTGGGCTGTGTCTGGAGTTTGTTAGAAATGGATTGGATCAGTGGGCCCAACTCCTGTCATACAGAGGTTGCCAAGGATGGGGTGTGTGCCATTGTCTGGTTCTTGTGCTCTATTTGTTTTACTGCTTGTTTAAGGATTTAAACTTTTCTTTTTATTGCAATATTTGTTTGTATTTGGTTTTTTATTCATTGTTTGATAAATGTCACCGTTATTCTATATGGGGCAAGTGGTGAGTTAGGCTTCGAAATCTTTATTTATTTATTTTTTTTTATGAAAATGTGAATGCTGAAATGCTGTAATTACTTGCTTCTTGTTTCTTGATTATGTTTCAAATTTTAGATTTGGCCATAATCATCTGAGAAGTTGATCCTCTACTGCTGTTTGTCTGTTGCTGACGCAGTTAATCGCTAGTTTAAACAGAGTGAAGGGTCACATTGCCTGATTAGCTTAGCTGCTTATATATCATGGACCTCTCTTTAGAGAGAGTGGCCTCGGAGTTCACCCCATTTTAAATAATGGTTTCGGGTCCGGTTTTGACTTGGAACCTATTTTGTTGGTTTTTGATCCAATTTCGATAGGAAAACTCAGATCTGGTTCCGGAACTGGGTCCACCTAGAGGATTGAAATCTAATTTCAAAATCAGTTTTAATTTTTTCTTAAACTAAGCATACTTATAACAGTAAAGGGGGGTTAATTGAGGTACAGTTTGGAAGGGTCCACTTGTTGGAACATATATAGACTCAGAATCGAATTTGTTTATTAATTGGAACCTGAGTTGGATTCTGGACCGTCAATGAATCGGAATATAAAATGGATTATTCATTTGCAACCTGACCCACATCCATAGGTATAGGTAGGATTTTAGTTACATTGAGATGGCTATGATGCATGAAATTGCTCTCTCTCTCTCTCTCTCTCATATCATACCATGTCACTATTCTTAGTTTCAAAACATGATGGTAGTGTAATTTCCTTCCCTATCACCATTTCACTCTTCAAAAAACACAGAAGACAGAAGAATGAGGTCATCTATTTTGATTCTCTCTCTAGCAATGATTTTCCTGATGTTGATGATGACGTGTGATATTACTATCTTGTTGTAGAAGGCCTTGCTCCTGGTCATGCTCTTGCTTTTCTCCTTCTCACATGAGTTTTGGGGATAATATTTTTATTTTTCCTTTTCTTTTGGGATCTATGGTGCTTGGAATCATGAGAAACTTCTGGGATATATATTGACAGATTTAAGATATATAATATTATGTTTGATAAGTTGGTTTAATGATGTGAGTAGAACTAAATTAGATTAGATTTAAGATGTGATTATGATAATCATTCTGATTGTACTCTATATAAATAGACGCACAATAATGTACTCATCGGCCATGGCACCTAGTTTGTGGTGAAAAGGTTTGGACCCTTTTAGCAGATGGAGGTGACGTATTACAAGCAAGTTGTACCTAGGCTCAGGTGCTTCCTTGATCTTCTTATTGCTTCTCTTGATCCAGGTGAACAGTAGATGGTAGGAAATTAAGCAGGCAAACATGCCCAAAATTAGTTGGAGTCAGAGAAAGAAACCCATATCTGGGTTTGGTTGGCAGCAAAGGGCTGTGGAGCATGGACTGCACTGACTGTCTACTTTTCTGATTAAGTTCTACTATAAATAAATATGAGTTAAGGCCTAAGGAGGGAGGACAATGTTTCTTTGAAATGGTTGACTCCATTTGGATTGTCAGCTTCTCCTTTCACTGAAGTTATCAAATGTTTGTGTGTTTGTGTTTTTTTATCTCTTGTTTGAATTTGGGTGGCAGTGGGCTAAGCCTGATAAAGCACTGACCAAAGTTCAAGAACCAAAGCTTCACAAGCATGATTAGTAGAGTCCTACAAGTCATATCATTCACCACATTATTTTACGACCCTGGAGGTTTATACGTAAAAATGGGGCCAATTCCTATAAATCAGCAGGCTCAAGCCTGAGACGCATTTTCCACATGTATCAAGTCTAAAATAATGTCATTTTGTCTAATAATCATGTGTTTCATGTCCAAAATAATGTGTTCTACATACGACCTTCATGATTTACCTAAGCATACCAAATAGATCTTGCCATATGAGACTATGACACATCAGGTCATAGGTTCAGTAAACTCTAAGGCCCAGGCTCCAAAATTTTATAGGCATGCATTTTTCAATTTTTTTAAAGTGGTGACCTAGCTGGCATGAATTTGGGTGGCAGTGGGCTGAATCATATTGCATTTGGGTGTAATTGGACTTCAAATGCCAAACTACTTCAATATTTGGCCAACCACTAAGCAATTGGACTTCAAACTTGGGTGAGCTTTTGCTTCGCCTAGCCCAACCCATATGATCCAATAATTCGTTGGATTGTGTACAGATTGTGGTTCCTAGTGTAAAAGTTTAGAAGAGGAGATATGGATAAATTGAAACGTAAACAGTCGTTGGGCATCATCTTTTGACACCAAAAATTCATTTTATGAATTTTATATGGCCCGGTTGATGAGGCCCATCCGAACTATATCATGTTGTGTGGGTGGATTTGGGGGGTGTTCTGTGTATATGTAAACCTATGATGCACGGATATTTAAAAATGGACAACGTATCGTGTCCTATCGTATCCGATATTTCACTTTTTATATGTAAAATCCGTGTCCCTACCATGTCCGTATCTGGACATCATAGACGTAAACTCTCTTGATTCCACACATGCTTAGTTAGGTCACATGGATCGATCCAACTATAAGGTCTCATCTAAACACAACAAAAACAACAGCAGCATTGAAGGCGCTATAACAACCAACCATGTACGTGAATGAATGATAGAAGGACATTTCCAGCTCAAGATACACCAACCATTATTATTACCTATACTTCCCCATTGAAGATAACATCAAATATAAAACCTAGAGACAAAACAAACATAAAGCAAGAAAAGAAGGAATTGGGTTTAAAATTCATTAACATATGCCTTTGATCCATTTATAACCCACAAACGCAGACCATGCATCCTAAGGCCCATCTTTATGGCCCTTCCTCACTTGAGGACTCTGAAAACTTCTTTTAACTCTTACTGCATCTCCAGCAGTCTCTCAATTAGAAGATCAAACGTCTCATCCCTGTCAAGCATACTAATCCTAACATATTCAGGGCCTGCACCAAAATACTTGCCGCTGCGCACCAAAATCTTGTGCCTCTTCAGAAAGCTCTCACAATCCGCCTCTTTTTCGCATTTTAGCCAAGCAAATGCTGTCGAAATGAGGGGGAAAAAAAAATTAGAGAGTTGAGGGCTAGATTGCAAACTTCATATTAAATATCTCCAAATGAACAGTAAAGTAGGTTCTACTGAGAGAGGAGGGGAATGGTGAGAGTTCAATAGAGGAGCTCAAGATGGGACCATAACTTCCTAGGATTTAATCTAATCTACTTGGACCATGGGTGAGTTTCTTTAAGTGTTTCCATTGTCATTCATTGGTCAATGGACTTCCGGCATTATTTGAATCTTACAGATACTGGTGTATGTTTGTGTGAAGTGAAAGTTTGTTTGTTCAGTTGGGTGCACTTCTTGAATTATTTAGATTTAGTTGCATCAATGTTGAGCAGTTGCATTATGATTATGGTGCCCATCCTACTACAAATGAAGCTAGTGGGCCTAACTTTTTAACTGTTCATGGCGAAAAAACACTCTGGTCGACGATCCTAACTATCCAACACTTCTATCCTTTTTCTCATTAAATGTGAATACTTGATTCTGTGTCGATTGCAATCACTACAGATATAAATATATATATATATATATATATAGTGAAATTTTCAGGTGAACTTGTACGTAGATAGCTTAGATGCACACGGTCCATCTAAAAGACCTCCTAGGATCAACATTATATACATAATCATAATCATAATATAATATGACATTTTCAAGACCATTGCCAAACTACTATTAGGACAGATAATGATCTGGGCCCATATGCATAAAATTACAATGAACTATTGCATTGGATCGGTCATCATACTGACCACAAAGGCCATGTTTAGCGATTTATGAAAAGTGATTATAAAGCAACCTTGTAGTTATTAAGATATTTGTTAAAAACAAAGAAAGCTGTACACCCATATAACTAAACGAATAGAAACAAATATTGAATTGAATGATTTTATCTTACGAGGATGTGCAGTGTCTGTTTCCTTGATGAAGTTGCAAAAGCTTGTTGAATAGTCCGGCAAGCTAAAGAGAGTGCCCTTTTGCACGGCATCACTCAGTCGCTCCCATCTCTCTGCCATAAGCCGACGACCAAACTCAAAGAACCTCTCTCCAGTACCAGAACCTTCACCATCATAAGCATCCCGCACTGCACGCAGGACCTTGGCAGCTCGGAGTTGGGAGTCCTTGGAGACTCCTATGGTGTTGAGTTCGATGAACTTCGTCATCCTTCTCGCCACATCCAGGTCCTTAACCAAAGCCCACCTGTCAGACCCACAAAGAAGATTGATACAAACAATAAAAAGGAACCAAAAAACCAATGTGAGCCACTATTATCATGTGTAGAAGAAGGAAAGCATACCCAATTCGAGTTCCTGCATGCCCTGTGCATTTAGATACTGTGAAGAGCATGATGTCATGATCAGCTGGCGTAGTGATCGGTGTATACATGGGCCAGTAATAAGCGAGGTCATAGACTAACTTTCCACCAGCCCTATTAACCACTGGTTCCTTGAAGTAACCATCAGGGTTGTTTGGTGATGTAACGAGTTCAATGTAAGGGGCATCAGAATCATAGGTGAATGCATCGCCTGCCCATTTATACAACCCTGACTTGAGATAGTCGGTGACGGACTGAAATGACTGCAAGAGAAAGCCAATTAATGACAAAGGTACATCAGTAGAGCTGCATGTGTAAGTGAAGAATTAATGAATGCGAGGAAGGAAAAAAAAATGATTTCAGCAATCTGATCTGCAATCTACTGAATGGGGTTACTTTGGTCTATATATTGTATAAAAACTTAAATTATCACCAACTTCATTTAGTAAAGCTTGTTGAGATTAATGATTTATTTTGCTTTTGGATTAAAACTGGAATTAATTGTGAAACTCAGTTTCATGACGAGGAAATGATGAAAATGAAGTAACACTTCCTTTTATTCATTAACAGATAACAAATTGAATATGTTCCACCAAAAACCAGTCAGAAGGTAATGTAGTTGCATTTTAGAGCCTAGCTGTGATTCTTGCGAAAGGGTCAGTTTCTTTGACCGAAATACCTAGGAATTGAATACATGTGAATACATGGTGAATTGAGCTCCACCTAAGGAATATTAAGGGGGTGAGGAGTGAAGGATAGAAGGTGGAGTCATAGAGATTGGATCTCGACTTTCCTAAGTAATCAATTACTAGGAGTGATGGCTAGGTATTTATTTCCCATCTTCCCTTGATTCTATTTTCATTAGAGGGAGGGTTATTTGATGGTCATTTTTGGATATTCACCTTTGGTTCTCCATTTTTAACCACTTAAAGAATACAATCCTAGGCATTCATTTACATGAAACAAGCATGCCCTGATTGTTTTACATATAAGACATTGCCCAGGGTGGCAATTCCTGATATGATCCACCAACTTCACTCAAACCAGTAAATCTGAATTGACCTTTCTTATTTTTGAGTTGGGTTTGGGTTGACATTCCCAATCTGATTAATAAATGGGTTGGGTTTTGATCGAATCAATTCTTCGAGTTTGACCTATCAACCCAACCTAAACCCGACTAATTGCACTCGGACCCCTCAACCCTGCCTAAACTAACCACTGCTGAACTGTAAATGGTTGGTCCTCCAACATCCAACTTAAAAATAATGCAATTCCAAGTAAGCTAGTCCATTGAATACAGAGAAAAGTCCATGACAAGATGTAGCCGACCCATGTTGCCAACCATGTCACTAAATCCATAAATAAGACAAGTTGGAAAGCAATGCTGACCAAAGTAGGAGACAGTCATGTTTCATAATAAAAAGAAGGAACTGCTTCAGCCAGATGATCATGTTACCAAGCAACTAAAGTAGGAGACAAGCAGTATGCTAACACATATGGTCTTTTGACTGAAAAGTTTATGACAACGAATGGAAGCCAGTTTGGTCACTATAGTCACTAAATAAACAATGCTAGGCAACTTTAAAAAATAAGACAGTAGTGTGACATGAGACATGGTCACATAAAAATATTTACATAATCCAAAGTTTACAGGGTGAATCATGAAATGCGGGAGACAAACAAAGTTTCAGCACACATGGTCAACAGAATATCGCAACTAATGGTCAGGGGTCTCGTGCGACACATAGTGGAGACTAGTCAGGATTTAGGTTCCACGACCCAAGAAACACAACTACAATGGTGATGAACCCAATATTATATTATATTATAGTTATTGTTGTTAAAGGGAGTTCAACCACCTGTAGGGCACTCTCAAGGAGACACAGTAGTGTGCAAAATATCAGTCCTACGAAATGATCCTAATCCCTTGATCTATGGGGTTTTCGGTTTTGAAGGTTCTAAAGGGTATTGTTTTCTCTTTTTTGTTTGCGATCAAATAGTGAGTAACGGTTGGATGAGAATCAAATTGGGCTGGTGAAACTCTTATTACACTATGTTTGGCAAGGGAGTAAAATGAGGGGGAGGAAAAATAAGAGGGAAAAATGGAAGGAAAGTGAAAAGGAGGGGTGTTCGGGAAGGGGGGAGGAAAAGTGGGAGACAGAAATTTGGAGGTAAAATTTTGAAAAATTTACACCCAAAATTTTCCCTTCAAAACTAGGGGAAAAGAGGAAGGCAAGAGGGAATTTTCCTTCCCCCCTCAAACTTTAACAAACAAGAGGCCCTCCCTCCCCTCCCCTCCCCTCCTCCCTTCCCAAACACAGGGTTAAGGAGTGTGGATCTGTCAGGTGGGTCAGGTGGCCACAAAAGCGGGTCAAACCATTGACCAGAATATTAATTATACAGTTCTCAAGAATTTCTGATGCTAAAGGATATTTATTATAATATTCATAAGTTAAATTACAACCATGGACCAGATTCAGAGCAATTAAATTTTAGTGGGTTTCAATCCAGATATGGATCTAGGACTGGAATCTAGAATAAAATCTAGATTCAAACAAAATATAATCAGGTCTGGGTTTGTTTACATGCATCTATTGCTCAATGTAAACCAACCTCAACTGGTATATTCACAAGCCGGTGGGTCCGAACCATGCACCAGCACAAGGCCATTAGCTAAAAATGCTTATCATTTCGGAAATTAACGAGATGGGAGGAGCTAGAGTTTAGTAGACAGTAAGGTAAACCCATATCCACTCCAACTTACACTTGCCCTGCACCCAACCCAACCCAACCCAACCCGATTCGAGTCACCCATTTAACACAAGCCATTGTGATCCCTAGGAGGTCATGCTTGGCCAAATGGTATGTCCTAAGGCCTAAACATCACAGAGGTGAATCATAAATCAGATTTGTCGCCTGGATATTTCGAGATTGAGCAGGTTGCAAATAGAATTTCAAATTATTCTAAATTAGTGAAATAATAAAATGTTTATGCAGCTCACCGAGTAGTATGGGACTGTAGACACCACATTCATGGGCTCAGGCGCGTCCGATGGAGAAAGAGCATATAGTACTGCCTGAAATAACTGAGTAGAACCGGTCCCAACGACAATGTAACAGTCATCAGCGATGGCATTGCCGACTAATTGGTGCATCTTCCTTACTTCATCAGCAAACTCAGGCTCCAGAAACCAGCAAACATTCCTCACATCAGAGAAATAGCTCATTGTCTGCCATCCAGGGATTAGAATTGAGCACTTGTCTCCTACTCTTCTCCAAAATGACTCAAACATGGTCGGATCACCACTGCATAGGATCAATCCTCCTTCATTGTGAGTACAATCCACATTACATATTACTCTGATTTAATCAAAATTTGAATCACTGAGCAAAATTAAAGAGGTATAACTGACATGACCAAGTTGGACCAAAATGAAATACTCCATAAATGTTCTTTAGATTTTTAATAAGTGGGCCCCATGAAGAGATCTCAAGAGATGGGCTCCAATCCAACCATCCATTTTACTCATGCTGTGATGACATTTCAAAAACATGCCATACCCATAAATCCCTCACTTTGTGGGTGGGGGTGACATTTCAAAAACATGCCATACCCATAAATCCCTCACTTTGTGGGTGGGGGTGGGGGTGGTGGGTGGTTCGGGGAATCATAAAATCCAAACAGCACAAGTGGAGAACTAATCATGCCTATGAAATGGACCGGGGGGGTCATCATAAAATCCAAACAGCACAAGTGAAGAACTAATCATGCCTATGAAATGGACAAAGTCAAATAAATCACTGTTTTTTTCAAAGTCAATCTCACAAGTGAAACTCACATGCTTTATATAAAAACTCTTACCAAACAAAAAACTTTCCTTTCGGTCAGATAAAAGTACAGAATGTGAAATTAAGCAGGTCAGGACTCTAGAGGGGGGGCACCAAGAGATTCGAAAATTGCAGGGTCAAAGGGTCCAGACCACCTTTTGTGGGTGGTCCCTTATAACACCAGAAAGTGCCCCCCTACTGCACCTGACACCACAGGATAACCTGCTCTGTCACTCCTTCCAAGAGCCATTTTGCCATTGCAGTTTCTCCATTCCTTTCAATTGAAAACTTTGTCCCAACCCATCAGGTCGGAACTCAAACTACTAAAAATACCCAAAAACCAACTCGGGCCAAACCCGGGTAGAAAACAGTTCAAGAGAAACCCGGACAAGATTTAGCCAGTCCGGATCCTTTTGAGGCTGGATAGTCAAAATCTTAAAAATTCAAAATCACTTCACATCCTTATCCAGTTATCCCTCCTTTATCATCATTAACATACACTTTACCTTAACCAAAACAGTAATCACGTTTTAAACACACAATTAAAACAAGGAAAAGAGAGAAAAAAAAAAAAAAAACACAAAAACAAAGAGTCAAAAAATTGTGTCTTAAATCTTGACAGCATACAAAATGAAAAACAACAAAACTCTATTCAAATCATATTTGTAAACTACTTGAGAGGCGTATGCAATCAAATGTTAAGTGCAGAAACTCTTAATGAATTTTTTTTTTTTTTTTTACCAAAAATATACAATCTTTAGAAGAAGAAAAAAAGCCCATAGAAAAGTACACTCATAATCCACAGTTATTTTCAATAAGTGTGATTTTAAGGAGCTTAAACTTTAAAACATGCATATGAGGTATGTTTCTATAGGCAGAATTCTCTCCAAATCCTGTCCCCACGTGGAATTTCGAATCCCAATGCCCCATCTATTCAGGTTTAAAAAATTAATATTAAATATTTATTTATAAAAAATTTAAATCATTTAAAATAAATAAATTAATATTAAATATTTATTTATAAAAAGTCTAAACGATTTAAAATAAATGAATTAATATTAAATATTTATTTATAAAAAATTTAAATCATTCAAAATAAATATGTATTTTTTTTTTTACCACTAATAAATGAAAATGTAAATGTAAATGTAGATGTAGGGTAGTATGTAAGGATGAAGAGATGGAATTCCAAAAAACACTCAAAAGACCTAAAAACAACATGCAAGTTAGAAAATAGAGAAGAAGAGGAGGAGAGAGAGAGACTTAACTGGTCAAGATTAATGATCGAGTCTTTGGGCAGATGCAGCTTCTGCAACTTGTGTCCATTCTCCTCAGCTTCCCGAAACCTTCTTCCACTGCAGATATTGTTATCCATCATCTCAAGAGTACCCATGTTCTTCTTACTCTCAAAACAAGCCCCCAGCTCTTCTCCTTGCTCTTCTGCTCTCCAAACCACCCTTCTCTTCCCATATATATAGAAGCTAAGCAGGACCATGTTCAATGTAACCCAAAAAAGAAACCGATTTACCCGCCTTCCCCTAACTCCCGAAATGCCCGTCACATTCATCTTTCAAAATTAGGATTGACAGAGAGAGATTCTGTTGGGGGATTTTCTTACTGGAAATAGAGATTGAGATTGGGCGTTTAATACAAACGATTCGCATGCGAGAAGAGAGAGAAAGAGAAGGACAGGTGTGCGAGAGAGGACTTAATGACCATTAAACGATGCCATACGAGTAAATCTCGATTTTGGCTGATTGGGTTCGATTGCCACGCTACTCGTTAAGGAAAGTTGCAGAGATTGCCATCTTTTCCATATAGCCCCAGATTTGATGCCAAGTGGGTTAGACCCCGAGTCAGAAAAAAGGGTGTTGTTTCTTCCTCTGCTTCTCTATTCTTGTCTTGGCTTGAGATTTTCTGGGTTGCTATAAATTGCTGCAGAGAGATTCTTAGTTACAGAAGGCGTTGGATTTCGAGCTCGTATGTCTTTTTTTTCGAAGAATTGCATAGGGTGACGAAATCTACTGTAGAACAGAGGATCTGCTCTGTTACATCTTGCTCTGCTGTTTACTGTCTCTCTGTTACTACTATTAGAATCTCAGGAATCTATTCATATTCTACTCCAAATCAGACCCAGTACTCAAATCCGTCAAATTTGACAACGAGCAAATCCAAACCTGACTTTCTGATGCTCTGCAGCTTCCAAGATACAACAATGCCGCAAAAGATCTTCTCTTTATGTATTTGTGACCTCTGCTTTTGCAAGCTCCGACCTTTGCCTTGAAATCGATTATTTGAGTTGCAAAGACTAATATACAGTGCAATGCACGCGAGAAGCTTGGCTTTCCAATGTCTCGAGAGAAGGAGAGGGAAGGAGATAATTCATAGTCCTGGCATTCCTCGATTGAAGCGCAGGAATGGCTTTCCTGTTCTCTGTGCTCTGTTTGTTTGTACAACTCTCTTTTCGCAGAGGCAAAGCTTCTTTTGCTATGAACCGTCACTTTTTCTCTGCTTTTGCTGTATATTTTGATTTCTTCGCCCCGTGGGAGCCTCTTTTGGTCCGAGGATATATTTATATATATAGTTAAAAAGAAGAAGTTCTGTTCTCTTCTTCCATTTCCTTCCAGGTGTTGGTGGAGTTGGGAGTCGCCATAATGAATGATATTAGATTATTCATCATGTCTTGTGTTCAAAACCTATTTCAGATTGAGTTATTCACGAAAGTTTGTATCGATTTAGGGAAAGTAACAAGGGAATTAGACTATTAGTCTTATTGGGCAAAAGACATGAAGGATACCTACATCATGGAAAACAAAGAAAAACAGCTCTTCTTTGATAAGTGTATTAGTTTTTTTTTCCCTTTTTCTTGTGTTTTTAGGATGTTTATGGGGGATTTTAAAGAAAAAATCTTGGAATTTGGTCATTCCTAGCAAAGGATTTCCATAGATTATGCAGCATAAACTTGGTCTTCCCTATATATATATTTTTAGCGACGATAGCGTCCCATAAAAAAATTTGGACGCTGCTAGCGTCACTTCTCACATCTTCTTTTTCCTCGTCTCCTTAATATTTCTTTATATCCCCTACTCCATTTTTCACCCAACACACCACCCACAATACTTCCCTCATTCTATGATTATGATTATCACCTCTCACAGGGTAACATAGTTTCGTTATGTTCACGTCACTAGAAATGTTGTGTGAAAAAGCTATAAATACAGGTTTTCCGTTGTTTATATGGGCGGAAAAACTGAGAATACATGTGTTTCCTTCCCAAGATGATTGGGAGAAGATGGAGTAAAGAAGATAGAGAAATATGTGGGAGGAGATGAATAAATAACATGAAAAAGAAACAAATGAGCTCTATGTTTTAAGAAAATTGCATAGAGCGAGCTAGCATTGCTCCCCTCAGCATTTAAAAAAAAAAAAAACGAAGGAGGTCTTGACAGACCCCGTTTGTGCTGTACAATATACGAGGATCATTCGCGACGAATGGTCAAATTCTATGATTTTTTTTCGTAAAATCCTCATATTTCTATATGTATTAAAATACATAAGAATTGAATACATGAGATAGATAAAAATGAAGATTAAAGATAAATTTCTAAAAGTAAAATATGAAAAAACCTAAAAGAGATGCTATTTGTTGTTGTTTTTTGCGATTCGGATTTGATCTTTATTTTTAGAGATTTGTGTTTGATCTTTATTTTTAACCACCCTATTTTTTAATTGGTATATATTTTAATGCAAATAAATAGGGCTTTAATGCCATTTGATTTTGTTTTCTTAAACATTTTAGGGTGGTATCACTATTTTTGTTTTTTTGCTAAATGTGGCATAGCATAGTTATCTTTAAAGGAGTCAACTCAACATTTAAACTTTATGCAGTCTGAAAAAAAAAAAAAGGTTCATAGTTATAGGTGAGATTGGATTTATCATAATTGACTAAAGGCAATATTTTCCACGTGGGTTTGTATTCATGAAATGAAACTATGGGTGATAGAAACAATATGCCTAAGTCAGAGATACAGTAACCAAACAGGCCTAAGTCACTCCAAAGGCTATACTTTAACTTTTTATTTTTTCTAAAGGTATATTTGACTTAAACCCTTGTTCTAAATTTTATTAGGTAATTCGAGAAGTCGACTCAGAACTAATACGGACAAGAAATAGTACAAATTAGGTATTGAAAAAAATCCAAAAAGCATAGACCGGATCAAAGTAATTAGATTTACATCAAGGCGGCTTAGACCGGCACCAACCCAACAAGAGGGTGGCACAAACTATAATTGAAAAGGGCAATCTCATGTATGTTACCTTAAATAAACTCTTACTCAATAATATGATACTTGATATTGGATTTGGACCTATATTGGCAATTTCATGGTCAATATGTTTCTAATGATCAGAAAAGCGAAAAAAGTATATGTTTCAAATGTTTTTATTTCCTTTCTTTCCTTTAATGAAGTTTTTGTTACCAATCAAAGAAAAATATGTTTTAAATGATCTTTTAGCTACAGCCCATAAGAAGTGATGAAATAATGTTAGACTTTAAGAAAAATTAGATATTACTATAATTGATTTAAGATACAATTAATTATCAAATCTGATTTTTTAGTATTTTTATTATTTATTGATTTTTCTTAATGTTAAAATTCTTTTATGTCAAAGATTGGCATATAGATATTTGGCAATTTCATGGACTGATGTGAGATTCGGTTTCTTGCTTAAAATTGATTTTAAATAGATATTTGATTATTCAAGAGTCATTTCATGTAAGAGTTTTTAAACAGATCTTTTATGTCATGATACTGCGATGTTAATGTAAAGTTGCATTACCATGATGTCAGAAATATATAGAGTTGTTTCAATGCCGTGCAAAATTTTTAATATCGGCACATTTGAAAATCCACAACCTTCATGGGTCCGTTTGGGAGAGGGGAGGGGAGGGGAAGAAAAATTTAAGGGGGAAGAAAAATAAAGGGGAAGGGAGGGGAGGGAAAATTAATTTTACCTTCTCTTGTTTGGGAAGTGAAAAAGTAGGGGGAAGAAAAATGAAAAAGTAGGGTTTTGTTTGTTTGTGAGATAGAGAGAAAATTACCGTTTTGCCCTTACTTTTATAAAAACTTTAAAATTTTCTTTAAACATAAAGGGCAATTTAGTCATTTCTCTCATTTTCCCCTCCTCTCCCCCATTTTCCCCCCAATTTTGGGGGGAAAATTTTTTCACCCTTTTTCCCCTCCCCCTCCCCTCCATTTTCCCTCCCCCCCCCTTTCCCAAACACCCTCCAAAAAAATTTCCCCCCCACTTTACCTCCTTTTCCCCCCCCCACCCCCTCTCAAACAGAGGGTTAAGGTAGTCCAATTAATTTAAGGCCACGGTTTGTATCCAAAAATTATATATTTAAAATTGCACTATCATATTGGAGCTACAAGGGAGTTTACCCGACTTACCTCTAGGCCTGAAGGAATTAGTCCAGTCCAAAAAATTGAAAACCCTCTGGTAGCCAAAAAAAAAAAAAAAAAAACAAATTTGAATATCTTCAGTTTTTATCTACGGCTGGGTTATAATTTGGTGCTAACTAAATATTAACAAAGTTTGAATATCCTCATATTTCACCTACTTTTTTAGATGGCTAGACTAAATAACATATTACAAAACCTTTAAAATATTTTATTCCCAAACACCTTAAAAGTGTTTCAATATCTTAAATTCTCTAGGAACATTTTTCTTTCACTCACTCTCACATCATCTTCTATGAAACTGAGCCTTTCCAGCGTCACCATGATCTTTGGTTAAAATCATGATCTCAGCAGTGGCACCCTCTCACTCGATAGTTTAAAAATCAGATCAGCTGGTTGAACCTATTTAACCAAGTTTACTAGTGCAAATGGATCAAAATGGGCATCGATTGTACTCATGATCAATCAATTTACAATAAATTCCTCCTCTTTTTCTTTTTTATTTTTATTTTTATTTTTATTTTTTACGTCAAATCTGAGTGGGCTTAAATTGGATGTTTGTACCAGTTTGGACCGAACTTCTCATTCCATGGTTCACCCTATAGTCTTATTGGCCAATTTGGTAATTTTACTGTAAAATAAAGGTAAAGTAAAGTATCAAAACAAGAGAGAATTAATAAAATATAAATGATTTATGATGATATTTTATTTTTAGTTAGTTGGTATGGAATCTTTTTAACTTTTTATATAGAAAAGTGGAGTGTTTTTTTTTTTTTTTTTCTTTTTCTTTTAGTGGAGAAAGGATTTTTTTTTTATTTTTTGTTTTAAGGAAGGAATTTTGAAAAAGTATACTTCTTAGTAAAATACCAAAAGCAATGTTCTCGCCTCGTCGTCTTCATCTTCATCTCCATTCTCTCTTTCCAAGAAGAAACCAAAATAAAAAGGGAGAAATAAGAAAAGAATAATAATATCTATTCGTAAGGGGAGAAGATGATGGTGAGTTAAAGAAGAAACACTTGAAAATAAAAGTTTTCATTTGATACTATGATATTACTAGAAAACTGCTTGATTCCACAAGAGGTAGGGACAAGAGATAAGGGAGCAAATTGGGTCAGGCCAACCTCGATCCCCAAGGTGAAATTTGGGCTGGGACTCATCTTAAATTGGGTCAGGCTCAACCCTAGATTTTGAAACCCGCATTGAATTTGGGTTCGGTTTGGATATGTGAACTCATAGGCTCCAGATGCATAGTGACCAACCTTGGGTTCGGTTCGAGCATGGTTCAGTTCCAAATTTGACTCGTTTGCATCCCTATCGACAGAGAGTGGGATTCCGCAACCCTGTAGAATCCTCTCATTACACAAACGCTCTAGTGTTGGAATGGAGTTAATCTTTCTCAAAAATGACAAGCTAGATCAATAGACCAGTCTGACTGAACAACTAGAGGGCTGGCACTGCCCTGACTCTCAGGCATTTAGGCTCGAACTCATGCTTTACCCATCTAGCCAGGTAACTAACCAGGCTAACTTCATGTTTGAGCCATGCCTGGCCCAGCCCAGCGCACATTTGCAGACAGAGAAATAAGAGGAGAATCCAATACAGTGACTTTGATGGGCCCAGAGCATAAACATATGTAGACATTTCAGAATCCGCATCAAAATGAATGGACAACAATCTTCCAAGTGATCCATCCATGACCCAACTACTACCTACTGGCAGGACCAATGATTGTTTAATATCCACCAATGAGTACTCTCAAACTCCCCTTTCATTTTCTCCTTTCGTTTTGTTGGTTGTGGAGTTTGGGAGGGGAAGTTAAAGCTCTATGTTTGCCAGAATACCAAATCTTGCATGCTAATCTGGATTGATCTTTATAAGATGCTCAATTGGAGATGTATCTTTTGATCGCACCAATTGAAAGAGGAGTTTGTGAATTTGACATCTTCCAAAAATTCCTCTTCATTTTATCTATATCCTCTTAGACCCGGCCTCAAAAATAATTCTATAAGCCTATCCATGCATTTCCATTAGCGAGGCCTATATTTGAAATTTGCACCGCTCAAAATCAACGTCCCATCATAATTAAATTCAATAAGAGTTGGGGCCAACTTTAAATTGGTCGCTCATAAAACTCTTTATTTGAGTGCTTTTTATTTCTTTATATTAATCCTCTTATATAAATGACTGATCTAACTATGAGTGCAAAATCCTATTGGAGTGGAATTTAGATCAAAGCTAAACCATGAACTGCCCCACTGATGGAATTACAAAGATAGGCTCAGAGGATTCTTAGGCTTACCTAATGTGGACACAGTCTCCAATATATATTGGTGAATGTCCTGAACTTTAGCTGATTTTTATTCCAGTAGTCCATTTAAACACGTTTAATTGGGCAATTTTGCAATGATCTATAGAGCTTATCTTTTATATACGTCTAATTAACAAACTCCTCTTTTTTATAGTGATGTCTGCCTACCAAAACGTCACATCTCTCTTTAAAATTGGGCCAATCTCAATACACAAGCGCTACATTTAGTAATGAATAACTCCTTTGATATCTACGCTTACTGGGGACCTGTGGGAGACCATCCAAAGTTGGGTCTTATTGGGCAGAATTGTGAGGACCACCTGATAAGGACCATAGACTGAAAAACCCTAAAATCCCCATCACCTTGATACCAAATCTAGACAACACCACAAGATGGAAGGAGAGATTTTCCTCCCATGGACCAGATAGGATACAATGACAACTCAGTCAGAGTAATCCTTTCTCTTCTCTTTTTTTTGGGTACCCTGGTTAGGGGGCTAGGTTAGGGGGCTGAACCCAACCCTTTAGAGAGGGAGGTAGACCTGAGTGAGGTGAGGAAGGTAGACATCGGGTGAGATAATATAAATCCTCTTAATAACATGGATTAGAGCATGTCTGTCACCTTAAGGTTTCACCCCTCTTGTGCCGGTTTTGATCGTCAAGTACTATAGTGATGTGATTTTCTATTGCCCAATAAGACCTGCTTTGGATGAGGTTTAGAAAATCACATCACTGTTATGTTTGACGTCTAAACCTCACACAACAAGGATGTGATTTTCTAGGAATTCAACATGAAACAAACAAACCTACCCCAAAGGAAATTTTGGAACTTCTTTTCATGTTCTATTATTTCTATAGAAAGATTAAAACAAATAAATAAGTTAGTAAAACGGACACATGCATGAAAGGATTCGAACCACATGGTTTCCGTCCTAATGTTATTGGTCTAAAATAGTAATTCGAACCATAGTGTGTTATGGACTTAACCAAACACCAAGAGCCTTAAGACTGATAGAATGCATCAAATTAAATCTTATAACAACTTAAGACTGTAATAGACCACACCAGCCGATGTCCCACAACTAATGAAACACGTCAAATTAAACGTTAGAACAACTTAGAACCGTAGCATAGAGATATATATATACTCGAGGGTGTCAAAAGGCCCCCATCAACTCCATCTGGCGTAAGGTGGTCCTATGGAACAAGCATATACATATTTGAAAGGAATTCATGTGAATGGTACTCGTCTTCAAAGCTTTGAGGACTGAGCGTTCTCCAAGAAATGGCTAGAGATTAATTCCTACAAGAAGAATAGAGCGATTGTGACTTGTCATCTGCAAACGATGGTCCATGGCTCCATTAAAGTTTCAAATCATGGTCCAAAAACAACTTTCTAGGCTAAAATCATTAGAAAATACCATGGTCCATGGCTCCAATCTTAGTTCATGAGATTTAAGGGGCATGAGAAAGCACAAGTGTTTTTTTCTACTGTATTGCTGGTGCATCAGGACAAACTGGAAAAGCAAACCAAAAAAGTGGCCAAGTGGCACTTCCAACATCTTCATAGTTCCTCCAATGGGTTCCACGGTGGTGGATCAGAATTGAGTTTTCATGGAATATGAAAGTTTTCAAACAAGCTTCAAGGAAGTTCATGGACCATCCATTTCAATAAGAGACAACTTTAAGAGATAACTTAGTGGGGCCATGCCAATCATGGGGAGGTGGGGGCGGACAAATCTCAATGAGACCTAGTGGTATGAAAAATTCCAACTCGAATCGATCGTACTAACAACTTGATCTATGAGCCTCAACTTTAAGGCGTCATTTTTCTGCTTTTTCAATACAACGCTAAGTAATAATTGGATGAATGTTTAATTTGAGCTTGCGATCTCTGGTAGTCTCCTACGGTTGCCACTCATAGGAAAGAGTGGCCCATATATAATATTCTAAATTTCGGATCACATTGATAATGACGATACCCACAAAAATTACAGCAAGAGGCAAAACTAACACACAATAGTCAATTATCTAAATCATGATGAACTAGAGAACTTTTATGTAACTGCAACTTTGTCACGACCCAAGCCCGAGATCCGATAATCCCGTGCCGTGAACCCATACTTATTCTCGTAAACTCTGAATTAACCTAAATTTAAATGGAATTTACAAGGGATAACATTCTCAATTTCCTGTTAAATACACAATTTTGTGGAAATATTTATATTTGACAATGTCATTATATGATTTACATGTATACAAAATAAAGTCTCTTATACATGTATCATTTCTATCATTTGCTTGTCAATACTGCATATTCAAAACACCATGCAGATGACAATTAATTACATTTCAAAATGAGTTTATAAAATAACTTCTCAAAATATTTTCTCAAAATGTTTTAGAATCTTCTCGTACTCGGATATCCATTTCAAATGGTATCCCGTCCGTTCCATTCATTTAATCATCCTGTAGGAACCAGAGCGGTCTCCTCCGCTGCCGCTGGGGTCGCTGTGGGACCGGCAAGGGCAATCGGGCCTGTAATGCCATCAATAACACCAGTGAACACGACGGTTCAACAATATATAAACAAATCTTGTAATAGCACATGTTAATACATTTACTATTGAACTCATTCAATCTATTCAGTAACAATTCCAATTCTAGACAAGTCTAGATAATTCCTACAATAACAATAGGTGAACACAAAAATGTCAATTAATAGACATGTACAAAATTGTCACTACCATAGTATTCGTTTCATTGTATTTCATTTCATTTCATTTACTATCTTCCTTCAAAGGAATGATTCATCTTCCAAATCGAAGGCATCAATCAATATCCATAAATATGGTCGAAATTGTGGGACTTATCAGTGTCCGGGTTAAGGATAACTAGCATCACCACGGAGCTCTGGAACACCCCAAATCGATCTACTGCAGTAGGAATAGTCATTTGTTTCATTTATCAATTTATTGAACTCATTTAGAGTTCTAATACAATAACTAGGTAGTGCCAGACTCAAGAGTCAATACTTTCCAGTAAGCAATTCATTTCCGGATTCAATTCAATTCAATAATTCCCTTCATAACAAGAGAAGGGATTAACAGTGATACCAATCTCACTAAATTGGAACGTAACGATACGGAATACGATACAATAAAAGAATTTACTAATCATTTATGACTCTATTTAATTCTATCTCAAATCTAAACAACCATTTGGGTGTAACAATTGGTTACTAAATGCACGTGTTACTCTCAATGAGCATCACATTTATATATTTAATGTGTGTATTATTATAGTCCCCGTAATTATCACCCATGGAAGTTTAGTCTTAAAACTAATTTAAGAAGCACTTGTACTCACAAGTAGTACTCCAAGTCCATGTAAAATCCAAAAAACCCATTGGACTCAACCTGTCTTGACCTGTATCAGGTTTGCTCTAGCGAACTAAACAGAAAGGGGTTCACTCGAGCGGACTTATTGTTCACTCGAGCGGACTCAAACAGAAAGTTGTTCGCCCGAGTGAATTTACTATTCGCTCGAGCGAACCCATCAGAATTCTAGCCTGAAATTCTGATATTCTCTTCCTTCTTCTACTCTCCTTTCTCCATCACATTTCTACAATCTGCAACAACATTGAAACCTCCTGTTCCCTCCTCATACAACATCCACCCACAAAACAATACTTCTAATCATTCATAAATAATTCCAAATCTCAATGAAAAATGCACAAAATCCAAATCCATAGAAATTCTATGAATTTCTACAATAATTAACACTAATCACAAGGAAATGTTTATACTTGCCTCTCTTGATGCTTAGTGGCAAAAAGCCCTCCTTTTCCTAGCTTGGTTTGACATAATCTCCCTCCAAACTCAAACCCTAATCCATAAAACATGCAAATGAACTCCTATGAGTCATTTATGCTAGAAATCTCTACAAACCAACCATTAGAACTTGAAAGTTCTATAAAAGTACTTAACTACTTACTTGTGGTTCAAAGAAAATGATTTTGAGATCTTTCTCAAGCTCTACACGTCAACAGTGGGGGAAAAGACTTGATGAAGAAGATGAAGATGGAGCCCTCTCACATGACCTCTTGAAAATCTTCCAAGATCAAACTTGGTGAAAAGGAAAGGAAGAGAAAAGAAGGAGATGAAGATGAACCTAGGGTTGCTTGAGGTGAAATGAGTGAATGACTCATTTTATTCTAATATAAAAGTTTCTCACACTAAAACCTCCTTTTATTGAGTCTAACTACATTTGGAGTCAAATGAAGCCTCATTTGTTCCATTCGAGGTCAAATGGAATCACGTCTATTATGAGAGTTAATGTACTATTCAAGATACACACATTGGTGTCAAGAATTTTCTGTATTTGACGAAATACGTGAAAACCCGTATTTATGAAAAAGTCCTTGGTCTATCTTGTTTGAATCTAAACTCATTTTAATCAACTCAATTTCATTCAAATTCATTCTATTATGCTAAATGCATCATTTGAGACTAATTTGTCTCTCTTTGGTCATTAGCCTTCATTAACTCAATTATCCATGCTTAATTAAATATTAATCTCAATTAACTAGTCTTAATCACGATTAGTTTGGGCCAGGATGTAACAAACTTCCCATAAGGTGTTGCACGTCGCCTCCTTCCCTACTGTAGTGGAACAAGAATATATTCTAATTCAAGACAAGTTTCACTTGAGAATCGACTACTTCCATGAAAGTCTACAGTAGAAGAAAAAGCACCAACAGGAAGTGTCCCAAATTAGTATATGTCCCAGAGCAAAAGCCTTATAGGGGTTGGGACATACCCACATGCCAATGCACATGGACCCACTTTTATTTCTGACACCTCCATGTACCTATGTACAGCCACCAATGCCTACTTTTATTTATGGATGGGGTTCATGTTAGTGTTATAATTAAATAAGGTGTTAGAGCACTTATCTCCACCAAGGCATTCAGATCCAAGCATCATTCCTTCTAAAAGTCCTACCTTTCCACTCCACTAAGGTATTAATAAGGAATGTATTGAGTCAACCACAGACCCAATTATATTTTGTCTGGGTTCAAGATATCAATACCATATCTATATTTAATCCTGTTTGAGTTGGAGTCTACAGTGATCACCAATGACACAAATATGACTGTCAAGTTTATTTTTCACATGGTAAGGTGCCTTGTCTTCTGAGTCTCCTATATCTTGGACCATTGAGAATTCGCGATGGCTGGCCAGACCCATGCATAGGGTAGCAACTGTTGTGCATGCGCGCACGAAAGCGTGAATCAGTGCGATCATACGATCAATCAAACAACACAAGAAAAAGAAAATCATATACAGAGATTTTACGTGGTTCGACAAACTCACATATGTTTATGGAAAAGAACACTTTCCTCCATTAAGCCCCCACGTGGTTCGGAATACTCTGACACCCACGGGAGATAGATCACCTCTCTTACTCTATGGATCACCTCTCTTACTCTCTCATAGAGTCTAGGGTTACATACTACATCAATATATAATTTTTGCTTTCTTAGCCCCTAAAAGAGCCACGATACAATTATCACAATACCTCTGAGCATGAAATTAGTCATTAGCCAACCCAATGAACCAATTCGGTAAACCTGGAATACAAGACATATACCCAACAATCTCCACCTTGACTTGAATTCCTCTCAACTCGAGCCACAGGAATATCAGATAATGTCTTCTCGTGCCTTGTTGAATGGTACATCCCTGCACCGATGATACAGTCTTCATTTTTCAACACTTTGACATGTTGAATCAACACTTGAACTTCGACCAAAGTTCATCCTCTCATCAAACTCTATCTCGAACTTGACACTTGAGTCAAATGACAAGTCTGAGCGATGTCGATGTTTGAACTACTCACTATCCAACTGTTAAACTACCTTGGCTTCAACACCATTGCGAAGATTCATTTATAATGAACATGCAAGAGAAAATGGATTAGGAATCTGAGTCCTGATGACTCCACAATTGTATAACAACCTATGCCTCCGAACTATCAAAACCCTTATTTGACTTGGTCTATATCCCTATCTTCGATTAGTCAAAACCCCTATTTGACCACTACTGATGTGGGTATGACATGGGCTCCTGCTTGTTACTTCTTCTCTGACTAGGCTTTGGCGAGATAAACGACATCATATGATATCCGGCAACATGCACCTCCCAAACAAGCACTTAATTTGCAAACCCTCACCGATCTGGTCAAATCTAGCCCCTTTGACTTTACCGCGATGATGTTAGCAACACCTGCTGGCTGGGTTTGCTTCTACATTCGAGTCAAGTCAACCCAAATTTGACATGAACCTCACCTGCTAATGTCTTCTTTGCCACAAACTAGAATTAATCTTTCCATCGAATTTATCAATTTCAAGTTTGCTACTTGCGGTGACCATTGCCTTTGCTGTCGTTGTATCTAGAATCACTTTTTTTTTTTCAATCTATCAAACAGTCAATCTGCACCGCTAACTTTGTAGATCTCTCGTTTACACGAGTTTCTTAGGAAGAAAAGGAGTCTGATTTGGAGTCCGATGGCTTCGAAAATCATGTTTGGATTCCGACTGTTGATCCGATCAAATCTGCCCTTCTGACCGTACTGCTGACAAAAACACTAATGTCATTGGCTTTTAACTGCTGGGCGTTACGGAGCAGGTCGGGTTAGACAGGACCCAAGCTAGACTGAACCTGAACTGGTGGGCCCATATCCCATAAGTTCCAAGATTGGAATCTTGCTCCTGACAAGGGAAAATGTGTGCGGAAGCGTGAATCACTGCGTTTGAACGATCAATCAAACCATACGAGAAAGAGAAAATTACACACAAAAACTTTATATGGTTCGACAAACTTACTTACGTCCGTGGAAAAGAACATTTTCTTCCATAAGCCCAACGTGGTTCGAGATCACCTCTCTAACTCTCTCACAGAGTCTAGGGTTATAGATTAATCAATATATAATATTTACTTTTTTAGCCTCCAAAAAAGCTCCGGTATAATTACCAAAAATACCCCTGACTCTGAACCTGAGCTGCTCAATGAATCAATCCGGTAAGCCTGAAATACAAGACATAAATCCAACGGCAACGACATCGTTTTTTTTTTTTTTTTTGAAAGATAAGTAATTTTTGAAATTAAGATGAGTAAAGATGACTTGCAATCAAGGGGTGGAGGCAGAAGGGACTTTTTTTTCACTCAGCCAGGAAGGTGGGGGACTGGTGCTGTCCATAATTGTGACAACGGTAAAGTCAGGCATGTTTGGTTGCAAATTTTACTGTAGTGAAAATTGAGGTACTTAAAAGGGGATTTTGAAAAGGTGAAGACTGTGGAGTTGGGTTGCAATGGATGAGGAGATGGCAATGGACCCAGGAGATTTATAACCTGCTGTGTACTTCCAAGCACTTTTGATAGCGCATGGCTACAGGAAAGGATGAGGAGGATAGAGGTCCCTACTTTGGTGATTGTGGAGTTGAAATTGTTTCCAGAGGAGTCGCTAATTCGTCTACAGAAGGATTTGCAAATAAGCAATGTAAACAAAATCCACACAAGCAATCAAACACAACATGTGATTTTGTTACAATTTTCTCTGGGCACATGCATAAGTGACAGGAAAATAACAAATGTTTCCACTGAACCCTTTTCAATCACTAGAAATGACATGGTATACCAAAAGAAACAGCAAGAGAGGTACAACAGTCAATAAAAAAATGGAGAAAAAAGAATGGAAGGAGATGCAAGAGGAAGTTTCTTGAGAGGGGTGCAATAGAGAGAGTATTCTATTTCTACCCATGGGCTAAGAAGATTGTTATGATGAGGGTAGATTTGGGGTTACAGTATAAGGATGTGATTATGACTAGATTAGATTATTGACACATTTGATATGATATGATGTGATTATGATTATATCAGATTAGAGCTATAGTGTGATTAGGTTATCCTAATTGTACATTATACATAAGTCATTGGCTATTTTCATTAAGTACAAAGAGAACCTACTAAAATGTATCCTTATATTTCTTCACACTATTCAACTTTCCAGCCCTTCACATTGATTGATCTATGATTTATATTGAAAGGGAACAAAATGTGGTGGATCCACAAATCATATAGAAAATCTCTACCATTGCAAGTCAAGACCTATACAAACACAAGAGAAGGGAACTTTTGTCTCTTTGTTTTTGGAACCCCACTCTCAACAAAAATAAGAAGCCAGTTCAGGCACTCTGATGTCATTTATTTAATATTTTGTTATTAATCAGTGGAATACATGTTTAAGATGAATTTCTTCATAAAAATCCCTTTAACTAAAATGACATATGCATTTGACCCCTTTATAGCCCACAAACACAGAACATCATGAGGCCCAACATCGTGGCACTTTCTCACTTGAGGATTCTGAAAACATCTGTAACATTTATTGTTGTAATATAGGGCCTACGAGAAGAGATCAATCATGCAGAGAAGAGAACACAGAGATTTACCTGGTTCGGCTTTTGACCTATGTCCACGGGGAAGACGGGAGAAATCACTATGTAATCAGAAGAGGTGTACATTATAGAGACTTTTAGTCTCTATTTATAATATCAGTCTCAAAACTCTGTTACACCCAAACACTACTTCTTAATCACAATAGACCTATAACATGCCTACTTCTAATTACAGTAGAACATGGTCAATGCCGGAGCCTGGTTTACCAGATTTATTACTTCTATTAAGCTGTACAGACTAACACTTACTATATCTCCAGTAGCTTTTCAATTAGATGATCAAATGCTTCATCCCTATCAAGCATACTAATCCTAGCATATTCAGGGCCAGCACCAAAGCACTTGCCGTTGTGCGCCATAATGTTGTGCCTCCTTAGAAAGCTCTCACAATCCGCCTCCTTTTCACATTTTAGCCAAGCAGTGTAGAAATGAGAAACAACAACAACAACAACAACAATAAGATAATACACTGTATCTTTTTATGTATTTGTAAAAATTAAAGAAAGCTATACACCCATAGAACTAATCAGGATAAGAGGGGACGTTAATTGGATTGAATTAGTTATCTTACTAGGACGTACGTTCAGTGGCTGTTTCCTAGAGGAAGTTGCAAAAGCTTGTTGGATATTCTGGCAAGCTAAAGTGAGTGTCCTTGTGCACGGCCTCCCTCAGTCGCTCCCATCTCTCGGTCATGAGTCGACGAAGAAACTCAAAGAATCGCTATCCACTATCAGACCCTTCACCATCATATGCTTCCCTAACTAAACGAAGGATTTTAGCAACTCGGAGTAGAGATTCCTTGGAGACTCCTATGGTGTTAAGCTCGACGAACTCAGTCATCCTTCTGGCCACCTCTGGGTCCTTAACTAAAGCCCACCTATCAGACCAGACCTATGAAAAAAAATTTTACAAAAAAATATTTTTTTTATCGATTTCTTCCCCTTAAACATGGATTCAGTAGTTAATTATTGGGAAGTTCCATATCCCACATCACCCAAGTATTAGGCTTAAGCTTTTGAATTGGTACATGATTTTTTACATTAATAATAGGAGTCTAGATATGTCTATGACTCTGGTCATTTTTTTTCTTGATCCATGACCCATTAGATAAAAGTGAGAGTGTAAAACCGAAAAAAGACCAAGGTCAAGAAACTCTAGTGACATTTTGTGGACTTTTGCCATTAACTTGTTGAATCAATGATTAAGGGGAAATAATCTGTAACAATCCAAAGAAAAAGTAAATAAAAAAGAAACACCATCTATCATTTGTGGAAGGAGGAAAGCATACCCAATTTGGGTTCCTTCATGTCCTGTGCATGTAGATACTGAGAAGAGCATGAGGTCCTGATCAGCGGGTGTAGCAATGGGTGTGTAATGTGGCCAGTAGTGACTGAAGTCGTGGACTAATTTTCCACCAGCCATGTTAACCACTGCCTCCTGGAGGTAGCCATCAGGGTTGTTTGGTGATATAACAAGTTCAATGTAAGGGGCATCATAATCATAGGTGTGTGCATCACCTGCCCATTTATACAATCCTGACTTGAGGAACTCGGTGACGGATTGAGATAACTGCAAGAGGGGAAGACAAAGTCATATTCATAGAGCTGTACATTTAAAGTGAGGAATTAATGAAGGTGAGGAATTGCAAAAAAAGTAGTGCTATAAGAAAAATTCTTGAAACGAACTGTTCTGATTTGATTGTACTTTTTTTCAATAGGAGTGATAGAATTGGATCACAGATATCTAAAACAATATAGTGCCCGCAAAATCTAATAAGACCTGCCAACCCGACCCTTATTTGACCCACATTATACAGCCACAATATCTATGGATCGGTCATGGGTCAGAAGAATATTTCCAGCATTTAAACAGGTCGGGTTAACGTCAACTGGGACAACCTACATAACCTGCCTAACCTATTTGAATATGTTTGATTAGGGTTGACCTGTATATCTAAACCCCTTTAAACAATTTGGTCATTTAATATTTGGTAATCAAAATAGAGTATTTTATATAGAACAAGTTGAGTTTCTGTTGATTTATTATTATTATTATTATTATATGGACTGTTGGGCTGTAACTTAGCCCTAATATCTTCTTAATTTTTGAAACAGATTGGGTCGGGCCAAGATTTTACAGGTTGGGTTGGGTTAAATGGGTTGAGCGCCACCTTGAATGCATATTGACTCGACCTGACCCGTTTACTACTCCTAAATCCATATTTACCCCAACTTACACCTGCCCCATCCTGCACCCAACCCAACTAGTTTCGGTTCACCTGTTTAACATAAGCCATCGTGACTGCTGCTAAGTGGTTAAGAATGGCCAGATGGTGAGTCTTAAGGCCGTAAACAATCAAATGGGTGCACCATCAATGCATGGGACAGCAACCTGGATTATTGGTGATGGGCCAAACCCAAATGGCCCAATCCATGTGAAAAGCCCAATCTTATAAAGACTCACCAAGCCCAAAGTGGTCCAAATCAAGTCAAGTTTATCAGGGAGCTACATAGCCTGAGAAGCATCCAGGAGCCTCACTCTCGTCACCTTGGAAGGAGTCAGTCCTCTCCTCATCTTTGACCGAGTGCTCATGCTCAACCACCTAGTCTGTTGAGAAGAAGTCGTGAGCTCCACCCAGCTATCTAGTTGCTGAGCCCCAATCTGTTAAGGCGCGACGTAAATTGTAAACCATCAACACTTGGATGGGTGAGCACCATCAAAGCTTGTACTCTTTGCTTCTTGCACCCTTGAGCTAATAAAGTATCCGGCAAAACTACAAGGTGGACGTAGGTCACGTGACCGAAATTGCTAGAGTAACATCAGATTGGAAATGCAGACTAACCAGATTACTCTAAATTAGTGATTAAGCAATTGTTTGTGCAGCTTACCGACTAGTATGGGACTGCAGACACCACATTCATGGGCTCGGGCGCGTCTTGAGGAGAAAGAGCATACAGTGCAGCCTGTAACAACTGAACAAAACCAGTCCCCAAGACAATGTGACGGTCTTGGGCGATAGCATTGCCGACTAACCGGTGCATCTTTCTCACTTCATCAGCAAGCTCGGGCTCCAGGAACCAGCAAAGGTTTTCTGGCATCAGAGAAATAGCTCATCTTCTGCCATCCAGGGATTAGAATTGAGCATTTGTCTCCTGCTCTTTTCCAAAATGGCTCAAAAATGACCTCACAACTGCACAAGTTCAGTGTGTCACTATTGTTTGTACAATATTCCACAATGCACGTCACTTGGATTTAATCCAAACTTGGATCACTGAGAAAAAGCAAAGATGTTGCTGAGATGACCAAGTTGGATCGAATAAGATGAAATACCATGGAAAGCTTTTTTTTTTTTTTTTTTAATGTTTTTTTCCTCTCCCGCATGCAGACTCACATGTCCACACACTCAAACTCGCTCCACCCAAGTCCCTATGAAACAGACCCATGGATCAATCCCTGGTTGTAGATGAGGGCATTGGCAGACCCCAAGTGTTCGAGATTCAAGAAACTCTTTAGATAATTTCTTAAAAGTTTATATATTATTGTTCAACCTTTTTCACTTGGACCATTGCCATCACCACTCAAAAGAAAATATTGGGTCCGCCATTGGATGAGGGAGATGCCTCAGTACCACTTGGGGTACAAGTGGAGTGGTGCAGAAAGATTAAATCAGGTTTTAGCCACTGTTAATCTTATGTTACAATTCCCAAATACATGTCCCAGGATTTATTATACTGGGAAAATGTCTGAATATTTTCAGATTTGGAGTTCTCACAACATTGTTGGAAAAACGCGCCCCAGAAAATAATTAATTTTAAATAATTAAGAACAATTAATTATAAGAATGGTCTCTTATCTCAGTAGTAAGAGGTGTAAGTTCTTATTTGGCTGCACAGGGTTCGAACCTGGACAGTGTAACTCCCTGTCCAATCGGACGACACACGAGACGCATTTAACAAACTAGAGAAGAGGAGAAGCAAAACTAGAGAAGAGGAGACACTTGACTGGTAAAGATCTATAACAGAGGCTTTGGGCAGATGCGATTTCTGCTCCTTGTCCTCCCCATTCTCTCTTCCGCTGCAGATAATGGAGTCTGTCTCAAAACTACTCATGCTCCCTTTTCTCTCAAAGCAAACCCTTACCTCTTCTCCACCTCCTCCTCCTTATTGTTCTGGTCTTCAAACCACCCTCCCCATGCCATATATTAAGACACTGCGCAAGATATTGCGAATCTTACATCCAGCAGTTGTATATATTTTGGACTGAAAAACAAGGTGAAAGGACCAAAGGCCATGCTAAATGTTTCTACTTATTCATAGTGTTTGGTGATATGTCTTCAATTGGTGCTAGCTGAGGCATGTGAGCCCTGAAAAGTTCAAGGGTAATTATGCCAAAAAAATTTTATTACAGGTTGTGTGTAACTCACCATTTGCCCACCTACTCATGATTTCAACCGCTAAAATTGAATGTCATTCTTTCCTGCAGCATATCCTCGAAGTTTACTCAAATAAAATTTGGCCCTACTGTAAGATCGAATATATGATTAAAAATGTAATTAATTCTATGCTAATCACGTTATCAATCACATGTTCAATCTTAAGGTGAGACCAAATCTTATTGAAGTAAAATTTGAGGATACGCTATTGGAATGGGATGGCATTAATTCAATATCAATGGTTCAGATTATCAATAGGTAGGCCCTATGTGAGTTATATGCATGCACTTATGGAAAGGTTGCAATAGACAAGTTAGGGGATCCAGACTAAGAAAAAGCATATGTTAATTTAGACACTCTGACATCTATTTTATCATCAAGCGGAGAAAGACATGTTATACTATTATTAATATCAAGATGAACATCATGATAATTACGTGTAGGATTTAATCTTAAATAAATTGAAGAGTACCTTCAGATATCCTGATGCAGAGAAGTTTCTGATCCTGCTGCTGGTGCTGTTGCTGATTGATGTTGAGATCCGTCGAAGAAGAGGCTGGGTCAATGATTCTGGTATTTCTCTCCTTGCCTATAAATCCTAATGTGTTGAGTTTTATGTGTAACCTTTTGTGATGGATAAAAGGCTTTATTTTATAGGTGGAGAGATGACCGAATTTCCAATTAGGATTTCTTTAGACTTAATCTCAACCGTCCATCAAGGTAGAGAATATTATGGAATATATCTCATTAAGAAACCATTTTTTGAGTAATTAATAGCATATATCCTATGAAAACAGAATTCCTATAATCACCACATTTCGGGAAAGGTAAGGACGTGTGGTCCAAGTAATGGACTTAAAAGTAATTCCTCACAAGACAAGCTTAGAGGAGTCTTTTTGTATAACTTCTTTTCAAAATTTTGTGGAAATGTTATGTCTAGATTTCTATTTTATCATCAACCAGAGAAAGACAAGCTTAAAGATGACTTTTTGTTGTAAAAACTTCATTTGGAAGTACTAAGTTTGTGAGATCACTATACAGAGATTGCAGTCTTTCTCATGTTACCTTTGGATTTGTAAGAAAACACATGTTTAAGAGCTTTCTTCCTCTCATTTTCTAGTAATGGGTGTTTTCCTTCTTCAAGGAACTGTTCCTTCTTCCTCTGTTTCTCTTCTTGTAATGGTTTGTGAATTCTGAGGTTTCTAAATTTCTAGAGAGACGCTTATTGCTGGTGCGGTTGGATTAATGAGATATTTCACTATTGTCGACGCCATATCGCCTGGATTTGCATTTAGTGAAGAAATATAGCATAGAAGAGAGGTTCTGCTCTGTTAGATCTTGTTCTGTAATTGACCTACTCTGTTTCTGTTTAGAGGTCATTACTCATTAGGGAGAAAAAGTTATCCTATAGTAAAAATCCCTTTATCATAATGGCCTAGGTGCTCTAAATGGGTTGGGTTGGACTCTACAGATGACTTAACCCAACCTGATAACAATAGCAGCAGACATCAAATTTCATTAACTAGAAAACTCAACCTCACACTATTGAGTGAGTCTAGCTGAGTACTCAGTCAAACTTGTGTGTGTACCTAGACTCAATGACTTACCAACCTCAGTTTAATCCATCAAGTCAAACTGAGCCTTAAAACATTAATGATTGAATTAAGAAAGAGTTCTAAAACATGATTAGGTCTGAATCCAACTTAGATCTGAAGATGGGACCCAAAGGAAGATGTACATCCACCTGAATGCGGTCAAATATGTGTTTGGATTGGACTAGATCCAATCCATTTACAGCCCAAATGACCCGACTATTGATGAAGAAAACCACCCTAATCTTCCAAGATAATAACCTTTTGCTAACAATAGAAGTCTCAAGGCCCCACTATGGGGCCCACTATGCTCACCCCATCATCAATTTAGAACTCATTGTCCAAGTTTCGTAGGCCTGGGGACTGATCAGGCAACTTATTATTTAGAGGCTAGGATTTGAACAACTTTGAAGCCTCCAAATTCTTCAACAAAAGTTACGGCCCCTCCACCAATAAATATGCATTTCCCTTGTCATTTCTCCCCATCTACCCTTCACAGCTAACATAATAAGTCACAGTACGATACAAACCATCCATCGCATAAAAGTTCTCACTGTTGGGTTGGTGAAGTCTGATCTAGACATATTAGTATTTACAGGGGTAAATATGTAATCCGTCGGTTAAATTTGGACCCTCTATTATAAGGTCAGATCTAACGGTTGTGGGTGTCTGGGGTTTTTAGGGCTTAAGTATTTATTATGGGTGGTGAGAGCATTGCATTATGAGAGAAACTCTGAGAGAGACTGAGAGGGAGAATATGGGAGGGTCTTGTGCTCTTGCAGACACAAGAAAATGATTGTTCTTTTTGTAGTGTTCTCCAAAAATAGTGAACCGGCTTGAATCTCCCATGAACATAGCTTACATCGAGTGAACCACGTAAATCTCGTGTGCTTGCTGTGTTTGATTGTGTGCTCTTTGTTGATCGCATGATTGTTCGATGGGAAAGGTCCATGAATTATGTACTGGATACCACCTCCAAATTTCATTGCAATCATTCATTAAACATTGTCTCTTATCTTCTTTTAACATTTGGTTGGAATTTGGCTAACAAATTTCATTGCAATCATTCATTAAACATTGTCTCTTATCTTCTTATAACATTTGGTTGGAATTTGGCTAACTCAAGATATTGTAGGTTCATAATAATCTTGTCAACAAAAATAGGAAAAATCACTTCAAGCATCTTTACCGCCGTACTAAGCGGTGTTAAAGGTTGAGGCCTCAAGAGCAACTTTTCCTCCTCTCTGAGAGGAGGAAAAGTGGAATAGTGCATTTTTACTCCTGTACTAACCAGCGGTAAAGCTTTAAGCGCAAATTTTCCTCTTTTCTTAAAGGAAGAAAAGCTGCAAATGGCCATATCATGTGAGGCTTCCCGACATAGTGTTAACCTGAATCTAAAAAGGACTCTAGTTCGATAAGGGACTGTTTGGGGGCTTTATTAGTGGAGTTGAGTGAAGTAAATGTTATTTTGAGAAAATAATAAAATATAAGTGGGTTATGATGGTATTTTATTTTTAGTTGTTTGTGATGAAATCTTTTTGACTTTTTTTTATTGGAAAGTGGAGTTTTTTTGTCTTTTAGTGGAGAAATGAGGTTACTTTTTGACCTTTTTTTTAGAAAAATATGGTGGGAAATTTGAATTAAAGTATTTTGGTGGGAAATTTTTTTTTATAGAAATTGGGGCTTTTCCTTACTTGACTCTACAAGTAAAGCCCCCAAACAGGCTGTAAGGGTTGAATCCTTGCTTTAATTTTGTATTGATATTGGCTTGTTAAAGTGAAATTTACAAAATCATTTTTCATCTTCTTTTGATTCTATTTCACTAAAAAGAAAAGTTATTTAAAGCTCATTTTGGATATCCATCTTTTGATATTCATTTTTAACCAATTGTAGCATGAATCATATGTATTCAATTTCTATGTATATAAATGCAAACAAATAGGCCATTGTATCATTGAGCTTATTGAATTACATTATTAAGGATAATTGTATTTAAACACACGATTGAAATTAATCATTTATAATTAATCTTATTTTAATGTTTCAGATTTTTCTTTCTTTATTTATTGTATACACATGTGATGATGTTTAATAAAGTGCATATAAAGAATATAACATTACATAGTAAACAATTAGATAGGATAGTCATGGAGAAGTTTCAGTTACCCAATTAAAAACTTAGTTAAGTGGAATTGTTAATGAGTACTGTCACACATGGACCATTTAAAGACTCAGTTAAGTAGGATTCTTGGTGAGTATAATGCATGAAAGGAAGCAGATTGTTACAAACAAGTGTAACTATCATGATTCGCATTGATATTTCATTTAATCATATCAAGAAAGATTAGCATAAAATAAGAGTGATTAGTGAATTTAAGAAAGTGATCGCTAGCTAAAAGTAATATGGGATGATGGATTTGTCATATGGAGCAAGTGGGAGATCTTGGACTTTATTGGAGTATGGTCCTCATGACCCGACACCCTTTAGCGGGGCCCACAATGGGGGACCAACTAATCTCAAGGTTTCCCATATTGTTAGTTATATCTCATTAAAATATCATTTGGAAAGTTCTAATGTTGCAGGACTATTAATAGCTATACACATAGGGGATTCCTTAAAGGGAAATTCTATATGCACCCCTTGTATGTGCTAAGCACACCCACATCCCATTGTGAGCAGCTCACAATGGGATGTGGGTGTGCTTCACAATGGGATGTGGGTGTGCTTAGCACATACAAGGGGTGCATATAGAATTTCCCTTCTTTAAATCTATTAAAAGAGGTACTCAATGATGCGTAGGGGGCGGTTAGAGAATGTGCATATACAGGGTTTATGGGTTATAACTCTTCTCTTTATCAATATAGCCTTATTGTTCTATCAATATCATGTAGAAAGGTAGAAGTTGAGTAGCTTAGCAAATTTCCAATCAAAAGAAGCCACAGGAACAAGGGATTTGCGCAATTTGATCTTCCACACACAGACAAATATATGTTTACATTGAGATTTAAGTTTGAGTTATTCAAATACATCTTTATAATAAATCCAATAGATGTTAATCCTTTTAGATTAACATTTACATCCCAAAAACAGAAACATCCTGAGGCCCATCTTTATTGCCCTTTCTCAGTTGAGGACATTGCAAACATCTGTATTCTGTAATACTCACTGCATCTCCAGTAACCTCTCAATAAGGAGATCAAATGTCTCATCCCTGTCAATCATACTAGCCCTAACATATTCTGGGCCAACTCCAAAATGTTTGCCACTGCGCACCACAATGTTATACTTCCTGAGAAGGTCCTCACCGTCCTCCCCTTTTTCGTATTTTAGCCAAGCAAATCCTGTAGAAAATGAGAAAAGACATAAAATAAATGAAAATATCAGTTAGTGCTACATCGCCAACTTTGCCTTAAATTTACTAAGGATGATGGTGAGTTTCCTAAAGTAATTTCCTTGTCATTCATTGGTTGGTAGAGTACTTCCCACTGATTCTGGTGGGAATATTGCAAGTGTAAAATGAAAGTTTATTCTTTTGGATGCAAATTTTTAGTTGCATCAGTCATCACTTCTGAGCTTTCTACAACAAACACAACTGATGGGCCAATTAATCAAAAACCATGCATCCAATATTGATATCATTTTTTCATTGAATGTGAATGCTTGATTCTATTGAAAAGTATTTATGCTGCCTCTACTAATGTCTCGAGGTTTTGGTATAATGGTTAGCGAAGGAAATATTTAAGATCGAACCCGGTAGGGTGGAGCCCACTACTCAACAGATTCTGCATTGCTTGGAACCACTAGAGATACATATATTTTAAAGACCATTGTCGATCTATTGCGGGATCCATAATAGATGATTAGGAAGATAGAGGTGGGCCCAGATGCATAAAACTACGATGAACTAGATGCATTGGATCTAGTGTCATTCTACACTGGCCATATTTAGCTATGACTAAATAAGTTTAAATCATCATCATCATCATCATCAAGTCTTTGTCCCAACTATATATGTTGGGGTCGGCTATACGAATTTATTTCTCCATTCAGATCTATCTTGAGCCAAATCACACCCTAGCATAACCTTGGAATGCTATAATCTCAGAATTCATGTTCGGGCCGAGACAAAATTTTACGCCGGCTGTGACTTAGACTAATTTAAATAAAATCTCATAAAAAAGGGTGGAAGTTTCTTTCTGTATGTGATCCCTATGCACACCCATATGTAACTAAACAGAATGGGAAGGGATATTGGATTGAATTATTTTATCTTACCAGAAGTTGCAAAAGCTTGTTGAATACTCTGGCAAGCTAAATAGATTACTCTTCTGCACGGCATTTCTCATTCGCTCCCATCTCTCAGTCATGAGTTGACGACCAAACTCGAAGAATCGCTCCAGTTCCAGAGCTTTCACCTTCATAACCTTCCCGAACTGCACGCAGGATTTTGGCAGCTTGGAGTTGAGAGTCCTTTGAGACACCTATGGAGCTAAGAACGAGGAACTCCGACATCCTTTTGGCCACCTTTGGGTCTTTAACCAAAGCCCACCTGACAGATCACACCCACAAAATGAAGATTTATATAAAAGAAGAAGAAAATGAAATAGAATTTGTAAGGATTGATATCTCTTACAAATATGATTTCTGCGGGCTAAAATAACAAAAGACATAAAAATATCACAAGAGACAGTGGTGAAATTATACCTTAGTCTAATGGGGCTAATTTAAAAAAAAAAAAAAAAAATTCTGAAATGTTCTAGACATGAAGGGGTTTATGCAATTCCAGAGGGAGTCAAGGCCACCCATACCCCCTCTACTTCCACCCGAAGAGTGCCTTAAACATACTTTTTTTTATGGTCTTATCCTCAGGGTACGTTTGTGTAGCTCATTTATGCAGAAAAAGATGTGTTTTTCAACGTAAAATTCTTTTTTCATGTGTTTAGTGCATCAATTTTTTTCAGAACTGTTTTTTTACCACGTCAGCTTTTTTCTTAGACTGCGTAGCGCCCATTTCCACATCCCCCTCTTTATTTACTCAATTTCCTCACTCCCACCCCAGCCAACCCCACCAAGCCACCCTCTTTCTTTCCTTCCCAAACCACCCACCCCCCCCCCCCCCCAGCACATACCGGCCCTCCCTCCCTTCTGTTACGGAACCACTCTCCTCACCCCCACCCCACCCTTATAGCACGACCCAACCCTTTTTCTTATTTTTTAAATATACTATTATTTGAGGAAACCTGTCACATTATACAGTAGCTTTCAATAAGGAATCCCAGTTGTACCGAACAACATTAGCACTAATTTATCGAGGAAAATTTTTTTACACCAAACATGAATTTCTAACTTCTTCAAAAAACCTTTTTAAAGGTATTTAAATATCATAGAATTTACTGATGTGGCAATTTCTTATTTCCATCGAAGTTACCTTTACACAAACGTGCCCTTAACTCATAATATCTGGTGTTGCACTTAAATTTGTGGTCGAGAAGGAACATGGTCTTCATGCATTATTGCAAATAACCAGCTCCAAAACCCAGCTCCAAAACCCAACAACAAGAGAGAGAGAGAGAAAGATCAGAAAAATCAATGTGAGCCACAATCTATCATGTGTGGAAGAAGGAATGCATACCCAATTCGAGTTCCTGCATGCCCAGTGCTTTTAGATGATGTGAAGAGCATGAGGTCATGATCAGCAGGTGTAGTGATGGGTGTGTATTGTGGCCAGTAGTAAGTGAGATCGTGGATTAACTTTCCAACAGCCCTGTTAACCACTGCCTCCTTGAGGTAGCCATTGAAATAAAGCAATAATCACTTACTGATTGTATTATATTTGTGTAAATTTATAATACACTCTTTACAAAACATATCCCTTGATTAATGGAGATTTTCCCATTATCAAAGGAAACAAATAATACTAATGAATTACAGATTTGTCAAAGAAATCCAAGAGCATTGATAACATTGATCATGCAGATATTTGATTTGTAGTGATTGTAGCAGCTAATGGAGTGACTCTAGAGATTGCAGAGATTGCTTGAGTGATTCATGGAGTGATTCTAGAGACTGGTTTATTACACCCCCGCAAACTGATGGGCCGAGAGCGGATCATAAGTTTGGATTTCAAAACTTGGAAACGAGCCGGTGCTAGACCTTTGGTGAATATGTCAGCAACTTGATCAATTGTAGTGATGTAGCGAACCTCAAGTTCATTGCGAACTACCTTTTCTCTCACATAATGATAGTCTACTTCCAAATGTTTTGTCCGAGCATGAAACACCGGGTTGAAAGCAAGGGAAATGGAGCTAATATTATCACACCAAATCAAAGGAGCCGAAGTGAGATATCTATGTAATTCTCGTAGTAGTAAACGTAACCATGAAATCTCGGTAGCTGTGAGAGCTAACTGACGATATTCAGATTCAGTGCTCGATCGAGAGACGGTAGATTGTTTCTTAGAACTCCATGAAATTAGATTACGCCCAAGGTAGACACAATACCCTCCAGTTGATCTACGATCTGCAGGACATCCGGCATAGTCCGCGTCTGAATACGCTTCAAGTCTTAAGTGCCCAGGCTGAAAAAGCAATCCTTCATTTATTGAACCTTTTACATAGCGAAGAATTCGCTTGACCGCAGTCCAATGCTTAGTAGTTGGATGATGCATGTATTGACACACTTGATTTACAGCAAATGATAAATCAGATCGTGTTAAAGTGAGATATTGAAGGGCACCAACCACACTACGATATTCAGTTGGATCCTCAAGAGGATCTCCATCAGATGGTTCCATCTTTTTGCCAGTAACAGCTGGAGTAGTGTATGGTTTAGCATGCTCCATCTTAAGACGCTTTAAGAGATCGACTGCATACTTAGTTTGTGTAAGATAAAGACCCTCCTTGGTGAAAGTTGCTTCAAGGCCCAAAAAATAATGCAAGCGACCCAAATCCTTCATAGCAAAAAGTTTATTGAGATCTAAGATCAACTGGGAAAGAAGAACATTGCTATTGCCGGTGATGAGGATATCATCAACATATATCAATAATATGAGAAGATCACCATTATTGTGATAGACAAAAAGCGAGTGATCAGCATTTGAGGCAATAAAACCAAGATCTTCTAGATAATCAGAGAAACGTTGAAACCAAGCCCGGGGTGCTTGTTTCAATCCATAAATTGATTTTCGTAGCTTGCAAACATGATGCGGAAAATTAGAGTCTTCAAACCCTTTTGGTTGCTTCATGTAAACTTCCTCTCTTAAAAAACCATGGAGAAATGCATTTTGGACATCAAGTTGTCTTAAGGGCCAATTTTGATGTATGGCAAGAGCAATGACCGTTCGGATGGTGGCATGTTTTACCACAGGACTAAAAGTCTCCATGTAATCAACCCCTTCTTGCTGGTAAAAACCATTTGCAACTAGCCTTGCTTTGTAGCGTTCAATTGAACCATCGGAGGCTCTCTTAATTTTATAGACCCACTTATTTGGAAGCACATGCATGGTTGAAGTAGAGGGAACAAGAGACCATGTTCCAGCCTTTTGAAGAGCATTAAATTCAGAACACATGGCTGCCCGCCACTCAGAAATTTTCATAGCCTGACTAAAGCAAGAAGGCTCAATGGGTTGCTCGATGATAGTAGCATTGAGAGCATATTTGGGATTGGGTTTGCAAGTTCCTGTTTGTGTCCTTGTCACCATCTGATGAATAGGTTGTGGTGGGATGGCAGGTGCAATGGAATCGGATATGGGAGAGCCATTACTTGAAGATGGAGAGTGGGCATTAGGGTCACTAAAGGAATCAATTCCAGTGACTGGGCCAAGATGGGCAACGGGCAGTGATGCAGCTGATGGGGCGATAGTGTTAGTTGGACAAGCATGTTGAGGATGAGATTGGGCTGAGTTTGGGGGAATGAGTAACACCGGAGAGGTTGCTGTTTCCATAGGTGGAAGTGAAATGGGAGGAACTTGAGCCTGTGCAGCTTTAAAAGGGAAATTAGACTCATTAAAAATAACATGACGAGACAAATAAACATGTCCAGTTTCCATATCTAAACATCGGTATCCTTGATGATTGAGAGAGTATCCTAAGAAAACACAATGTTTAGAGCGAAACTCAATTTTATTTTTGTTATAAGGTCGAAGGTAAGGAAAGCATGAGCAACCAAACACACGAAGTGTTGAATAATTTGGGATTTTCTGAAATAGTTTTTCGTATGGAGAAATATTTTTCAGCACTTTTGTTGGAAGACGATTGATTAGGTAAACCGCTGTATTGAACACATCAACCCAAAAGTGATGAGGCATGCCTGCTTGAGCTAATAATGTGATGCCCATATCCACAATGTGACGGTGCTTTCGTTCTGAAACACCGTTTTGCTCTGGAGTATGTGGACAAGATAAGCGGTGAGAAATCCCATGTTGAGAAAGAAAATTTTGAAACCGATTGCTTAGATATTCCCCACCACCATCAGTTTGTAAACTCTTAATAGAACAAGAAAGAAGCTTTTCAACCATAGCTTTAAACTTAATAAAAAAATCAAATGCTTCATGTTTGAATCGCATAGGAAAAATCCAAGTATATCGAGAATAATCATCTACAAAAACAATGTAATACTTGGAGCCTTTTATTGAATAGGATGGAGAAGTCCAAATGTCAGAGTGAACCAACTCTAAAGGATTATATGTAATAGATGTAGATGAAGAAAATGGCAAACGAGTGCTCTTGCCTAAAGGACAAGAGTTACAAAAAACAATATCCTTAACAGGACCATGCATAGATAAAAACTGATGAGATGCCAAGTGCTGCAAAACTGGAAATGCGGGGTGTCCCAAACGTTGATGCCAGATTGAAGAAGTAACCCGTTCCCCAATTAACGCAAATGGCTTATTTTGTTTTGATGAACGAGAATGATTGCAAGGAAGTTGGAGTGGATAAAGCCCATTTTCACTCTTCCCTTGGAAAAGCATCCTCCCCGTTTTGGTGTCCTTCACAAAGAAGCCATCAGCATAAAAAACAAAGTAGCAATCATTATCATGAGAAAACTGATGTACTGAAAGTAAATTTGTGGAAACAGAGGGACAATGTAAAATATTTTTAAGATGAAAATTGGAGGAATTATGATTGAATGTAGAGGATCCAACATGGGCAATGGGCAAACCTGCACCGTTTCCAATTGCAACCTGATCCGTTCCACGATATTCATTTTGTAGGGACAAGTTGGCAACATCTGATGTAATGTGATGAGAAGCACCACTATCAGTGAACCAAGTCTGGTCACTTGATCGAGCATTGGTTGCTGCCACCATTGCAGCCAATTTCTTTGTAGGTACACGCCCTTCATAGGAATGATCCATCCTATGGTAACAATTGATCGCAGAGTGCCCCATTCGACCACATATCTGACATGTGGGGCGTGAGTGATTTATAGGAGGAGTTCCAGTAGAAGATGGCCGAGAGGGTCCTTTGGAATTGATTGCCTGTTGTGATTGAGAACGAGAATTCCCATATTTGTTTGAAGATTCAACATTTTTCCCTCTTTGGTTAAAAGATTTACTTTTGGTCGTGTACAGAGCAGTTGCAGTTTGATCAACTTGCGAAACATTTTACTCCTCAAAGCGCATTTCAGCACTAAGTAATAAACCAACAAGATCATCTAAAGACATAGGTGTGTCTCTAGCTTGAACTGAATTGACAGTAGCCTCATATGTAGGGCCAACACCATTGAGAATGAGAGTGATAAGATCATCATCCTCGACTGGTTTTCCAGCAAGTGCGAGATTGTCAGCAATGTTGCTCATTTTATCAACATAATCACTGATTGACAGGTTACCTCTCTTTATTGTCTGCAACTGATTCTTTAATTGCATGATGCGAGTTCTGGACTGAGACGCATACCGTTTTTCGAGTGATTTCCAGACATCTCGAGACGTGGTGAATCGAGCAACAGTGGAGAGAACACCAGGTGTGAGCGTGGCATTTATCCAGCTAAGGAGTAGTTGATCTTGTTGCTGCCACTCAAGATAACTTGGATCCTCCGTGCTGGATTGATTGCCATCTTTGTCAAGAGAAAATTGATTTGGGCAAGGCTTTGTTCCATCGACATAGCCAAGCAGATTATTGCTTTTAAGTACTGGAAGAAATTGCGCCAACCAGACAACATAATTGGTTCGATCAAGCTTGATTGAAACCAAATGGGAGATATTAGGAATAGTGTATGATGAAGGTACACTAGCCATGACAGAGAGAAAAAAAAAACAACTTTCTAGCCGAAGTCGTGAGACTATGAAGCTCTGATACCATGAAATCAAGCAATAATCACTTACTGATTGTATTATGTTTGTGTAAATTTATAATAGCCATCAGGGTTGTTTGGTGATGTAACAAGTTCAATGTAAGGGGCATCAGAATCATAGGTCAATGCATCACCGGCCCATTTATACAATCCTGACTTGAGGAACTCAGTAATAGACCGAAATTACTGCAAGAGAAGCCAATTAATAATAAATAAATAAATAAATAAAAACAAAGGTAGTGAAGAGAAAAGTTACTTCAATTCAGCAGTATGATTTGCATTCTAAAACCCTGATACAAAAAAGATATAATTAGGTCTGGGTCTGGTTACATACATTTACAGCTCCATCTAAACCCACCTCAACTGGAATATATATAACAACTGGATCCAAATCATATGGATTAGCACAAGGCCTTTTTCTGAAAATAGCATTGACAGTACTCACCAGTTCGGTAGTTATCAAGATGGGAGTGGGTCAGCTGGTTGGGGGTAAACCTGTATTTGCCCCCCACTTACACAGTTACACCTAAATCACTCTGCACCCATACCAACCCATGCCGGCACACCCTTTTCAACACGGGCCATTGTGTAAGGACCCGACCCTTAACCCCTATGATTAGCACTTATTAATTTTTTGGTTAGGGTTGGTAAGTGGGATTATAGGCCAATTGTAGTATTTTATTTGTTAGAATAGTTTTTGAATAACTTTGGGAAGTTTTGAGAGCCTCTCAGTCTAGTTTGAACATTTTTGGAGCATGTTTGTAATTTCAAGAAAGACTAGGGTTATTCATAAATTCTGTATATCTTCCATTCTGATATCTTTAGATCGAGATTGTCAATCCAGACAACTTTTGTATTCAACTAGAATCAATTTGAATCCCTGAAACCCTTTAATTAACCAATTCCGTTATAAATTGTTAGATTTTGACCAAAGAGTTAACTTTTCCCTCAGAACCTTGAAATGGGTTGTTCTTAAACGCAAAAATTAGATAAGCCCAACAATCATCATGTTCAGTCCAAATTCATCTAAGGCCCCAAGAGCCTAGATTCACCATTGACACACTTTTCAAGGTGTTTACCTGTAATTTGGAAAATCATAACTTCTGCTAATTATCTCCAAAAATCCTAATCTTGAGCTTGTTGGAAGGCTCTCATGATTCCCTACAATTGCTCTTCTTTGGCCAAGTCCGTTAGAGGTGCCGAAAACCCCATTTTCCCAAAACAAGCTCAGCTTAAGTATAACAAACTCACAAACTAACCAAACTTACAAATGTCTTACTAGCCACCACCAACCCCAGTTGTTCCTTTCTCCTCCTTCACTCCATCGTTCCAACAAATAGAGAGCTTCTTTTTCTCTTTCTTTCTCATTTCTTCTTCCTCCCATTGTGGAGATCATCTAGTAAGAGGCCACACTTGACGAATACGACCACGCCGATCGGTTCTACGCCATCTCCTACGCGACAAACTTCATTTTGGAGCGAATCCATGACTGGTAGCCCCTTGAACCACCTTTCTTCCTTTGTTTGAGCTTCTTAAAAGTAAGAACTCATTCTCATTTGATTGTTTTCGTGATCTAGTGGTCCATTTGCTTTACATATATATTGCATGCATGAGGTGGTTTTGAGTATAGCCTGAGTTTTAATTTTTAGGAGATTTTCAAAGTTGATTTTTGGGGGAATTCTTACAGGGTTTTTCCAGCTGGTTTTAGAGGTGATTAGAAGTGCTTAGATGCAAGGCAAGTCTCCAATTTAATTACCATAGCATGTGATAGTTATTTCTTTTGATTCTCAATATTATATTTCATGGTTTGGATGTTGAGAAATGCTTGATTTAGTTATGTTTAAATTGGTATTTTCTTGCTATAAAATTATGGTTTTTATGGTTCTGGATTTCAAAAATGTTGGAGGAACAAAAGCCCCTAACTTTGGCCTGAAAATAGGCCAAACTGAGCCTCACAACCAGCCAAACGGGCCACTCGTTAGAATTTTCGCAAATTATGGCCGTTAGACAAATTTGTTACATGGGTGACCTAAGGTCGAGCGTAGTACAAATTCTACTAAGGCTAGTGAGCGCTTTTGCAACGACCGGTGGGCGTGATATTTGGCCAGCCGGTGGGCCTTATTTTGGCCCCTTTTTAGTCCAACTTTTGGGATTTTTTCCCATGGCCTGTGGGCCCTATTTTGGCACCATTCTATCCCTACATTTGGGAACTAAGACCCTAACCCTTGAGACCAATTTTGGGACCTTTAGAAGTTTGATGGTGGACCCATTTGTACCCACACCGCACTTAAAAATGTAGGTTTTTTTCCGAGAATACCCAGCTACCATTATGCAATCAATCCCAAAGCACTGGTGGGCACCCCCAGGACTGCGGGTGTTGGCTGGTGACCCCAATTATGGGTCTTTGAGACCCTTAAACCCCTTGGAACATATTAACTAAGGTTATCTTCCACAAAGGAGCCTAACACTTTGGTTTTTGGTGGAACCCATACCCCAACCTTGACCAAACATAGATCTTTCTCTAAGATTACCCGGTAAACCTTATGCAATCACCTCAGAATCACTTGTGGGTGTCCCCGAGGATTGTGAGGGACAGGCGGTGAACCTAGTTGAGGGTCTTTGAGATCCCCAACCCCTTTTAGTACCCATTGAACATGGTTACCCTTCCTAAAGGGGACCAAAAACCTAAGATCAGGATGTACCTTATACCTGAACATTGCCTAATCTGATTTTAACTATTTTTCACTCTTCGGATTACCTGGAGGCATGTGTAACAAGGTGATTATCATTCTATCCGGACTTAGGGTTTTGAGTGTCTCCACCTTCAGAACGCACCAAGTGTAGAACCAATTATGATATCCAGCCCTTAGTGCATATAGTCTCGAATATCATCGCACTTGCATATCCAAGGTGGTCAATAACTAAAGATATGTTAGTAATGGATCCTTGACTGTTTAATAGGCTTAATAGAATGTCTTAATTAGTTATTTACGTATTCATATGTATTGTGCATATATCTCTAAGATTCTATATTTTATGCGTCCTGTCATTCCCAAACTATCCGACCCTAGCATTATGACTTATCAGACTCACTTGGGAATTAGCGCGCGGTATTCGCCCTTTTTTTACCATGATGTACCCGGATCCCTAGGCGGTTTCATCGGTTGGTGTGCAAGCATTCAATTGCCTAGCCCTTTCCGAGTTACCCAAATCATCTTGTCCTTTTCTTACCCATTCATGGTCTCTATTTCTAGCCGAAATACTGTCCATTTTTTTGTAAGACTTTCTAAACATAGATGGATTGCTTTTCAAGCCCAAAACTGCATTGTTTCCAATTCTAAATTGTTTACACTCAACTAAACTATCTATTTTTCCTTGTAATTGTATTTATACATGGGGAGTAACAAGGTTACTCATGTACCCTCGAATAAACACCGATTTGAACATTGAACTATCTGTTTTCTCCGTATCTGCATTTATAAACATTGTGAGAACCAAAATCACTCCAACACCCCTGATCATAATCGCACTTGGACACCGAGCTATCCTACAACAGAAATCCCACGCTTGCATTGATTCCCGAGTCGGCACCAACAAGCTATTTATATATATATATATATATATATATACACTACCCGCTGCAATTTATAGTCCTAAATGTGATCAGTGTCACTGAAGTACATACCTACTCGGGCTTGATTCAGGTTTTCTTGTGGTAGGGTTAGCGACACTTGACAATCATAACTCATGGGTGAGTTCTAAGGTACTACCAGCCTGATCGTTTAGGGCAAGCGAATGCCCTTTTTCTAAGGAATAAGTGACGTGGTTGCCAATCTGAATATAATTTATTTTTCTGTTATTAATTGACTCTGCTATCTTACTCATGATGCACTAGCTTGTCTAGTCATATTGTAACTTGACATCTGATTAATTAACTTGTCATTTATATTTTATTTTGTACCGACAAGCTATGCATTTTATTTTGGGTACTTACCAGGCAATTTGTCTGATATATGCTTGGTGATGTAGGTATGATTTCCCGACCTTTACCCTAGGATTTTGAGGAGGCGGTTGCTGAGACGCAGGTGGCGAGTGTTTTGGTGCAGAGGTTGTGATGTAGACTCCGCTCCTAACACATGAGATGTAACACACATGGAATTCTAGTTTTGGGTTTTGTATTATGTTGTTCTAGCCTTTGTTGGCCTTTTTATTTTGGGATTGTAATTAATACCTTGTATAGCTCTGTTATCCCTTGTTTACATTTATACCAGTCCGATGATGTGATGTACAGTATGATTCAGCTAGTAAGACATTAGTGATGCAACATGGAATTCGATGAGCTTCGGACTTTGGGTTGCACTGCAATGCAAGCTTCCACTAAATATTCTGCAACGATGATGGATCTTGTAATTTTCACCCGTGCGGATCTTAGGGAAAAGAAAGATTATGCTACAGTAAATCCCCGTAATCACGGCCCCTTAATTACACCCTAATTTTGGGGTCGTGATAGATTGTAACAGAGGTGAGGACGGCACTATTCCCAATGTGGCCGAGAGATTGTAATGCCCCATGATTGTGACCCCAATAAAGAAGGGAGATTAGAAGGGTCCGCATATGGACTGGGTTTGCAATGTGAGGAATACATGAATTCCATATTGTAAATGAGTTGTTCAGATTCCTGGAATTATAAGTTAAACCTCTTCTTAACTCAACATGAGGCTTTTTAAAAACGTGCCCGGAAACCGTAAACTCTCTGGAGTTAAGCATGTTCGGGCGGGAGCAGTACTAGGTTGGGTGACCTCCTAGGAAATCCTTGAACGCGCACGTGGGCCAAATCGAACAATTTCATGTTGAATTGGGCGGGATTGTGACACATTGTGATCACTAAATGGTTATCAATGGCCAAATAATAAGTCTTAATTAAGGCCATAAACCATCAATTGGATGCGTGGTCTGGATCAATGGAAATGCAGAATGACCAGATTATTAATCCAAATTAGCAGTAGTTAAGAAATGTTTATGCTGCTTACCGAGTAGTACGGGACTGCAGTCACCACATTCATGGGTTGGGGCGCATCTGCATCAGAGAGAGCATAGAGTGCTGCCTGAAGTAACTGAGTAGAACCAGCCCCCACGACAATGTGGCGGTCATCAACGATAGCATTGCCGACTAACCGGTGCATCTTCCTCACTTCATCAGCGAGCTCAAGCTCCAGAAACCAGTGGATCATATTTCTTGAATCAGAGAAATAGCTCATCTTCTGCCATCCGGGGATTAGAATTGAGCACTTGTCTCCTGCTCTTCTCCAAAATGACTCAAACATGGTCGGACCACCACTGCACAAGTTCAGTGTTTCTCCATTGTTAGTACATTCCACAATGCATATTACTTGGATTTTTTTATCACTAGGCAAAACTACAATGTTTTCTGACAAGACTAAGTTGGATCAAAATACATGGATACATAATATTACTTGGATTCTATTAAATTTCCTCCACTAACCAACCCTAGCATACTTTGAGGTATTAGCAGAGGCATCAGAAATATTTTTCAATATACTCTAGCTGCCCTCGAGAATTGAAAAGACTCCCGCACATTGAAAAATAGAGAAGAAGAGAAAAGGAGACACTTAACTGATAAAGGTTTATAAGAGAGTCTTTGGGCAGTTGCAACTTGTCCTCCTTTTGGCGATTCTCTCTTCCAATGCAGATGCTGGAGTCTGTCCCAAAACAACCCATGTTCTTTTTCTTGCTCTCAAAGAAAACCCTTCCCCACTTCTTCTCCTGTTCCTTGTTCTGGTCTCAAAGCCAGCCTTCACTTGCCTTATATAAAGACACTGAGCAAGGTCATGCTAAACATTTCTACCTATTCTATTACGTGTTTGGCGATGTTTCAAGTTTGGTGAACTCTATTATGTGTATCAAGTTTCACGATTGTCTAGATCAAGGGCCAAGACTCAGGATATCGTGTCCCATGCATGGTACGTACAGTGGCTCAAGGGTAAGTTTGTCAAAAAAAAAACAGCGAATATAAATTCAGACTATCCAACGTTTAATTAAGATTCACCTGTGCAGGTGTGTTCCACCACATTTATGCGGAGGTGGAGAAAATTGATTTGCAGAATTTTTTATTTTTCTTACATGGAAAACGAAGTCTGACCCTATATAAATACTTTCCACATAACCAAAAAAAATTATATTTCTTCTTCGACCAAGTGTTCTACTCTTCCCCTGCTTTTATTCTTCTTTATTTGCACATCATGTGCATTTGCATTTAGTTGAAGAAATGCAGTAGAAGAGGGGCTTTTCTAGTTCAGGAACTCGGCGTTGTTACTCCTCTCTCTCTCTCTCTCTCACTCACTCTCTCAGAGAGAATTTGACCCTTGACATCGTGAGCCATGATTTCATGAGTCACGTTCAAAAGAAATGCAATAAATTAATATCCACCAAGAAAAATATATGGAAGAACTGTGCATGAGCGCAAGATGCATGGCTGTGGTTTTAATGAGTTATCGTGGCCCATCCATGATAATCCAATATCAACAAGACGTAATGTAATAACCAAATGCACTGTTCCTGCTTTTCTTAATTGGTGTACTTTCCTTCATTCCTTTTTCTTTACTACCTGAAAGCATAAGAAATAATCATGCATGCCTTGGAGTTTTGTTTTCTTATTTTTTGGGTAAGGAATCATGCCTAGATCAAAGCATTTGCAAGTTTTACCAAGGACAGGATGACCAGACTGGCCTTCTCTTTGATTAATAAAATGGTTTCAGGTAGTGGACTTGAACTCATGAAAAACAACACAATCACAAAAAGGTAAGAATTGACGTGGGTCTTTATCGAGTGGATCATTAGACGTATGTGGGTTAGGGATCATAACAAATTCATAATGTTGTTAAATTTGAATTTATTGTAATGTGGCAGCGACAAAAACCCATTAGAAAATTTATAGGAAAAAGATAGGCTTTTTTTTTTTTTTTAAGGTATATAAATTTTAGAGGAATTTACCCGAAAAATCATCTTAAATGGCTACTCACCAAAAAAGGCCCTAGTAGCTCATATGACACGATCACTTTCATTTTTTTTTAATTAAAGTTTTTATCAAGCGACAATGTTCTCGCTCATTTAAGCCCCACAAACCCCCTGAAATCCTATTTTCCCTTTCTTTCTCCTCCGTCGTTTTTCCGTGTCTGGTGATTTCATTGCCTCAGAGTTGTCGCTCTTCTAAACCCTACAAACCCCTGAATCCTATTTTCCCTTTCTTTCTCCCCCACTGTTTTTCCCTATCTGGCAATTTCATTGCCTCAGAGGTTGCTTTTCAACCTCCTTTGGATTGAAGCATCATGGATTAGAGCATCCAATCACGTGGAGGTATTCTTCTTATCGTCTTTCCATTGTTTGTTATTCAAAATGACGATTTGTGAGGGTTTCTTCATCTTCTTTTCATTTCCTTCAACCTTTCAAAATAGTTGAGATTTTCAAGAGGAGCTGGGAGTTGAATGCGTACCGATTGAATCTCGAAGATCATCCTATTAATACAGTTATGCCTGAAGAGGATGTTATTGAACCCTGGTTTTTTGGGCTTTGTACTAATATGAAACTTTGTTATATGCATTGTCATGTTGGCCACCCTGTAAATAGTGTGAAAAGTTGATACTAGTAATTCTCCTGGCTTTGATCTTTTCAAATATAGAAGTATAATGTTGGAAACTTGTTGGGGATTGATTAGTGGAGGGGGGTGGTAGGGAAGTTGTTTGAATATGAAGTTCTTGGACTTGTGTTCCATCTTTTGTAATTATGCTTGCAATGAAGCATGCAGATATATGTTCGTTTCTTTGGTTCATGTAGTGCGTGTGCACATCATAGTGAATCTAATGATTTTTTTTTTCCAAACTAAGATCAACGTCGACGTCAATGCCTAATGGAAATTTGTCGAGTTTTATAGTTTAAATTAATGTCAACGTCGTCGCTCAACAGTTTATGAAGTCTTGCTGAAGATTAGAATGAGCGACGATGTCATCACTCGATAGAATTTCAATAACTTATTTCAATTGAAAAGAATGTTGGCTTTCCTATAAGTGATACAGGTGCCGAACTCCTTTTAATATTAATTCATAATCTCTTTTGGCTTCAAGTGATTAATACATCAAACTTTGTCCTCAATGAACTCTTCAATCATTTTCGAGGACGCTTGAGGATATACTAGCTTGACCATCTATGCTTAAAGCACGAACATTTTTCATAGTAGTCTTGATTAAGGTCAAAACCTTAAAGATGTAATTAGTTTTATGAATTAAACATTATTTAAGTTTTATTGGTGTCAATGTTTAAATGTTAAAAAATAAAAGGTAATAACAAATATAAAAGTTTATGAGAAGTAAGAAATTAATATAAATTTTAACTACATATCAAGTAATTTGGTTTTTCTTTTATTTATGATCAAGTATTTTAAGTATGATCAATCTTACGGGTCTAATTTCAATTGGAGTGACATAATAAGATTTATTAAGTATAAGCCTAAAAAAAATCCCCATTTACAAATTGAGAAAAAAATAAAATATAAAGTGAGATTATTTTGGGTGAAGGAAAAGTTATATAATTAAATGTAGAGAGTATATTATCATAATTTTGAATTGTCGAGTGAAATGGACATGACATGACATTCTCTCTTATCGAGAAAGAAGAATCTCTCTTGTCGGTATATTTAGATCAACGAGATTATAAATTAAATGAGGTAATTATGTTAATAATATTTAAAAAGAAGAAATTACTACAATCATCCTTAAATGATTTAACAACTAAAAAAATATAAGATTAAATAAATTTAAAATTTAGAGGTTAAGTTTGAATTTGGAAGGGTTAGAACTGAAGTTGGTTCGGTAACAACTTTAATATATAATATAATAATCGTTGAGAAGAAAATGGTCACAACATTCACAATTGTAAATAAATTATAAAAAATTTATTCATTTGAAGGTAAAAAATGCAGTGGTCAATCCAATTGTAATAAATGCATTAAATAAAATATTAGTTTTTAAACTCAATTGAATCATACGCAATAGATTGGCCCTGGATGACTCTCCAGACCTAATAAAGAAATACCAAGGTCATTACAAACTTATAAATATAAAAAAAAAATAAGGCTGATGAAAACATGTTAGGCCTAGGTCAAGTGCAAATTACCTTCTAATGAAACAAAAGTAAGATAGTTTTATAAACTCTTATAATTTATGATAACTAATAAGAGCTTTGTTATGAGGCAGTTGATAAAATAGCTATAATCCTTTAATTCGAAAAGGTTTTAGACAAAATTGATAGGATTAGCAATTTTGACCTAACTTACTAACCTAATTTGAACTCCCCCCGTTTAATATAAATAATCATATGCCTTGTACTCACTCAATCAAGTCCCTCACCACCAGCACTATATTAAGGGATTGATCCTTAGTTGTTTTTATGGAAGGGATGTGCCTCACCACTTAACTATCAGTGAATTGGAAACTTAAATCCACTTGGTAATTCAAAGTTAGAGTTTATTTTTTCTCATATGTTTGAACTAACATTTCTCTAACCCAATTAATCAATGGATTGGATTAAAGTTAATCTATGACAAATGACCTCCTGACTCAACTTTATTTTGACCTTCCAACAATTTAACTTGAATGCTACCTATTAATTAAATGTTGAGTTGACCTTTATAACTTTAAAAAACATTTGGATTGACATCTTTATCATAATTAATGAATGAGTAAGCTTTAGGTTGAGCACACATACTACCGTGCACTATTCAACACATTCAATTCCATCTCCCTATCTTTAAATTATCACTTCTTTCTTCGTCTATCATCTTTTTGGTGTGATGATTTAGATGTGTAGTATTTGTGATCAAGTTTTTTTTATAGCAATTTGATAAATGACACTTGCTAATCATTAACTCCTATTTTTAGACTATCATTTTTTCATGGTACTTTTTTTCTAAATAAATGAGCATGTCCTAGCTCTTTGGGCCGAAATAATCCCTACGGGCCTAAGGGGAGCCGGGTAAATCCCTTGTGGCCCCAGTGTGATAGTGTAGCTTCGAATTCCGGGTGCAAACATCTTTTTTTTACTATTATTAGACTATCATTTTTATCATGGTACTTGTAAATATGAGGTCCACTTAAAAAAAGTTTATTGTACATGGAGCCCATATGTATAAACCACTATTTGGGATACACTTTTAAAATCACATACTTTTAAAATTTTCTAATCAAAATAGATATATTAAGAATTTTAATTCAACTAAAGAAGACTCATTTTGACTTGGCTGGGTAGAAGGTAGAATTCTTGTATCATCAGGATTCTTTAATCTCCTATCCATAATGGATATATTAGAATTTTAAATTCACCTAAAAAAGATAAACAAAAGTAGGCTTTCGATCTAAATTTTGAAATTTCTCTCAAATCAAAATAAAAATCGAAATTAGAGTTTCAATTTCGCAATTGAAATCGAAATTTAACTTCAATTTTAAAATCAATTGTGAAATTGGACTCCAATTCTGCAATCAATTTCGAAATCAAACTCTAATTTGGAAATCAAATAATATAGCTATAATATATAATAATGTGTCATTCTCATCATTGATTTTAAGCAACAATTGCTCCCCCACCTCGCATGTGTGCAAGATTTACTTGGTGCAGGTGTGTTGCAGGGTCGTGCGAGGAGCAGATCGGGCCTAAGTGGGCTCCGCATATTGGATCCAAAAGGATCCGATCGGGGACCCTACATTCTGCACTACATTGATTACTCTCCAAAACCCTAATAATAAAGTGAAGCTCAATCCTTCTGATAAAGTTCTCTCCTTTTCTCTCTTTTCACCATTTTCACTTGGAAAGCTTGGGGACACAGTGTGTTTGAAATCATGCAGAAATCTCTCACAGAATTAGACGATGAGACCGTTCGCAGTATGTCGATCGGCGCCATTTTCACCGACTACGTGAGTAGAAGAAAAAACTTCATACATCCTTAACTTTGAAATTTGAAAAAGATGCTTCAATACATAAGAGCAGGGTTTCAAAAATTTTCTTTAATAATTTAGGACCTGTTTGTTTCATAAGAGGAATTTCTGAGTGGAATCCACCCTATGTGCTAATTCCAAATCCATCCCACATCATGTTTCTGTGAAATCTATGAATTTTATGATGGGAGAGAATTCCAAAACGCACAAGCTTTTAGCTTTAGTGTTATGGCTGAATTGAAGTAACCCCCAGAATCTCCAAATCCCAGAATTCCAAAAGTTCTGTTTTTTTTTTTACCCCAAATTAGCATTTGGGGTATTTCAATGGTAGAGTTTCTGATAAGAATTATGGGGTTTTGGAATCCTTGGAACAAGAATCCTTTGAATTCTTGCAATCAAAAGGACTTCGCGTCTGGAGTTGGACAGTGTTATAAAAAAAAAAAAAATGTGAGTTGGGTTTTCCCCTTCTACCAATTGAGGTTTGTTTGGCTAAGTTTTAAGGTTTTTGTTTACTTTATTTTTTTAAGGTGGGGAAGATAAGTTCAATTGATTTTCACCGGACTGATGATCTACTGGTCACTGCAAGTGAGGATGATTCTGTTCGCCTTTACAACATTGCGAATGCGACGTGAGTATAAAATCTTTGCTGCTGAAAAATGCTACTGTGCTTGCTATCACATGTCCTTATAATGTGTTTGATAGTTGTGTGAGTGCAACATTGATAGAATGAGGTGTATTTGCCTCCACTTTTGTGATTGTTGCTGCCTTTATTGATTGAAAATGCAATGGTAGGAAGGAAATTGGACGACATAAAGATAATGTTGCCCACAACATCTGTTAATTAATCTTTCTTATATGTTATTAATGTGAAGGTGATGTGGTGCTACCATTTTCAGGCTGCTGAAGACCACATACCATAAGAAGCATGGTGCGGACCGTATATGTTTTACACACCACCCTAGCTCTATCATATGTTCTTCAAGATACAACTTGGACTCCAGTGGTGGTGTGTTCCGCAACTTTCTGGTTTATATGATTCTTTATGAGTAAATGGAATAACCACTTTCTCCTTTTGCCAGAATCTTTGCGGTATCTGTCTATGTATGATAATCGGTGCCTTCGCTACTTCAAAGGGCACAAACAGAGGTGAATCTTCTATAAAAATTTTGGGTCACTGTTATAAAGGTCGAAGAAGTTTACTATTGAAAGCTGTGTTAATTCTTCTTTCATATAAGCCCTTTCTTTCTTTTTCTTTTTTTCCTGCAGAATTGTTTCTCTCTGTATGTCCCCTATCAATGACAGCTTTATGTCAGGTTCACTTGACCACACCATCAGATTGTGGGATCTTCGTACAAATGCCTGCCAGGTTCGAAGTTTTGTTTTTCTTTTTTTTTTTTCTTCTCTGGTGAAAAATTCCGACTGAAGTGTTTTTGTTGGGCATTATCCAAATCTGGCCTGAATTATTGGCCTTTCTTTTGACCCAATCACTCCATAAAGGTTGGGCCCATATTACAAAATGCTTCTCATTAGCCAGCCATTTTTCATACATACATGCTTGCATGCTTACACACGCACATATATTGTTGCTGTTAATTAAATTTCTATCCATCTGCATAGAGTATGGGACATTGGCCATATCTTATTATTTCAATCCATTAAGGCAATTTTCAGATGATTATGGATGTGCAATGGGGGTTGTATATAGCATAACTGATCTTTAATGGTCCAACCAGATGAATGATATTTATAAGGAAAATATGGGCCCCATCTGTATGGACTATGGAGTAGTGACCTGAACGAAATTTGAGTGATTTGGGACCTGAACTGTGTTCATCCTCTTGTAATATAGCATAGTTAGACTTTGCAGATAGCAAATTCATGATTCATGCTTACTGTTTAGTCTTCAGGGACTTATGCGTCTACGAGGTAGGCCTACTGTTGCGTTTGACCAACAAGGTCTTGTTTTTGCTGTGGCAATGGAAGGAGGTGCCATTAAGTTGTTTGATTCTCGCTCCTATGACAAGGTATGATACAGGAAAGTGGTAGCTTGATTAGTATATCCAGTTGCATAATTTGATTGTCTTTCTCTTTAAAATGCAGGGGCCATTCGATACCTTTTTAGTGGGTGGAGATACAGCTGAAGTCTGTGATATTAAATTCAGCAATGATGGCAAATCTATGCTTTTGACAACCACAAATAACAATATCTATGTTCTGGATGCATATGGAGGGGAGAAGGTTGGTTCATACTCCCAAGGCTTGCTAGTCCTCTTCTTGCATGTAAACTATTAAGGCATAGAGAAAGAAAGTGAGAAAGAGAGGTTTCATCTGGGGCATTCTTTATATAATTATATCCTATGATGCACAGATTGGCATGGATATGGCCAGGACATGTCTGGGACACGGATTTTACACATAAAAAGTGAAGTATTAGATACGATACTACACGATACATTGCCCATTTTGAAGTATCCGTGCATCATAGATTATATCACTAGCTTAAATCAAATAGGAATATTTGGTTAGCTCAGAGGGCATGTGGTCTTTAGTTATTTTTGTGTTCCTTGTATCATAGGGTTTTTCCCTTTTAGTTGAACCTTTCAGTGTATGATTAGCTCTCTTGGTTGTTTCCTGTTTTAACGTGCAATAGAGTCCAAGTATCCCCTACATGTGTAAGGTAAAACAGAGAAGAAGAAAAAATCAATAGAAAAGGACCATCATACTTAAGCGAAATTGTGAGAAAAGTCAAAATAAAAAATTGAAAATTAGGAAAAATAAATTGTGCAAGATTAGATAACTTTATTTGCTCTGTGCAGCGTTGCGGGTTCAGTTTGGAACCATCTCCTAATTTGACAATTGAGGCAACTTTTACTCCTGATGGGCAGTATGTAGTCTCAGGTAGATAGTTAATCTATTTTTAATTTTATTTATTCAATTGAGAATATCTTGGTTGTATAATATTCCATAGGGAGATGAATTCTTCCGCTTTAAACTTCTATATTTGTGCATGTTTTTAGATGCTCTCCCAGCCCATTTCTCTTTAGTAAGCTGTCAGAGATGTACCTGCCTACTCTGTTTCTTGTGAATGTGTTCAGCAGTCTTATTAATTTTCTAAGTATTACTTTTTGAATCTTCATATTGCAATGTGAACTGTTGACCACTGAATGTATTGGTACTATGGAAGTGGGAATGATCACTGACAATTTCACAATTTGTCTCTTAAACATCTCAGCAAGATGTCAAGTTCATATTTCTGATATCCAGTGTCCTTTTTTTTTTGGAGAACTCCTGCTTTGTTTTTAGAATGCTCACAGCTTACCCAACATTGGTGGAACTGATAACATTGGTTACATTGTTTGCGATGGTCCAAAATGGGAGATCCACTCCAGCGTCTACTTTTTCTTCTTTTTATCTACTCAAATCAAGATTGGTGATGCTTCTGCAGGAACATACTGATTTGATTGGGAAGGTGGAACTATCCAGCTTGCTCAAAAAAGTCAAGACGACATTTAAACAGTGTAGACAAAATTCTTCTCAGGCCAGAATATAATCCCATATTCTGCTGTGCCCAAATTCCCTTTTGCTTTAAAATTCTGTTCTAACATTGATTAAGCTCGTTTCTCCATTGCCTCAACTCTGAAATTTTCTAGTATTTCTCACCATAACCTCACTTCATTACACTAGTCTCAGATTTAGGTTGCCTTGGCATAGAAATTGAACAAATTTGTTCTATTTTGAAACTGATTTTGAAATTTGAAATATTTTTCTTTGCTTTAGCATGGGAAGTGAGTCCTATTGTTTGCATCTGTTGTAGGCTCTGGAGATGGATCCTTGCATTCATGGAGCATCACCAAAAGGACTGAGGTAATTTTTTTTTCTTTATTCTTTTTGGTCATTACATGATTTCATGAGTCAGTCATGCTAGGTTTGATAGGTTTTTTGTTTGTCTTTTCTGAGTTGTATCTTCTCTCTTTAATGAAATTTTACTGTTGCCGATAAATAAGAAAATGAGTCAGTCATGCTAGCCAGTGAAAAGAGCCATTTCACCTTAAAGGCGATTTTTCAGCTAGGACACCTGCCATCTAGGTGGGATGCATTGGCCCTATAGATATATAGGCCTCATCAGATGTTCTAGCCATCCTATCTATGATGATAATATAAACAATTGAATTTATTCATATTGACTATTGATTTTATCTCCTTAAATCAAATGGCCAGAAATGTTTGGTGGATCCTGACTTTTGGTAGACTCCTAATACGTAATTCATCTATGCACCTAGTAGATCCGGTGGACCCACCAAGATGCTAGGTGTCCTAGCTGAAAATTTGTTGTCTCGTGAATGAGTAGCATCTTGTTCGTTCAGGTTTTATTAAATAATGGGTTGAGACAAGAGTCAAGAACAAAACCATGACAACCCTCATGAACCCAATCCTTGGACCTGTCCCCTACAGGATGATGCCTTAACCATTGTGCTACTTAAGTGGTTGGCAGGACTGATGTATTATTTGGTAATCTCACCTTCAAAGTAACCTTATTACTACAAAGGATGATGAGGTTGACATAGTTGAATGTATACATTGAAATGATTACATTGATCCTATCTTAGTTAGTTTTAATTTTTATGTTGCCTCGAAAGCACAGCAAATCAATAATCATCCATTGCCAAATATTCAAATACGAGATACTATCGGAACCAAGTCTGAGGTAGTTTTATTCATTTATTTTAATGAAAGACTTCTGAGGTAGTTTCTAATACTAGTCAAATGCACCTTAAGTCAGACTTAATCTTGTTGAGGCAAGTCTGTGACATATCATATAAGCTTATTCTTTATTGATGTAGTTAATGAGAAGTACATGAGCGAAGTTACTTGGAATTCTGAGAAAATATACTTTCTTTTATATTTTTCGACCTGTTTCATATCTTCAATGTGAATCCCAGTCAATTTTAGTGGCAAAATGCAAGTTTGTCTTATACCAGATCAAGTTTTTGTCTAACCAATGGTTTATTCTGCCATCAAATTCCCAGAAGTGCGCTTTCCAGTTTCCACCCCCGAAAAGGGAATCTGTTGTGACAGTTTCTGAATTATGCTTGTATCATAGTAAGGCTAATTAACTAATTACAATGACAATAACAATGACATGATGATGCAATATAGACCTCATGGCCACTTGTGTAGGGCCCACATAGATTTAGGATTTTAATTATAGTTATTAGTTATTAGTTTATTTAATGATTGTTATTAGGGAAGTTTCCATTATTAGATTAGGTTTTCTTAGCCATTAAGTTTGCTTTCTTATTTATATGGCATTGTAGTGAAGAATTATTCAGAGAGTTGATTAATTGATTTTGGGTTTTTCCTATTGAGGTGCGTCCTCGTTTATCGTTTCTGCTGAGACTTTTGAAGTGTCTTCGGACACTCGCTTCGGCATATATTGTGCTTCAGCACTTCCATGCACGCCCTAACCTAGGGCTTGCATCACATCATCATCGCCATCATCCTCAAAGCCTTATCTCATGTATTTTGGGGTGGCTTTAAGTGTTCTATTAGTTATGTTGAAAACAAGCTATAACAGCAATTTCTATGTCTAGTGCAAGGATGTGAGACATTACTATAAAAAAAAAAAAAAAAAATGCCTTAACAACAAATTGTAAATACCTTTCCTTCCACAATAGTTTGTTAAAAAACACCAGCTGATAATGTTAATGCTGTTCCAGAAAGTAAGTGATCTGAGAAACCACTTGCATTCATCTCCTCTATAAAGACTATTTTATGCTAGTTCCATTTCTAATCTATATCTAATATCCGATTTTGAGTGTCTCAAATTGTAGATAGCTGTCAAAATATTTGCATGTCTCCATATACTGCCAAGAAAACATGATATATGAATTTTCTTTTTTATCCCTTTTTTTTTTTTTTTTTTTTTTTTATTTCGGTTATTGGAGTTGAATTGCTGCATATTTCATGAACATTTATGGTGGTTTTCATGATGGAATAAGGTTTTGATGATGATGTATTATGGCTTCCAAAATTTGTTTTATTTGGAATATTAGGAGAGTAAGAGAAGCATGTGTATCTAGTTTAGTCAATGGGTTATTTTGAAGTTAGATTTTCCTTCTTTTTTGGAAAGGGACAATGATTATGATGATGATGTTTAAAATGAAAACCTACTACTTCAGGAGTAGTTTGTCTTTTACAGATGGGATACAAAAATGGGATTTACATTTGTAAAATTCGTATATGTGAATTTTACTTTTGTAAAATTTACACATAAAAGGGATCACTACCCAGTGCGGGTCCTGCCAAAGCAGGGTCCTAGGAGGGTTTAGATTGGAGATAGACCTAACTTTGGCAATTTTGCACAAAGTGACTACTCGTAGGTCGTTATCATGCATGGCACCCGAGACTTTTACCATTGCACCAAAGCAAACAATACCCTGTTTGTTTGGAAGCACCATTTTCACAAGTAAACGTTGAATGCTTTTGGATTACAAATGTAAAATCTTCATCTCTCACAATCTATGAATGTTTTGAGCCAAGAAACTAAATGTTTTTGGGTTTAATGGGTCAATAAAATTTTGAATGATTCGGGTTAAAATTTTGGAGCTCACGAAAATTGCAAAAACTAAAAGGTGGTGAAGGGATTTGATGCCATGACTTGTCCCAAGCTGACTTGTCCCTGGTTCCTTCTTAACCAGGGAGTAGTGTAATTGATGCCTTTCGGATGTGAAAATTTAAATATGAAAATGGCCTCATTTACACCATTTTCACACCTCATAGTTGAAAAGTGCATAGTGTCACAACTGTAGGTTGTGGGTTCGTCGTGTTACCATTAAAAGAAAGAAAGAAAGAAAAAAAAAAAGGAAGGATGGCTGCGTCATTTGATTGTGCTGATTTCATATGACCCCTTCTCCACTTTAAGACCTTCACATTGCATCCATGCCCTTGATCAACATGCATCAAGTCCGGACCCACACCATATTTGGCCAAATTCTTCTCCCTTTGTCACTCCTACCACCAAAAATTCTCTGTTAAATCCCTCCATGTTTTATTGTTATGATGATGAAAAACACAAGTATTTTTATGATGGATGATGATGATGATGTGAATGTCTGGTTTCCATGACAGGTGGCTCGCTGGAACAATTACGTTGGCGTGGCTACTTGCTTGAAGTGGGCCCCGCGGCGGGCTATGTTCGCTACTGCATCGACCATTCTCGCATTTTGGATTCCTAATGGTTCAAACTCAAATGTAGCATCTGGAGATGTCGACGCCCCAGATGTTGTCTAGGAATCAGATTTTTGTTTTATTCATTCCCATGTATAGAAAAACTACCCTATCTAAATCAGTTTTTAGTTGTGGTAGTATGTTTGTTAAACAGAAGCAAGGAAAAGAAGCGCATATCCTAGTTAAAAATCATGCACATCTTGATGGTTTGTGAAAATTGGGTAAATGTTCTACTGTTTTTTTGTAGTGTGACATGGCTTGCAAGCTACTTAGCACAATGGCAAATGCATTTTCCTGTTAGGACAGTTTACTATGTAAACAAGAAGGCCAGTTTGGGTAGCAACCCTCTATCATCAAAGACTAAGATAAACTTTTGATGGGAATACTGACTCATATTTGTCCATTGCTGACCCTTTCTATTTCGGAAACAGAGTTGGTGGCTACTATTTGAGCCATTACATTGCCTACCATATGCACTCGCCATTTGTGTTATGCACGCACTATTGTGGAATTGATCACAGCATCTGGAGACTTAATTGGGGACAATGCAACCTCACAGGTCACCAATATTATTATGTCGTTGCCGTCAATGTCTTAGATTTGCTACTAATTTCACAGTACTTTTTTAAGCTTCCTACCTTATGAGTTGGGCTAATCATTTGTACTGTTGCTAAAGTTATTTTGGTAGCCTTGATTGTGTTTAACCTGTTGTTCAGCCACAACACATTGATGTATGCATGTTTGCCCCACTGATTTATTTTCAAACACAGCATCAAGGAGTGCAAATCTACACTACTTGGCTATAAGCCATGCATGTGAAAGGGAGGTAGTTTGTTCTAACCAACTCACCTTTTATGGTTGTGGCGATCTGAATGGATTGATTAAAATTTAACCTGCCAGTAGGCCCTTTCCATCACACTATCTTTCCTGCTATTGGAGTGAGCGGTAACTCTCAGAGTGAAAAGCACCTCATTATCCCCTTTACCATTCATTCTCTCTATTGTCCCTCATTTGCATTGAGTTACTGTTTTTCTCTTTTTGTGATGATGGGGGTTCAGTGTTCAGTGTTCTACACTCATATCTACCTCTACGCCAAATCCGTATGACTGTAGAGGCCCTGCAACCCAACCCAAAACAATCTGGTAATTCACTTCAATGGTTTGGGTTGGCATTTTCAACCTGATTAACCAACGAGCCATGTATGGGTCAATTGCAAAGCAACTGATGCATTAACCTTCTCATTCTTTGCTGTTGCTGGCCTAGCACTAGCAGGGGCTCAGAAATGATTCGACACGGGCGTAGTTCCTCTATTATTCCCAAAACAACCATGCTGAGAACGATATGCAAAATTCCTATCTAATGGGAAAAGCTTGCACGGACTATTCAGAGATGCACTTCTAAAACCAGTCTAAATGATGGATCTCCTTCAATTTGAGATTATGATGCCTGATTGCTTATGGGCCGTTTGCATGGAATTGAATATATAAGAATTGAAGGTCAAATGGATTTCGACAGACGACTATTAAAGAGTGGCAGCTCAGTTGGCCAAGTACTCTGCACCTAAGCGGAGAGGTTTTGCGTTCGACACCTACCTCGCGGAGATGTCTACCTCCGTTGGCCACCTTCCATAGTTTTACCCGGTGCATGTGGATAGGAGGGATTGCATATGCTCTTAGGGATTAGTTCTCGCCCGTCCAAAATCAAATGCCCTTCGGCTAGACTAGGCAGGAGTTTCCTTGGGTTGTAAAAAATAAAAAAAAAAAACCCAGAGGCGAGCAGGGTAGGATATAAGGCAGAGATTTAGGTAGGACTTTGACTTCCTCAAGATTTAAATTACTAGGTTGAATGGCTAGATATTCATTTCCCATATCCCCCAATTCATTTGCCATTGAGGGGGATATTATTTGATGGTCATTGTAGGATATTCACCCTTGTTCTTCAAATTTTAACCACTACTAGAAATACAAGTTTTAGAATTCCTAGGAATTCAATACATGAAACAAACAAGCCCTTGGGAATTCCTCAAATTCCTGAAAAAAAAAAAAAAAAAAACCATCCTAACATCCTAAGTCAGCTGATTACTGTAAATGTAAAATTCACTGATTCAGCCTTCTAAAGGCGCGTGGTGCCCATGGATAAAAGGCAAAATGGCTATAATCGTTTTCAACCTGAGATAGTTTTTTATGGATTCTACCAAAAGAAAAGGGGTCCTCATATCAACCCTTTAGATGACTGAAAACACATAATTAGCACAGAAAGCATGCACTGTCGAGCGATCATCAGAATGGATGGAAATGTAGGTAAACAGGATGAAAAAAGTAAAATAACCTTTGTTAATTTTTCACGCAGCTCATCAATCTTTTATTGCTCGAGAGAGAGCTTTTCAAAATAGGCTAAAAATCCAAAGACATGACAAAAAATATAATGAAAACTCTATTTTAAAAAGATACGAAAAAATATGTAACACCCTATAACTTGGCAATAGCCGGAAAACCATTAGGCAAAAGTTGAATGAACACACTTGCAATCAAGTTAGACATGAAGATCTTTCCTAAAGTTCTGTATTTGAGTCCTGACCCGCATCGAGGAAAGTCTCCCTTCTTCTCAATGAACACTGCACTGCAGGCATTTGGATGATAAAGTGGAGAGAACAGTAAAAATCAGATCCCACATTTGATGATCAAAATCTTTTTTTTTTGTTTTTGAACGATCACAACGGATCATCAATTGAGCAGCACTAGTCTAGTATTGAAGTAGGCTTTCTAATACAATATATTGGACATGAGAAAAAAAACTTTCATCACCCCTTCCCTGTATGATGAAGCCGACAATCGTGCACAAAGTATACATACTTCGTTGTCTACAAAATTATCAAAAACACTATCTGTCCCCACCTCCAAACATCCCCATCATTTCTTTCGAAGAACCCATTTGCTTCATCAAGTTCTGTAATCCACCCATACCTCCAATTTGTTTGAGCATTTGTGGAGGAAGGACTTTGCTCATGTGCTGTGCATTCATATTTCGAGACAAGGCACTCATTTCACCCTTCTTCGGAATCTTGAGCCCCTTCATCTTGCTCCAGATCTTGGCAAGGCGCTTGTACTCCTCTAACATCTCCATAACTTCCCTTACAGGTCGACCCGAACCTCGTGCTATCCGCATGATCCGGGATTCATTCATGAGCTTTGGGTTGGAGCTATCCAACTCTGCAGTGTCAGGATATCACTCAGCACAGAAATGATATGCATTTGGAACCCAATTGGAAAGTGATATGGTTTCTTAATAAAAGGTATCAAACTAATAGGAAAGAATTAGCCTGTTATTTACGATGATAAGAGCAAAAATAATAGTCCGTCTTGACGTTGAGATCAACCGAATTTGCTGAGACTACTGAAGGGGTAACACCCTGTTGGTTATCATCACAATTGTATATGAAATGCCCCCATACTGATTACATTTTCATATTTTCTGGATAAATTCCACAACTCTTTACAAAAAGCTGTGCTTGTACAATACAAGGGTGAAACATAATTATAGTAGAAGATAAAAAAAGACAAATTGAATGAAAGAAAATGAGTGGTAAGAACTCTTCCTTGGTAGGGGGAAAAAGCTCAACCCTGATATAAAAAAATTGATTAAAACGCACACATGACATAAATGTAGAACCCCAGTTCCCAATAGCATTACCTTCATTTGTCATGGAATCCATCATAGTCATGAAACGCTTAATCCTTGCTTGGCTTTCCTTCTCACGACCCTTTGGCATCAATTCTTGACTAAAACCAGGTATCATAGAGAAAACCTATATGGTAATTAAAATTAAACAAACTAATTGGGAAGTTGAATACATTTTTCAGTATCAAAAGTGTGCAGTTAAATTTACCTCTTATAGAAGTACAAGTATGTAATAATTAAATAAATGCAGTGCACACGTAAGTATGTAACCTACACTCTGTTAAAGGTGTGACTAGTTCAAATGAACTAACTTAATCATAGAATTGTCCCAAAATACAATGAAGTTCGAATTTGGAACATGCAACATCAAATTAGGTTAATAACCACTTAGCAAAAAAAAAAAAAGGTTTTAATCTACACGAGGGTGCAAATACTCTCGGCCCAGGCTATGCTTGCAGGCTTGTAAGCTTGTAAGATAACTTGTACCACATTGACACCTGAACTAATGCTTGTCTCTTTCCAAGGGATTCTGACTGAATTAATGGGCGCATTGAGTTATTCTTTATTAAGTGAAATTTGAATACATTCTGTTTTCTGTGTGAAAGCTTCTTCCAGTCTCTACGTTTGAAACTCAATGCAAGCTGCTTTATTCCCATAGATCTAAATTAGGGTTGGCATGAGGCCTAATCCCTTCATTGCTGCGAATACTCCTGATCCTTCTATCCAATTTATTGCCATCACAGCTACTATTCCTCTTCTATTTGGCTGCTAATGCTAGCTACTCATGCGGATATCTGTACTTGAATGATTGGCTGCATGCAATGATTACATCAACCTGTATAAAGACTAGCATTCAACATGTTGCTGGTTTTGTTCACCTGATACCTGTAAATGGGAAATGCACTACTATTTAGTTACTACTATTGAGAGTGAGGGGGAGGTCCCTTGCTGGTTTTCAGGTTTGTTCAGAATTTATGCATCTGGGTCCTTGTGTAGTACATTTCTGGACTGTTTTTATTTCAAGTACACAAAAATACATTGTTGCCTTGAACATATAAAAGCCAGCCATTGTTGAAGGCAGTTCTTACATCTGGTAAGGACTGCATGAGAATTGGGACCAGTTATTGTTGGAAACTAATTCAGTTCACTTGGACAGCTTGCTGGTTGTCATTATTAATTTTTGGGATTCCTTTTTGGGCTGATTTTGTGACTATAGACTAGTAATTCTCTTATACCTTAAAATCAATTCAGTCAACTCGAGTTAGGCACAGACCTACCATACAGCATCAAAATTGGCTTGATCTAAAATTTAATATACATTAGAAGGATCTGCGAATAGCACCCACCAGCAAAATGACTTCTAAGCGAGAATAAGCGGTTCATAGAGGGCTACAAGATAAACTTCTTTAATAAGCAATATACGTTCATAAATGTATCCTTGAGTTCCGAATATGTATTATCTCTTTGCTTAACTCAGAAATATGATTTATCACCTTGACGCCTTGTAGCGGAGTAAAAATCCAATTCATTAGACAAGTAGTCGTAAATAAATAGCTCTAGTTTCATTTCCCAACTAAAAATTTCAGGCAAAATTAGATTTAATGACTATAACATGTGAAAAAAAAAGAGTCAGACAAACATAGCCATTAACATTAAAATCAACCAACCTGGCCAATAGGACCCATTTTGAGTATGTTCTGGAATTGCTCATACATTATACGTAGAGTAAAGTTCCCTTCAGAAAGTTTCTGTAGAAGTTCTGGCTGTTGATCCATAGGCACAACTTCGTGAATTTTATCCATAAATCCAGACCAATCGCCCATCCCTATATTATTTGAAGAACAGTAAATAAATGAAATAATAAAAGTATAATAACAACTTTGCAAGTAAGAAAGCATAGTAACAAAAAAAGGCCTTGTTTCTGCTTTACCTAGAAGACGACTAACAAAGGGCTTTACGTCAAACACTTCAAACTCATCCATGTGTTCTCCAGTTCCAATGAATATCACTGGACTCTTCGTGGCAGCAACACTGTAGTATATAAAGCAGAATAGTTTATACATGGACTATTCAAATACTAATTGGCAAGCACGCAGTAGAGAAGATCTATACAATGAATAATTAATAGGGAGTCTGTAATGCTTACGTTACTCCATAAGCAAGAGATTACTAACTGTTAACATTGTTGCAAATATATATTTTTTAGATACGATAAAATTGCCAAGAACTAGATTGGTACCAACGGATACATATTCCTTCTGAAATAGATTAAATAGATTTTATCTCCAAAGCCATTATATGTGCTCCTAGATTACAATATGGTGGCCGATTTGAATTGAAGTCTTGCCTTGGTTTAGGTATCCTATGTGTTTCCCACTTTCCCACAGATATTAAAAAATCTCATTTTAGGGCTCAGCAATTCAGTATCAGGTTTTATCAAGAAAACTCTCAGCATTTGTCGTGGGAATTTGGTCTCATTGGAAAGGAAATGAACACCAAATGCTATGGCAAAAAGTGGATGGGAGCCAAAAGTCTAGTTATCTTAACAGGAGATGGGTGATACTATGGGCATCGGCCTTGGATTTATTCATAAAAGTCATGGTGTATATGCCGGATGTGAACAGATTTAAGGTGATAGAGGCTAGGATCAACCTTTTGCCCCATGGACGTCCCTTCCGTCACGTTGACAACAGCTCAGCTTTCGATGCAAGTGCACTAGAGATTGATCTAAGACAATATCGAGCATGTTCAGAGATGCTTCTTAGACCAAGAAGGATTCAGAGGCATGAACAAAGTGGATTTTTTGGCTACATTGGAGAGGTTGTGGGAAGCATGCAACATGGCTCTCTTTTCTTTGGTGATAGAAGGCAACTCTGCTTGTGACATTTGGTGGGTGGAAGGAATAAGCAAGGGACCTTGGAGAATCCGTCCTTGGCTGGATAAAGTGAGACATATCTGCTATGTGCAATGTGTCTTTTTCCCATGTACTGAGAGCGGCCGATGTTGGTGTGGATGCTCTAACAAAGGGTACTGCTATCCAAAAAGATATCTTAGCGTGATTTTCGTAAAATTCTTGCTTGTTTGTTGTTTCCATATTGTCATTGGGGTATATCTCATCTCGGGGTTTGTTCTTTGTTCTTCTTTTCAATAAATTTTTTTTTTTTTTTTGTTACCCTTTAAAAAAGCAAGGTATGTATCATATGTTGCCATTGTATAAATAAAGCCACAAATTTCTGTTGTGCAGCTCCGTATCTTTTTCTTGCCTTCCTGGCTTCCTCGTGCTGCTGGGAGTCAAAAAATGATCCCAAGACTAAATTTTACGGAGGTAATTTAATTCAATTGTAAGCTTTTAACTCATAAATATATAAGGACACCTATGATGCACAGATACGTCATGGATACGGCAAGGACATGTCGTAGACATGGAAGGGACACGGATTTTACACATAAAAAGTGAAGTATCGGATACAATATGACACGATAAGTTGCCTATTTTAAAGTATCCGTGCATCATAGAAAGACACACCATACAGTTCAATGGTATTCTCAAGTGCAACAAAAGCATTATCTTTGAAACATAAAAACAACATAACAAAATTTAAGAAGATTCTACATCAATGTGAAAGAAGAGAAACCATGCACATAATATTAACACTTACGCACTAAGTGCACCACCTCCTTTTGCATGACCATCCATTTTAGTAACAATCACAGCACCAACTGCAACACTTTGCTTAAATGCTTGAGCTTGGTCAAATGCAGCTTGACCGATACTACTATCCATAACAAATATAACAAGATCGGGTTTCTGAAACATCAAAGAAAAGACAATTAGGGCATATTGACATCAACACAAATTGAAAAGAGAAATAGGCATGAAGGTGCAAAAAGATACCGTTGCTTCAGAAACTTGACGCATTTCTTCAAAGAGGGCAGCTTCCTGTTTGTGGCGCCCACTTGTGTCAACAATTATAAGATCACAATTCTCCTTTTTAAATCTTTCTACACCTTCCTCTGCAATTTTGACAGGATCTGATTCCATATAGCTGGGGATGCAAAGTAAAAAGGGTCAGTAATGTGAAATGCCATAGGATGATGTAATGCAATAACCACTCTAGGAAGGTAAAAGGAGTTTTAATTTGAGAAAAGTATTATCAGAATTCACAGATGTACAAAAACTATTACATTGGTTAAAAGGATGAAAGCTCTTACAAACCAAACTTCAACTGTAAAGGAAGTTCCATTATGATTACAAGCCTCAGAAACATATCATTACAGTTGGTATATGACCTCATGACTCTCTTGACTCTTAAGCTCAAAAAAAAAAAAAAAAAAAATCCAAAGTGCAAAAGAAAGGGTTGTTGGTATTATACCTTCCATAAAAAGGAATCTTAGCTTTAGTAGCATTCTGCTTCAACTGATCAAAAGCACCAGCTCTGAATGTATCTGCGCAGACCAAAGCAGGTTTCCATCCTTTCTTTTGATGATAATATGCATACTTCGTACACGTTGTGGTTTTTCCCGAACCTGTATAGTTGAAAAGTAGGCAATGTCAAGGACAAAAAACATCAAACATCACATGAAGGATCCAATCATTTTTTTTAATCTTCTACTTTTATTTTTCTGATGAGCCGGACAAAGATCCTGGCATACTTCCAAAGAGGAATTAGCAACTAAAAATAGTGGTTACTAAGCGCTTTTTCCCTTGCATGGATTTTCAATCCCTGCTTCCACAAAGTGGGAGCACCCTCACGCACCCACACCACCCCCTCCCCGAATTAAAGGCGGGGAACTCCAATAGGAGAAAATCTCCTTCATTGCCAAATTATGAACTAAACCTTAGAATGTGTGAAGCCAGATTCATCCCTAGGGACCAAGTGCCAAAATCAACTTCCCATTCAGAGCCATTACATAACTGAGATTATGTTAAATGACATCAAACATCAACAAAAATCAGTAGAAACTAATAAAAAATAGTGTTACATGTACCATACCTTGTAAACCAACAAACATTACCACACTTGTTTTTCCTTTCTTGAGAGTGTATGAAGGCTTCCCAGGATCTAACATTTTGCACAGCTCATTGAAGATTGCCTGGAAAATAAGAAAGAACAAACCTTATTTACATCAACAAAAATGCCATAGAAAGGCAACTTAACAACACAATAAAGCAATCAATTTCTCAAGCAACTGAATCAAACAGAAATAAATAAATAAATAAAAGAAATATGCAAGCTCACATGTGCATGCACCCATATTGTGGGTAGTGCTGCAAACCAAAATCTGAGCAAATAAAAAACCTCTCTTGCCTAAAGTTCTGACTCACTTCCCAACACACCACTTTGGGTCCTTTTCCACCACTGTTTTCCCCCAAATTACAAATTTCTCTCTCACAAAATTTTGCCCAACATTCAATTCACACAATTCCATATCATGGGTACTGCTGAAAATCAAAATCTTCATAGAGCACATTAAAAATCTCTCTTGCCTAACCTTCAACGCACATCCAAACGCACCACTTGGTCCCGTGTCCCAATTGTTTCCCCCCAAAAGTACAATTCTTATAAATGGTTTTTCCCCCAAAATCCAATTTGCATACAATTCCAATAAGATCTAAATCTCTGAAAAAGAAGTTAACGATCTCAAAAAAACCAAAGAGAGAGGTACCTGTTGTATGATCTTGCGCTTGTTGTGTCCCGCGGCGAGATCGTCGAGATTGACGATCTTCTTGATGTTGACCTGCATGTCGCGTACCATCTTGAATTGGACATCGGATTGAAGGAGTGCTCTCGAAATCTCGTTGAGGCATTCGTTGAGGACCTTCTCGTCGATGATTGTGGCATTGCTCATCTGCTGTAAAGCGCGGGAGATGCTCCCGCCAAGCTGTGCTAACACCATCTTTCACAACTCTTTTTTTTTTTTTTTCAGATCTCTCTGCAATCGATGAATACAGATACAATGGATTGGAATTTGGGTTTCTAGGTTTCAGTCAGGGTCTTCTATTGAGGTTGGGGATTCTTTGTTCGAATAGAATTCTAGGGCTAGGGCTAGGGTTAGGGTTTCGGTTGGAGATTTGGCCTGCAAGGGTTTTGCAGAGAAGAAGATGGATCGCTCGAAGAAGACCCCAATTGCGTCCGATTCAGGGATTTTGAGAAGGAATGGATCTTTTGAAGGATTTTTTCGACGAGATTTTACTCTAAGTGGGGGATGTTTAGTATTCCATCGTGGGGGCCATATAATGATAAGCGCGATCTTTTTTCGTAAAATATCATTCCCTATTGGAAGGCGAGCGAGGTAGGACTGAGAATATAGTTAGCACAATCTTATGCATTATTAATTACTTGATTTAGTTGTTACGCACTCACTTAATCGGATGGGAGCAATTACTATTCAAGTAAAATTTAAGGATACTTTAATGAGGAGATGGTATTAGGTATTCATATTGATCGGTCCGAATTATCATTATGCGGACTGTATAGTGGGGTTCAAGTGTGTAATAAAGCCATACAGGTATCGAGACTAGGTTCCCTCGTAATTTCTTATGACAATGGCACCTGACCCCAAAACGGTGACCTAGCCTAGCTATATATTTTTAGAAAAAATATGAGTTTATAACTTTACTGTTATATGAATTAGTGGTAAATCTGCAAATGCAGTTTTACAGCTATTTGAATCAATGATAAAGCTGGAAATGCAATTTTACCGCCGTATGAATCAACGATAAAGTTGCAAACCGAATTTTCGTTGAATCTATAATATTTTGTCTGAAGAAATTAATATGAGCTTATGATTCTCTCTCTAAAGCTTTTAATGGATTTGATAGATTTCTATTGGATTAATTGCATGAAATGTGGATGGTTTTGGGGTTTTGGGGATGACATTGGCCAATGGAGGCTTAAATTGATTGTTAATTTACCTGGTTGAATGTGTAAATCATGTGATAAAACTCAATTGTGGATCTCTGCCATTGGTTTAGTACGTGTTGTCTAAGGTTTAAGGTTTTATCAGGGACATGGCCAACTTCAATGGTGGAACGAGGATTTTCATTTGGGTGGGGCGGGCAATCGTCAAGTGAAAAGGTCAAATAATAAAATAAAATTCTTAAGGTCTAGGGCCCGTTTGGATGTCTACAGAATAAAATATTTATAGATTGAAATATTGTAAGAATAAAATAATATAGAATACAATAATGTAATATTATAATAGTATAATATTTTTACTGTTTTGTAATTTTTTAAGAATATTATAGATTTCAAATTGAGCAGTTTGGAAGGTGTTATGATTAAAGTAAATTACATTATAAGAAAAAAAAATTATTAAATATTTTAATTTATATGCAATTTACCACGTCTAGATAAAAAAGTAATGTAGTAAAGTAAAGTTTAACTTTCATATTTTTACTAAAACTTTCTTTCTTTTATCACAGAAAACCATGGTAAAGTATAGTAAGTCAATAAAAAAATAACTACTTTATAACTCGCTCTCTCTCCCAATTTGCTTTACCACCTACTTCATCTGACCTTACTTTACCTCATCTTTTACCATGATATGACATTAATTAATCTTTATTTTACTTTACCACACCCGTAAACAAGTTATTTTTTCTTTACCATATAAAACTAAGATAAAATGTGATAAAGTAAAGTAAAGAAAATAAACTACTTTACCATTCCTTCCCACTTTACTTCACCATGCACTTTATCTCACCTTTACTTTACCAGACCTTTACCGTCCTGTGAGATTTACTTTTACTTTACTTTACCATATGTGTAAACATAAACATTATGATGTATTTGGTGAACTAAAGTCTTTACTTTACTCTACCACTTTATAATAGTCATTTTAAAAGATTCTTATCTTGTAGAAAGTTTTCTACAGGGGGGAGTTGTATGAGAGAATATTGAGCTTTTTGAAAGAAAATGATCTTTTCTTCAAATTTTTCTTGAGTTACCAAACGCACAAGATTTTCTTCTTTAAAAAATGAAAGATTATATTCTATAAAATATTATTTTCTTGTGTTTTCTTGTACATCCAAACAGGCCCCTAATATTAGGAGTTTCTTGAACCTTACAGGTGCGGTAACTTGAAGACAAGTACCAATCCATTTTCCACTACTTTGATTAAGTTGACAAGGTGCATACCCTAGTGTTAACATGTGGGTGCGATCGCACCCAGGTTGACCGGTAATTTGAAGACGAGTAGTTCACAAGATTTTCCCCCTCTTTTGTCTTCTCTAAATGGTATGTTATAAGATCTCCTCTAGTCAGTTTCCTTTGTCAAATCATTTAGATCATGCTTAGCAACCAAATCCTCAAGGTAAAGATTCCCGCTTTCTACCCACTCATAGAAAATCTATGTTGGGCAATTGTACATCCCCGAGGATTTGGACCTGTGAAAATCCTCATTTGTTTGGTTTTTCAAATCATACCCCCCCTATAAGATTTGGAAATCCTCACTTTTGTGGATTTGCATTTATATGCACCGATATTGATGTAAAATCTACAGCTATATAAATCCTCAGCAAGAAATCCTTGTACCAAGGGTAGTAAGGAATCTTCGCATATATGGATTCCTCAGATGTTGTCAAACATGCTCTTAGGGTGTGTTTGTATAAAGTCGTGGAAGAGGAAACTTGCTTTTCCCTTCGGTGGCACTACAATTTCTTTTCGGTGGCGCTGCAAGTCAGACATCGTTAGGTCAAATTTAAGGACCCCTCTACTGTGGAAAGGAGAGTCAAATTCTGTGGATTTCCTCCTTTTCAGTCACTCTAGATTCTCTCCTTTCTGCAGCAAAATTGGCTGCACAAATGTCCTTAGGAATAGATGGAGCCACCTTTCACAATTATGATATGGGGCCCATCTTTAGAAATTTAGATGGGGAACCCATTTTTAGAAATAACGGGACCCATTCTGAATTGTTTAACCATTTAGTGTGGAACCTAATGGGTGAATATCATTTCAATCAAGTAACTAAAAAGAGTATTTCTTATGATTATTTTGTTAAACTTATCCAAAGTGAAATGTGAAGATGACAATGATGATTTTTTACTATGATGAGGACAATAATATCATAGTTAAGTTGTTTTTCTTTCTAAATGATAATGATGAATATTTTCATCTTATCATCGTGATTACTATGATGACAATTATCATGGATGGCAAAATCTATAAATGGCCCAATTTTTAAAAATTGAGTTTTATCAAAGTTTACATATTGGAAATTCGCGCAAAAACCATTACTCATTAATCATTATGAACTGAGATTTTTGTCTACATTGATTGTATGAATCCCTTTGTAGTCAATATGGAAAAGATAAAGCACTTTACTCAAGACTAATAAAATTTTCTTAGAACAATATTTGTGGATCCAACTTAAGAATATACATAAAAACAAATAACTCCAACAATATTATGGAGAGAGAGAAAGAGAGAGAGAGTTACAAGTAAGAAGCCACAAACATGGTGAAGTTACAAGTAAGAAGCCACAAAAACATTGTTAAAAGTGTTTGATTTAGATAATGTGTCTCTATCTTCCATGGAAGAGGCCACTGAAGACTTGACTGTTGCCCCCAAGTGAAGCCTCCCATTCTACAGAGGACATGAGAATTTGTGAGAGCTTCACAACTACCTCTTGCATCTCTGGTCGATTAACTGCATCTTCATTCAAGCACCATTCTGCAATTTGTGCCATCTACAACAGGGAGATTTTTTTAAAATTAATTAATTTTTTTTTAGAATTTTAGGAAGCAAAGATCAATCAAATGATGATAAACACATGCTAAACCATGACTTTTTTTTTTTTTTTAAATGCTCAACACTCAAAGTTCATACCATCAGATATTAGAGGACAAAAATGCAGAAGCTAGGGATAAAATGGTTATTAAATGCCTGAATACCCAAAGGACCTAAACTGAAAAACATTGGAGGCAGTATGGGTCCAAGTCCAACATTTGATTCCATTTCCAGTTTGGGGCTTGAATAAAATTCGGGTCTGGGCCAAGCTCCATAGATGTCATAATCATAAATTAGACATTTATATACATATATTGAGCGAGTTAACTGTATCATGCAATTATATACATGTCAGGGCCTGATTCAGGCCTAGGCTCAATTCTCTTTATTCAAGTTCGGGTCTTTAGTTTGAATTTGGGTATGCGTGCAAGTCGAATAACCTGGACCTGATTTGCGGGTCTGGGCACACACTTATGAACCCAACCCATTTTCATCTCTATGGAAAAAGCCCACTTGATTTAAAGGAGCAATCATGACCCACTTTCCATGATTGCGAACTCGGTCAGTCAATAGGATTATGCACTCATTGAAATTTCTTCATGTGCTACAATTATTCATGCAGTCTCATTTTAAATCATCCAAACCTTGAAGACTTCTTCTAAGGGATAGCTGCCCATAAGATTCCCATCTATAAAGGCTTCAAGTGCATTTTCTGGAACTTCTTCTTCAAATATACTATAAACCTGTCAACATTACTTCATGTTCAAGTCCTGAGCTGTTGTAAGTCAACATTAAACTGACAAAGCAGGATATGAGAATTGAATTCTAAAACAAGTCAATTTCTATTAGATTTTTAAGAAAATAAAATGTTAGTTCCAGATGCGCCATATCTAAAATATAACCCAGAGAATAATTTAGGAACTGATAGGTAGTTGAATTTATTGTTTTTCAACTGCTAGTTAATCCTTCCTTGATGGTCAGTCATTAAATGGCTAGGATTTTCCAGTTGAGATAAGGAGAAATGAGACATACAATTGAGATGAGTGATTTCATCTTGTTTGGTTCTTGATGATCGCGAATGAGAGCACGCTGGCCTGTTATAAGCTCTGCTAGAACCACTCCAAATGCGAAGACATCGCTCTTAGAAGTCATTTGTAGTTCACGAACAGACCTGCCCAACAAACAATCATAAAACATCATCCATGTGACTGTTTCTATGGCATATCACCAAGTTAAGGCCAACAGATCATCAGCCCAAATGCGTCGAACCAACCCACTAAGGACCCAAATCTAACAATTTTTGCCATAGCAAGTATCGAACCACAAAAATGTGACTCCAAGGCCCCTTGTGTCAGTTTCCTTTTGTAAGTGTTGTAGAGAATGAAAGTAAACTTACTCTGGTGGAAGGTAGCCAGGAGTTCCAACCAAACGTGTTGCTATGAAATCTTCTTCACTGCTACGCTCCACAAGTTTTGCTAGGCCAAAATCAGCAACCTGTAGAAACAGTTCAACAATTTTTAGAGCTAATGCACTGATAGAAAGTAGAAACGAAAGCAAACATTAACATAGTACTGTTACAGGGAAACAATAGTTCACTTTATAACTATGCATAATATACAATTTCACTAGGAAAAGATCATTTCAGCTTCCACATTAAGATGTCACAGATGCAAATGTTAATAGGACAGAAAAACTAAAACCATTTTGGGCCCAAATGTTTGACTAGTATTGAATTATGGGAATTATAAATGAAAAATGAATCTAAAGGATGAAACTAAAATAAATACCTTGGCTCTGAGTCCTTCATCAAGTAGGATGTTACTTGTCTTTATGTCGCGATGAACATATCTTGCTTTTGTGTGATCATGAATGTATTCTATGCCCCTTGCTGCATCTAGTGCTATTTGTGCTCTTGCATTCCAAGAGAGTGGCTGATGACCTGGTAACATCACAATGGAGTGGGAAATTTACATGGTGTTTAATCATATAGTTATTCATTGCAGTTTTAATCAGATTCCATCGAGTTTACTGTTACACATGGATTAGATTTCTAGAACATAAAATAGTAAAAATTCCAAGAAATGAAAGAGAAAAGACAATTTATGAGAGGGATATACTCTCATGATTTAAGGTTATGAATATTACATAGAGAGATTTTTCTCTCCTTGTTGAAATCAAGATGAGAGGAGAGATAAGGTTGCCTATTTTGTTGGGCATCATTTATCTTACAATATGTCATAGATTTGTTCTCCTGTGGTGCTTAAAATGAGAGAGAGGGCACTTTGTTTGGAAGATTATTAGACAGCTGTTTTTTATTTTTTGGTGATATGTGCTGATTGGCTTAACTTGAATGTTGGTGCTCCCTCCAAACCAAATAAAGATGGCAATGGGGTGACTGTGCCGATTTGTTTGCATTAGAATACAAAGGAATTGAATACATTAGGTGGTAAAAAATGAAGACCAATGGTGAATTTCCTTTAATGAGCATCAAACAACATTTAGGAAATTCACCTTTGATCTTTATTTTTAACCACCCTCTGTACACAATTCCTATGTATTTTAATGCAAACAAACAGGGCCTCAAGGTAATTTGAAATTTTGCTAGACTATTGATTTATAAATCTCTCTTCCATGTTAAATTCCATTGCAAAAATAAGTGGGGGAAATGGGGGCCTTCTTACAGCTGCCTTATTCATATTCCTTCCTTGTTTTTATTTTGCAATGCATATCTTATAATGAATTTATCTCTCTGTTTGTGTGTTTAGATGAACACCAAATCAATAAATACCAGATAGTATTTCATTTAAAGCACAATTTTTTTTGGAATGGATATCACATTAGGATTGATTGAATACTGTTTTTCTACCTTTTTCACACTCAATGTATTCATTAGTGATGACCACTCATCTTAAGTTTGAAATGGAGAATCTAGAAAAACAGCAACCTCAAGTAAACTGCACAAAATGTATCAACTTAGCCAATCTTTTTAAAACAATTAATATGGAGGGATGTATGTATAAGTGCAAGAGGCGCATTCATAATACCTTTTATTAATGGGTCATGAAGGTGATCATTGAGCGAACCATTTTGAACATACTCATATACCAAATAAAGATGGTCATCTCCGCTGGCATAGCCTATAAGGTCGACCTGAAACCGATTTCAACAAGATAAATCGTAAATGTGTTATGACATCATTACTCATGCTTAATGTTCTAATGCAATGAAACAGTAAAAAAATTGCAAAATTAACACAATAGACCTCTTTGTTTAATCAAAACATTGAATTCATAAGATTTCTAAAATGTCTCTCCATCATAGTGGGCTAAAAGAGAAGGACCAAAGTTGAGGAGCTACAACAAGTCACTAAATAATCACCCATTTGATAATAAATGATTATCTACCCATCACTTGGAAATTAAATCCTAGGAAAGTGATGGTCTCAGCTACATCTCCATGTTAGACCCTTCTTGCACCTCTTTAGTAGTGTTCAGATATCAACCCCCCGCCTCTTTACACAAATAGGAATTCAATACATAATAGGCAAAGAGCCTGATCAACAAGTTAAATGCCCATTAATCGTGGAACTAAAAAGAAATATGAAGTACTATTACACATGATGTGAATGGTGAAAGAGAAAAAAAAAAAAAAAAATTTGATGTTGCTTACCACATTTATGTGATGTACTTTGCACAGCACCTTAAGCTCGGCGAAGAACTCTTTACATTTATTAGACTTCATCTTTTTAATTGCTACTTCCTACAACAACAAATTGTTTTCCTAGTCTTAGAGCCAAAAAATGGCATGTTTACAAGGAAACCAATGGATATATGTGAGCCATAGTTACATCACTTCTACACTGGAAGTATCTAAAAATGTGTGTGGCAAAAATTTTGAACTACTAGAACAGTACAAAAGAATGGCAAAGTTTTGTACCTGCTCTCCCAACATGCCATAATATACACTCCCATATCCTCCCTCACCAATCTTTCTCGTCTCGTCAAATTTTAGTGTAGCTTCTTCGATCTCCACTAAACTGTATATTAAACGCTTCTCTGATTCGAAACCTGTCACATCTGCATCATAGCGTTATAAAACTCTTTCAAATGAGCTTTGGTTTGGGTCTTTGACGCATTTTAAGGAGCACAATTGCAATTCATATGATGTTATTATATTAGAATCAGATGAAACAAATGAAGTTGTCCAATGAATGATTACTATAACAGTAGTTGTTAAAAAACAATGTCAAACTCTAGGATGATTAAATGTTTCTGAACAGACATAAAAGACCTGTAAGTTTCTCTACAAGCTTCCCTAAGTTTCTCTATAAGACGTGCTAGATTTTTCTATTTTATCATGATGTTATCATTATTTTCTTGCGATATTTTCAAGTTCAATAAGATTGATAAATTATTGGGAAAAAAACTATTTTAGTTAAATATTAGGACATCATTGAAATATTTTCAAAATATGGAAAATAGTTGTGATACTGCTTTCAACCAAGCTTCAAAATGGTGCCACTTATCCCAGTTATAGCAGGATGAGTACCAGATGTACAAGTGAAACATATCCAGAGATGGGTTAGAAATCTGTTCAAACCTTCTATGCTTTCTTTCCTACGGCATTGGTTCTTCTGCAATGAAGCAATGTCCTTTGCACTGAGGCTTTTATTAACAACTTGAGGGTCTTCAATGAGGTTCTGTCGTAACCGATTTTGCCTGTAAAGGATTACAAGGACTAGTCCTGCTACAAGGAATGCTACTGATGTGACAATTCCAATTATTATTGGTTTCTTGCTCTTTTTCCCTGAAACAAATAAGAAAGAGCAAGGGAAACAATCAATAGATACATCAAAGAACATAAATGAAATCCATATATTCGAAGATTCAAATTCATATATTTTTATATACAAGCCTTTTCAAATCCAAAAGCATACTTGATGTAGTGAGAAAATAGGTAATGAAACATGGAGTAACTGGAAACATGGTTGCAAACAGAGTTGAGTGGAGAAGTAGAATTCACAAAGCAGACCCTAAAAAGATACTAGAATGCTTCAATAATAATGATGATAGGGTTTTATTCAAAAAAGATTACTGACAGAAATCTCATTGGTTTTTTTTTTTTTTCCAAATATTCATCCTTTACTTTAGAAAGTCTTTGAATAGAAAAGTTACAACTGTCAAAACATAGTGCTTTCAAAATCCGGTATGTGGAAAATGTGTATACAAAAGTAATTTACCAATAAGTCAATTGAATATATGCATTTAACACTCTAGTCTGCCAAAAAAAAAAAAAAAGATTAATTAAATTTTAGAGAACTCAGACTATACCCATAATCAAGAAAGATTGCTGGCTTTTACCTTCATTAACTGCTTCACCTTTGGCTCCATCTGTCTCCATGGGCACAAAAAACACCCACCCAGGTAATATGAACGATGGATTTTCTATAGTTCTCTCATTCAACCTCTGAATATCATCCAAACTAGAGGAAAATAGGTTAGCAATGTCACTCAAAATATCACCATCTTGCACCGTATAGGTGACCACTTTTGAATTCCCGCCCAAACATCCACACAAGAGATGTATGGGAATCTCTTGTCCAGGCTGCACACTCCCTTCTTCACTTTCATTCCATGCTTGCCCGTTATAAATCTGATTTGATATATTTGTGAAAGTATCATCACCTTTTTTCACTGGATAGACACTACTGTAAAAATATCCAGTAGAATTATCAACATTTTGGCATGCGCATGGGACTGATATAAGGTAGTCTTTGTTGGTTTTATGGCTGATTGTTGAAATTTGGGATGAATTTACTCTATAGTAGAATGGAATGTCTTCTATTTTGAGGCCTCTAGAGATGCGATACAAGTATGCATCACATGTGCTGATAGTGTTTTGAGAGCATGCGAAAGGGTACGTCGTTTGGCTATCTTTGGAGGTGATCTCGCAAAAGACTCCTTGTGTGAGGATAGTTGTAATGAAGAGGAATAGAAGTTGGAGAGCCATGGTCATGGCCATGGAAGTCTTGTTCTGTTCAAGGATAGATGTAATAAGAGATGAATTAAAGAGTAGGAAATGTGTTACAAGGTGCTCTATTTGTCATGGCCTAATCGTTTGTTTGTGCTCATATTCATTCATAGAATATTGTTTGCTCATATTATAGACTTCAAGAAGTTGACAAAATGATCACAGGAGGCATGTTGCTCTTATATATTCCCCATAAATTTGCACTATATGGCCCACTTCTCAAATGTTACCGTACGATCAAATGCCCACAGGTAATTAATGGAGGGTGTGATAATTATCACATTGATCCGAGTGACATTGATCGGAATTTGGGCCTGAACCCTCTATCGCGACAGCTAAATCTTGGATAATATTCACCCTGATAGGCTTTGAGTTAAACCCAATTGCATCCCTACATAAACTTACCATTCATGCGTTGTTTGTTTTCTTAAAATAAAACAAAGGAAAAAAAAAAAAAAAAAAAAACTGAGAATGAAGTGTTAATTTTAACATCCTAACCTCCAATTGGGCTTCCCCTTGGTAAATCAAACCATTCAAACAAACCCACTTCCCTTAGAATTTTTTCATGTGTTTCACAAGTGTCCAATCTAATGGTGAATATCACACTCACTGGAGGAAATTTTGGACCAATTCTCCAGAGTGCATAGGGTCTGACTGCCTGCATTAACATTTCTTCCTCAGCCCAACTCAGTAAATCAGTTCTAGTTAACATTTCAAGCACAATTAATATGCAGGTCCAATTATCCGTTCAACCTAATTCAAACCAACCCATTGATTAAGGATTGTAGTTTAATAAACAGGACAGATTCATGTTGTCCGACCCAAATCACTTAAACCCATTGCATCACTGCCAATCCTAATTATGCCACTTTTCACCACATGATTGAGTTGTGTTTTCAGGCCCATGGGGTGGACTGATGACTAAATAGCTAGGTTGGGTTAGGACTTGGACACAAAGGTCCCATCATAGGCCATGCCAGGCCCAACAATTAGCCAAAAGGGACATACTGCATAGCTAGTGGGCTCAATAAGTCATTAGGAACTGAGCCAGCAAATATCCCTCTTTCTTTAAACAATATGCAGAGTTTGCACTGTAAGAACTTTGATCTCTCCGTCTCAAGTACATGGCTTTTGTTAATGGAATGTAGTTTTCCTTTTGAATGACATGTATTTTCAAGCTAGTCTTTGTTTTTAGCAGATCACTTTGTAGTCTTCGGAGAGATCAGATGTCCACATTCTCTCTTCAGGAGACAAAAATCTAGTGTCTGAGTTGTAAGCATTGGGATGGATTTACAAGAACAACACTTACATAGACAGCCATAAACACTAGAATATTGAACAGGAACATATTAAGTAAAGAACTACAGTAGATTATATCAACAAGATTTATTTCATATCAATGGGAACCCAGTGGCCCACTAATCACCAAATTATTTCAAAGAAATGTGAGTGGTCAGTGGTTGGATGAAAGCGGTCACAAGTTTAATTTAGCAGGTTATATCCTGGGCTATAAACGAGTTGGGTCAGATGTGAGAACCGACTCGGAAAAGACCAGGTATGGATCCAGTTTTGGATCAAATGGATTGGGTACCAGTACAGGGCCCAAGAACCAATGGAACCAAATTCTATGATGGTGGGCCCGACCTAAAACATATAATGAAAACATTGTATTATATTATATTTAACACTATCTATAAGTTAGGAAGGTTATAACCTTGAATTCTACGCATAATTAATGATGTCTTTATGTCAGGAAGAACAGTGGCATTCTCCAGATTGAGGATTGATAAGACCAAGTTCATACCTCAAGTTCAAAGGGCCATAATGTTCTCATTGGATGTAGCTGTTTCACCTTCAGTACCCTCAGTTTCCTAAAAAAAATTTTATGAATTGGCTGGATGCACAATACTTTGCACAGTCTAACGTCCCAGCTATCATTGTTGTCCAATAATATTCCACTTATTTTATGCAATAATACAAATTACAGCCTGTTTCTTAGATAACTACAGAAAGTGCACTCCATCATTTGTCTTTTTATACAATGTCTTCAGCTTCATATCATACTTGAATCTTGATACCCTTCTTCATCAACTAGTTTTGTCATTTGGGATCCTTGAGAAGTGTACTTAAAAGAAGTGCTGTGTCCCATTGGATTTGTAGGTGTCACTCCATCAGAATACTTTTTTTTCCATCTCTCATTATAATATGGGTCATCATACAACTCATAATACAAAGGGTGTGCAGCTAAGAAGCCTGCCAATGACAACCATTTCTTTGTCTTCTATGGTATTTGCAGAGTCATATGGGAGAAGCAATATGCTGTATTCAATAATAAATAGTGTCACATCTTTTGGATTGGTTGGGAAGTCCACTAATTAGCCAGAAGCCCTGGCTTGGAACGGGTTGAGGCCTTACCTGATATACAGTGCTAATGGGTGGTATTGTGTATTCGGGATTTTACCAATGATCAACTACAAGGAGTTTGAAGGATTCCTCAGGATTCCTCGCGATAAGAAAAACTAATAATAATAATAATTAAGCTACACATAACTTTTTCGTGGGCAGATCATATATATGTGTTCGGCCTTGATCATCATAGAGTTAGATAGAATAGACTTATTGCCCATCATTCTCCTGATAGAAGAGTGCACCCCTCTGAATGATCAAGGGATCTAGCATGTGGTTTTCCTTTCTTTGGAGCAAAGCATGGGAAGTAGAATCATAACTGTCCAGCTGTTGTGTTCAACAGAAAATGATGGCTTCTACTGAACTTAAAGGTTTCAAATGAAACAAGGCAAAATGGTCTGTTTCACCTAGATAATGTGGCACCAATTTCCATAGTATCTACCTCATTTCACAATCTTCTCTTAATTACTTTACTTAGGGTTGTTCATGGGCCAGTTTGGGCCACGATGAGGCCCGACACGGGCTGTAAATGTCAGACCCAAGCCTGCTCTCTCATAAAAAATGCTTTTCCACCCCCCCACACACTACCTTTATCCAGCCCAAGCCCAACAGAGGCTAAAGCATCTACCCAGAGCTTAGTTCACCTCAAACAAATCAGGCCCAACCCTGCGCATTTAGTCAACGGGACCGATTGGGACTTTCTATTCTAACATTTAAATGAGCAAATAAATCACTAAACTACAAGCATTACACATTCAAACCGCGCTAAATTGGGCTCCCATCTTTAGACTTTCTATCACTTAATCCAAGCTCAGCTGAAATATTAAAAGTCCTATACCGAAACCAAGGCCCAAACCATATTAGGTGCCCTAGCCCATGAGCACCCCTTGTAATAAGAAGACAAAGCCATTTCTTAAGAGCATTTTTGGTAACAGGTGATAAATCCATAGATATAAGGATTCTTTACAACCATTGGAACAAGGATTTCTCACTGGGAATTTATAGAGTTGATGATTTTACATTGATATTGGTGTCTATCGGTGCATATAGTTGAGAAAAATAATATTCAATGTGCATATCCACTTAAATAAGAATTCTCAAATCTTATTTGGGGTGATCGAATTTGAAAATCCTAACAAATAAAGATATTTATTCGTTCAAAATCTAAAAAATTTACGATTGCCAAACATAAATATACCATAAGAGAAATAGAAAATCCTTTATTCAAAGATTTGATTGCCAAACGTGAGTTATAAAAGAGAAAAGAAAATGAGGGTCTGTATATATTCGGAATCTTTCAATGAGGAAGTGGCATGTGGCATGTGTCACGTTTTTTTATTATAAAAAACGGTATCTGTTCAAATCGGGTGCAGAATGCACGAAGACGAGAAAGAAACCGACGGAAACTTGAGAGAGAGAGACAGAGACAGAGAAATCTTGTTTTCCATGGTTTCTAAAATCCTTCCCTCTCATTTTCCTTAATTTTCTCCCGGTAAGAGAAATCTCTTCTTAATTTTCTATTACATCTTTCCATGGAAAATTGAATGCGTCTTGGATCTAATTCCTATCTATTTTTTTTTTCGAAAATGAACGTTTGGGTTTTCAGATTAGGGCTGGTTGCTTGCAATTTGCTTTTAGAATCTACTTCAGAGGTTTTTTATATCGGAATTGAGCATTTTGATCGTGACCCAGAGGCTGTTTGGCTGTGAGGAAAATGAAATCTCGGTTTTTTTTCTCATAAATCCGGTAGCTTTTTTGGTGGGAATCATGGATTTGGAGGGAAATGACTTGATAAGATCGATTGCTTGAATGTTATTCTTTCTTCTGTTCAAATGCTTAGGGCTTCGAGTGATTTCGACTGTTTTTTCTTTTTTTTTTTTTTTTGAAGTGTAGAATGTGGATGGGTGGTGAGAATTCAAGCAAGCAGCACCTTTAACTTACTTGTATGATATAGAGGCATTCTTTACATAACCCAATTTTCTCCTTTTGTTCATCTTGGGTTTTCATATGGTTGTTCTTGTCCACCTTTGATTAGTCCAGTCCAGTTTCTTCACATGCACTGATTTTTCTTGAATTGGCACTGATTGTAATTGCACAGTGTTTGAGACACTAATTACCATTGGTTTTATGATAATAAGTTTGCATGATGTATAAACCATTAAACTTTGAGGATGTAAATCAGCTTGATATCTCTTATTCCCCTATTGTCCGAAACTTTTGGCTATCATGTCTTCCTCTTTTTTTTTTTTTTTTTTTTAACCCAATAGACTTGCATCAAGATGAAAAAAGATGCAATCTTGGCATAGCAGTGCACTAACTGAGGGGATGAATGGCCTGTGTTTTGCTATCACCAGAGATGGTTTTGACTCGTATGAAGTAACTCCTGAGAACATCTTCAATGAGTTACACAGAACCAAAGAAGGTTATGGGTCTCAGGCTATGATGTTCAGATATGGATATGGATATGGACACGGACACTGATACGGAGATTGGAGATATGACTCCTCACATTTGAAAACCTAGGACGTGGATACTGATACGGGTGTCCTAATTTTTTCTTTAGATCACTTTTGAATCAATGAAATTATCATTGTTTTCGTCACTTTCTAGCATTTTTTATGGTGAGAAGTTAAAATATTAAAATAATTATATGAAATAAAGGACTTTATAAGTAGGATTTGAACAAAAGGAGCCTCATGCTAAGGTGTCCTATATGAAATAAAAGACCTTAGCTTGATATGGATATGGGTGTCCTAATTTTTTCTTTAGATCACTGCTTATCATTTTTGAAAAAAAAAACCCTCTCCATTATTGTTTTTTTACTTTGCATTAAATTGTGAATTATAAAAGGCTTAATCACTTTATGTATGTATGATAAATAATTATCTACAAGAGAAAAGGTCCTGTTTATCCTGTGTGTGGTTCCTATTATGCTTATATTTGAAAGTAGTGCACTTTTTTTTTTTTTTTTTTTTTTTTTTGAGCAAACAGTCATATATGATGGATGATACAGTCTGACTATCTACAAAGAGAATCTAAGCTTGCAGTTTCTTATGTTTTTCTGATTTTTCTTGCCTCCTGTTGTCACAGCAACCATGAGTGTTTGTTGGAGATTGGTTTGGACATCTTGAATATGCTGTTTCACTTTGGGAGAACAGTGAATTGTTATGGCAGGGTTGGAGGAGTTGAAAAAGAAGCTAGTGCCTTTGTTTGATGCTGACAAAGGCATCTCAGATGGACCAGCCATGGACCCTTGTGCATCATACATGGTAATTATTTTAGTAAGAATGCTTGCATTGTGAAAATCAGAATCTCACACGCGCTGTTTTTTTTGAAGGTATCAGATGGTGGGACAGTCAATTTGTTGAGTAGATCATGTGGGGTATACAATATCAACGAGCTTGGCTTGCAAAAGCGCATATCTGGGTTTTTAGATGAAACTGACTCTAGTGAAAAGACATATCGTTGTGCTTCACATGAGATGCGTATATTTGGAGCTATTGGCTGTGGTGCAAGCAGTGTAGTTCAGAGAGCTATCCACATACCCGCTCATAGAATTTTAGCCCTGAAGAAGATTAATATATTTGAGAAGGTGCACATTCTTGCTTCTGCTGCATCTTTTTTTTCTTCTTGAGCAAAAAGGACAAGGAAAAAAAAAAGGGAAACAAATTCACACTTGAATAAAAAAGTGTCTTTATCAAAGATTTCCTGTATACCATCTTTCTGTAATCTAACATATTTTCTTCTTATGACAAAGGAGAAAAGACAACAACTTCTTAATGAGATACGGACACTATGCGAGGCACCTTGCTATCAGGGCTTGGTGGAATTCCATGGAGCATTTTATACTCCTGATTCAGGGCAAATTAGCATAGCTTTAGAGTATATGGATGGAGGATCTCTTGCAGATATTTTAAGAGTACGGAAAGTTATACCTGAGCCAGTGCTTTCACATATGGTTCAGAAACTCTTACATGTAAGGATCCCTCTCTTCAGAATCCATCTTTTCAGTTTTAAGATCAGCTTGACATGAGTTTTAAGATTTTAAGTACAAGTGACACTGTGCTGATTATAGAACCTTCATATCAATTTTCAAGGGACTAAGCTACTTACATGGAGAAAGGCATTTAGTTCATAGAGACATAAAGCCTGCAAATTTGCTCATAAACCTCAAAGGGGAACCTAAGATCACCGATTTTGGTATTAGTGCAGGTTTGGAGAACTCAGTGGCGATGGTATGTGCATTATGACTCTCTACAGCAATCTATGCTTATTTTTGTTCTGCTTTGTGATATCTGGACTTCTCATCATGGTTCTTTCCATATCAAGGAGGGAAGCCTGAGAGCATTTCTAATCTATTTGTCTGATTTCCAGTGTGCTACTTTTGTTGGAACTGTTACATACATGTCACCTGAGCGAATTCGAAATGAGAGCTACTCTTACCCAGCTGACATTTGGAGTCTTGGGCTAGCTCTATTTGAGTGTGGTACTGGTGAATTTCCATATTCAGCCAATGACGGACCTGTTAATCTCATGTTGCAGGTTTGATCCTGTGCCATTAGTTTTCCAGTCAACTATTTTTCTTTTATCAGTACTTTCCAATTCTGCCTACTCCCTGCATACATACATACCTATATACATGCATACATATTTATATTATAATAAGATTCAGATGAGAACTGTACTCACTGTTCTTAAATACTGTATTCACCCCTTCCTGCTGAAATGCAACAAGCCCAGATTTGACACTCATCCAACCATTACTTATGTATACCTTCTAAACTCATTAGACCTGAAAGCATGGTTATAAAAATCATACAAGTCTGACTCAACTTGGATTCAGTGGGGGCTGAGTCAAGTCACCCCTTGATTCACCATGAGTCTAAGTCCTTTGGTTTTTTTGTCCTCAACTCACTTTATTTCCAAGCTTTCTGTTGGGAGCAGTTTTGGGAAGCTCTTAGGGGCATTTTTGCATTGATTTTAGAAGATCAAAATCACATTTTTTAGAAGATCTAAGCATCCATAGATTGGAGGTACTTCATCCACCAGTGAAACATAAACTAGGTGTCTTTTGCTACTTAAATTCATCATTAATAAGTAAGATAGAACAAGTCCTATAATTGTAGATTAGTAGATTCGTAGAATACAATTATGAATGATCTTTTTTTTTTTTTTTTCATTTTTTTATGAAGGCTATTGGGCTCAGGGGGAGACTCATTCCGATTCTGCTAAGATGATTCACTCAAGGGTGATGAGTCGCCCTTTAAGCCCAAGTTTAGAAACCTTGCTCGAGAGTCATAGATCAGGGGTTTGTGGTGGTCTAATGGGGTTGAAGTTTTGCATAGCTTTAGGTATCATTGAAATCTTTCAATTCTCTATTTCTTCCTTGTTTGGCATGGCCCTGGGTGGGCCCCACAAGTGAGTTCTCGTGTACTCTACTTGGATGGTTCTCATAGACTATATGTATACATCCATTCACTAGAGGCTCCATGTGCATCTTATTGTGGGGCCCCACCTAGGGATGGTGCTGAGAAGAGGGAGGGAGGGATGGAAGAAGAGGGACAGGGGGGTGGTGTTTGTTGTACAAAATAAGGGCCCCACCCGATCATCTTGACTCCTTCATCAACGGCCCACAAGTTTCACCCCTTTAAAAAATTGACTCGTGGTTCCAGTGGTGCAGTCCACTTGGATGGGTGTAAAAAAAGGGGATTAGTGTAATTCGGCGGGGGGTCCTATTTGTGTGGTCCATTCGGATGGGTGATCAGGTGGGCCCCACTATGGGGGTTCAAGAAGTTCAGTAAGGTTGTTCATATGGGTTTCATACGGAGTACTTCAGATCATTCTCTTTTTGTTAAGAGACAAGAAGGGGGAACAACATTATTTATAGTATTTGTAGATGATACTATCCTCACTGAGATGATATTGTATCCATCAACAGCAGAAAGTGGCAATTGAATGGATACTTTGAAATCAAAGATTTGGGACCACTAAAATATTTTCTTGGGACATGAGTTTCTCTAACTGGAAAAGGCATTTTTCTTTCTCAACGAAAATGTACTTTAATTGTTAAAAGCAACAGGAAACTTGGAGCTAAACCAGTTGACAGCCCAATGGAGCCAAATCATCACTTGAATATTGATAGTGGCAATCCAGTTGAAGACATTCGCCAATATCAACGTCTTATTTGAAAATTGATTTATCTGACCATTACTTAGTCAGATATATCCTAAGCAGTTAGTGTGGTAAGCTAATTTATGCATGCACCTAGGTCTCTTCATCTAGAAGCAGTATATTGAATTTTATGTTATTTGAAGAGGTGCCCTAGACAAGGAATTTATTTCTCTTCCCATGGACATTTGGATATTGCAACATTTGCTGATGCTGATTGGGTAGGTTCTCTAGCCGACATGAGATCAACCTCATTGTGTATTTCTTGAAGGTGACCTGGTAACATGGCGAACCAAAAAACAAATGCAGTAGCCAGATCTAGTGCTGAAGCAGAATATAGAGCCATGGCCCATACAGTTAGTGAAATGACGTGGCTGAAGCAACTGCTGATTGAAGTTAGACTACAAATCTTTCATCAAGTTTTTTTGTGACAACCAAGCTACCCTTCGTATTGCCTCCAATTGGATCTTTCATGAACGGACTAAACATATCAAAGTAGATTGTCACTTTGTTTATGAAAAGATTACAAGTGGAGAGATTGTCATGGATTATATTTGAACCAATGAACAACTTGAAGATATTTTCACCAAAGCCCTCAGTTCTTCTTCATTTACATATTTGACCGGTAAGTGTTTTTTTTTAAACATAAGTTTGACCGATTAGTTGGGAATTTGAAATATCCATTCACCAACTTGAGGTGGAGTGTTGGCACATGTGGGTCTTATCATGTGTGGTCTATAAATCCAAGATTACACATGTGAGGACTTACTAGAAGATTCATTGAATATAGACACGATGTTTCTTGAGATTTGAGATTGCTTGTAACTAGTATATTATTGGTCTTAATAAAGATAGTAATCATCTTATTAAAGGGAACTAATACTCTCATTCTTCTCCAGTATCCCTCTCTCTCTCTCTCTCTCTCTCTCTCTCTCTCTCTCTCATAATATAGTTACATCAATAACATCAGATTTCTTTCCAACTGTCAGTAACAATTGGATGAGTGTCAAAATTGTGCGCGCGTGTGAAGGAAGGTCTATTTTTATTTTGATTCTTGCAAGAGCCCAAAAAGCAACTTTCTTCAATGAGGTGCCATGGAATTTGTTAGGGGTGCTTATGGCTCGGACCAGCCCGAGCCAGATCTGTGCCCAGCTTGCTTTGGGCCAGGCTTGGATATGTAATTAGGGCCCATTTAATAATTGGTCCGGGCTTGGATTAAGTGATAGAAAGCCCAAAGTCAGGCCCGGCCTGTGTAAGGAATGCATGTAATTTAATTTTAATTAGTCCAAGCAATTGCTCAAATGCCCATAAAAGTGATAAAAGCTCAGTTCGGCCTAGCCCGATTGATTAAATGAGCGGGCTTGGGCCTGAATTTTACAGCCTGTGTTGGGCTTGGGCCAATGTTTCTAAAGTTGAGCCAGGCCTGGATATGCCTTACCCCGGCCCGGCCCATGAACACCCCTAGAACTTGTCATGTCAAAAAATTTCTGTTATTATTTGGTGCTCCTAGTTCCATACAAATGAAGTAGAAGACATTGCGAAGCCTTACTATCATTAATTAGAAGAATCCAGGTTTCAAACCAACAATGAATGCTCAATTAAGATTTAGGAAGCAGCAGAGTAGAATATAGGGCTCAAGTCATCACTGCAAAAGTCAATTACAACACAGTCAGCAACAGTATAATTATCCTTGGGGGTTACTGATGCCTAATAAGTATTGTCTATGACAAAAAAAAACTCTACCCTAGCTGTTCTGTGCTCATTATTTCAGAAAAGAGCTTTTTCGTTCCAGAAAGTCCTAGAAAATATTTAGATTCTTGCTGGTTTTTCCAGAAATTTTTTTTTTTTGAATTATCTTTTTAGGTTTTTGGTAATCGAACTTGTTTTAATTCTCAAAATTATGTGGAGAAGAGTTTCTTAATTTATTGACATATGGGCAAAGAACATTGATCCAATAAGTGAACATTCAATTATTGCATTACATTTTCCAGTGGTTTACTTTATTTCATGTCTGTCATGTGTACGGTGAATCCATTTTCTGGATTCCATCGAGTTATCTTATTCCTTCTTTGTGTTGAGCCAATAAGCTTTCCAGCCTCCTAATGCGACAATGAACACCTTCCAACTGTGCTGGGAGTCTCATTCTTAGTCTTTACTTTCCACCTACTGACTTGTTTATTTGCTCCAATTTACAAGGGATTTGTGTTTTTAATTGCAGATCTTGTATGATCCATCACCATCACCTTCAAAAGACTCATTTTCCCCAGAGTTCTGTTCTTTCATTGATGCTTGCCTGCAGAAGGATGCAGATGCGAGGCCAACAGCTGAGCAGGTAAGGGTTCAGATTCAGAACCCTTAATGCCATGTTTGTGTATTAAAAAAGCTTGCATCCTTTTGTCTTTTGTTTCCTATCTCATGTAAATTTGTTCTTTGGTGTAGTTTAGAGTTCCTTTCTTACCACAGTTACTAATTTTTAACACTTTCGTTTTTTTGTATGTGTGTGTGGTTGTGACATGTGAATTATCTTATCTTAGGTCATTTATGGCATGTCATAGTTGCAGAATGAGTTATCTAAAGCATGATGTCTAATCATAACATTGAAGTTAATGAATAATTAATTCAGCAACACGGCTTTAAGAAAATGCCAATGGATGAGTTCTGCATTCTGGTTTACATTATTGCAGAAATTTACGTTAACAAACCTTAAAATCAATTGAATATATTTTTCTTTCTTTTTTTAATGGTTTTTTCTTTCTAAATTTTTCTGAAGATGATAAGAAACTTCCTTAAGGAAATCGGATCCATTGAATATCTTATTGAATTTGCTCTTCAATGAGCCTAAATTTGTATGATTCTGACTCATATTGAAAGGTTATGCCCATCATTCTAGTATAGTTACAAATTTAAGGACAAAGAAAATGCAGGATGAATTTGTGGTACCTATATATTAGAACAAAGGAGATGTTCAAAGTTGCACCAATTATCGTGATTGACTAACACTGTGAAACTATGGGAGAAAGTAAATGGAGAAAAAACTAAGACAAAAGTCCAATATATCTACAGATCAATTGGTTTCGTGCCAGGGAATTCAATTATGGTAGCTATCTTCTCACTTAGATAATTAATGAAAAAATACCAAGAGAAGAGGAAAGATCTTCATATGATCTTCATCGTTTTAGAGAGAGCCTACAATAAGGTATCTAGAGATTTCCCTGAGGAGATTGTTGAGTCTGTTATTTGGGTTGCTTCGGAATGGGCCATTAGGAAGGTTGATTTTGTTGGAGTTTCTTTAGAAGCTCTTAGTAGATCTTGGCCAAACCATTTTCAAGGTGGAAGGCGTTCTATTCTAAGAAAAAATCTACTGTGGGAAACTCCTCCGAATGGTTTTCTTAAGCTAAATTTTGATGGCAGTTATTTTCTGCATATCCAGATGGGTGGCATTAGGGGTGTTATTCGTGACTTCTCTGGAAAAGTTGTCAAGAACTTTGCGGGTCCTGTGAGTTGTGTTGATTCTAATGGAGTTGAGATGTATGCTTTATTGGTGGGCTGCCGTGAATTACGTCACTTGGGAGGCTTTCATGCAATTATTGAAGGTGATTCTTTCTCTGCGATTCAATGGGGTTCTGGGAAGTCTTCTCATCCGTGGACTTTAGCTGATTTGGTGGAGGAGGTGCAAGATATTTCTTCTCATCTAGGAGCTTCGTTTCTTCATATTCCTCGAGAAGCTAATTCTTTGGCAGATGGTCTAGCTAGGAAAGGAGTTTTTCGGCTTCACATTTCGTTTGATGTTTAGCTTCTATTTGTGTTTTTTTCTTTCCTGTTTTGTTGTTCTTTTTTGTTTCTTCTTTCTTTGAATAAAATTTAACGTTATAAAAAAAAGAAGCTATCTAGAGATTTGATTTGGTGGGTTTTAGATAAAAAGAGTGCCTCAAGGGATTATATTGATATCATTAAAAACATGTGTGGGGGTGACTGGGGGAGTAATGAGTGTAAGAACTACCCATAGAGAGTAGGTGAATTTCCAATAATCATAGGTTTACATCGATGGTCAACTTAAACCTTATCTCTTTGCATTGATTATGGACAAATTAACTGCTCATATTCAAGAGGAGATGCCTTGGTATATGTTGTTTGCAGTTGATATATTGTTTGTGGATGAATCGATGAGAGATGGTGGGAGGCTTTAGAATCTAAGTCAAGGGCTTTAAATTTAGTCTTAGAATGATATAATATATGAATTGCAACTTTAGTGGGGTTATATAAGAGCTGAAACTCTTGTGAGAATTGAAGTTCAAGAGATACCACAAAGAGTTCATTCCAATAATTTGGCTTAATAATTAGAGAGATTGAGGAAGATGCCGAACATAGGATAAGTGCGGGATGGTTGAAGTGGAGACTTGTTTATAGAGTTCTTTGTAATTAGCACATACTAACAAATTGAAGGGAAGATTTTATAGGACAACGATTAGACAAGTCAAGTAGCAACACACATGGATGTAAATATCGGCCGTAGCGGGCGATACCGCCACGCTACGGCCAAAATAGCGGCCGCTACGGGAAATCGCACCCGTGGCTGCCGATACGGCTGGGGGGGTTATAAAACCCCCCATTTGACGTTTTTAGGGTCTTTTAAGTTTTAACCCTCTCTTCCCCTCTCTTTCTACTGTTTTTTCCTCCTTGTGGTCCCAAGTGTCTCCCAAGTCCATTTCTTCAAGATTTGTTGCCACCAAATCACCAACATTCAACTATTCAAAGAAATTTAAAGATTCTAAACAAGATTCTTCATCTAGGTATGTGATTTTTTTTCAACTTTTGAGATTATCACTCTCTAACTACTATGAATCACAACATAATGACATCATTGTCTTGTTTTATTATAGATCCATGCTTCCTTTTGATCTTGCATGCATATCTTTTTTTTTTTTTTTTTAATGAGCTTTCCATTAATTTTTAAGTTAGCATGACTAAGAAACATAAATGCATGTGAAAAAACTAATCATTACTATTATTTTCTATTTATACAGCAATACAGGACCTCATATATTGAGGGCACCGCTACGCCCCATTTTCTTACTTACTTTTGCAAAAGAACCACATATTCTTTCATTTTACAATTTTCTGGATTTTCTGGAATTTTTTCAGATTTTTTTGGCGATTTTTTCAAATCGCACCGCTACACCGCTACGTATCCCCGCTATGCTACGTGTCGCCCGCTTCGTAGCGGTTTGGCGGCAAGCCGCTACGCCCGCCGCTACCGCTATTTTCATCCTTGGCAACACAAGCAAATGAGTAGCAAATATGAAAATGTTGAGATGGATGGGTGGCAAAATTAGGAAAGAAAAAATTATAAATGAGTGCATTTGTAAGCATTTAGGGGTAGCATCAATAGGTGATAATTTAAGAGAGACTCATTTGAGAAGGTTTGAATATGTCCAATGCAGGCTCGCAACAACGCCATCGAGGAAATGTTTTTCTATGTGGGTTGATAGCCCACCAAGGAAAAAGGGTAGATGACGTGGATGGAAGGAGAAAGGGTAGATATGAAGAAGTGCATCCTATTTGAAGATTTGGGTCAGGATAGACCAGAATGGAAAAACAAAATTCATTTAGCTAGCTGAAATATAGTTGGGATAAGGCTTTGATGATGATGACGACCCATGTACATCTGGTAACATCAATAAAAGATAAAATTTAATAAGATCTATAAATAGAAGTGACGAGACTACTACATAGTATGAATCTAATCCAAATAAATACTATTGTTCTCATATTTACTAATGGGATAAATGTTCTTAGTTCTTACTCTTCTCTACAAGTTGAACAAAATCATAATCGTCTAAGGACTTTAAACTAATATATGTCCCAAGGCATAATCTGCTGATGACTACAAAATTGTTGACTTTTGCATAAGCTCCAATATGTATAACCATTATTCTCACGGCCACCACCAATTTTTCGTCCTGCCCTAAGATCATGGAAAACACAATTAGATGAGAAAAAAAATGACAGAATAATAATTATTTTTTCATGGAAATTGATATTTATAGTAATGGAAAAAAAAGGATTACACTAGAGACGACAATCATTAGATTTTGTGAGTGAACTTACGAAACAAGATTAAATGAAAACGAGGAACATGCAAAACAGTTGACAGATAATTTAGGTAAAACTTTAACCAATCCTTTTCATACTACTTGTACCATTAACAATTCATACACTCCCACACCAGGATGAAGTGTGATCGAAACAGTGAATGCATGCCTATAACACAATCTGTGGCACCTAAATCAATTACCCAAGTCGTAAGTAACAGATGAGGAGGAAGCCAGTCCAATAGAATTACTAGAGCGGATGATGAACCGTAAGAAACCATATCAACTAGCGATGCAAATGAGTCAGATCCAAGGCGGAACCATGGTAGGTCCAGACTCCAGACCCGAATCCGTCTTAACTTTTCCAGTTGAGGAAATGTTTCATGGGAGTCAACTCAAATCCTTTTGCGACTAGCGATGCCTAATATCTCTAGGTCTTCTTTTTTGCCTGCTTTTACTGTGGGGGCTTCTTTGGTATATCTCTTTTATACCATTGTTTTCTCCCTCTCTCTAGGTTAGAGAGTTTTGTTTTGGCTGTAAAGCTTCTTCTTTAAAAATATTATTTACTGTTACCGATAAAAAAAATCTCTAGAGCAATTGATTCACATTATACTTTAGGGTATACCCATTTGCACCCCATTGGGCGCTTCTGAACAGGAGGATCTGTCAACTCCCATGATCCATGTATATATATTTTTTCAAGTGCTTGCAATCCAAGAATCTTAACTGCCATCCATCTTGGATGAGACAGAACATTTGGGACACAAATGGAGGATATTTTTGTTTGGGTTGGGGGGGGGGGGGGTGTGCGGGGGGCGCAATGAATGGTCTGGTTTAAAACAAAATTTTTAATTGGATATCTCATGACACAAGCACCATTCCCTTTATGCAATGCAATCGGAAGATAAAAATTAGGATCAAAATGAGGGTCAACAACTCTGAGATTATAATAATGTACTTGAATCCAGAACATCTGTTTCAGGTGGGTCAAAAGAAAACAATGGTTTAACCTTGTCTTTCCTCCTACCTGAAGAGTTTTTTTCTCAAGTCCTATAGGGCATTAAATTTTTTTGAAAAAAGAACAGAAAACTAAAGGCAGAAGTAAGACACAAATTAATGTGGGTTTGCAAAAAATTCTTGACCCGCATCAGTAAGAAATTATTTTCATCATGTTCATACTGTGGAAATATTTTTTATTTGAGTGATAAATTTTCAGAATTTTACTTAATAAGTTTTTTTATTGTAAATTTGCAGCTTTCATCACATCCATTTATTAGGAAGTATGAGAACACAGAAGTTGACTTAGCAGCATTTGTCCGAAGTGTTTTTGATCCAACACAACGGTTGAAAGATTTGGCTGATGTAAGTTTCTGGTACTCGGGTTTTCTGTCTGCTTCAGATTGTGCTCTGTCAGTCCATGTACTTCTCTTCATGGAAAACGCTGCCACAGATTCTGACTTGCATTAGCTAAAAAAAAATTCTATTACCAGAGCAGTTAGTTCCAAGAACTCGGCACCCTTTTGGGCTTTTAGAATTTTGGCTGATCCTGTAAATAGGATAAGTCATATTAATGTCTTCATTTTTACAGGGCAGAACTTTGGATTTTGATCTACATATCTCTATTTAAGCTTTCTCTTTAACATAGAGCTGTTCCACTATTTTGTAGCTCTGACTGTCTAGTTGGCAGATGATGACAGTACACTACTACATGCTTTTGGATGGTCCTGATGAGCTTTGGCATCATACAAAGACCTTATATAAGGACGATTCTACTTTCAGGTACCTGATTCTTCAATCTGTGAATCCTTCAAATGTGTTTTTTTTTTTTTTTTTTTTTAACTGTTTTTTTTTTTTTTTTTCAGCAATTATTATATATGAAAGAGACTGATTTCAAATTGAAATAAGCTCCAATTGATTTTGACCATCCCCCACGACTTTGACCTAAGGACCATAACCAATTTCAATGCCCAAGCCTCTTTTAATCTTATTTAATTTAATTCAATTTAATAAAATGTCACTTATTGCTCAGTCCTCGCCGCTCCCCCTTTCATTGCCTGTGCTAAGCACGGGGCATTTCACTAGTTCTATGAATGGAACTAGAAATACAACATCAGACATTGAATATTTAGGTAAAGTTCTTCCTTCAGCACCAAAAAAAGAAAGGAGTTCTTCAAGATGTAGAAGTTCTTTTTTAGAAATTGAACCTTATTCAAAGAAAACAATACTAGAATTACAACAAGCATAACGAAGATGCATACTGAAAATAACTGGAAGATGCAGTATAAAACTAAGAGATAATAAACATGACAAAAATGTGGATTTGAAAATAGAAAAAAAAGCTAATTACTAAAGCGACATATATGCTCCAATACACGTGTGCGCACACATATGTACGTATATATAAGAAAAATAAGAGGGACAGGTGGGCCTAGTATTGTCCCAGCCCCTCAAATTGGCGGGCCTTGATAAATTTTGTCGAACCCTTGCCCGTGGGGATTTTTAAGAAAAATATCCCTAATTTTGTGGCCTTTTTGAAGTCTGGGCCGGGCTAGCTACCCTCATAGGGAGGCTAGGTTGACAGCCCTAAGGAGCGTGGGGATTTCTGTGATACCAAACTTAGCACTGTGACAACCAGCCTTGATGCCTAGTTTGTGTCACTGATCACTTCTTTCCCTTCGGCTTTTTTTCTCTATTTTTTCACTCTCAATTTTTTATTTTTTGTATTCATTTTTTCTGAGTACTTGGAAGCTAGTTATCTCGGAGCTATTAGTTGTTTGTCTCTGTTCTCATAAGCTTACTGATATCCTCTTATATATGTCAGTTTCTCGGAGAAACTGTTTGTTGGCTCCAATGACATCTTTGCTTCTCTATCAAATATACGGAGAACCTTAGTTGGTGACCAGCCCCGTGAGCGGCTTGTGCATGTCGTGGAAAAGGTGCAGTGCCGCGCACATGGGCAAGATGGAGTCATCATTCGTGTGTCAGGGTCTTTCATCATTGGATCCCGGTTTATCATTTGTGGAAATGGTGTACAAGTAGAGGGCATGCCCAATTTTCAAGACCTTTCACTTGATCTTGCGAGCAAGCGGATGGGTACCTTTTATGAACAGTTCATCATGGAACCGGGGAATGCTATAGGATGCTTCTTTATAGCCAAGCAAGAGCTGTACATCCTCCAATAGATTAATGACATGTGCTGTCTCTTTTGAGGTTGGTTAATGTTTTTTTTCCTCTGGGGTCTCTCCCATGTGGGAGGTTATACAATGCTCGGTTCATACGATGGACATCTCATTGGGAAAAGCATTTTGTCCATCTGGTAGCAATGGTCCAAAACCCATTGTGCAATGCCAATCGTGTAATGTTGGCTATTTTGCAGTTGAATGTGGACCATTGGCTATGTTTTACTTTTAACTCTGTTTGCAAGTCCATGATCATAGGGCTGTGATTTTCTGGTAGGAGAGTTCTTTGCATTATCATTCACCCATAATGGGCCACCCAGTCGAATAATTTCTTCCAGCGTTTTGAAAGATGGGCCCTTCCATAGGATGCTAACCTGAACCAAAATGCAGATTATACCAACTGAGCAGTTTATGATACATCATATCACTTATATATGGAATTCATTGGCTATGGACATTAGCAAAGCCAATTCATTCCAAAGTTTATGTATATTCTTTACTAAGCCAAAGAGATTTTCTATGTACAGGAACTGCTCCATTGCAAGTATTTTCAAGCTTCTATGTACACCAGATCAAGTTACACAACTATAGCCATGTATGAGTCCAGATATGGCGTTTCTCTGTTTCCTTCTGCCCTGTAATATGTATGTATAGAGAGAGAGAGAGAGAGAGAGAGAGAGAGAGAGAGAGAGAGCTGTGATTCCTGCAAATTGATTTCATTGTTGATGAAATTTCAATATTTCATTGTTGATGAAATTTCAATGCAAGGCTACACACCCTCAGGGAAACTGCAAGCTGGTGCCTCTTTCTCTAACGCCAATAACAATTTCTTTTTTCTTTTGCAAATGATTGAGTTTTACTCCTGTATATTTTACCTTTTCATCTGACCGTTAACCATATTAATGAGTTATCGCACATTTGTTTAATCTGGTACTGAATTCGTGGGACTTCTGAGCAATGCCCGAGGGGCTAAAATTGAAAGAGCTCCAACCCATCTTTTCAATAGAGTTCTTTTGACTCCTAAAGATCTCATTTTTCTAGCTTTCAACACCCATTTCGAAATGGATTTCTTGTTTGTAAGCTTGGATGAGTTTTGAATGGTTTTCATGAGGTTTTTGTTGTGTTGGCTTAGCTATTGGATTAGTGTGCTTGAAAAAGAAGATTTTGTTAGCATTTGGGCAAAGGCAAGTAATCTCTATAGGTTGAATGTGGCATGTGTATTTGTGGATTTCATTGTTACTTTTAAAGTTGCTTATTACTTTTTATGTTTTCTTAGACTCTTATCATATGTCTTCCATACAAGTATATGTATTAATGTCAAGTGATTTTTCAACTTCCAGATTTCTATTTGATTGTAAACCTTGTTTCATTAGAAAATCTGGATCTTTGCTTTGATAGGAAATGGGATTTGAATGTTTAGATTTGTGGATTTAATGGTATGGAAATGTGAAATTGACCCCTTGGAGAGCATGGAGGCTCGGGATTTCAGGTTGGTGCCAATTGAAACAGGATTTTGCCCCAGTTATATTTTATCAGCTCCATGTCCATGTCTGGATTTGTGTCCTGTTCCATGGATCCAATACCTGGGACAGAATTTTATTTTTAATTGGTCTTTCTTATGTCCATTATCATTGTCAAAGCCTTGTCCCTAATATAGTGGGGTTGGCTACATGTTAAGTGCACTGACCTTTTACAATAGATGGCTCAAATGAGGGTGTGACTGAGTAGTTAAAAGACCTCTAGTTGAGGGCACCCAAAGCAATCAAACTGGCAAAACAGGTGAAATAAACAGTCTCAAGAGTGCTTTATTTTGAGGTGCAAGAACAGATCAATGATTAGTATTACACACTGAAATTTTCATTGAAGGACGGTAATAAGGAATTATTCTCTGACACTTGATAATGAAAATTTCATATTTATGGAAAGTTTAGTCCTATTGCCAATTATAAATAAATGAAACTTGTGGAGACCCAACCAACCTGTCCATCTCCACTGGCAACAAAAATTTAATCTTGAGATGAACAACATTTAGGGAATGTACATCCTGGTCAAAATGATAAGTCTCAAACTCTGGGCAAAAAGGTATCCCTCTGCTAAGCAGCACAGCACATTCTTAAACTTTTCCCTCTGCAATCCAACTACGCCCAGGTGTTTTCCTTAATCCACTCCCCACCATCTCATCTCTCAAACTCTGCACATCATTCCACCTTCCATCTTCAGCGTACATGTTAGAAAGCATCACTCTATAAGCAGGTTTCTTAGGGTCAATCTCAAAAAGTCGACGGGCTATAGTTTCACCCAACTTCACATTACCATGAACACTACAACCTGATAGCAGCGCACCCCAGATCCCAGAATCTGGCAACACAGGCATGTTTTCAATAAGATGGTAAGCATCTTCCAAATCTCCTCCCATTGCTAGAAGCTTCACCATGTACACATAATGCTCAGTTCCTGGAGTGATGCCAAATCTACTTTCCATTTGTTGGAAAAAAGTCCTGCCTTGTTCCACAAGCCCTGCATGGCAGCAAGCACTGAGAAGAGCAGAAAACGTCGACTGGTCGGGTTTAACCCCATTCACCAACATCTCCTCAAAAGTTTTGATGCCCATATGCCCAAGTCCATTAGAACCAAGACATGAAATAACTGAATTGTAAGCTACTACATTTCTTTCCTGCATCATTTCAAACACCTGAGCACCCAAACTGGGGAAACCGCATTTCCCATACATGTCTATGAGAGCAGAGGAGACCATGACCTCCAACTGAAACCCGCACCGGAAAACATAACCATGAATCTCTTTACCTGGTTTAATAGCCGCTAACCGGGAACAAGCTGACAATACACTAGCAATTAAGATAGGATCTGGTTTCATACCGACATTGATCATTTCGGCGAATAAGACCAAAGCTTTGTCACACTCCCCTGACTGAGAAAACCCAGTTATCAGAGAAGACCAGAGAACCACATCGTGCCCAGATAAGCTGTTGAAAATTTGATGGGCTGAATTCAGGCAATTGCACCTTGAGTACATGCTCACAAGAGCACTACCCACATGAGCATTTAAAACAAGCCCCATCTTCAGACAAAGACCATGAATTCCTAGAACAATTTTAAGCTGGTTTGGATTGCAGAAGCATGACATAAGTCCAACCAAAGTACACCCATCAGGCCTTTCTCCCAATCTCCGCATTCTACAGAACAATTCAAGACCTTGTTGCCAAAGTCCAGCATATCCATATCCAGATATCATTGAATTATACATTGCCAAATCTAGTTCAAGAGTGCCATAAAAAACCCGGCGACCATCATTGATGAGGCCAAGTTTCGAATATGCGCGAACAAGGGAGCTGCTAGAAACAGCATCTGAGCCTAACCCGGAAACAACAACACACCCATGGATCAGTTTAAGACCTCCCCCATCAGTTAGTTCAGACAATGCGCGCAATACACAGGCGAAAGTGAAATTGTCGGGTTTTGTTTTCGGAGTTCCGCATCTGGGTGAAGAGTGAGAATCCATGACTGAAGTTACTGTGCTGGAAATATGCCCTGATCATTGAATTCCACAGATAGACACTTCGTTGGGGACTTTCGTCGAACACCTGGCGGGCGGTGAGGAGATTGCTGTTAACCGCATATAAACGGAGGATTCTAGTGGCAAAAAAGGGGTCAGTTGAGAGACGGGATTTGATGACAATGGCATGTAATTGTTTGGTTTTGGGAAGGGAGTGATAAGATTGGGAGAGTTCGAAGAGAAGGGCAGTTGGGACATTGGGCATTCCAACGGTCGAAGGAATAAGAACTAGTTTTTAAAATATTCTATAGAGGCAAAAGATCGAACATATGAGGCTGATAAGAAAGACTCAGTTTTGATCTGAGTTAGGGTTGACTCGATTTACTGAGTCACCAGGTGACTTAGGGTCCTCCAATATTCACATTTGGCAATCCTAAATCCTCCAGGATTTGTTAAAAAAAAAAAAAAAAAAAAAAAAAAAAAAACTGGATTGGGGCAAGTGGAAATTTCCTTTTTGGAGGAGTTTTAGATCCAAACCTCACCCTGAGGATTCGAAAATCCTCGATTGTACGGATTTATGCATTGATCAATTTTTTCAGCTATATGCATCGATACATACTATTATCGACGCGAAATCGTCAGCTATACAAATCTTCAACGAGGACCCCTCAAATTTATAGCAGGGAGTTCTCTAATCTGCGGATCTCACTCATTACCAAACTTGCCGTAGTGCTTTGATCATTAAAGGCACAAGCCAATTGAAGGATCAAAAATCATTTGTGTAAAAGGTCACCTTTTTGACAAGGACCTTAAGCCTATTTCAATGGTCACTCACCAGCCCTTTTGATTAAGGATGATCACTACCCATTTATATAAAAGGGTCACCTGTCATGTGAGCCTCTGCATAATCATTCTTTGGGAAACAACTATGACAACCACATGAAATGTACTTAAATATTGGTTTTCTGCTATGGACCTCATTAATACAACAAAAGCTTTAGGACTGATGCAACACTGTCAAATCAAATCCTATAATTATTTAGGAATGCTTTTGCAAGTAGCCTTTTCTTCCTCTTGGGATGGCTTACACTCTTAACATTGCATAAATTTGCAAATTGAGAACAAAATATTGTTTACACATTTGACTCATTCTAATTGGATTTCTAAAACAGACATTATAATTTGGTAGTTTTAAATTCGAAAACTGTAAGAAAAAAGGCTGGGAAGATGAAGCATAATCATTTGTTGATACATAATTCCTCTAAAGTTAAACTATCAGAGGCATCACATAGACTAATCAGTTTCTATTCTTAATCTTGTTTTTACAACATTTCAATTACATCCCTCAAAACTCTCTTCCAAGGCAATATGTCCACTGAGATTTAACCTTTTTATACATTAAACTTACAACTCTAACGAAAACACAAAAATAAAAAATACATCGGCTGTCAAAGAAATATCACAAAAAAAGACCTAAATTGCTTTAAATCTACACAGTAGAATGATTAAAAATTGAAATGTGGACACTCGGTGTTCCAATCTTTTCTATTGTACAAGTACTCAAGCCTAAAGCCCTCAACTAAGAGTAAAAAGTCACGAAGCCACCACAAAGTCTTAAGCCCTCAACTAAGAGCAAAAAGTCATGATGCCACCACAAAGTAGTCCCTAATTGTTCTTTTCAATGAGGGTGGCGGGTTCAGAACTGAAGATGGGCTTTTCATCTCAGCTTCAGGAGTCTTTTGTAGGTCCAGTTCCTCCTTTAAAAGGGACCCCATAAATCTTCTCTTCTCTGCAGATTCAGGTGTAAACAATTTAGTATGGCTGGGAGATGGGTGGTCCATTGAGGTTTTCTCTGAAGGACTGGGGCTGTTGGCTGTCTTCTTAAGACTTGGAGGTCTGTCCTCTACCAGCCTTTCACATTCCATGGTTGGAGAAGCAGTTATTCTCTTTCGGATCCTAGATGGAGATCTTGAATTTTGCCAACTACCTTTCTGAATGTTCCATATGCGTACCTATTAAATGTAGCAAAGTAAAGGAGATTGTTATCTACAATGTGAAGTGAATTCATTTCCTAAATGCAGTACAGCGCTCTATCAAACTGCAGTACTTCTTTTAAGTATATATACAAAATGTGGAAACAAATGCCAAAAGAGGGAAGGGAGAAATGTAGGCATTTGCATACAGAAACAGGTTTCCAACTTCCAAGTGACATTACCATTATCATCATCACCACTAAGAGCCGTGTCTGGACCAAACCTGGCTCAGTCGTAGCAGGACCCAGCATAAATATTTGCCCAATGGACCAGAGCTGGCCTTCTAACCAAGATCCTTTAAATAAATGGGCTGGACTTGGGCCTAGGCCTTAAGGTTGGTCAAGCACTGTGATAGGCATGTCAGTGCGAGACCAGCCCATTGCCACTCCTAGGAGTCAAAACCCCAGGTTCAAGCATATTTATTAATGTTATGGTCAGGCCCAGGCTGACTGGATTTGGACCCCTATGAGGCTGTCTAAGAACCAGCCAACTGCCACTCTAGGAATATGGCAACATCCAGAATTGATTTTCACCAACCACTGAAATGTTAAAAAATTTAGCGTGGAGCCAACCATTTTGTCATTGAAATATTTGACAGCTGGAAACTGCGATATTTTGCCCTACTAAAATAGTCAATCATCAGAAATACTTTAGTTTCTTACATACCCATCTCTGAAGTTTTCTATGTAGTGAGATCTTCCTCATAGAAGAACTCAATCCAAGTTACAAGAATAGTGAATCATGCATGATATTTTTCAGTGATTGGAAGAAGAGACGGCAGACAAATAGAAACAATGATAACTGCCACACATACCATGAAATCATCAGATGAAGTAGCAATCTTTCCAGTCTCTGATGAACACCTGCAAGACATCAGAGAGAAAAAAAATAAAAAAAAAATGAAGCTCGTGAAAACATAGAATGCATTGGCCAATTGTCTTTATACCGAATACATACCAATCTACAGCAGTAACTTCTCCTTCATGGCCTTTCAACTCAACAGGACCTACTTCAGGGTTATTTACCTGGCAAAGCATTTTCCCCAGTCATATCCAAGCTAAAAAGAACCGGAATGAGAAATGTGTTCCAAAGAAACCAATATGAACCTGCCACATGTATGCATTTCCATCACTAGAACCACCTAGTATGTGAGAAGCATCAGGGCTAATAGCTGACTGCAATTCCATAATAGAAATATAAGAAGCCAATAACATTTCATTAGTACCACCCAGTAACAGACAACTGCTTTATTATGAATCTGCTAATTTCCCTGGATTTAAGCGATTACCTTTACATAAAATGACTCAATTTGGCTGCCTGAGAAAGTTCGTACAGGACCCTTGTCGAGTTGAAGCACATTGTATAAGTAAATTCTGAAGAAAAGCAAAGAAAATATTTGGTAATGTCCAAGACAAAATATGCTAATTTAAATTTTAAACATTGGTTTGCACAACTATCAATGACCTGACAATACCTATTGTCCATGCAAGAAGCTGCAAGAAATACACCATTCATATCTTGGGATAGAGAAGATATTCCATGTAATCTTCTTTCCTGAATAGACAGAGAATTTGAACAAAATCACCATCAAGTATTTCAACAATGCTATTGCATGTCAGAGAATTCTTACAAACAGAGCACCAAGAGATTAAAAAAGCTATGTTTTGACCAAAAGTGAAGATTTGTGCACTAGGAGAAAAAAACACCCTATGTGCACTTACTTCTTTTGTGGATGGCTCAAAATGTGGATGTGTTTGAGTAATTGATGCTTTCAAGTTGCGGGTATCCCAGAATTTTACAATACTGAAAAGCAATGAAACAGTTAAGCAGGTGAGGTATAAGGCACATGGTAGTGTAGAATAATTTTTAAGACAGTTGGCAAAGTTTCAGCACTCAGGGAAAGAGCAGTCCCTGTTAGCATTAAATAATATTTTTTATTGAGAAATAATATTGTATGAAGATTCCAACCAACCTGTCCACTGCACCTGCACTGGCAATGGAAATTTCATCTTTGAGATAAAGAACTGATGTTATGCTCATGTTAGCTGCCTGCAAGTGATGAGATTTCATTGAACATTTATACAGCATAAAGTAGCATTATCAATGATTATTTATCACAAAGGCAGTTTTATGCAAACCTTGCCACGCCTCCCTCGTTTCCCTTGGTGTGACACATGAGCCCTTTGACAACAGCAACTGACCTGAACAACAAATAATAGAAATTAGCAATAAGTGAAGAAACATGATTGAGCCTGAAGCTATAAATTCCAATTAAGAGAAGGGCGCAGATGCAATATAACAACACAAGACTCACTTGAAGCATGCCTCCCTGCATCCAGTTGTTGAACTAAACTTGGATCGTAAGTCCCAAAGAGCAAAAGATCCATCTCTTGAACCAGAGACAACAAGGTCTGTTCCAATAAATATATAATATTCAGCTTCAGATATTCTATTGTTTATTGACTTCAATTAAGACTGTTGGGAGTCTACATGAAATTCATAAACCTACCAGAGTTGGATGGATGTGAAGAAAGTGACTTCACACTGCCTGTGTGTTCCATCATAACACCAATGCATTTTCTTTTCTCTGCATCCCATATCTTTATCTGATGGAATTCAAAGGGAGTAAGTTGTTCAGTGACCGTTATGCGGCATAGAGGAGAACGTATGCGATGGCTTGTTAACAGGCTAACATAACAGGTAAATTAATAGACTTGAAAGTAAGTAGATTACAGCAAATATTAAGACAACCAGATTTAACTATAAAAGTGATACATGGGAAGAAATACAAACAAAACAAATTTCCAACTTACAGTTTGATCACCAGAAGCAGTGAGAATTTGGGTATCATCCTGCAATATCAAACAAACCAAATTAATACCTGAATAAAGGGAGTGCAGAATCATATAAAGTATCTGAAAGCTTGAATGAGGATCTGAAAGGCACTAATTTAAAGGAAAAAAAATGATCAATGTATGAAAAGAAAGAACAAATATTTATTCATGTGTCTAAAGATCTAAACTTTTCAAACAACAAAGTGATGTACCTTTATCCAGCATACATCAAAAATGGCATTATGATGCGCAATCCAATCACAAACCCTAGCTTCTATTAAGGCAAACAGAAAGCACATATCAGCAAAAATTTTAAAAAAAATAAAGGAAAATAAACAAACCCCTAAACCCTAAACCCAATTCATTTATAGAAAAAGTGGATGGAGGGGGCATCAAACAGAACCTGCATTATCTCCGCAAGAAGCGAGAGCAGGAAGTTTCCGACGCGTATCGTAGAAGCTAACATATCCATCCTCATCCGAAACCGCAAGAAAATGGGAATTTCTATTTGACTACAACAAAATAAGCAAACAGCAAATCAAAAACCCTAAATTATGAAACTTTTATAGAAGAGGCAGAAATTATTTGAGATTGATTGCAAAAACAAAAACAAGAACAAAATTTACCTTGCAGAATGAAACTGAGAGTGGAGGAGTGGAGATACCATCGTGCTCGATCGTAACAACTCCGGTGCCGGGGCCGCCGGAGTCCGATGAAAGATCACCAAAATGAGGTCTTTTTCGTACTGGAGAAGGATCAGAGGTGGAGATTTGGAAATTAGAGGTGAAATTGATGTTGAAATGGAAGTGGAGATGAGAAGTTCTTACCTTTGAAGCCATTGAGCTCTCTGGTTTTGAGGTCTTGGAAGAAAGATGGGGGCTTTGAGCTCTGCATCTTCTTAGGGAATTGGGAGAGAGAGAGAGAGGGGGGGACAGAGGTTTTGTTTGGATTTAGGGTTTAGGGTTTTCCTCTTTACTGTTTGCAGTGGCGCGAAAGAGGAACCTGGCGGGAGCCCGCGAGGTTGATTTTTGAAAGTTCGAAAAATGTGGCGCGGAATTGAAATCTGCACGCGGGGATGAGGTTGGAGTTTGGACAATTAGGCCCTCCCCAAGTCCTAGCAGCATGTGGGCCTGGTCCTCCAAATGTTTGAAAATGAGAAATGGTTTTTTTATTTTTTTCCTTTTTTATTCAAACCCATCAATTTAAGGGGCCAAGGTTGGACAATGCTAAGCATGTGAAAAAAAAAAATGGAGGATGGAGTAAATTTAAAAAAAAAAGCATATTAATTTTTAGAATTTACAGGGGTAATTAAGAATTTCTAACTTTTTTAAGTTTTGAGTGGGGGCTTTAGCCCCTAGAGGATTGTACTTGGGTTCGCTCCCGGCTTGACCTTCTTAATTTTTTTTTTTAATATATATGTGTATATATAAAAGCATATTTGTAGGGTTATTTGAGTGTGATTCTTATGTGGTTTCTTATGTAATTTTTGTGTAAATAAGTCATGTGTGATTCTTATGTATTTTTCTTTTTCAATAGCTGGTCTATAAAATGTTGTTGTATATATGGATTTATTTAAGCATGTCTATGGGTTCATTTGAACAGAAGGAAAGATGTTCTCTAGCGAGATGATGGATATTGGAAGAATGGATTAGTGCCCTTTTTAAGAGGCCCGCTTGTACGACGCAGGAGGGGTCCTACCTTGCAAAGGGTCTCGATGTGAGATCCATCGCCCCATTGCTCATAGGAGAATATTTCCTTCTTACTTGATTTTTACGTGAGTTCATGATAGCATGTAATTATTTTTCTTCAATTATTGAGTCTAATATTTAACCTCATATCAAATTTAATTATAGTTACCCACTTCATTGATTGGACACAAGCAAAGTTACAAAATCCTAATGCAATGTTTTAAAGGAAAAATACAAGACAAATTTTCCTTTAAAAAAAATAATTAGTTCCATTTTAAATCTCGAACTTAAATTATTTGACCATGCCATTTTTATGCATTGTTAAAGAATGCTCGTATTGTCTTATATTATCTTCACAAATTTATAGTCCTTGTAATATGAAAATAGAATTGGGAATCCTGGGATGTCTCTGTGGATATGACTCCTGATCTCACCATATCTCCCAAGGATCTCTGGCTAGGTTAGATAGATAGCCACCACACCATGTTAGCCCCAAAAAAAATATAAGTAAAATTTTAAAATTTCATGTTTGCAATCATAGACATTTACTTTGCCCTATGACAATGAAATTGGAAGAACACAAAAACAAACAGAGAAAACCATGTGCATCAAAATTTTTACCCAAATCTTTATCTGCCTTCTTTCTTTTTTCTCAAACCCTGTCTATAGGGTACTGGGCCTGGGTCAGGCCCGTGCTAGCCTAGGCCCTGAGCAGTAAGCACCCTTGCTCAACTCCCCATGTGCCTTTGCATCCATGATCCAACCACACCTAACTCCAACTAGGTTACCAGGGTAAGGTTCCAAACCTCCCAAAACCCTAACACCCCAGTGCTCCAAACCTAAACAAACAAGAATGCAAAGGGTAAGCAGGGTTCCAAACCTAAAACCTCAGTATCAAAAACATCCATCCAGGTCCCTTTCTACCAAAACCCTAACATTCCAAACACCCCACCTCTCTTTCTTAACATGTTTCTTTCTCTCATCCATTTTTTTTTCTCTCACAATGTGAAGGGAAGGGCAAAGATGATGAGTGCTACATATTCTGACACCTCTTGTATGAGAAGGGCTGTTTAAAGCTCTTCCTTGAGCAAAAGTAGCAACTCTCTGAGCCCATTTTGTTGTCATCCACTCTATATTTCCTCCTATTTCACTTCTTTTTTTTTTTTTTTTGTTGTTGTTATCAGTACTGTTTTATTTGGTTTCATGTTTTTATTCTTTTGGCATGAATGATCCGTTGTAAAATAGGCTCAGGCTTGATATGCACCGTTGGATGCGTGAGGTCTCACTCCTGTTTGGCTTCAAACCCCTTGGGGTTGGTTTGCCTTCTACCATTCTACGCATGGATGAGAAAGAGTTTTTTTTTATTATTACTCACATGTAAATGAGGGAAAAGCTACGAGACTCTGCATCATAGGTGTGGCTACTTTAAGATTTTCAATAAGTTCATTCATCATCCTTTACACCCATCGTATTCTTTGCATCTATAATTTTAGAAAGTATTTCGTAGGCCCTACCATTAAATTGACTTGTTGATTTTAAACATGTGCTTCGGCTTTTCTTTCCACGGGGAAAAGAAGAGAGAGTAGATAAAGTTGAATCATGTGGTCAAGATTTTAATTAACCCAATAGTGCGCATCTTGTTGCATTAAATAAAATTATATATATATAGGAGAATATTCATATGCATTTATCCCTCACCATAGGGTGAAATATACTTCCGGTCATATTTGGTCATATGTATAAAATCAATATTTATGTACAAAAAGGAAAAGTTCTCTTACCATAGAATGAGGGATGGATGCGCATTGAATGTCCCTTTAAGAATCAATGAATGGATTGAATTTCTTAAAAATAGACTTCCACCCCTATACATAATACAGCATGCTGGTGTATTGTAGCTTTGCCCCGTAAAGGATTCATATGTGAAACACCTGTGTTTGGATTGATTTATTTTTCAATATCAGAGGTTAACGCAGTTGTTTAGAACTAATATTTTGAGAAATTTAGTTATAAAGTGAGCCCCACAGATGGATTCATCATGACACTCCAAACTCCGTTGGAGTGGAAACTGGATTTTTGCATCAGGGGTGGGTTGGGACAACAAAACCCAAACACTTCCTTGAGAGGATTGGGTCGGGGCAGGTCTCGCGGTTTATCCCCAAACAGTCTCTCGTGAATCTGAGTGAAGTTTGGACAAACAAAAAAAAGGGTTCTTAATAGATCCAAACATGAAAGGAGAACTCTTGTTTCGTAGAATTAGGCAAGTGGGTAAGCGAGTATAGTCAACAATTAATTTTTTTCTAGGGATAGATTCTTTGACTTAGGCAGCAAGTGGGTTAGAGAGTATAGTCGACATTTCATTTGTTCACTTACTTTAGGCTCGGTACCCTACAATTCCTTTTTATATAGAAACTACTCTATATGCTTATTTACATAGCATTTCTCTCTCTCTCTCTCGATGGGTCTATCTGTTTGGCTGTATTTCGCCATATTTGTCTCATATCTGAGCAGTTTTCCGGCTAAATCCATTGAAGCAGCTTTCAGTAAGGAGAGAAATTTCTATGACCCATATGTTCATGTGAGCAATGAAGTCATTAGGGGCAAAGCAGCCATTGCAGGACGTAAGATTGGAACAGTTGATACAAGTTCAAGCACACGAAAGGCAGCTTTCTGGTCAGATGTGTGGCTTTCTGACAAGCGGAAGAGCGTATATGCTCCTCGTCCACCTTCATCTAGTCCCATGAAGAGCATGAACAAACCAAGGTCTCCTCTTGCTCCTTCTCCCTCTACTATAGAATAAATGTAAGGTGTGAAACAAGGAAAAATATAGAATAAATGTAATGTTGAATTGTATCATCTATGAAGTTATTTTTAGCCTGTGTTGGTTTGATTTGTATGTGATTATCAATTTGGACAAAAGGTCTGTGTTTTAGATGTGCCAAAGAAAATATAGAATAAATGTAATGTTGAATTGTCTCATGAATACAGTTATTTTTAACCTGTGTTTAGTCTGATTTGTGGATGTGATTATCAATTTGGACTTTGTGTTTTAGATGGGCATAGCCGGAATCACTCAAAAAAAAAAAAAAAAAAAGCCCTCCCTCAAGATTGACAATGTATAAAATGAATAAAAAATTTTTACAGTGTTTTCAAAGTACTCAAGCAGAGTCAAGCTTAGCAACCAAGTTTTATTAAATAAAATTCAACCATATTTAATTATAGAATGTCATTTATTTTGGATGGTTAAAATTTTTAATAAGTGAGCTCCATTGTGAATTTCCACATATATGTGGAGCTTCAAAGGATCTGAAATCATGAATTCAGCCCTATTACTCATGGTTTTGTACCCATTCCCATAAAGACTTACAGTCAAAATATGTGAAGAAATTTATTACCAGAATTAAAAAAAAATGGATATGGAGCATATTTTTGTTCCAGGTTAGTATCGGATATTTTTGGATTCACATATATATATAGATCCATACATTTTTTAACATGAGGACTTGGATTATGGACCAGATCAGAGCACAAGGATGAATGTATCTACAAATATAAATTGAATCTCACATTTATGGCCTCTTTATCTATCTAGATCTGGCCCTGGATAAGGGTTCATTGAGTCTTTAATCAAGTTTAGAACTTTATTTTTAGGTTGTGTGGGTTGAGTGAGAAATGGAGTAGCGAAAGATGGAGAAAGAAGAGAGAGAAGAGTAAAAAAGGAGGAAACGAATACACAAGTGGTGTTATTGTTGCTCAAATATTTAAAACAAGCGATAATATGTGGGAGGGCCTTTTCTTTGCATTTGAAACTATGATGTCCCTTTTTGTGTACGGGCCATCTAAGGGATTGTTTTCGTAAAGTCTTCTTTTAAATTTTACTCTTATACGAATTAGGGCTATCTTACGATTTATTGACTGTGCGATAAAAGTTGTGATTAATAAGTATAAGAGGATTGGTACTCGCTTGTTAGATACTTGTTTGAGTCGATCGCGCGCCTTAACAAGGGAATGGAAAATTTGGTCCATTACTAAACCATGGTTGAATTGGAGGCAGACAATGATGAATATGGGATATCAAGCTGATGGAGTGATCCTATTGCATAGTTCCAAGTCCTGAAAGTTAAAATGGCAATGGCAATGCATCGCGCAAATTTATTGGGATGATGTTTTGAGATAAAATATATTTGGAGCAATATGAAAATTGGATGGATCCCATTATAAGCACCATTGTATATGAATGAATTGATTTAAATAAATGTGGCTTCAAGTATGCAGACTCAGGAGTACTGAAAAAATGAAAAATCTAAAGATTCCCAGTGTCTGTATGTTACAACGGAAAAGGAAGACCCAATCCAAATGGGACCAAACTATATATAAATATATATATCTTAAAATACTAATAAATTATAGGCTATTATATAGTAGCAGAAATTCTCCTTTTGAGATAGGAGAGTTTTTGAGAATTTTCATATATATATATATATATATATATAGGGAGCGCTACACTGGGCATTTTTTTCTAAAAAAATGCCCTTCCTAGTTTGGCCCATTGGAATGTATGATGATCATGAAAGTTTATTGGATGGAAAGATCTATATGAGGTGTACCTACATGCAAAATCTTGAGCCCATAAAATCATCCTAACCTTTTGATCCTTAACCCTGAAATTTAATGGTTTAGATACATCATTTTATTATGATTTCAATCTAACGGTGATGAAAAGTTTGATGAATGTCAAACTTGAATTTGTGACTATTCATTGGGGGCAATGTGTGTGAAAAGACTTGATTAACACAATATGAGCTCCATGATAAAAAAAAAGAGGGGTGCCAAAAAGGGCGTTTTTAAAATGGGGTATTTTTTAGAATTTTTCATATATATATATATATATATATATAAGTTAGTCTCGTCAAAATTCCATGAGATCCGTGGCATGCAAGAGATATGAATTAGGTGATGAGATTGAATTGATAAAGTGGGTCCCCAGGTGGGCCCATAAGTTGTCTCCCATTTCATTGCTAAAGCTACTGGTTGCGGGCGTCCAGACACTACAAATGGCGTCTAGTCAGCAGAATTCTTTCAATTTTTTTCAGAAATTTAATTTTACAGATTTTGTAAAGCTTTTATAGGTGCATTGTTTTAGAAATATTATTTCTTAGTTTAAGATATATATATATATATATATATATATATTTTTTTAGTTCTATGGGGTATGCCCCTTGGGGATGTTCTAAATTCTAATAACCATGTTGGTTTTCGGACTTCTTTTTTTTACATTAACTTATTTGAGAAAATAAAAAACTAACTTATTTTTCAAAGAAAAAATATGTATAGTATTTTATACTATATTTATTATATTATGTACATAGTCAATATATTTTTTGAAAAACTGTGGGCACTTTGGAAGAGTCAACTTCTTGGGAACTTGCGAGCACGCAAATCCAAGTTTGAAACTCTTCCTAAAACATCCAAGGCGAAAGGTAGAACCATTGGATCACGTTCGGTAGTTTTGAGGTGAGTTTTTTTTTTTTTTTTTTTTCTTTCTTTTTTGGTATCAAGCTAAATTGGGCTCGCTTCCTTGCATACTTATATATTATATAAAAGGAGTAGAATCCGCAAATATAGAAAGAGATTCCGCACATGTGAGGAGAAACGAGTTTTAAACATGTGAGGAGAGGACAACTCGCATATTATCAAAAAAGAGATAGTTTTTCTAAAATAAAATAAAATAAAAAGGAGAGGTAGTTTAGACTTTTGAGGTCATGAAATTAAGTTTCCAACAAAAACATGAAAACCTCCTCAGTTTTAAATGTTTTACAATGTGGCCCTCTAGTCAAACCCTCTGGTTACGCAATTGCTACGCACAGCCTATTCAGAGCTATGATTTCAGGCCTATGAAGTAGATTTGAGCCTATGTTTTTTGGCCTAATTATTAAACATTCCAAGCTTTGACCTGACCCAGAGTTCTACCACCAAAATGCTTTGGATCTAAACCCTGAAAACTAGAGCCTAATTATTAAACATTCCAAGCTTTGACCTGACCCAGAGTTGTACCACTAAAATGCTTTGGATCTAAACCCTGAAAACTAGACCCGATAAGTTAACAGACCATGCTTCACAAAAGAAAAGAAAAGTTATATATATATATATATATATATATATATATATTTATAAAGAGACCAAGGATGGACAAGATTCAGGTCAGCCCCATCTGACCTATGATAACAACTCCATCTGATTAAGTTCGACTTCATCCACTGATTCTCCATTTTCTTCTAAAAAATTCCAACTTTTCGCATGCATTTTGACAATATTGCAGCCTTGTTTTCTACTTCAATTTCCAACTTGCGCCATCTTTTTTTGACAATCACACTCACATCTCCATCAATTCTCTGTGTATATAAAGTGAGCCACAACCTCACTCTCACACATACAATGAAGTTATCTCTTGCCATCATTCTCCCTGCCAAAGAAGCCCGGCCATGTTGTCCACACATCAAAGCCGAGATTGAGTTCTAATGACCCACTTGATCAACCAATGTATGCAGATAACACCGAGAATGCCATTGGTCGTCCGAGATCAGATGGCCCACCATCACCCAACGGCTATGATTTGTGGCTTTCCGACAGGCGGGGAATCACACCCACTCCCCCTCACCACAGTCCTATATATGGCCAGGAAGCTCCTCCCAGTCCTGGTGCAATAAGCCCTTAGTAAGAACTGGCATTAAGAGCCTTGAGGTGAATAAGCTATATAAACCTTGATTGATATATAGGATTTGAAGAAAGAATAGTTTGCTCAGTGCTCACCACGCCGCTGCGTATTCTACCCATATAAACCTCAATATAGGAGTTGAAGATACATTTATGTGTAAAGTAATATGGCAATTTTAACTATTCGTGCATGGTTTAGTGAATTTTCAACTCTAGTAACTTTCTATTCCTATTTTTGTGTGTTTGTATGACCAAGTGTGGCTGGATTTTTTTTATCCTATAAAGGGAATTTGCATACTCGAATCCCACATTTATTCAAATCAATCCATTCATATACAATGGCGCTTATAATGGCATCGACCCAGTTTTCATATTGCTCCAAATATATTTTATCACAAAGTTTCATCACAATAAATCTGCATGACGCATTGCCATTGCCATTTAACTTTCAGGACTTGGAACTACCTAATAGGATTACTTCATCAGCTTGATATCCTATATATTTATCCTTGTCTCTCTCAAATTTTTTTTTATGACCTCCCCTTTTACATTTCTCATTTGATATACAATTTCTTTAGATGTTCAAGGGTTTTTCATTTTTAGAATTCTCCAAGTTCTTAAAATTTTAATTTTTGAATTTCCCAGGATCCAGAATTTGTGAATTCAGATTGATAAGTTATGAGGAATATATAGGGGTGACCATGGGCTGGACAGGTAAGGCTAAGGCATATCCAGGCCAGGCCCAACTTTAAAAACACTGGCCTAGGTCTGGACCAAGCCCGACACGGGCCGTAGAAGTCAAGCCGGGGCTGGATATGCCTTACATGGGCATTTGAGCAATTGCTTAGACTAATTAAATATAATCACATGCATTCCTTGCGTGGACTGGGCTTTGGGCTTTCAATCATTTAATCCAAGCCCTACCCAGTTATTAAATGAGCTCTAATTACATATCCAAGTCCGAGCCCAAAGCGGGTTGAGCTCGAATTGGGCTCAGGCTGGTCTTGGCCGTGAGCACCCCTATTGAGGAACTCAATAGAAAAATGATAGTTACTGCTCATGGACAATTTTAGATATTGATCATAATACATCAATGGTTTCTTTCTTTCGTTTTTTTTTTTTTTTATTCCATTGATGAGGGTGTCTCGCCTCTTTTCCTACAATCCATAGAGGGAAGGGAAAAGGAGGTGTCTCGATGACTCTACAAATAACCACTTTGTATCTCTACGTACATCTCTCTCTATGTGCATATATAATAGAACTTTTTCTGAGGACCGCTTATTTGCATTAAATACATAGGAATTGAATATATATGATTTATACAAATAAGTGGTTAAAAATGGAGATTAAATGGTGAATTTTCAAAAATAAAAATAAAATAATCTTTTCTTTTAAGGAAAATAGAATCAAAAGAAAATTGGAAATGAATTACTAGGGTGATGTTTTGTTTGTTTTTTCCCATATTCTTTTGATTATGTTTCTCTAAAAGGAAAAGATTATTTAAATCTCATTTTTGAAAACTTACCTTTATGTTCATTTTTAACCACTTATGGTATAAATCTTATGCATTTTACTCCTAAATGTAAATAAATAGGCCATTTTCTTTTCCTTTAAGGAGCCTAATTCATCCCCTCATCTATGATTAGCGTTTAGCATGCAACTATGTGGACCCCATAAAAATGTTCTTATTTATATTAATGAACGGTTCTCCCTCCCTCCCAGGCCTTTTAGACTGGTGAAAATATCCCTACATAAATGTGTACAAATAAAAAAAATGAAAACCCCTGCAGCCTTTGAAATATCAAAGCCCTTAAAGCATTAGTTAGATATTTTCTAGGGGTTTTATGAAAATTGTGAAATTTTTTTTTGCAAAATTTCTTAATTTTTAAAAAGATGTTTTTAATGGTTTAAAAAGAGATCCTTTTGATAGATGAAGCTATTTAAGACTGTATAATCTATAAAAACGTGCCTTATTAAGTGATAAAACCCACTTTACTATATGATTCTCCAGAACTCTATTCAGAGTAGGCAAACAGCCCCCAGAGAATCTGAGTGAAGTTGGACAACAACAAAAAGGTTTCTTAATATATAGATCCACACATGAAGAAAGGAAAACTCTTCACCCTAGGCAAAAATCACTTTTAAGTGTTTTGACTTCTCATCATTCTAGTATTCTAAATGCTTGAGAGAGTTTTGAGAATTTGAAATTCCAGTTGAAATGCAACATTTGGGAATTTTCAAATTCTCATGGACAAGAAATTTTGTTGTTGGGGATTTTTGATAGCATGTCAATAGTTGTCCTTCAAGCTCTTAAATTTCTTATTTGATTTATAAATTATTTAGATATTGAAGGGTTTCAATTTTTAGTTTAGAATTCTCCAAATTTCTTAAATTTAAAATTTTCAAATTTCCCAGGACCCAGTATTTGTGAATTCAGAGGGACAATTTTTGAGGAATCCAATACACAAGAATGGGTTCTTAGATAACCTCTGACCAATTCCAATTCTGTAATGAGGGCTCACGTACCTAGGCAAGACTTGCAGAAACAAAAAAGAAATAGAAACAGAAAGAAGGGTGAAAAAACCATGTGATAGCCTGTTAGATCGGCATTGACTGCAGTCCCAACACATGATATCTGGCATGCACTAAAGTTCCAGTGGTTTTAGGGTGATGAGATTGAGTTGATAATGTGGGTCCCATAGGATGTCTCTCATTCATCTCCATATGTATATTACATTTGTTATATTATATAAATTAGTTAATATATTTTTTCAAAACTGTGGGCACTTTCTAAGCTTGGAAGAGTCAACTTCATGGGATCAACTTGCCAGCTCGCAAATCCAAGTTTGATAGTCTTCCTAAAACATCTATGGCAGTAAATGGTGGAACCATCCGATCACATCTTGGCCCAATTATTGAACATGCCAAGCTTTTGACAATGTAGCTTAAAGACCTGACCTGACCCAGAGTTCTACCACTAAAATGATTTGGATCTAAAGCCTGAAAATTAGACCCGAAAAGTTAACAACCCATGCTTCCACAAAAAAAAAAAAAAAAAAAAGAGACCATGGTTTGACAAGATTCAGGTCGGCCCAAACCTGACCTATGAACCCTGTAACAACTCCATCTGATAAGTTTGACTTCACCTACTCACTTTCCATATTCTTCCAAAAGTATTCCAACTTTTTCAATGCATTTTGATAATGCATAAAAAGCTAAGACCTAGCTCGTTTAATTATTGGATTAGAAATTAGGCCCAGATCCAGCTCACAGACAATAAAAGGTCCGAATCCATCAAAAGCCATGAGCAACCCTACGATTGGTCCATAAAAATTTTGAAAATTTTCATGCAGATGAATGAAATGCAACACGTACAGACACACTTCCTACCCAGCAAGTAATTCATCCCAGTGCAGATTTGTGCCTCCTTCAATGTTGAAATCGACACCATCGAGGATGGCATCGCCAAAGGGCCTAGAAGATGAGTTGCCTCCCAGGTAATGACCCAGAGATACTGTGCGACTTGCTTCGCATCTTCGGTCGATGTCAAGTAATCAAGGTCCAATGCCACCCCCGATGGACAACATCACCTTCACACCTTTGTGTTGGCACTCTCGGATGTCATTGGCTAGACCAGTGCACCCATTGGTTCGGGGATTACAATGATCATCAAGCTCCAGTATGGGTGTTTGACCATTGCCAAACGAACCCAGGAAGGCGATGTTCACGTAGGCGAATCTTCCGGTGGTGCATGTGTCGGGCGAGCGTGCCCTCCTTTCCAGTTCTGACCCCAGTAGATGGAGATGCTGCCGGAATATGACTGTCCAAAAATGGCAATCAACATGACAAACATGCAATAGAGCTTAAAAGCCATGTCTCTCTCTCCAGGTTAGGTGGGCTTTGGAAGTGGGCTTTTATTGAAGAAGTAATTGGCAAGGCCTTGCTTTTTGTAAAATTCCATTGGGTGTCTGTTTATGGTATGGACTGTTGTGTTTGATGGGGATGTCTTGGCTGGGCTTCGATGGAGTAAAAGATGTGGACAAAACAATGGAATTCTCAGGCCCATTTTTGGTTCTGGGCCTCATTTATGCCCAGAATCCAGTATGGTTTTGGAAAGCCATTTCTCTTTATCTCTCTCTATATATATATATATATATATATTTACTAGGAACAGGAGTACAAGACCCAGCAACAGAATATTTCTTCTTGTGGGCCGATAACTCAGCAAGATAACTTGACCATACTTTCTTTCAGCTTGGGAGATGCGACTGGGAAATGCTAATTCGAATCCCTTGGATAAAATCAGAACAAGCCCTATTCAAATTCTCAATTTTTACTAACAATGTATATCGAGGTTAGCCCCCATCATGGTTTAACACCTAAACCTACCATCACAATTTAAAGACTCATTCTGAATTGCCTTGACTCAGGTACTCGGCCATCATTGTCTGAGTTACCATCACCTTTTTAAACATTTTGGAATATTAGGGACTGGATGGGGTCTCCAATATTTTGGACAATAAGGGCTTGAGGAGCCCACAGCCAAATGCCTATCAGCATTAAACCTAAAGCCCGGCCCAGTGGATAGGGGACAGCTGATAATATTGTGAAAATTTGCTAACAGTTGGATGGTTTTAACTTCTAGGGGGAGTTGTAATTCGTGGAAATCAAGGGAGAGACAAAGCTATAACAAGGAATTTGTCTGGACTTTATTTGGAGATTTGTGTCTCACTTTGTGATTGGAAGCAATGTATGGAACCACTTGTAGAAGATCCAAATTTCTCATTATAATTATTAAATCACTTAGTGAAGGTTTTTATTTTTTTTATTTTTATAGCATGTGGCAAACATGGTAGGTATTTTGCATTAGAAATGATCTCAGGCACTCAATGCAATACGATCATGGGGCTACCCTTGCTTGATTGAATCTATTCATTGATATAGTGTTTGAAGTGCAAAAATAGGGTGAGAGAAAACAGGCGATCTGTAGAGTCCCGCTATATATGTCATAAATATTTACATGAGAATTGTCTACGTGATTTTATGCAGGCTCCTCTATGAATTAACACGATTTTAATTTACGCTCATCCAGCTGTTACTCGGTGTCAGATTAAAACCCAAAAATACTTCATTTTAAAACCATTAAACTTGACAACCATAGATCAAGGGATTAAGATTATCTAGTGGGATGTTGGCAACATGGTTTTTTTTTTTTTTTTTTTTTTTTTTTTTTTTTTTTTTTTAAAGTTTTGGAAAACAAAACTAAAGGGTTTTCTTAAAAATAGATAAAAACACAAGGACATAGGAGATAAAGTATTAAATCAAATCCTAATAAAATCTCATTAAGGTTCTTGTGTTTTGTAACCTCTTGCTGGGCTGGAACTCTATTGTAATAATGCAATAAGTATAAACCCTTTTTATATGTATGATGGTGGGATCTACCTTGTCTCTTGTCTCTTCTTCTCACTGTTACTAATCATCACATGTAAAGAGAGAGCTTGTGGACCCCACATCCATCTACATGGTCTGTGGGAGTTGTGAGAATTCTTGATGATAATAGATTTTGAGAAAACCTTGTGCCCTTGCCTGGGAGAGAGCCAGCTTTAAAAGGCATTTGATGATTATCTTAATGAGTTGTTCTACCATCTAAAAGATATGATCACAATCTGTAATAAGATAATATACAATATATATTAATAAATAGTATGGTGGTCTGGATACTATGAAAAAAGACAAATGGCACACAGTGTACGATACTCTATGAACCAATGATGTTCTTACTTTCTACATAACCCCTCAGAAATTCAAGATGCATGAATTGGGTGCAGTCTGGATGCAAGATCCATGAATTTATTATTGTTACTCTTGTTTTTTCTTTTCTTTTTCTTTCTTTTTGTAAATGATGCATGCATTGAATGCAGTGAAAGTTTAAATAAAGAATTGTGACAAAATTGACTAAGAAAGTTTTGCTCTTTGAAAGGGGAGAAAAATCAAATGTGGTGAGATGAAAGGAAGAGAGAGAGAGATCTCTAGAGAGAGAGAGAGTGTGTGTTAAAAAAAATGTTTAAAAATGGTGATGATGTGCATGTAAGTTTGTACTCTAAGAAAATCTCCCCTCTTCTTAAAGTTTTTGAGTTCAGCCAATTTTACTTTATCACAAAAGTTAAAAACAGAAATATCATGTCAAATGGAAAAAGGTTTCTATTAGTTGCTATTATAGGTAAAATACTTGAGCTTTCAATTTAGAATCCATGCTCCACTATAAACTCAGATATGTATAGATAAAATATTTGAGCTTTCAATATTTCAAAACTCATTAAAATGCAACATTTCTTAGACCATAAGTATGATGGTGTTTTAACTGTAGGCTAGTGATAATCATGTTACATAGTATGGTTGTAGTTCCAACTTCTACTATTAATATTCAAAACATGCAGTACTTTTCCTAATTTAATTAAGTTCTCTTTTTTTTTTCTTTATTTATTTCATATTCTACATTAGAACACTTTTTTCTTCCAACAGTTCACCCCTCCCATTTGCATGATGGCAGAAACCTTGCTTCTCATCGTAACCTGTCAAATTTAATTATGCCCCTATGGAATGAGTTTCAACCACCTGAGAAATAATCACCATTGGACTTATTATAAATAGAAATTGTAAAAATAAAATGAAAACTAACCACAAGTGATCGTGACTGACTATTAGATTAGTAGTAAGGCATCTTCCTATCGGATCGATCTTGTACATTGAAACCCTACCAATAAAAAAAGTGTTCATGTGAATCCAACTGTGGCTATTACTCCATTTAGATTAAACTTAGAGGTTTGGATTTGACTCAGTGGCCCTTTCTTCACTTGTGGGAGTTCCCACGTGAACTTTGAATGATTTTTATCTATGTTGTTTATATAAAGAAGGATCTTTGAATTAAACACCCCCCACACCCAATACCCCGTCATTATATGAGAATCGTTTAGGTTGCAAACGGAATGGTTTAGATCGGAACCATAATAGATCTAGATCCAATTTTTTAAATAACGGTTTCGGTTCTGAATCCGGTTCTGACTTCGGAACCTGTTTGTTGGTTCTAGACCCGGGTCCACCTAAAGGACTAGAACCTAGTTTCAAAATTGATTCTAATTTCTTTTTATTCTATTTTTTTTTTATAAATAAACATATCATTTGGCTTATAACAGTGCATCAAGTCTACTATCTCCAATATTATACATAAAAATGTCTAAAAAAATGTTGATTTTGATGGTACAATTTACAATATCAAAGGCTTATATGCCGGGCCCCGGGTCCATAGGTCAGAACCTATAAGGACCTGGAATCGGATCCGTTTATCAATCGGAACCTAAATTAGGTTCTGGACCCGGACCCGTTTATGAATCAGAACCTAAAATAGGTTCCATATCTGATTTTTTTACTGATCGAAACTTTCGGGTAATCAGAGAATCGGATTTCCATTTACAATCCTAAAAATCGTGTCACATTTTCTATTATCTCCATCATGGGCCCCACAAAAAGTTAAATAAAATCGTTCAAGATGAATCCTATCCCTTTAGCTATATATATCTTCACATTTCATTTCAATTGACATGGGTTTTACTTTCACCGTCCAATTGAGCACTTATTAGAACACATGAATAATGCTGTGTCTGCAGCGATGCACTGTAAGTTCCAATCACATTTTCAATCATGTTCAATATTATTGTAGGATCCATTCATATTAATGTGAAGTCCTGGGGATATGCGAGGGGATAAAATTCATCTCGAATGGTCTAAATTATCACTGCATAGGCCCCACAATGAAGATACCAAAAAAAAAAAAAAAAAATGACCCACAAAGCTAAAAATCCCATACAAACAAACAAACCCCTTTGCAAGTGCCTAAAATAAAGTCCCTGTAAGAATTTATATTTTTTTGGGTACACAACTTGTAAGCTTGTACGAGATTAGGGGAAGGCCAAATGGCCAATTCTCTACCACTCTCATCCTACCACCAAGATCCCACCATTAGAGACCACACTTCTTAGAACTTTATCCCTATTGAATTTGGTTGCTTTGTAATTTTCCTAATTTTCAGTGGTGGTGGTGCCACTATATCTGGATATATACATGCATCTTTCATTTAGTCTCATGTTTTCTTGCATGTGATTGAACTCCAAGGGAAAAACGAAGCTTATAAACAGAGACCCCTTTCTTTACCAAGAAGGCGGCCATCCATTGGCCTCCTCTTGCCAGCTCAGTTTTATTCTCTCACTGTTCCCCTGCAGCAATCGCCTTTGTCCAACTCAATCTTCAAGGTAAAAAAAAAAAAAAAAAAAAGAGGGATTTTTGTGTTGATTAATGGGGCTAATCTTTGATATAAATGCCTGTTGATGTGGTTTTTGGTTAGTGTTCTTGTTGGGTTTTTTGTGGGTAATGGTTTCAAGTTGCTGAAGACTCAAGGTAAGTGAAAAAGAGAGAATTTTTACCTTCTTGGTTAGTATGCTTGTAGGGTTTTTAGTGAGTAATGATGTTATGTTGCTGAAGTGGGTAATAATCTTCTCATTGATTTAATTAGTACTGCTTTGGTCTAATTATAACCTTTGATTCTTCTTGGGTTCTACGTTTAGTGGTCAAGGGATTGTTTTTTCTTTGATTTGCTTGTTCTTTACTGGGAGGGATTGGTAAATCTGATATGGGGCTTTTGGGTTTGGTTCCTTTTGTGTCACTATATTTGTTTTGGGAAGTGTGTGATTGGGATTTAGTTTTTTTTTTTTTTTTGTTGTTGTTGTTTCAGTGATGACGGCTATTTTTTGGATTTTTGTTGAGATTTGTATATTGCGTGGTAATTTACGTTTCATATGTGTAACATGCAATTTCTGGACATGTGTTTGATCACTTCATGCTTGCTTCTGAGGAACTCTTACTGAGTTTGAACTTTGAATGGTTGTGCCAATGCATGGAGTAATTTTTGCTGAATGAGATGTTTGTATTTCTTTTTTCACTTTTACAATTTTGAAGCTGGATTTAGTTATTTTAATTTCTTGTATTTTAATTCCATTACCATTAGTGTTTTATATATTTCTTTTGTTGATTACTCTTGCAAGTTGAGGTAGTGATTTTCTGCTTTTTTTTTTGAAAGGTGAATTCTCAAGTGGGCTTAAGATTTCTTCTTTATTGTTAACTTGTTCTCTCTCTCTCTCTCTCTCTCTCTCTCTCTCTCTCTCGCGCGCGCGCTCTCTTTCATTTTTTATAGTTTGAAGTTCTTTGGTGGAAGTAGATTTTTATCAGTATGAACAATTGGGGTTTACCCTAGCAATCTCAACGCTTTTTTTTTTTGAGCTGTAACAAAAAATTACTAATGTCATGAAATATTACAAAATAACAAGCAAAACTAGTCCTTAGAGCTTATGAACCCTTTAAAAAGACGAGTATTCACTTGCAATTGTCAAGACACTTTCTTGATACTGCTGCTTTAGCTAGATTGTCTGTTTTGATGCAGGCTGGCTATTGGTGGCGGACCTAGGATTTTTATTTGAAAGGGGCAGAAAGGCACCAGTATGAGAGAGAGAGATTCCAATGCCTCTTTTTTCATTATTATTATTATTTTACTTTGATGAGAGGAAAAAGATTAAAACATATCAAAACAATGTTACACAGACACTGGATGTTTCAAAGAGGTCTGAATCAACAACAACAATAGATCCAAACCAAACCATCATACCCTTCAAAAGCAAGACACCCAGCACAAACATGTCAATATAAAGGAACCATGGGAAAAACCAAGTTCCCCTCTAGCTTCACAATCCCAAACCAACAACATCACAGGGCATATTCCAATTAGAAAGAAATAAAAATCCAGCAGTTTTGATGGATGCAACTTTCACTTCCACAGCTTCATACCACAACCACCATCATTTATGATAATCTTAACGAATCAATGAAAATGTCCTCCTTTACAAAATAAGAACAAGAAAAAAGAAAATGTCCTCATCCTCCTAACACAGAGATGGATTCGATTTCACAACCAGAGAAAGAAATCATAGAAAGAGAGATAGAGAGAGAGAGTGTGCCTGCCCTGCATTTTTTTAATGGTAAAATAGAATTAAAGGAGCATTGCCAGAGAGAGAGAGAGAGAGAGAGAGAGCACTGCCAGGAGGGGAAGATGACTGGAGTCCGGAGTTTGGAGGGGAGAGGGAGCTCTATGAGAGCAGGAAAGGGATTTCGAAGGGGTGGTAGGAGTTCAATCTTCATACGTGGGGCGACATCTACTTTGAGGTTGGGGCGTGAACCATACAGCCCATAGCCCCTCATGGGCCATTTTCAAATTCAATGGGTGCGACCGCATCCACATCTTACAAAGTGGGTCCGCCCCTGCCGGCTATCACCCTTGGGCCAACATAGCCCATTGGGCTAAGCCCATGGCCTGCCTAAGTCTTGTTTGGCCCAATTAGATACAAAATGGAAGCATGTGCACAACCGGCCTGTTGAGAGGATAAATCAATAGCGATTTATCCTAGTTTTAGTAAATCTTATCATGATTAATATTAGTTGTCTAAAGAGTCCAATTATTGATATCTAGCTTATCATTAGTTAAAGGTTTAGAGAGAGGATCAAATAAAGTGGATTTGCTTAATCCCTAGTAACTAAGATTTAGAAAGATCTAACCAACCATGTAAGGGGCTTCATTCAATCCCTAGAGGTTGTCATTATAAACTTTCTTCTTTCAAGTCACTCACTGTACTTGAATTCTCTCCTTGGTTTTGGTGTTGAATGAAGTCACTTGGTGCAAAACCTTGACATGTTGTTGTGATTATCTTTTGAGTGCTAATATGCGAAAATAACCATTGGTCATTCTTCTATCCTTGCCGCATCATCTGGTAGTAGAGCTAGTTCGTCTTTTGGAGATTAAGTTCTCAATCTTTTCCTCCAATCCTATAATGAAATATTGAGTTTTGTCTTTCGTTGCAACTGCACAAAAAAAAAAAAAAAAAAAAAAAAAAAAGGGAAGAAAAAAGAAAAAAAAGACGTCCCGAAAGAATTCCTAGCTATTGTTTACTTTAGTTCTTCTTTCTTTTCCTTTTCTATTCTTGAATTTCTGCAAAGGCCCTGCTGGTCTAATTCTGCCCCGCATATAGTTCCAGACCTTTGCTGTCCTTGTTCAGTCAAGAACTCTACCTAAAACTCACCCATCCACCCACACACACAAAAGCAAAACCTCCTTAAGACCGAATCCCATTCTAACCCCAAAACTGTGATAAAAACAGTACTAGATTTTCCTTAAATTCCCTGTAGAGTCTGCATTATTGCAACGGCAACTTGTGAATTGATTCTGTCACAGTTTGGCTATAACTCTTATGAGAACCTTGAATTTTAGATTAATTCCATCCCAAATTAAACACCTAAACCTACCCCTATCAACCAACGGACCCGTAGCCAAAACCACTAAACCACTTCCCAATATTTCAACAGTTGTGTAAACTTCTGTTAGAACAGTTGTTGCACATAGCATCCAAAGTAGTCCTCAACCTATCTTCATTTGTTCATTTCTCTTGTACCAGTTCCACTATGGATGATGTTTTTACCTTTTTATGCTGAATTGTACGTCTTCCTTTTTGAAAGAAAATCTACTGTTACCATTATAAAAAAAAAATGATTGGAATCATGATACTACATTCTGCATAAGAATCAAGTGCGGAAGATGACTCTGCAGCATGATCATTGATGTGAGTAGTGAGTTACAATGATAGGATTGCATTAAATCCGCCGTTCCCTCTTAGAGGGAGGGCTCTGTTTATATTAGTTGTTACAAATTACAATTACATGAATACCCTCTGAAAGGGCTTAAAGAGAGGATATATTACAAGGGTAATCTGGGACCAACTAATTACAAATAGTTTTCTAGAGGGATGTAGATTTGTGGATATATCATGCTCCACACATGTACCAGAATGGGTACTTTCTTCACTCCCTCTCTCAAAGTGATGTGGATCGTCAAGAAGCATCAAATTTGGACACCAAAAAATTATGGCGATTGCAAGACATAGTTTTAGTATGGCCAAACAAATTCTCAATGGAGCTTTGAAGAACTTTAGAACTTTTTAAAACACCATGCAAAATATAAGAGCAGGTTTTAGAATATGGAAAATCCTAAAGACGTCAGTGGGCAGCTTTTCTAGACAGAAAACTCTGTAGACTGATGCATTATGAAAGAAATGTCAATTGACTTGAATGATTTTGATCTTCAATGTAAAGGGGTTGAATAGAGAGGGCATTCTTTGTGCAGCATAAAAACCCCATAAGTAGCAATGTCACCACTATTTTGGCTTAATATATAGGTAGATTTTGACTTAGATATATGTGAATAAAATTCATAAGTTATCTTTTTGAAAAGTTCTTATACTAATTGAACTGTACTTGAAATTTTCAGGGTACAAACTGAGATTTTACTGCTGTAAATTAAAGAAAATTTACCTCTCTTTATACTTTGGAATAAGTGATTACCAATCATGTCACCAAAGGCGTTAGACTATGAGTCACTAAATGAGAATGTGAAGAAAGTTGCATATGCTGTTAGAGGCGAGCTGTATCTCCGAGCTTCAGAACTTCAAAAGGAGGGGAAGAAGGTATGAACATTTTTTTCCCTCATGGGGCAGCTACCTCACCTTTTTTCAGCATTGTGAGGTATATATTTATCCAACGACTGAATTTGTCCACTTTTAGGTGTTGTTGATAGCAGAGAGAAAATGGGTTGGATTGCTTTTCAATATGTTGAATATTTTCCTCATATATTATTTTGCAATCTTACTCATCCACATTCTTTTCACAGATTATTTTTACAAATGTCGGCAATCCTCATGCTTTAGGACAGAAGCCGTTGACCTTCCCACGCCAGGTTGAGTTCCACTCTCTCTCTCTGTAGTTTTGGAACTTGTGCTAGGAGTTGAACTCCCAAAACTAAGGATAATTTCTGGACTCATTTTTTATTTTCTGATCAGAGTGAAATTGAATGCTTATTTGATAATTTAGTCTCTGCATAACCCATTGTCTCTAAAAAACAGTACCCATTTTCAACTTTTCTATTTAATAACCTTTCAGAATATTTTGATATTTTGATGGATGGCATCAACATTCTTTCTGGTTCATAATTACATGGGTAGTTAATTCTAAGCCATGATATCGCGTGCTTTGGGACTGGGCTATTGCAAAGAACCTTGAAAACTTTCCTCTAGCCTCTGCAAGATCCATTCTTTGCCCTTGAGTTTGGATATAAAATTGTACTGTGTACCTCAGGATTCCAAACTCTTTGGAAATTTCTCTTTCTAAATAGAGCATTTATAGGATTAGCCTTTGTGTCAAGTCCACATGCCAATTACCTTGAAGACCTTTCTGGCCCAGGGTTAATTTTGAATAGGGTTTAGAGCTTTTTTAACTTGCTTCTCATGAGAAAATTGGCCTTTTTTTTAAAGGTGAACATGAAATTTTATACCAAAAAACATAAAGGAAATACAGAGAGAAAAAAAAAAAGTGTGTAAAAAAAAAAAATCTTCCACATTTCAAGTATCATCTCCTAAGTAACCAAACCGATTTTTTTCCCTCCTGATTGGTTTAGTAACCCAACTGATCACGATAGAGATATCGCTCCCACTATTAGATGACCAGAACAAGCAGCTATACAGATTTCCTTGATAGCACAAACCTTTACCTCATTGGATTCTCTCACCTCAACTGGGATGGGAAACACCAATAAGCATTCTCCTCTCTTATTAAATTGGGCTCTGCCTATCCCTGTCAGCCAGGATTTATTTACAAACTGCCCCATCTACACTAAATCTCAACACACCTGGGAGGTGCTTCCACTTGACTTTTTTCAACTGCTTCACGTACATGCTACCCAAAATAGTAGTTGTTTAGCGCTAAGTTCATTTACTTATTCTCAACTGCACAATGCCACACCTTCTACTTGGCTTCCTCCTTACGATTAAAGATCCATCCAATTATTTTCTTCCTAAGACCACATAAGCTGAGAACATTGATCTCCACATAATCTGTCCCTCATCATCATGTTTGTGATCTTAGAACATTCCCTGATATGGCTGTTTGCTTTGGGTAGACATGATGGTAAATTAGCACTTTAGGACTGGTGGAAGCTGCTGCTTTTGTTATGGACTAGTCTGAAGACTGGTTTTGGATGATTAAGGGGCTGGTATGGTTGTTTAGGAGATGAAAGAATAGGAGAAAGGCTTTCTATATATTTGATGATTTCCTGCACTCAATTCCAGAAAATTTAAATAGTAATGAAAGAATTGCTTGCTACTTTGGCCTATGCTGATCCATGGTTTCAGATCATTTTTCTTGTTCATTTTTGTTATGAGGTGGAAAATGCTTTGTGCAGGTTATAGCACTTTGCCAAGCTCCGTTTCTATTAGATGATCCTAATGTGGGACTTGTATTCCCGGCGGATGCTATTGCAAGAGCTAAGCATTATCTTTCACTGACGACGGGTGGATTGGGTAAGCTTTCATTTGTTCCCAGTTTTAGTAATTTTTTAAGGAAAGGTTGCAATTTTCAAAAGGACAAGGTTATGTAGAGTGCATGAAAAGAACTAAAATCCATTTGATGCAAACATTATTTTTTCTTGTCTGCATTTTAGGATGAGTTTTTGCTGTGGAATAAGAAGGTCCCATTGTTGATAAGGGATGAAGAAAAAAATACCCCAAATTGGATAACCATAGATAAATGGTTTTAGTTTAGCATGATTTTTTCCAAACAGTGGATATTCATATTACTTTAATTAAGTAAAATCTGGGCATTTACTGATTCACAAGAGAAGCGTTTGGCTTAGTTACCTTAGTCGCTCCCTCAAAAGGATTGTAAGTTACTCAAATTGGATCATTTGCATGTATAGAAATCGAGATTCCTATCATTTGGCCCACCTATGATCAGCCCAAACCCTTCACTTGCACACACCACACCTAAATCCCTTTTACCAGTGAGCATCCAAATTTGATCTTGATTAAACTGCTATTTTTCCATTGGATTGAATTACCAAAAGGCTATGCTTGTAAATCTGTTAAACTTTGCTCACCTTCGTCAATGGTTATCATCGTCTGATTGGGCCCATTTTTGGACCAATAGTAATTTTTTTTTATGTGCAACCTATCACCCTACCACTGTGATTGGCATACATCCAGGTGGGCCTATAAAGGTTTATGCTATACACATACATGAAATATTTGGTATGAGAACCATCCTTACATTGGTTCTGCAATAGCTAGTTTGTGGGCCACATGGACCAACCTATGGTCATTCTACCACACTCACACTTACTAACCCCTATGAATTGACACTCACGCCCTATGAATTTGGCACTCATCTAACTGTTACTCCCCATTGGGTTGGAATGCCCCTTTCTTTTCATATGTTTATGCGATCTTTGGGCCTCAAAATGTTTCTCTAATAATCTGGTATCGAACTTTCGAGGCATCCACTATCCGTGCATAGACCTTCCCACACCTCTACATTCCATGACTGGCATGTATCCAGGTGGGCCCCACAATATGGTTCTCTTAGAGTAGAGAGAACTCTTCTTACAAGAATTAGTATGTATGCTTGGGAAATTTTTATTATGACTTGTGAGACCTGTCTTCAGACAGATTCTATGAGAACCAGTTCTCGGGACCCACACGGACCAACCTATGATGAATCTACCACCATTGCTCACTAACCTCCCATGAATAGGCACTCACCTCTTTGACGCTTATCCAACTGTCACTGTTGGATTGAAGTCCTCATAATTTCACATGTTTTCAATGTTAATCTTTTTTTTTTTTTTTTTTTTTTTTTTTTTTTTTTTTTTTGAGAAAGGGGGGTAAGGATCTGAATATGTTAATTTTTGGGACATACATAATCCATGAATAGACCTTCCCATTGTCCTACCCCCCATAAGTGGCATGCATCCAGGTGCTCCCTACAAAGAAAGGTTCTTGTGTAGAGAAGTGTTTTCATGAGAATGAAGTCATGTTTGCGTGTACAGAAATATTTAGGTGAGAACATCTGCACATAAGAACCATTCGGTCTGCGTAATTCTTTTGGCCACCTGGTCCACTATGATCATCAATTCTCATGCTCCCTCCGTTAATTGCCATAAGCTCAAGTTTGACACTCATTTAACTGTTGCCCAACACTCATCCAACTGTTGTTCTCCGTTGCATTCAAATACGAATAAAGAAGCCTTTTAGAACCATTAAATGTTGAGGGCCATAGATCAAGGGATGAGGATGACCTAATGGGGTTGATATTTTGTACACCCCTAGGTCTTATTGAAATCTACTCCCACATTGATTGGCATGGTCCTAGATGGGCCCCACAGGCCAGATTGCACCATCTTATGTGTGGCAGTTATCACCTTAGTAAGCTCCTATATGAATGTTTGTAGTTTGCATGTATATATATATATATATATATATATATGTATATATGTTGGGAAAATAGATGGCATCTCACTAAATGTTCTTTTAATTTCTGCACCTCTAGCTTATAGGGACAGAAGAAATGATAGCCATTCATTCTACTATAATACTCAAACTGCTTGAAATTTGTGTAACATCCAGATGCTCTGTAGTTTGATAACTTCAATCCTCATATCCCTTTTTTTTGGGGGCCAACAACTCTAGTTGCTAGCAGGAACTCTCACTGGGGAGCACTTCTTGGGATTGAACCCTGGTGGTTGCCTGAATTGATTATTTGATGATGCTCCGTTGGCCCTCAGCCACCCACTAGAAAAAAAATAAAAATAAAAATAAATAAAAATATATATATATATATAACAAAAATAATAGAAGACAGTTATTTCTCACCATACATTGTTTTTTTTCCCCTCATCCATGTAAAAGCAATATGGTTCTGAACTGATGGTCAGCTTCATTTTTCTGACAATTAGGTGCATATAGTGACTCTCGCGGCCTACCAGGAATAAGGAATGAAGTGGCTGAGTTCATTGGAAGACGTGATGGATATCCAAGGTAACAATTCTGGACATTGGGAAGGATAAGAACATTCCATCCCATTTTACATATTGGGATATAATTATTTTGACTTTTAGATAAAATATCTGCTGATTTTGTTCATTGTATTAATTACAGCAATCCAGAGCTGATATTTCTCACGGATGGTGCTAGCAAAGGAGTGATGCAGATCCTAAATACCATTATTCGTGACGATAAAGATGGGGTATGTAAGGTTGCCTTAGTCACTAAATTTTCTTAGCAATTATTTAGGAAGCTGATGAGAAAAGCTTGGCCTCTAGTCAGGTGATTTATAACCATCACAGAATTTCAAAATTATAAAATTATAAAATTGAAGAAGAAATGAAAATTATAGAAAACTTAGGGGAAGATAGAATTTCAAGTTAAAAGGGATAATTGTTAGGTATACAAGCATCACCCATGATTGATCTGTATCTGAATTGGAATCTAGGGTCCTCCATCTTAATGCATCATATAACTTACATATAGGATTTGGACCCAACTCGATATGGATACGGACACTGATATGGGGATTGGGGATACAACTCCTTACTTTTGAAAATTTAGGACACGGATATGGATACGAGTGTCCTAGTTTTTTTTTTAGATCACTTTTGAATAAGTGAAATTATCATTGTTTTCATCCCTTTCTAGCATTTTTTATGGTGAGAAGTAAAAATATTAAAAGAACTATATGAAATAAAGGATTTTATAAGTAGGATGTGTTAAACTTGTTCCCTAGAAGTATCAGTGCAGTATTAGGTACCAATACAAGTGTTGTATCGATCCGATATAGATACATTGGGCTTGTACAAGTATCTGGGTATCATAGACTCTAATTATGCCTTGAGAGACCAGACTTGAATTCATATCTGAATTTTAGGAAGTAACATGTTCAAACCCTGGTCTTTACTTTTTACTCTGTTACACTTGCACTTAATACTCACAGTTATGTACATAATCACCATTCAGGTAATTGAGCAATCAATTCTAGATCTGATTGGATCCATTACTGGGTCCAGATCCATTGACGTGAATCCGTTCTAGTCATTTATCAGGTCCAAATATTTTATTTTTGAGGTTGGATCTTTTGGGCAGTTGGTAAGGGTCCAGTCACACGCCTAATAATTAATTGTGCTTAGACCCCTAATAATTATTTGTGCTTCATTTCTTAGAAAAAACAAAAATGCATTACCAAATTTTGATAACTTTTCTGTTTGATTACTATTTAATAATTTCACAACAGAAGAAGCCATTCTCTTGAAATTTATTTATTTTTTGTAAAAAAAAAATCAGAGCCACTCTCTTGATGGTTATTTTTATATTTTTTTAAGAAAAATGGATAATGAAGATTGCGTCTTCCATTACGATTTAAGAGAAAGCTTCATACTCCTTTTGGTTTATTATCATCATCATTGGCTAGAACATGATGCAGGATGGACCCATGACCCATGAGTCGTCTCGGCCATTGGGCCCATTCCACAAGCCTAACTGGACGGTTCACTTATTTAGCAGTTTCAAAATAAAAAAAAAAAAAAAGAAGATCTATCTTGATTTGAATCATTTTAGAAAATATTTAGGGATTTAGTTTCCTTTTGTTATTGAAATTTACTTTCCTGTTTTAATGTCCACCTTATTCTATATAATTGTAATCCCTCCATGAGGAGAGACAGATTTGATAATTTATTGAATAGAAAATTATTCTGGGTTTTCCCCAGTTGTGAGTCTCTCTGCTGGAGAGTTCTTGTGCGAGAGGAATCCTCCACAACAAGCTGTGTAGGAGTTGGATTATTCCTTTGAATCCTTTGAGGATTCAATCGAATGCAGCCTCCGGATCTAGGTCTGCATCAGAACACTTTTTCCTATATCACTAAAATGAGAAGACTGTCCTTCTATCTTCACCACTTTAAGAAGACATCCTTTCTTTCTTCACTCGATATTTGTTGCAACTCATTTCTTGTGGTGTATGGTGGATGTCGGATGAACAAAGACACTGCATTCTTCAGTTTCTTTGTGAAGAAGTTGTTAGTCCTTAAAACCTTTTATTTTCTAGTGTCCATATAAATACAATGACAGCATTAATAGTGAAAACCAAAAAGGAAATAGTAAGTAAAACAAAGGCCTGCACCTCATAGATGTGGTGATATTCAAGGGTTGATGCATATGCTTCATGCATGCCTCACAGCTTGAAGTATATATGCCGTAGCGACAATATACCTCAAGGGAACGGCTTGTGTTGTTGAGACTGTGGCTCTCCTTGAGGTGTGCGTTGAGGCTCACCTTTAATGTCTTTTAAAACATGATTCTCTTATCTTAGGTGCTTCCTTGTGCTGTCATTCTTTTCCTCTTTACTTTTGGTTGTATTCCTCTGACATTCTGTGCTTGTACTGGCAGATTCTTGTTCCAGTTCCGCAGTACCCACTATATTCAGCTGCAATATCTTTATTTGGGGGCTCACTTGTTCCCTATTACCTAGAAGAGACTGCAAATTGGGGTCTTGATATCAATAACTTACGACAGTCAGTAGCACAGGCTCGGTTTAAAGGAATAACAGTAAGTGCTCCTTTCCAGGCATCACATGCATATGTGTGTCAATGTAAGGGAAAAAAGAGAGAATGGGTGCACATCATGGTTCTCAAAACTTGATCAACTACATTGGAACTTGTTAGTCAACTCTCAACTAACATTTATCAAGACTGAAATTATACCTTCTATGCATCACCTTACATAACAACCACAAAGGCTGATCTGGGTGTCACTTGTGTTAGTGTCATTAGTGGTGTTACCAACAAAGTACAAGTGGTCAAAATATTTAGTAAGTGGATGGTTTTCCATTTTTCAATGCTGTGTTTTGGTGATCTGGAAGTTGAGAACGCATTGTTTGGAATCATATGATGCCTCAATACAGTGTGGATACCGCAGGGTACGTCACAGATATGGCAGTGACAAAGTCACATAAAATTGAAGTAGCAGATACATTCTCATTTTTCATATTTGTCAGTCAATATCTGTGTTGATCATTGAGTGTATTTGTCCAGAAAGTTTCGAAAACATGTTTTCAACTTTCAATTTTGGACTACTTATTCAAAACATTGTGTTTTGAGGTACATCTAAACATATTGTCGTCATCATAGCCTTGTACCATTTATCTGAGGTCGGCAATTTAAACATATCCAAAAGTAAATGATATATGCCTCGGAGTGGCTAAGAACCTGTGGCAGCTGCACTATCCATGGGTCAATTTTGCGACTTCCATAAAAAACATGATTTAACTCCATGGTTGGTAAGCATTGGAAATTTGGAATACCATCTAGGTGTGTGAGATATTAGGACTCCTGTTGTCTATACATCCAGATACACATATATTGGTATGGATACAGATATCGGTATGAAATAAGTATGTGCTCTCATCTTTCCTGTAAATTTAAGGCACTAATGTAGTTAAGGGAACCCATATATATATATATATATATATATATATATTTGATCGGTAACTGATAAAGAGAGTACAAAGCAAAACTCTCAGAGAAAAATGGTATAAAGGATTATACCAACACCAAAACCAAAGAAAAACAGCAGCACAGCAACCACAAGAGAGCCACCAAGTCTGAAGACCTGTCCACCCCTTGTTTTTCCAACGAATCTACAAAACCATTCGCAGACTGCCACACTTGCTGGAAACTGACACCAAGGGAAGACGGGATAACTTTGATCTAAAGGTAAAATTGAAACCTCCATGGGAACTTGCCCACCAGAATTCAAAGAAATGCTATTCATATTCAGTATTCTGAGTTTTGTGGGAATAAGTTCACACCATGCTATTAACTTATTTTTTTTTCCTTTTCTTCTGATTGGTGAGCACCTTCCAAGTGTGCAACAGGCTGTTGTCCATGCTAGTGACTTAAGTTTGTATTTAGAAAAATTGTATTTTGTTCTTTAGAATATTCCAAACTTTAATGGAAGTATTAATGTTTACATTCCTCTCAACCATTTGTGAATAATGAACACACTACAGTAGGATAGGATAATGCAACCTCCTACTACTACAAGTATCTATTAACTTGTACCTGACTGAGTATCCTCTCTAGATGATCCCTTTATGATAGGTATATACAGGTGTCCATTGTATATCGTTCGTTATCCATGTTATATTTCAATATCTAAAGTATCATATCCGATATTCGTTTTTGGTATAAAGTACGTGTCCCTGCCATACCCTTGGCATGTCCTGCTGTATCCATTATATATCTGGGCATCATAGGTTCTAATTCCTCAATTTCAATTTTCAACAAGTATGAATTTTCTGAGGTTACCTTCTCTGTATATTTTATATCTGGTTTTAAAGAATTTATCTGAGTGCCCCTCTAGGTAAACATGTCTAAAATATCTCCTAGATTGGACCACCTTAAACTTATGTTCTTCACTATTGTTGTGTGGACTGCTTTTGATCTTTCCTTAACCATTTATTCATAGGACACTTATCATAAAGTTAGCACATCAATTCCATTTATTTATTTATTTATTTATTTTGACATACCTGTTTAGGATGGGTTCTGTCAAATCTGCAGTCTCAATCACCAGACACAGGCCTCACATATATGGTCCTGTGTCTCGTTAGACAACATGCTAAGGCCAAATGCCCTACAACTTAACACTACATTGCATTTGACTGCTTTAATTATATTTTTGTTTCTTGTGCAATTATCCTCTTTTTTTTTTTTTTTTTTTTTGTGATAACGGAGGGTGTCCCAGCCCTTTTGGGCCAGACTAACCCCTACGGGCCCAAGGGAAGCCGGGTAAATCCGAAAATCCCCCGTGGCCCCAGTGTGATAGTGCAGTTTCGAACCCGCAACCTTTGGGAGCAAACCATGGTCCTAGGCTAATTGAGCTACCCCTCGGGGTTACAATTACCCTGTTTTTACTCAATGGAATGTGTATTTATTGATTCAGGTTCGAGCTATGGTAATTATAAACCCTGGAAATCCTACTGGTCAATGTTTGAGTATTTCCAATCTAAAGGAGCTGCTAAGGTTTTGTTTCCAAGAAGACTTGGTGCTACTCGCAGATGAAGTCTATCAACAAAATATATATCAGGATGAGCGTCCCTTTATAAGTGCAAGAAAGGTTTAGTTCTTTCTCGAGTTCATGAAATGTTTGTCTGGGCTTTGACTTGTAGCAGAACATTTAAAACTAACGAAACTAAGTACTGCCAGATTTTGTTGGACATGGGCCCACCAATAAGCAAGGAAGTCCAGCTTGTTTCTTTCCACACTGTTTCAAAAGGATACTGGGGAGAATGTGGACAGCGTGGAGGGTACTTTGAGATGACTAACATTCCTCCACAGGTAACTTATTTTAACTGCCCTAGTTTCTCATATATTTCATAAATCACAGGTTAAGCATATACTGTACTTTTCTAATTATGCAAAGAATATATTTTTCATATTTCACTTCTTTCTATTTTAGAGAACCATAGTGCCTGTACAATCATCCAACACACCAAATCTCATTATTTTGTCAATTCATAATAGTTGGATTCTGAATTTATTGTTCTCTTTTATAACTTTGAAGAAACTATAGAAGAGGAACAAAAAATAAATAAAAGCTATGGCCATTGGCCAAATGATCACCTTGGAAAGCCTGTTCTACACCAAGCTTCATTTGACAAATGCATTTTCCCCAATTTGATTTACAGCAAATCAATCTTGTCTGAAATCTGTTTGCTAAGTTGCCCTTCCAAATTATTTTCGATTATTGGGCTCAAGTGTGAACAGTTATGCTCCTTTTGCCCATCATATGTTTTAAATTGAATTAATAAACTTCTTCTCTGGGTCTTTTGAGTAGTACGATTTTTACTTTTTGTTAAACTACTGATTCTTTCTTTCCATTTTGATCTGATGCAGTCAGTTGAAGAGATTTATAAAGTAGCATCCATTTCACTCAGTCCAAATGTACCTGGGCAGATATTTGTAAGTCAAGTTCTAGATGTACTAGTCAGAAATAGAAATCTTTTGACCTGGTTTATATGCATTCTAAATATAGGAATACTGTCCACAATCTCAACCCCTCTTGAAAATGGTCCTCTCTCTTTCACCGTACTTGGAACATAGCCTTATTCTTTGATGTATGGATATGTCTCCCTTTTTCCTCAATAGATCAGTTATATGAGAACATAATCGCTAATTTATTTTGCAGCTAGGGCTGATGGTTAATCCCCCTAAACCAGGCGATATCTCATACTTGAAGTTTGCAACAGAGAGGTACAGTTGGCTGACATTCAACAGCCAATTAATCATATAAGACTTGACTGCTTTCAATTTTTTTTTCAAAATTTTATCTTACTATTTTCCAATTATTCTTTGTGATTATGGTTGAATGCACAAATGGGCGTTAGAACAAAATCTATGATATGAACAACTATTTATAAATTTATGATATCAATAACAATTTATACATGTGCTATGTATGAAGTATGAACACACAAGATTCGGACCATTCACATGCTTGTATAAAGAATTAGAAGATTTTTTACCCTTTCATAGCTAACTTCTGGTTGGACATTTTTTTTTTCTAGTTATTCATTTGTAATCTTGAAAAGGTCCTCAAGTTCTCGGTGCTGGGATCTTCTGGCAGATGTTAAGGCTTCATTATCCTTTGCAGGAGTAGGACTCAGCAGATAGTTGGTCTGGATCTCATAAATGTCTCCCAATATTTTGCACTAAATCACCATTTGTCAGTATATTTTAAAATCACGTTGGTGCAGGCCAAATGATAAATGGAAAATCAATTTTCTCCATAAACAAATTGTACACTAGTTACTATTTCTGCATACATTGGAAACTCAATTTTCTCCACACACAAATTGTACACTAGTTACTATTTCTTCATACATTTTTTGTGCAGTCTCAATATAGTCAGTCATTCAGGATGAAGTCCCTCTACATTGCCTGTCAGCTAACTGCTTCACACAGGCTGGTGAACCTTTCCTAAATCGCGGAAAACTTTATGTAGATTTTTCATCTCTAAAACTTTTCAATGTTGGTTGCATAGAAAAATGGCTTCTGTTGTGAATTTACCTGTATAAACCCAAATTGGGGGGTGTGTGTGTGTGTCTATATATATATATATATATATATATATATATATATAGACACACACACACACACACCCCAATTTGGTGAGGGATGGATGCACATGAATATTTCCCATATATATATTTGATTAATTATTATGAAAAAAGATATAATGGAAAATACATTCAACCTTTATATGTTGCAATGAGAATTGGTTGTTAGTCGTTTTATTTTATTGCCCTACAGTTCTACTGAAGAATTCAACATCTCTGGAAAAAAAAATGATCATTTGTTCCATCTATTAATGCTGCTGGTTTAAATGATTCAACAATTACATTGATATATTTTTGGAGGATTGCCTTCTGAGTTCTGAGATTTACACAATAATGAGTGTTAGTTATTAATATGCAGCAAGGCAGTTCTTAATTCACTAAGGAGAAGAGCCCATATGATGACCGATGGATTCAACAGCTGCAGAAATGTAGTGTGTAATTTTACAGAAGGTAACAAAACAAACTTGTACTTCTTTTCTCTTTGCAGTTTCATTAAACTTGAATGTTTCCTTAATCTCGAATACTATGATAACATTAAGATTCATTGTTTTAGGAGCCATGTATTCTTTCCCACAAATACGCTTACCACCAAAAGCAATTGAAGCTGCCAAGAAGGCTGGAAAAGTCCCTGATGTTTTCTACTGTCTCAAACTTTTGGAAGCTACAGGCATTTCAACGGTACCTGGTTCAGGTTTTGGCCAGAAGGAAGGGTAATTGCTCTGAGAACTTGTTCTCTTCTCTATTACTTTCAAGAGAAACAGAAAATACTACGGATTACATTTGGTTTCTTGATATTTGGGAACCATGAAAAATCTGCTGATTTTTTCGTGGTTGGGAATGTCATTAAAAATAGAATCCCTGAATATCTGAATGGAGAACTTTAAGGCATTGATGTCATGGCAATACTTTGGTGTTTGCCCCTCATGATTTCCTATCACAAGCAACAGGTCAATTTGGTTATCTTGAAAAGTTGATCAGGAGGGTTTCTTCTTTGCCAGAAGTCAGCTTGTGTTACAGGTCAAGTGTAAATAGATACCCTGCAGCACTGATTTTTTTGGAATGCAAGGCACAAATATAATTTCCTGCCTAATGTATTAAATTTTCTATAGCACTCCCCAACAGATGCAATTTTGTAGAAACAATTGAGGGTAGTCTGATTCCCTACATTGAAAGCATTTTGAGTGTTTGGCCAAAGGAACAGCTGCGGTTATGCTATGCACTTGTAGTAGTGTGAAAATTGAAAATTTCGTCTTATGGCATGCTTATTTTCTTCGTTTCCCAAACCATTACCAACACCGGCTGCTGTTGGCAAATGTCGGTTGAGGGGCATCATTCTGTAGTCTGATATCTGATCCCCTCACCCCAGGACCCAAGCACCACAAAATGGATAACCATCCACTCTTCCAAGAGTTCAATCATGCAATCATTTGGGGTGTATCTAGTGTTCAGTTTTGATGATGAAAGATAGGCTCATATAGGATTTCGCAGTTGTATTTTGATTGAATACCCCAAATCCATCCTTGATTGGTCTGAGTACAATTTAGATTAAGCAGAGTTTCAGCTTCTTTGAATCATGGGGAAACCCAATTTTGAATATTAGAGAGACACTAGATCAATCTTTGAGAAACAAGGAGAATTCATGTAGTTTTCCTTCTAACAATTTCAGAGGTGGTACATCTTATTAGTTACAATCTTTTTCAGGGTCTTTCATTTAAGAACTACCATCTTACCAGCCGAAGAAGACATGCCTGCAATCATGTCCAGCTTCAAGAAGTTCAATGATGAGTTCATGGAGCAATATGAAGATCACAAAGGCTACTCAAGGATTTAATCAGGGGATCCTGAAAACAGTATTTATACTGGAGGTTTCTAAATCAAATGATGTAGGCACACTTCTGTTTTAAGTTATTCCATCCACACTTACATATTATTTGCCACAGTTTCAGTCTTGTTTGAAATGCCTCTTATTGTTTTTTTTTGAAAATGAGTCTTGTTTGAAATGCTAGCATGCCTGATTACAGATTGATAAAAGAAGCTAGTTCCACTTAAGTATTATCAAGGCAATGAGCTAGATTCTGGATTTACAACTTAAGACACTCTGATACCCAGATGCAAGCTGGGAATGAGAATGATGGAAGCGATTAGGATGCAAACAATTTCATCTACTATTGGAAGAGACCACCATGAGAAACTATGCACATTTGAATGTTTACCTTGCCTCCTTTGTTGGACTAGCCTGGAATTGGTGTGCAATTTTGTAGATGATATTAGAGATTTATTTTTCCAGACCCAACCTGCCCTCCCAAACCAATGGAATTGGTGTGCAATTTTGTAGATGATATTAGAGATTTATTTTTCCTGACCCAACCTGCCATCCCAAACCAAAGCCATCCGTTTGGATTGGCATTTTAGAACTTTGATTAATGAATGGGCTGGGTTTGGGTTGAGTCTATCCTTCCCATTCCACCTGCCAACCTACCTGACAAATTGCACTGACCTACCAACTCAACCTGAACCCCATCACATTAAGGGTTGAGGTGGATCTATTTTTTAACTTCTGGGTTGGATTCAAGTTGACATTTTCAAATCCCTTTAATGGTCGACCTTTTTTTTTTCTTTTTAACCCAGCCAAGGGGGCTGGGATCTAAGAGAACCCACAAACACACGGGAAGGCAGCCTACTTGCCTTTAATTGCTTACTTATGGATTTACATGATATGGTTTCTGTGCAATTCCAATAATTTGCCAGTGGATGTTGCTTTGGTGCTCGATTAGCAACTTTGAACATTCAACTGTACACATTGAAACAGATTCAGGTGGACTGATGTAAATGCCCTAAAATATACTTAACAGCAAGAAATTCTTAATTGGTATGATTTCATGAATTTGAGTTGCTACTTATCTCTGAACAGTGGAGACAACCCATTTTGATGGCTGAGAAAATATTTGAAACGTGTGGACAATTCTTATTCATAGTAGAGAGAGAGAGAGAGAGAGTCATCATTCAATCTTCTGGGCTCACTGATATACGTCAATGATTGAGGTGACAACAAAAATAACATGTAAGGGCCCATTTGTTTGCATGGAATTGAAATTGTAGAAATTTATAGTTAAATGAGTTGCCATAAAAGATTGTTAAAAAGGCGAGGGATGAAGGCTAAAATGTGTAGTAGGGGTGAAGGCTAAAAGGTGTAGTAGCTGCTAGGGTTTTGACTTTGTAAGTATTTGATTTACTATAGTGATGGCTGTGCACTAAAAGTTTCTATTAAAAGGCTGATTATTTGACAGCCATTTATTGATCCTGACTTCCCTTTTTTTTATCCCATGAAAGGGATGTGGACTCATTTGCCCGCATCCCTAAGCTGAGCAAGGGGTCCTGGATCTTCAATTTTTTTCTTCAATTTTATAACAACTTTTAGAAATAAACCATCATCATCCTTGTCCCAATAAAGTTTGGGTCAGCTACATGAATTCTGTTTTGCTATTTCCGTCTATCTTGGGTTAAATCTTCAGATAAGTTGCACTTCTTCATATCTATCCTTACCATATTTATCCACATCCTTTTTAGCCAACTCTTGGTTAGCCAACTCTTCATAGAGACGTTTTCTCACTGACATTGTTGTTGGCTGTCGTTACACATGCCGAAACCATCTTAAATCTATCTTTCTTAGAATTCCTATAAGTTCAATCCATACAAGTGGGCCCTAGATGTAACTTGATTTTAAGTATAAAATCGAGATGCAACCAGACTGCAACCCATTATTAAGCATACAAGTTTTGTGAGACGCTCGAAACAGAAAGAATCCAGACTGCAGCCTCTTTAGTCTATAAATCTAGCTGCATACTACACATTGTAAACAAGTTTCTTTATGCAGGTGTTAAAGTGAACTTCATTTTGTCAATAAAAGGAAGTAACAAAGATGCAGGAGTTTCTATGGTAGCTTCCTAAGGTTCTGATCTCTTAGAGCTCCTTGGCATATTTGTTCATCTTTGTGACAGTAATCTCTATATTTTAGATATTCCTTCAAAACAACAGCAGCAGCAGCAGCAGCAGCAGCAGTGGACAATTGCTACACTTTTTGATGAATAATTGCAATTGTAATAAACTAACAATAAATCTTAACCACATTGGGGCATACTTTCTCAGATTGCTTTTATGTTATTCTTAAAATAATCCTTTGGAATTGTCAGACTCAGGAGTGTTCAAAGTATGCTGACCACTTCCACATCCACTACCCCTGCCTCTGCCACTGACTATGTCATTATACTTACTGTCTATTCAGAAACAAATTCAATTCAAGTTCATAACATAGCATGACAGAGGCACTACACAAGATGTGGTGAACAATTTTACCCTTCTTCAATTAAAGGACACATTTCTAATTGATGTTCCTGTGTCTCCTTAGTAGATTTGATTCTTTTGTCTATTCCATGCCCTTCAGCTTGAACACTTGTAAGATCCTGTGTCTCAATATTGCTTGAAGATGGTGCCATTAAACTATCACCTGAAATGCCAACTTCGACTGCATATTGTTCGTCAAGACTGCCATTTTGTCCCATGCCAACTACAGCTGCAAATTGTTCAGCCTGAATATCATTTTGTCCCATGCTGACTCTGCTTTCTTTGTTCATTTTGTCAACTTGCTCAAGCAACCTTTTGATACCATTCTTTACAAACTCATAAGCCTGCTCTGATTTTGAACCAATGATTGATAAGCTATTCGATAACTGACATAAGTCATCACGTCGTTCTGTGACGGACATTTCAGTGGCAGTCTTGATTATTAACGAATTTCTTGCACTTCTATCTGCATAATCAAGATTTTCAGTTTCACCTGTTTTGTGTATCAGAAAATCTGATGCCTTTGAAGTACCCAGTCCATCCTCCTTCGTACTCCTAATAGAAGTTAGATGTTCATCTGAGGCCTTCCTATGTAATAGGACATTCGGTCTGGTTAGGGCCACACAATCATGACAATGTTTTTCCTCAAATTTTTTAATTTCCCAACAATCTATACTTTTTCTTGCAATCCCAACCATTGCAAGACAACCAATTCTTGTGATTGCTTTGGGTGCTCTCTTTCTGTCGTTGTTCTTAGAATACTTATCATGTCGTTTGCCTTCTTTTGAACAAGAAACCACTCGGTATATTATTTCACCTGTTTTTTGGGACTTACGTATCCAATTTTTACGTATGCTGAATCCGCATGCATTAGCGTATGCATTATAGAACTCTATAGCATCCTCTTGTGTTGTGAACTTCATCCCAACATATGGCTTTAGGTCATCGGGAGCAAATGGTATGAACTCATATTCACTGGACTTTTGTTCTCCAATGACAAAATCTCGATCTGACTGTACTGTGGCAAAAGGCTCAACACATTCAACAGCATCTGAGTCTGTTACACCATAGACAGATTGTATGACAACACCTTGATTTTCAGCTTCTATCATTTCTACTGATTGAATTTCATTGTCCTCTGAATTTGAAATCGACTCAAATGCTTCAATGGTGTTATCTGTTTTGCACTCCACAAATGGTAAATCTATCTGCATAAACTAAACAACAAATGGTAATGTTACATGTGGAAGCCTGGAAGGCACCAAGTTAAAGTTTCAGTTTGCCAACTCAAGAAATGGACAATTGCAGGGCTAGTTGGTTACTCTAATGCAATTCAAACACCTTTGTAGAGTTCCAGCATCAATTTCTGCTTCTATAATATATGAGGATAAGGTATCTCAAATTCAATGATGGTCTCATCAGTCATCACATAGTTTGATTTGTGGAGGACACGGTTGGTTATATTGCATATACTTAAAGACTAGCAGGAGCAAATTCATTTTTAATTTGATTTCTGTTAATGATATTCCACATGCCAACAGTGACATGAATCGCTGGCATGAAACAAAGTCTTTCCTAGTCTAGCATTTTGATTTCAAATAAAAACTACTCTTACCATGACATGAAACCTAAACAAAAAAGAGTTGCATCTAGTTTTCAAACAGACGGCATATATATATGTGCTATGTAGGTTGAGAAATATAAAGTTTGTATATAACTAAAACTAGAATCACCACATGGTGCTATGTTTCCAGGTTTCAAAAAAGAACAATAGTGATGTGGTCATCTAAACGAAGGCAGAGAATGTAAGGTCCTATGTCTCAAGGGTGGCCCATCATGACTATAGCAGGGCCCACATTGTGTCGAGCCACACACCCTTTACTGGATATCTCTTAATTAATATCAAACTCCACTTAGCAAATAAACAACTCTTCATGGATAGGTAACCTTGATGGATTAGGAAAGCATGGATTAGGAAAGCATATCATTATAAGGTTTGATGGGTACCTCTTCTATCTCTCACATTTTGCACAATAAATATAGCATCGAAATAGAGAAGATCAGCAACAGAAAAGGCCATATGATGCATCACACCATAAATTCAAGTAAGTTCCATTTTGATTGTTCTTCAATTTCCCATGAGATTTTAAGGCTCCAAGATCAGTTTATACGCGAACTTACAATGTTGGCTTCCATTATATACTGAAAAAGAAGAAAATTCCACATCAATGGCGAGGATTATCAAGCTTTGGCCTGTGGCCCATCAATAGAAAAGACATACAAGATGAACACTCTGGGTACTTCTATGCATGTGACGTATGGCCTGATAAAGTCATGACAAGATACCAGAGGAAAGAAAATAATAAATTGATAAATAAAGCACTCTGGTGACCCTTTTATTAAGTTCATTTCATTCTACTATATTTGCTGCCTTTTATTTGCAGCTTGCTAGTCTGTTCTTCCCCCCAAAGAACAAAGCTTAAAATCTCAATTCCAATTAAAGATCCAACCCTGGCAATGGCAAGCACTTCATCTGCCACCCATCTCAATTTCTATCAAATGGGCCCATACCTTTTTACCTTCTAGTACCTAAATCCCATGAACCCAAATGACAGGCCTCAAATTTCATCTCTTCCCAATACCCATTCTACATTTACAAGTTGGTTTCTTCCTATTTCCTATAAACTACATTGGAAATCCATTTGCAAAAATAACCACAAAGAGATAATTTAAAGCATTTCAACTAGAGACAATTAAAAGACACCTGATTATTGTAACTGAGGTGATTCAAAATACTCGAAAGAGAGAGAGCCCTTACATTTAATCTTATGACACCCATATAGCAAATGGGACATTGCCCTCTTATTTTCTTATACCCAAAACCCAAGATCCCAAGTGACTGTGGCCTTAAATTTCATATCTTTCCAATTCCCATACTACATTAACACAATGGGCTGGCTCTTTCCATTTTCTAATAAACTTTATTACAGACACTAAAGCCCCATTTGGAAAAAACCAGCAAAAAGTGATAGAATCAGAAGTATATCAATAAGAGAAACAATTGAAAAGCATATGGTTATTGTTACTGAGCTGATTCAAAATACCCAAAAGAGAGAGAGCCCAGATAAATCACCTGAATGTTGGGTTCCACTCTACAATTGATCTTTCCTCCCTATTCCTTTGACAAAATCTCCAGTGAAAAGGAGCTTAAAAGCCCCACTTCACTTCATTGTGAATCCATGATGTGGTGTTGGCCTTAAGCCTTCAGGTTTCGTCTCCTATGCCCGAAGCAGCAATAGTGTCCACAGGCACAGGATGACACAGTGAGAAGGGTTTACTGAACTTTGGACTTTGGGTTTGGAGGGTTTACTGATCCATTGAACCATGGCCCCACCGTGGGTGTGTTGGACCACCCATTTTAATATTGATTTGCATTTTTGGGAACTTGAGTTTTCCTCGCCCCCTTAATAGGGATTTCTCTTATACAATTGAGGATTTTACATTGATGTTGGTGTACGTGTATTGTGTATATAATCGAAGAAAATCGATAATGATGTATGAATTTTCAAAAATGAGAATTTTCAAATTCTATGGGAGTGAGTCAGAATTATAAATCAACAAAAAAAACTTGGCTCAAATCCTCACGGATTTTCGATATCCAGACATTGACTTAGTGGAGAAATAGGTGAGGAATGCCAGATAATTTGATTGCCAAACGTGAGGGTTTGGTTGACTGGAATTGGTTGGCACAAGTGAGTTAGGTGACTTTCCTATCCAATGGATCCTAGAAATCAATCAAAGGCAGTTTCTCTCACCATGCTAGTCCTCTAGATGGGTAGGTCTCATATTGGGTTGAGCCCCGAGCGGAAAAAACCAATCCTACCCATCCACATGGATATGTGGCTTAAGTGGTTTGTGGTGTATTTTAAATCTAATGCTAAAGTATGCTATTGCTATATTTGTTTCTTCTTCATTACCTCATGAGTTGCGTGAGCCACGTTCTTTAGCTAAGGCTCTTAGAAGTCAGCATATTAGGTCACTGTCAGCCGAATGCATGTAGGACCTCCAGATCAAAATTAGACTTTCTAACCACACGAACATTTTGAGTGTGGGTACTATGACCTTCTTGATAGTCATATTCCCCTTTTTATGTTCATTGGTTCTTTATAAGAGAAAAAAGGGACAACAAAATTCAAATGGAATGGTAAGTTTTTAGGATGATTTTTGGCTTTACCACTCCGCTCAAAGTAATTTATATCAATTCACAAAGTCCAAATCGCCTGATAATGGATGGACTTTTCAATCAAGATGTAACACATTAGCCAGCATGCCATTGAAAAATAAAGCAATTAAAAGAAAAGGGACAAAATGAGTGATGTGGCACATCCGAATTGGAAGACTAACCTATTTTGTGGCTCCCGGACTTAGGTGAGGGTTAGTTCAATTGGCTTACGACCACGATTTGCTCATGTAGGTTGAGGGTCCGAAACTGCACTACTACACTGGAGTTGGGCCATAGGCAATTTACTCGGCTCTCCTTGGGCCTGTAGGGATTAGTCCGGCACAAAGGGCCGGGACACCCTCCATTATCAGGAAAAAAAAAAATGCATTTCACATTGTTCTCGAGACCCAGTAAATCCTCCCTGCAAAAATCCTCATTGAAGATAGCCTGGTTCGGCTGAGGGTCTCTGACCCATTTAATAAAAAGGTCAGATACAGGTTGGGCCTCCACCCATAGTCCCAATAACAAGCCAACAATTCTAGAGCCGCCCAGATTGCCGCCCCTAATTTTACCCTCCTCTCCTTTTCTCTTCATAAGGAGGAAGACAGAAAAAGAAAACCACCTTTCGATTCCTCTTCTCTTCCCTTCCTTTATTAAGGAAAAACCCCATGTTTGTTGAAGCCGGTTTTTTATCATTAGGATAGTTCTCTTGATGATAACTTCTTCTTCTTCTTCTTCTTAACTTCTCGTGCTTGGGTGAACAAAACAAGAGTATCTGCTTCATGGGTTCTTCTAATTGGGTTACTATTATTAAAACCCAATAGGATTTTACAAGTTTTTGAGCTGAAACATATTTGGTTTAGGTGATTCGAAGATGGGGGTTTCAGAGAAAGTTCAAGTTGGAGGAGGACAAGAGCCAGAAGGTAAGACATGGGTCATCACTGGAATTTCGTTGCGAGTTCATTTGAGGCCAATAAACACAAATCCTTTGGAAAAAGGCAAGGAGAACGAAGAAGAGGAGATTCCAACGACACCCACATCAGAAGAAGCGAGGATACCAGAGAGCTTGCCTTGTCCACCTGCTCCAAAGAAGAGGAAGCCTATTTCAAAGTGCCATTTCAGTGGGGTTAGAGAGTTCTTCAGTCCCCCAGACTTAGAATCTGTGTTCATACCCCGTGTTGAGAGAGCCAAGTGAGTTGGGTGCAATCTATGTCTCTCTATGCTTGTTTGGCTCTTAGCCGTATGGATAGTATGTACAAAAGAAGTTACAATAATAGGTGTAATGTCATTGTATCATGGTTCATCTTTTTTTTATGAAATCTAATATCAAGTATTTCTTAGGATCAAGACCAGCAAGAAGTTTAATAGAACTCGTATTTCTTTCTTTCTGATCAATTTCTTGCAACTCTCTCTCTCTCTCTCTCTCTCTCTCTCTCTCTCTCTCAAGACAAACATAGTGAGAGTTAAGTAGAATTATTGGCCAGTTTGTTGGAATATCAGAGCTCTTTTGTTTTTGTCTGAGTTTTTGGTTAAAAATTTAAAGAGAATCCATGTCTTGTCTCTGATATGTATCTTGCAACTGAAGAAAATCTACTGTTTGTTTTGGGTTTCTTAGATTATTACTTGGAGTTCAGTCCTCTTTGGGTTTCTTAGGACATTACTAAAGTGTCTCCTCTCACTTATGACTAGTGGGAACTTTACTAGTGTTATTGTTCTCTGATCAGTACCTTAGTATGTCAGAAATTAACTGCCCTTGCTTTGGATCAGTAGGCTAAGGAAAGTGAGGAACTAAAAGAGAATTTTTCTGTGTTTGATCTCTTTCTTGAATGGAAAAGAGCTCTTTTCAGGGTATGTTGCTTTGAGCATATGACTAAAGACTCTCTCTCTCTCTCTCTCTCTCTCTCTCTCTCTCTCTCTCCAGGGTATGTTGCTTTGAGCATATGACTAAAGACTCTCTCTCTCTCTCTCTCTCTCTCTCTCTCTCTCTCTCAACTTAGATACCAGTCAAAATTATCTATACACATGTAAAAGTAAATCTTTTCGCAGTTTCAGGCTTCAGATGCTGCACGAATGCTTCAAGACAATGAACATATCCCACATCATCTCAGAGCCGTACCCTTTTATGCCTTATCTCTTGGGTGCCCCACACACACCCAACTCAGATTATAGAATATAGAAAGGGAAGGTTCTTTGTAACATGAGTTATATTAAAAGACAAGCATATAAGAAAGTTGCAAGTTAGAATCCTATGTGTGAGTGAAAGGAATGTGTGGCCCACCTTGAAGAATATGAAACCATTTGATGATGACTAGAACATATTGCAAAAATGATGCTTTTTTTTATAATAAGATAGAATAGTATGCTTTTGGATCATGTTAGGGTTTGTTTATCATATGATAGGGCACCAATTATATAGTGGAGCAGTCAAGATAGGAGCATGGGGCTGGCATTCGTTGTAGAGGACAAGCAGAGGGTCACTTGATCTTGTCTTCCCTCATTTAAAATATGTTGTCTAGGGATTAGAGCTAGCCAAGAACCAAATGGGTAGTGTTAATTTGTTAGGTAAAACCAAGTCTTTAAGAGTCCAACTACAGTTTTGATTACATAGTTATTTTTACTTTGTTTAAACCAAAATCACATATCATGGATATAGGCAACTAAGCCACAAAGAAAAATGATCATATATCCTCAACCACCCCAACCCCATCCCAACGAATCACACACAACCCTTTTGTTAGTATTATGGCTTGATAATATTGTTACTCATTGTAATTACATTTGAACAGTTTTAGTTTTCAGACATAATACCCATGTGATTGTGTTTTGGCATATTTTAAGTGAAATTAGGAGTTCTAATCCCGACGTCCCCGACAGGATGTGGCGAAATTGACGGTGAGATTCTTGCTCTTTAGATTAAAATAGTTTCTTCAAATCTATTGCCATGTGGATTAGGATTTAGGCACCACCATTAGTTAGCATCCATGGTAAGTCATAGCTATCCTGATCTGATCAAAGATGATATTGGGTCATTTACGATCCATTTGGTTTGATCTAATGGAGAATATAAAGAAAGGTTGGATGTTATGAAAGGATGGGATGGGTATGATTTGTTTTATGAAGTGAATAGGGTTATATTAGACCAGACTTATAATGTAATTAGAATTTCTTAAGGATCCATTTGTTTGCATTATAGTAGATAGGAACTGAATACTTATAATTCATATCATAAGAGGTTAAAAGTGAAATTTCAAATGCGAAAGATAAAAACGAGCATCAAATAACTTTTCTATTTAAATGACCTTTCTTTTTTTCCTTTTAGATAAATAGAACCAAAACAAGAAGGGAAATGAACTCCTCGGGTCCTATCTTCATTTGATTCTATAGAAATATCATTCGATATTTTTTTTTGAAAATTCACCTTTGATTTTCATTTTTAACCAGTAATGATATGAGTTTTTGTATTTAATTCCTATCTATTTTAATGGAAACAAACATGTCTAAGAATTTGTTATTGCAGTTGTCTTAAGATCATTAATGTACCCTATAAAAAGCCAAATTCTCACTAAAAGACGAGTTCCTGAATTTCTACCTCTACATGATCCATCATTAATCCACCGTTATAACCTTCCCATGATCTTCCTCCAGTTGATAACCATGCGTCTCAGGCAGGCGTCATGAACTGCTCCTAGGGTATCACTACCCACCTCATGGAATTAGTCCATTTATCATTTAAGATATTTCATTTCTATCTATGGGACCCACCTAATCTTTCTTAAAGGCATAGATTCATGCATATTCAAATTTTTCACAAAATAATTCTGAGCAAAAATAAATTTACCAGCATTGTGGATTCTTGTACTACTGATATTATTAAAACATAATAAAGAAGGTGATTAGTTATTATAGGAATTACAAATTTGCATTGGTTCTCATTGTGGGTCCTTTAGAAGCCAATCCCAGTGGTGGTGGTGGTAGTAGTAGTAGTAGTAGAGGGAGAGAGAGAGAGAGGGGTGGGGTTCGATGTACATCAATCAAGATCAACTCATTTAAAAAGACAAAATACCATCCGCTAAAAGACACATTTAAATCAAGAACAACCCAGTCTTGACAAACCATCACCCACTATGAGAATCGATACTAATATTGCAATTCACCAGAATTTCACATATGTTGCAAGCTTCAACATCAGCCATGAAGTATTGGCAATACTAAAATATTATTCAGCCATGAGTTTGATTTTAAATGATCAAAACATAGTGCAGAAGGTAGAAAGCATCCAACAACAACCTTTCACCTATGCAAAGTGAGGAAAAAAAAAAGTTCCTTTCTCAATTTCCTTTCTAACTTAAAATTCCTATAGTATGGAGAATCATTTCTTAAACTAAACTGGGACAATGCGTGGTAGAAATAGTACTGCCCTGAAAAAAGAAGTCCACCCAATTTGGTTCACCAAATTTTTATAGCCGGCTGCATGCCAGACGCTAACCCTTGCCACTGTCAATGCTGACCCAAATGTTACACAAGGATGAGAACATCACATTGACATATTAGGTTCAAGGCGTGCCACCCAAATGTTACACAAGGATGAGAACATCGCATTGACATATTAGGTTCAAGGGGTGCCACTCTCCTTGTCGTGTTTGAATGGCCCTGGGTCCATGTAGCTACCTAGACCTGATAAATGAATGGAAAGAGACAATAGAAATCTTCTTTGTACATGAACCACTAGAAGCCAGTGTCAGTCAACTAGGATGCTGATTTTTAGCTGCCGCTGTATTAACATATCCACCTCTCTCCAAGACCAAGAGCAGTTACTGGGCCCCAACACTATTCATTGTCACGAGGATAGATTGAATGAAGCCAAGCACAATTGCTATCTTGGATAAAGAAAAGATGGCCCACCTCCTATGTTCATGAACCGCTAGAACTTGATTGTGATTATTTTAGCATTTGCTTCAAATGGTCGTTGCCAATTGATCACTTAGCATGGCCTACTTCTTCAGATGTTTACGAATCATGATATTCTTGGGATATTCTCATGTGTTTACTTTAACTTACAAGTCAATTATTTACTATTATATGTTTTTAATCAATTTTAACATATTTTTCAGTCTCTAATATCTATTTTTATCTTTCACTACCCTTTTTTTAATTTCCTTTTCCAATACTATTTAGAGTATCAACATGCCTTGGCTTAGTTTTAATTCTGCTCGAGTTCTAGCTTAGCTTGTTGCCTTACAAGTCAAGCTCAAGTTAAGTCTCTCTTAGCTTGGCTAGACTCAAGTTTGAGGTTCAATTCGGCTCGTGCTCTACTTGGTTTGGTTCAATGTGTGTATATGAGTTATGGGATATTTATGATAAAATAATTTAATTGAGTTCAATAAAGCAGAGCATTAAATACATTTTTAACATATGATAAACTAACTTAAACATAGTAAAAAAAGTATTTAAAAAATTCTAAAGAGCATGAAAAAAAATCATGTCCAGGTGTCTGGAATGTAGCCACATTACTAATTTTTTAGTTTAAGATGATATAAAGATTAAAGAGTGTCAATTCACAGATAGCTGAGAGAGAGAGAGAGAGAGAGAGAGGGTTTCGGCATTTCACTGCTAAGAGCTATGTCAATTATAAGGTCAGGGTGAAATCAGAAAATTTATCTTGGGGCGAAACCAGGAGATTTGCCTTGGGGCACTATGTTAAAAAAAAAAAAAAAATTCTTGAGGAGCCAATATATAAAAAAAATAATAAGATATAGATATTGCAAAAGATTGGGTGTTTTCCGAAATTATAAAAAAAGAAAAATGAATGGTTAAAAACTTATAGTCATGCATACTCTGTACATGCTACTTTCAAGAATCTCTAAGTAAAAATCCTCACCTAGATGAAGGAATCATCAAATTATTACACATGAATCATGTCCTCAAAAGATACTCATGAATGTCAACTCCCTCACTTTGAAGGAGTCTAATGACCATCCCTTCTTATTTCCACACAATTATTATTTATGAAAGAGACTGATTTCAATTGAAATCAGCCTCATTTGATTTTGACCATTTCATCCAATGCTGACCACATTGATTTCAATTGAAATCAGCCTCAAAACTGCATTTGCCTTTGAGTTACATGGTTTGATGAAGTTTTTCAAATGAAATTAAATGAGAAGGTAAGTTTCTTCTCTCACTTATCACAACTCTCTTTAATAAATCATACAATATCTCTCTTTAATCAATGGGCAGGGGCCTACATAGGACAATTCTTATAATTTGGTAAGGACTTAAATTGGGACATTCTTATCATTTGAGATTTCTAATAATTCTTTTTATTAATGAAATAAAATCTCTTTGATAAAGAAAGTTAAAAATAAGGATAAACATTCTAGAAATCTAATTTTTAGTAAAACATGATAGTTTTTTTATTTTTAAAGTCTATTTAACATAAAATTGAATTTAAGAAGAATAATGCATGTCTTAACTGGTAGGGACCTACATGGAATAATTCTTATCATTTGAAATTTCGAACAAATTTTTTTTCTTTAGAAAGTTAAAAATAAGAAAAGAAATTATAAATTTTAGTGAAATGTAAAAGTTTTCTATTTTTAAAGTCTATTTAACCAAAAACTGAATTCAAGAAGAATTATGCATGTCTTAATCGGCAGGGGGTCTTATAATTGCATGGGACAATTCATATCATTTGAGATTTCTAACAAATTCGTCTTTGATTATCATGCATATTAAATCAAATGTGTTTGAAAAAAATAGTTAAAAAAGAAAATAGTCAACAATTATTATTTTTAGTGAAGATTTTTTATTCATGAATAAGGTTTTTTTTATTTTTAAAGTATAATTCTTTCTAAAATGTGATCTTTTAACTTAATATAGTACCCTTTATCTTTTATAATTACAGCTACATTTTTCTTTTTAGCTTGATCCTTTTTAGATTTCATTATATTTAGCATTTTGATTTTTCTCATTATTGGATTCTTTTAATCTGTAATGCAAAGTGGTTGATACATTAGTAAGTTTGTTGAATTATAAGTAATGGAAGTTCTTGCCAATATCTCAAAACTTGTATTAAAAGTTAGGTTATTTCTCACGGTTCAATTGTCATTTTAGATTAGAATTGACCATAATATATCTTATGAGTATAGATAATACCAAAAAAGAATTATAATATATATATATTATTTTAAATTATTTTTCTTTGTAATGTATTATAAACAAAACCTCAAGTTTAGATTTTCTTTAATTACTTTTATGGGCTTAGCCCGGGCCTTGCCTTTCTTGCTAGTTACATATGATATCTCTAAAAAAATTCATTTGAGGTTATTTCCCAAAACAAAATTTTCAAGATAGAGTTTCTTACAGATATAGAAAGTTTTCTTACAGATTAATTTGTAACTAAAGTAGCAATCCAAATACAAAATAAATACCATCGAATCGTTCCTGAAAGGATCCAATCCATACATTACAACAATCTCTATGTTGGTGTGAGGATTTCATCTAAACACCATGGGTTTGCTTATCAGCCTCTTCCCTCAACAAAACTTCGTTTGAATCTTCTTAAACTAGCGAATCTTGATTGTTTCTCTCATCAAATTTAAACTTTGCTTTCAAGATCCTTTCAAGCAATTGTTGAATTTCTACATAAATACAAATTATAAGCAATCGCGTACAATCTAAAACCATAGATGAAACGATCACACACACACAAACTACCAGAAATCATGACAATCTAAACTATAGTAAAAGATCAAAACTCGAATCAAATTGCGAGTCGCAAGTGGTAGCTAAAACATTAGATGTGGTACCAGTTTGTTGCGGCAGTAATATGAAGTTGAGAAGCACACATCCAAATTAAGGAAACAAATAAGCATACACCTAGAAATTTTGGAAACCCTAATATTATTATAAATTTATCATCTTTTTTTTTTTCTTTTTACATAGTAGCTCGACCCTCCGAAGAAAACATTTTGGTTCCACCACTGGTTAGAAGACGAAGAAAATACAATGCAACAAAGATACACCGAGAGATCACTGTTACATGCTAAAGTCAAATTAAATCCGTCACTTCATTTTGCATATGCATGTCTCTCTCTCAAAAATAGGGTTAGGTGTATGTGTGTGTGTGTGTGTATATATATATATATAAATGCTCTTATACAAGCTTTTCTTAGTCTTATGATACAAGCCACCTAATGGGGCCCACTAAAATTTCTAGCAAATAAAGGAGGTAGTCATATAGGCTAATTTCCTATTAGGTTTACATTCAACATAGGGGCAAAGTATCATGAGAATCTATCCGATTGATAGATTTTCAACACCAACAACCCGGTTGACGAATGTGGAGCCCTTCTTTTCAAAGTTCAGACTTTCCATGCATGGGGCATTGGGGCTTCTCGTTGTATATCATACATTTTAAAATATGATTCAGATATAAAAATTTTTAGACATAAATATGTTACATATGTTCAAAGGTAAACAAGCAATTGAGTGAGTTTTGACCCAATCCCAAATATTGAGTGTTGTCAAGCTCAATTTAGTCTAAGTTCCTCTTTCCCCGAGTTGAATTGGCAAATTTGTTGTTCAAGCCAAGCTCAAGCCAAGCTAAGTTTATCGCAATTAGGCTCGCTTATGCTATAGTTTTGAAAAGAACAGGTTTGGATATTATAATGGACAGTGCTGAAACTATTATTGAGCAGGTGATATATATATTGGTTCATGAATGAAATCTTAGTTTTTTTTTTTTTTTTTTTTCTATCTTTCTCTTTCTAAAAATACAATCTAAAAACATTTAAATAATAGAAAGTGTTGATTCTATATCTTTAATTGCTTTTTAGAGAGTTCTAGATGTAATTATAACAGCATGTATGGGTCATTGTCTCATGTGACACTATTCGGTTTCAAAAGAGTTCTAAAACCATAGTTTACCCCCTCCAATCTATCCTACAAAAAGGAAAAGAAAAAAAAAAAATTATCCCATGTTCTACAAGAATTTTGATGTCTCCTAGTTTTATCCTGAGGTAAAAAAATATCCAAGAATGAACTCTTATAAAAATAATTGCAACATCTTTAGCTAACTTTAGGGGAGCATGTGGAAGTGTAAGAAAGAGAAGTAAGCTCTAGGAGAGGAACATGAGCCAAGGGTAGAAGATACAACCCATGTGAGTTTTTTCAAATTCTAACAACAAATTCAATGGAATCCATGTGGTGGGTTTTATTCAAAGAGCCGTTGATATTCAGTTGAACCCATGTGACCTATCTTCTTCTAACACAAAGCAAAACCCTATGACAATAAAGACATCCACTAAGAGAGAGAGAGAGAGAGAGAGAGAGAGATGTATGTAGACATGTTTAAAGGAATCCTATGTATACATAGACATGAACACATGGGCTAAGAAAGAATCCTAAGGATAGGATTTTTAGGATAAAGATAATACCTGCTTTCCGTGCCTACCCGCTGCCCTAACTGCCCAAGCTGCCCGACCAGATTTTGGCGGGAAGGAAAATGTGAAATCAATTATGAAGAAGAAAGTTTCGCGCCAAAAGAAAGCGCGTAAACACTACATATATTTCATGTAGTTAGGACACCGTTAATGATTGGATTTAGTGGCTGCTGGTTGTAAAATGAAAATGATGAGTTTCTTGATTGGTTTGTACTTAATAAAACTTAAATCATTTAGCAGATAGATAGATAAATAAATAAGGTTTAAGTAGCTAAAAATGAATTTCCTTTATTTTTTTCCATCCAAATAGTATTCTCAAAATCTCACTACAATAGGAGTTGGATTCATTGTCATTGATCACATTTCGATGGCAGATCACTCGATTGATGTAGAATTAAACTCTCTTTTTTTGGTACCCCACCCAAGGGGACTGTGATGCAAGAGATTGAGAAATCACACACATGGGAAGAAAACATATATATATATGGATTGATTATCCCTCATAAGGCTGAGACACTTCCATAAATGAGGATTTTTAAGTACAAAAGTGAATTTTCAAGTACATAGGGTGGGGTACACTTTCTTGTCTTCATGTGCAAAAAGGGAAAGTGCCTCTCACCCATAGATGCTCAAATTCTTATATATATATATATATATATGGATTGATATGGGCTGAGGTAAACCTAAAACCCCATTCTCAAATTTATTTAGCAGATCATTCGCCCCATAGAATTTGATATAAGAATGAGCGGTAGAGACCGAACATGCCACCCATCCTTCTCACAACCCTAAGTTAGAAGGCCCAAAACCACCTACGCCACATGAGTTTTGTCTATCACTTTAATAATAAATATACGTATATTATATGTTTGGGACTAAGTGAATTGATACAGCAAAATCCAAATCCGTCCCGCACATAAAAAATCACTACCAAATATGCCTCTAATAGGAGCCGGTTGGGGTGACTCCTCGTTTATACTTGACCCCATCTCTAAGCATCACTATTTATGTTTATCTGTCAAGACCATAGAACCATTTTCTACAACACCCTCTTCTTTGGTATCCCATTTTTATTTGGCTAACCCATGATCAATTCAATCCCATTCATACAACAAATAATTTTAAGTTTTCATTGATCACTCTCCGTTTGATATCATCACAATAAATTTATTTGATTTACAAACCCTAAAGCTCTAGAAGCCAAAAAGCTAACAGTAAGGATCATTCTATCTACCTGATATTCTACATATATATTATCAAAATGGGCCCGGCAGCAGGAAGGGGCTATATGAGAAAAACACCCAGGCATTGTGTACTCATGTGCTTCCTCTTTAAAACCTTTTTTTCACTTGCCCATGTCTGAAAAGTTGAGTTGACTCAACAAGTCAATGAGTGGGGCCACACCCAGACTCATTAGGAGAGTCAGGAAATTATCTTGTGTCCGAGCCTAAAGAGGATCCAAGGTAGGGAAATAAACTGAAATGGTGTGGTCCAAATTGGTGATTAGGATTTTGATGGAATGTCATATTTTAATGAATCCAGGTCCTATAAAAAGGAGAGAAAAAGTATGTAAATGGGCTGGACTCAGGACAGGTTTGAGCCTGATACTTAAGCCAGCTGACAATGGGCTGGGCTTGAATGTGTTTAACCCAACCTGTCCCAAGTAATGACAAAATCTACTAAGCAGTGAGGAAGGCATGGATTATCTCTGTACTATCTAAAAGATGAGAAAGTTAAAAGAGAGAAAGAGGGAGATGACACATGTCTCTGTAGATTAAAAGTGTGAATTTCTTTCTAAGACAAAGCTCTTTCTAATTTGATTTCTTAATCTCAGTCATTTCCCATTTCATACAATTCTTTAATTAGAGCTCGGATCCCCTGTTTTCATCCTATCAACATACGCCAGCTGTAAAAAATCTCATGCCAGCTAATTGTATTCTTTAATAATGACTGACGAAAATTGGCATTTCCATAGTATTTTTCTTGTCCTTTTTAAAGACAATAACTCAATTAATCAGGCCCATTTGTTTGTTTGGATTGAATTGCCAAGAATTCAAGGTTTGGGCCCCAACGAAGGATTTGTTCTTATAAGGAAAACATTAAAAAAAAAAAAAAAAAAAAAAACTAACAAAAAAACATCCTGACCACACAATTAGGGGTGCTCATGGGCCGGGCCAGCTCGAGCTCGATCCGGATCTATCTCGCTTTGGGCCAGGCTTGGATATGTAATTAGGGCTCGATTAATAATTGGGCAAGTCTTGCCTCAAGTGATGGAAAGAAAGCCCATAGCCCGGCCTGGCTCGTGTAAGAAATGCATTGTAATTAGATTTAATTAGTGCTATAATGCCCATAAAAGTGATGAAAAGCCTGGTTCAACTCGGCGGCCGATTGATTAAATGGGCAGGCTCGGGCCTAACTTTTATGGCCCGTGTCGGGCTTGAGCCAGTGTTTCTAAAGTCGGGCCGGGCCTGGTATGACTTAGCCTGGGCCATGAACACCCCTACACATAATGAAACCAAAGCTTGTTCGGGCAAAACCGCAAAAGGTCTCCATGACCCCACCATCAAAAGGTGAATTATAAAACTTAGTACTTTTTTATATGACCACTCTTCTTTTCATATCTTTTTTAAGTGACCATACTAATGAATTACCCAATCAGGCATTAAGCAAAATTCTCAATGCTCATATCTTTGTCATTATAAGCATATGCCCATTCTAGAGCATTAGACCATAGGATTATCCAACAAACGATTATTCAAGAGATAATGGGTGACAGATATAAGGTGGAGATGTAAATACACCCATACCCCTACTAAACCAACATGTTTCATAATTAAGTTTTCATACCCAATTGAGTTTAAGTCCAATAAACTATAAGAAAGCAATCTTTTTAAATGTTGGGCCTTGTATTAAATAGAATGTATCTTTGCTAAAGATTCTTCTCCTCGTGTGTTTCAATCTGCCATGGCTTATCTGCAGCTTAACACCCTTGCACCATTTTTTTTTTTTTTTGAACCCAGCCAAGGGCCATTAAGTATTATTTAGTGCCTATTTTTATTCTAATTTTTATTATGGACATCAGAAATAGTTGATTCCCATTAAATACATACAGAAGTATGCTTTTGGTGGAGTTAGGGCCACATACATTGCTGGAATATTTTGTTTTGCAACTTTTCCTCCACTATGAAGGGAGGAAAAGTTGTCATTTTTTATTTTTATTTTTTGTAAGCTCACTTACCGGATGGGGTTGTCAATTTTGCAACTTTTCCTCCTCTCAGAGAGGAGGAAAAGTTGTTAGGCTGCCCAAACCTAATTTCCAGACACTCAGGCCAGGTTTGGGCCTGATACATAGGCCAGCTGACAATGGGCTGTGCTTGAATGTGTTTAACCCGACCTGCCTCTAGCAACTGACAAAATCTACTAGGCAGTGAGGAAGGCATGGATTATATCTCTGTACTATTCTAAATGATAAGAAAGTTAAAAGAGATAAAGAAGGAGATGACACGTGTCTATTTAGATTAAGGGTGTTAATTTATTTCTAAGACAAAGCTATTTCCATTTTGATTTTCAAAATGGGTTTTCATACCTCATTCAATTTTTTTCTACACTCATCCACCCCCACCCCCACCCCCACCCCAGCCACCATTGCTCCCTTCGGTTGCCAAAGGGTGGGGGAGAGATAGAGAGGGGAGAGAAAAAGAGGGAGATGGAGTGGGCGGTTGCACCGGGCGGAGGTGGGCAGGAAAAAGGGAGATAGGGAGAGGGAGAGAGACAAGGAAAGGAAGAGAGGGTAGGGGGCGGCGGGTAGGGAGAGGGAGATAGAATGGAGAAAGAGAGGGAGAGGTCAGTGGGCGGAGGCGACAGGAATAAAGAGAGAGGAGGGAAGATGAGGAGTGAACTAAGAAGTGGAGTTTGAATGGTTTTGGGAATTTGGGAAGAATGGGTTGTGTAGAGAGAAATTTGGAAAATCTTTTAACTTATTTAAGGTGTGTAGAGAGAAGGGGTATGCTCAGTGAAGTCTGTGGTGTGGCATTAGTAGCTCTAGCTCTTATTTCGCTATTATAAGCATTGACCAATTCTAGAGCATTAGACCATGGGGTTATCCAACAAACGACTATTAAAAAGGTGATGGGTGACGGACATAAGATGGAGATGTAAATAGACTCATACGCCAGATAAACCAACATGTTTCATGATTAGGTTTTCATACCCACTTGAGTTAATTTAAGTCCAATAAACTATGAGAAAGCAATCTGATTAAATATTGGGCCTTGTCTTCAATAGAATGTATCTTAGCTAAAGACTCTTTACTTGTGTGTTTCGGTCTGCCATGGCTTTTTTACAGCTTAACACCCTTGCAGCTTGTTTTACCTTAAAAAAAAAAAAGAAAAAGAAATCCCTAGTATCATGTTGTGAAGCACATTTGGAAGCTTAGAACATATCCAAGAGAGATGTCAAATTTGGAGATGTCATTTTGAAAATGAAGGCTTATGTGGCAAGATTTGGCATATGTATTTTGTCATCCTTATTTGGACAACTCTAAGAGAGATGTCAAATTATTATTTTATTATTTTTTTTCAAATATAAATTATTATTTTATTATTCTTGTATCAAAGACTTCAAATGCAAGTATATTCATTACTATTATTTTATTCAAAATGAAGATTTGACATTTACTTCACAAATACCAAATGTCATACGGGATTAGACAAATATATCGGAGACAAGGTCACATGTCATTTATAGACGGTGGGGGCTGACATGGACAAATAACACCTCTGTTGGAGTTGCTCTTATGTTATAGCCTGCCATGCACTCATTTCCATGGACTGGTTTACAGGAGTTTAAATGTTATACTGTTTTGGGCCTATCCAAGACAAAAACAATGGGCCCCCATATATGTGTGGAGTGATCCAAGAGATCCCAAGTCCTATTGATCCCTAGAGTAGGTAAATGACACTAGTACAACGGATGGTAGACTCAGAGCAATGAATCAAACTGCGTATGAACACTGCAGCTAATTAGGCCATGTGTCTGGACTGCAAATTGTTAATTGGTATAGCAGCAAAATTGGCCCTTACAAATAGGCTTCAGGCTTAAATGCTTAACTTGGACCCAGGACTGTACAGGATTAGACCTTTGGTCCCTCCCTTAAATGATGAAACAATTTTCCTCTCAACCATGACATTTGGCTTTGATAGTGGGCCCCACAGATTGATTAAAAAAAGATAAGAGATCAAGTTGGCTATGATCTCATTAGTAGGCCAACATTTCACCAACTCAGCATTCAATGGGTGGGTCCCACCAATTTCCTAAAACATATAGAGTCCTATATCTCACCCCACATATTATTGAACTAGCAAAAAGAGAAGGAGGAAAAAAAAGGAAACAAATGACGTTTGGCTTTGATAGCGGGCCCTATAGATTGACGAAAAAAGACGATAAAGATCAAGTTGGCTATGATCTCATTAGTAGGCCCATGTTTCACCAATTTAGATCTAATGGGTGGCTCCCACCAATTTCGTAAAAATAGAATCCTAGCTATATTTGAAAATCACTTTTATCTCATACGTATGATTTCGATTCTCCCATTTTACATTCACCATTAACCCTTGATGGGAAAGTTCAAGTTTTAAAACATCTTTTCGGTTTTTTTTACCCTGTTGGCCCATTGTTATCCTTTGTAAGAAAGTCATTTTTCCAGTACCACGCACTAGATAATTTAATTGGCTCATTTTACCTATTTATTCCTTTAGGCATTTGATTCTTAAAGTAATATTTTTATTGTTTTTTAGTTATGAATTGTATGTTAATATTCATTTACAAATCATTTAAAATTTTAAAGAAAAAAAAATATTTTTTTTTATCACGGCTTGCGTTGGGCACGGGCCTTTAGCACTAGTATTGAACATCACTCATCCCCTTCTTCTTTTCTTAGTAATTCTTTCAAATCATTTGATTCCCTAGAATATCTCTATATATATACACCACTACGAAGAGAAACTAGATCTCCTAACGTTGCTATTATCTAAGGACCATGCAACACACATGGAAAACTCCATCACTGGGCTCACAAAGAATAATCCTGATCATTCAAGTTGACCTCTTTCGTTCCGGTGACATATCCTCAACTGTAAGATTAAAGACATAATTGAAAACGTGAAATAATGATTGCCTCGGCCATAAAATATTAAAATTAATTGGTTATCCTAAGATTTCCCTTTAATAGGAGTGTGTCCCACCATAAGATTGAATACATGATTGAAGACGCCTAGTGAATACATGATTAAAAACGCCAGCCTATAAAATTTTGAAATTAATTAGTTATTCCCGGATTTCACTTTAATGGGAGTGGATCCCACCGTAAGATTGAACACATAATTGAAAAGGTGAAATAATGATTGCCTAGGCCATAAAATATTGAAATTGATTAGACATGTCATAATATTCTTTGACGGTACTTGTATTTGGTCGAACGGATTCGGCCAGCTTTTTTAAAAATAGATTAACTAATCAATTATAAAGGTTTAATGGTTGTTATTCTTGTAAATAGGCCCACAAAATAAAAGGGAGAAGTCATCATCATGTTTGGATTGTGACAAGATTTTACGTTGGCTGTCAATCTACAAAACGCAACCTTCCTCCTTCATCCGGGCTTGGGACCAGCAGTAAAAAAAAAAAAAATAACTAGTAGAGTAATGAATATCTTAAATAATTAATTATAATAGTTTAATGATTATTTTTTTTTGAAAATAGGCTCACAAATTAAAAAGGAGAAGTATGATCTGTTACTCATTCAGAATATAATAGAGGACCCATAGTTTTGCAACTTTCCTCCCTTCTGAAGGGAGGAAAAGTTGCCGGGTTTGGGCCTGATGCTTAGGCCAACTGACAATGGCTGTGCTTGAATGTGTTTAATCTGACCTGCCTCAAGCAACTGACAAAATCTACTAGGCAGTGAGGAAGCCATGGATTATCTCTGTACCATTCTAAATGATAAGAAAGTTAAAAGAGAGAGTGGGGGAGATGACACGTGTCTCCTTAGATTAAAGGTGTAAATTTATTTCTAAGACAAAGCTATTGCCATTTTATTTCATAATCTCACTCATTCACCATTCCATACTGTAGTTCTTTAATTAATATGCTAATTGTTGGTCTTTAATGGCATTTTCGTATTACATTTGTTATCCTTTTTAAGATAATAGCTCAATTACTTATGCTCATTTGTTTGCTTGGAATTGAATTGCTAAAATTTCATTTTTTTTCTATGAGGAAGATATCAAAAAATCAAACCGACAGAAAAACATCCAGACCACACAATGAAACCGAAACTCTATCTAGCCACACCATATTCAAAAGGACTCCAGGACCCACCAAAAGATGAATTTTGAAAATTTGTACTTTTTTATTTGACTCATTTTTTTTTAATATCTCTCAAAGTGGCCATTTACTTTTTAATTCACTTTACTCAAGTGAAATTACCCAAGCTTACCCAAGCAAGACATTTTGCAAATTTCCGAATATTTGAGATCATGTACTACAATGCTCAAGCTATTAGTGAATGGACGGAACATACATACTAGAAAGATGGAGGTAACATGGATCTGATAGTATGATAATAATCAATAACACTCAAAAGTTCGAGCTATTAGTGAACGGCTCACAACAATGTATATGAGCAGTAAGTAAATAGATGCGTACCACAAGTAAACCAGCATGTTTCATGATTAGGTTTTCATACCCAATTGAGTTTAAGTCCAATAAACTATGAGAAAACGACTCATTAAATATTGGGCCTTGTATTTAATAAGATGTATCTTAGCTTAACACTCTTCTACTCGTGTGTTTCGGTCTGCCATGGCTTGTCTGCAGCTCAACACCCTTGCACCATGTTGTGAAGCACATTCAGGAGCTTATGGCCCACCATACACTCATTTCCATGAACTGGTTTATTAGGAGTTTAAAGGTTACATTGTTTTGGGCCTATCCAAGACATAAAAATGTGCCCCATTTATGTGTGGAGTGATCCAAGAGATTCCAAGACCAATTGGTCTCTAGAATAGGTAAATTATACCCAAATTATAGTGCCCTTAACTAGTGAGAGATCTTCCCAAAAAAGACAGCCCAAACCAGCATTTCCCAAATTTAGATGGCCCTAGAAAAACAGTCCTGATCTATAGGCCAGATAAGTCCATTATTCCATTATTAGGTCTAAACCTGCATACACAGAGCAATGAATCAAGCTGTGCATGAACACTGCACATCCAGGTTATGGGGCTGCATTTTGCACATGGACCCTACTTAGCCCGACGAAGAACATGCTAGTTAAGTAGGCCATGTGTCTGGACTGCAAATTGTTAATTGGTGTAGCTGCAAAATTGGCTCTTGCAGTGGCATAAATGGGCTTCAGGCTTAAAAAGTGCTTAACTTGGAACCTGGACTGTACAGGATCAGACCTCAAATCCAGTAGCTCAATGGGACATATATCCACCTCCTGAAAAGATTACATTATTCCATGGGCATGACATTTCTAGAGAAAGCATCCTTTTCTCTTGCTTTAGGTAAAACAGGGTTAGTATTCTTACTAGAGAAAAATGTGTAGCAAGATGTTAATGGATTTCAAATAGCGGTACATTATGAAACAAGATCATTACTTAAACCAACAAACTAGCTTAGCCCAAAATCGGTCGAAAAAATAATGCTCACACCTAGGCCTATGAACTGATATGCTGGACTATAAAAAAAAATATTAGGGCCTAATCACCCAGTAAATTAATACAATATTTACACAGCCCCAGAAAAGTTGTATCTAGCAATGACCTCCTAGTTCACGTGTTTTATAGGCTAGAACAAGTTACAGGATCCCAACTTAGCATTGTGACTATGTATTAATGGGCCTGAAAATCATGTTGTAAAAAATGAAGTTCTATGATTGAAGAACTAAGTTCATAAATGGCTCAACAAAAAAATGTTTGATACAAGCCACTTTTTAGCTCAATAATAAACTTTTTTTTTTTTTTTGGGGGGGGGGGGGGGGGGGGGGGGGGTGGGGGGCTTGGGTGGTAAGGAGTTCAATAATAAACCTTAATCACCATCTATGATGACTTGAACTAGCTTCTAAATCGAATCGTTTCAAAAGACAAAAATTGATCTTGGGGCTTAGAATTGCAAAGTCAGCCACAAGTAGAGATTAGTGCAGTAACTTTGAACTCAAGTTAAGAAGACTTTAAAAAAATAAGATAGCAGCTAATGGGCTCTGTGATCTGTAATGGTGGGGTAGGCCTATCGGATCTAAATGATCACATTCCCAGTAGGTATATATCCACCTAATGTTAACACTTCAATGTCTTGCTGTCAAGTCTTAGGGCTTATGTGTTTTGAGACTCAACCATTATTACGTTATTATGTCTTCCAAAAAGAGACTCAACCATTATTGCATTATCTAACTGAAAGTCATCTAATATTTCACCCCTTTTCCTTTGTTAGGCTATATATAGATAGTTAATTTTCTTTTACAGCCAAAGGTCCTCTAGGGTTTTTACATGTGGGTTTATCTTTTTTTTTTTTCTTTTTGACTATGGGTTATCCTCAATTGAAGCAACGATATTACAACAGTTTGGATCCATGAATGGGCCCAACTAACCAGTAGTAATAATAAGGCCCATTACAAGCCTCTAAATGTTTTGTTACTAACTTGTAAAAAATAGAATAATTATGCACTATGATCTTACAGTTCATCCCATTTTGATATGATGTGTAAAAGTATCTTTAGATCGCGAACCACATCATGAACCAGGGGAATCTGGCCCGCAATCTAAGACTGAAGCGATCAAGTTTATCGATGAGAGGATCCTAAAAACGTATTTAGCAGTCTATCTAAATTGCACTGTGAAGGATGAACGATATCAATTAAATTTCCTAATCTAACCATTCATATTAAAACCTCGAGGTGTTAGCAAAGGCGGGTAGAGCATTTTTCTTCTCACACCAAGTCGTTCCTCCTTAGATTTAAATTGGCGACCGGTTAGCTCCGATACCATATTAAATTTCTTGTGCTATTCATTCATACCAAAACCTCAAGGAATTAGTAGAAGCAGCATAAATACTTTTCAATATTTCCCTCCGAGTGGAGCCCACTTCTCTTTACTATCCTTTTATTTTTTCAATCTTCTTCCTCAACCTCTACTTTAACTATGGAGCATTAATGTGGACTGCGTGATACATTGGATTTGGAGATCCAGCAGAAATGTCTGGCTATGATACCAAATTGATGTAGATCCAGCCTAGTGACGGTTAGGATTTATAATCTAAAAGATGACACTCTAATTATTGTAGGTTCGTTTGTTTAATCTGCCTAAACAAAATATAAAATCAAAAGCAAATAAAAGGTAGAATCGATCAACGCATGAAAAATTGTCCACTAGCTAGGTTGGGATGTCCACTCACCCTTAATTTCAACTATGAAACTCATTGGTAAGGCTTTGACAAGACATTCATAAAAATAGGAAGTTCTTAAATGAAAATTATGAAAGGAAGGAGAAGTAACAGAAAGAGGAAAATAATGAAATGGGAGAAGATTAACAGAAAGGAGAAGAATAAGAAATTGTTTTCTAGAGAAGTAATAAAGAGATGAGCAAAATAGAAGGAAGAAAACTAGAAAGGACCTACTCAAAATTGGCCTTGTCAAGGTGCACAGGTATTGTGCTGCAGAAGCATGGGTACACCCAAACCCCCCAACCCATAGCGCGCTGGCACACACAATTACATTTCAATGATAGGTGATACAAATTTTCTTGTGAAAAAGAAAAAAAAAAGATTTTCTTCACTTATGAGTATTCAATTTCCTATGTGAGGGGGCGAAATCTTCTCACTGCATATAAAACTTAAGGGTACATCTTTTACTAGAATCTCTTACCAAAGTTTGTGATGTTGGGAATAATTGATATAGCTACATCTAGATATGAAATCTTTACTCTAGAATGACCTGGGTCTTCTCAACTCGTTATGAGTCCACCACATTTTCTATTTCTTAAACACGCTTGCTGTGTCTGTGTGCTTTGACATCACCATTTATAGGGGCAGACCCATGAATTCTTCTTTGAGGGGGCCACTATGTACAAACAAAATCTTAGGAGGATCACATACAAAAAAAAACTGTATATAATTCTCAAAAAATATATATATAAGGATTTTTTTGAAAACTTTGGGGGGCATAATGTGGATTTATATCATTCAGATGTGGTTTCCATAATGAGGTCATCATGATGTGGATTCATATCATGCACATATATATAGTTTCCACAGCTTGCATGGTGGAATTTAAGATAGCTAGAGTCTTGATACCTACAATAGGATTACAGCCCAATAATTATTTCAATCTGAAGCAAGGTGATGCAATATGTGATGAGATATTCCACTAAAGCAAAAGGCAGGATCTGTTGTCAATCCTTTCAACTCAGACAAGCGAGCATTTTTAAGCAAACAAAGAATCCTCATTATTTTCTTCAGTGACAATGGGAGAAGTTTCGTAAAAGCTTTGCTTTTGCCTCTCATTTCCTTATCTTGAAAGCTCTTTTGTTGGACAACGACCTCTTTCTCTCACTCATAGAATTCATACTACAATGTTCTATAATATAAAAAAACAGTAGATAAACACGTGAGAATGAGATGATCATAAATTTTGCTCAAATATATTTCTTCTTCAGTAAATCTCGGATAACTCTTTAAATGGATCATCCATGGATCATAGATACTTAACTTATATATGATGTGGGCTTAACCAATCTTTACATATATAATTGGTGATGGCTATAAATGATCTTCCCAAGAGGACAGCACTGTATTACAATTCAATCAGCATGCAGGTAAGTACTATATATGAGGCCACCCATATCACTGTTTTGGGCCTCTTCCAATTCCCATCTAAAAGTTCTAGACCATCAGAATCAAACTACAAGCATATTCAGCAAATAAGAGGAAAGGATCAATGTTGTATTTTCACCCAATGAATGGATACCTCTATTCCACTAATTAGACAGTGTCATGAGCATACCAATTTTCCAACCCAAACTCAGCAACAACGACTCAATCATCAGCTGAGATGATTGCAAACCACTGAAGATAATGACTTCTTGTTGTCTCTAGAGCTCCCTACATATTCTGTACCTATTTCTACCAAAACTTTAGGCTTAAAACTCTATACCAGGTATCTTCAAGTGGTAGATATCTTCACAAAAGGACTACTCGATACCAGCAGTTAAAAACACAAGCTTCACGTTGCATAGCAATCGTTTAGCCAAGGGGCGTGTTAGCTTACCAACCCCCATTTTCAACCAAAGATTGACTTAAGTCACCACCTGAGACAATTTCAAACCACCGAAGATGGTGACTTGTAATATTCTCCAAAGGGCTCTGCATATTCTATACTATCTATGCAATAACCTTAGGCTTACAGTTCTATAATAATATCCTTGTGTTTAGACAAGAGATCTAGAATTGTAGTTTATAAATAATTTTAACGCTTTTAGTCATATACAAAAAAATAAAAAATAAAAAAAAAAATCAGATTATTTGAATATTTCCTAGTATCTAAACTAACGTTATCAAATATACAAATATATTCATTTAATATCAATTTCATAGCTTTTCATCATGGGAATAAAAGGCTACAATGGGTTTTCTATGTTTATAGTGGAAGTTTTAAACTACAAGTGCGGGTCACCGGAGTGTCTCCCACATACTTTTCATAAATGTAATGTATGGAAATCCACTATGAATTCTACTTATTAATAATTCAAATCGTTCAAAATGAATTTCATCTCTAGTAAAAGTTAGTAATAAAATTAAACACATGACACTTGTTAGAGAATATTGAGTTGTTAAAGGATTGTTAGAGAATTGTTAGGATTATGATAAGAGTTAGTTTGATTTTGAATTTGAAATATGTGTATAAATTGAGAGGAATTCCTCTTATGAAACTAACGGTGAAATTTATGGAAAGTAATGAATCTTGAAATTCTTTAACTATGCTCACGCCTCCCTCCTCTTTCTTACTTTATACTAGGGTTTCCGCTGTTGGTGCTGCGGCCGCCGCCTATTAGGGTTTCTTTGCCATTGAAATTAGAACAAAAGAAAAGATGAGTGTAACAGGGACAATGACGATGACGTGGCAGAGGGGGAGAGTGTTTAGAATTTATGTCTGACACGTCACTGTGCCGTGAGGATGGGAGTTTGTTGAAGCCTACGTGGCGCAATGTAAGAGGCCCATTTAATGACAGTTGATAGACGGTAGAAGGTAAGGAAGTTTTTTTTGTGTTCAGTCCGTCAAAGTTGCAATACAAATCAAGGCATCTTTTGTACGTGAGAGTGCCGTTAGTCAACGACAAACACAGACGCGTTAACAACAAAGTCTCGTTAACTGACCCACCAACCTTTCTAAATGACCTGATCAATTTGGGTCGGGTACCCTAGCCACACAAAGCATAGTAATCCACTCATGCATGAGTCCTGCTGTTGTATGGTTCTAATGTAGGGGTGTTCATGGCTCGAGTCGGCATGGGCTGAGACATATTCAGGCTTGATCCAAAATTTGAAATTAGGCTCATATCTGGTTCAGGCCTGACATGGCCTATCAGTGTCGAAACCCGGCTGGGCCGGAGCCCGCCATTTTGTCGATGGGGTATGGCTTCTCGGGCTTCACTGCAACTACAAGCATTAAGCTTTGGGCCATGTCAGCAGTCTAGGATTTGGGCTTTCAATCACTTAATTCAAGCCCGACTCGAGTACTAAAACCTAAGGTTCAACCTATATGGGATTGGGCTTTGTAGGCCTGGCCCATGAGTACCCTTACCTGCTTTATATATGTCAATTGTAAAATATAGTTAAAAACAAAAAAGATTTTTAGATAATTCTAATGAGAAGAAAGGAAAGTCCCAAACAACATTCTTAGTTATAAGATATTTTAATATGAAGATTATATCAGTTTACAATCTCAAGGGGTTGGCCGAGTTGTCAAGACCACAGTTTCTCTCTCTTCAGAAGCTAGAGGTCTTGGTGTCAATTTCCCCAATCCTCAAGAACCAAAGGTTGAGTTCACTAGTGCTACAGGTACCTAGGGGCTATAGGGGTTTTATCCGACTTTTCTCTAGGCCTGGAGAGATTTGTCCAGTTCAAAGAATTGAGAACCCTTCATTAGGCAAAAGAAAAGAAAAATATGCAGTAGTTCACCATTTTACGAAAGAATATAATGATATTCTTAATGTTGTAATGAGTTGGATATGATTGCTAAAGTGTCTAATCAGATGTGACCTTAACCACAAATGTGACAACCGATAAGATCAGATGTGGGGCTAAGCGATATCTATGTGAGGACAATGAGCTGATAGTACATTGATAGCAAACACACGCAATATTATAGCAAAAATCGATCAGACAGTTGCTTTTTCCTCTCTCTTTCAACAATACTTTTGGTTAATTTCTCACTGATGATATCAGCTTCCATTTGCATATAAATAGAGAGTCTAGGATGGGTGGCTAGAATTATCTCCTACATAAGGAAGTGATACAACAAATCAAAGAGTTTTGGATTTCAAGTCCATATTCAAAATATTGAAACACTAATATCTATTACACACAACACATTTGAGGTGTTTCAAGCACCAGAATGGTTTCTTAATTAGGAGTACGGATATATAGCTCCTTGAGATTAGACTTGCACTATGAAAAAGAAAAAAGAATGAAACTTGGGATCTAAGAATTCTTTCTTTTGGAAATAACCAAAGAGTGGAAGAGTGAAGGAGGTCAATTTGTTCTTGTTCCCCAGTGCCTATATGGCATGTGGGAGCCATAAATTCCAACATCTCCAACTCGTACGAAACAGCAGGCAGTGATAGATCATGACCAATAATTACTGCCAATGTGTGCAATGTCAAAATTAGCTGAAGAGTGGAACTATCAATTCCACTCTTCAAGTTCAAGAAGCTTCTTCCTCCAAACTAAACAGTACATCATACTGCTACGAGGTACCTTATTTTGGCACCATAGGAAGAGACAAAAGGCAATTGATCGGCCACTACAAGTGTTGATCGAGTCGAATCTTTTCTAGAGTTTGCTGAAGGACCTTTTCTTTTACTTTTGATGGAAGAAAAGAGAGTACATAAGCAGCAATTACAGAAGAGAAGAGGAGAGAAGGACGTAGGTTTTTCTTATTCAAGCTCACTGCATGTTTCAGAAAAGCATAGGGACGCCGCAGGATAAGACAGTGGTCGCCAGAATCTTTAGAAATTTGAGTCCGGATCCTCTGAGTCTCACTCAGAAAATCTACGAGGAGTGGAACTCCACCACCATTTGAGAATTTAAGCTATTCAAATAGAACACCCTCAACATGTATGTAATGTCTCCAAGTGGTCACGTTATGATCGGGAACATGATCATGTACGTAATGTCTCCAAGTGGTCACGTTAAGATCGGGAACATGATCATGTTTGAATAGTATGCTCAGCAACATTTATTGGAGTAAAATTTGAAGACATTATATACATTTTGAGGGCGCTTATCTTGAACTATTCAAATTTTTAGTAGGAAGACCCTATCACCCTACAATCTAGTTTTAATATTTCCCCACAGATACAATGAGTGATACGATCGGAGGATTTTTTACTCTAGAAATTTGAGTCTCCAATTGTAGTGTGTTACTGTAGGCTTGCTATTAGACTACCCAAGTTAGATATCAAAGTAATCAGGGTATGAAACATTAACAATTAGTGAAAAGAATACTCAGATATTTAAAAAGCATAAAAACAATTAAAATTATGTTTTCAAGTTGATAAGCTTGAAGTCATTTGATTTCTATATTCAAATTTTGCTGGGGAGACAGATGATGGTAAGTTCATCTCAGGACATGTTTTTTGTCTTTGAAGGTACTATTATTTTATGGTCAAGTGAAAAACACACTCGTGCTGCCAACTATATTCAAGAGGCTAGGTATATAAACTGTAGCACAGGGTAGTAGGGTAATTGAGGTAAACTGCAAGTTACAATTGGTCTGTTCCATAGTACCTATTTTCAATTTCGGACCTAGCATTTTTATTTAGATGGTGCAGGCAATGATCAAAGTTAAGGAGTTAAAAATAAAATAAAATTTCTTAAAATATTATTTAAGAAATTTCTCGAATCACGTTTGTACAGTTGCACCCACGTCATAACACCTAGGTCTACCCCGGACAACTTCATTAATAAGGCCCTTGAATATTTTCAAACGATTAGTAGTTTGGTTCATGAACCATCCCATAAAATGCTTTAGTCAAGTATTATTAATCGATCAGTGGAGCCACCTAAGACTCCAAGCCGCTTAAAAGTTTCATAGTCTTCTGTATTAACTTTATAAACCATATCTATCTCCATTCCGAGCTGGCCTCCTTAAGATCGATCAATTGTAAAGCTTGGGGTTTTACTTCCACCGATTTTTATTTTAATCGCTTGTTTTACAAGTGTCAATATGATAGTGGGCTCAATTGTAGTATAATTTGGCCCAAATTTAAAATAAGAATAGACATGTATTTTTAGCTGCTTAAATTTCAGATGTGACCCAATGATGACCTTATAGCATGGACCTCAACGTAGTTCTTCGAACCACTCCAACTCAAACTCCAAATTAAATAGATTGAAAAGCGAGTCAAATGAACCTGTCCCATCAATTTTTTAATCAAGTTGAGTTTCAAGCTATAAATTGCATACACAAATGCGAGTTAATCAATATGTTGAACACATAGCTGAAATAGACAAGTATTTCAAAACTTGACTGGCCAAGTCCGAGTCACCAAGTCGAGCACTGAGTCCGGGTTTCATGCACCAAAATATATACGAGTGAATGAGAGCAGTTGAGTTCCAAGGAATGGAAGGGGAAGGGGCCCTTCATTTCTTTCAAGTAACCTATTTCTTAAGACTATCACTGTTTCTGCATATGCATTATTCCAATATCATTCAAGTTGCCAGAAGGACTCAAATGTAGGGTGAGACATCTCCTATCCAAAATTTAATGCTCACTCTCCAATAAATGTAAGACCCTTTCAGCACTTATTTAAGATATATATTAATGTAACTTGAAAAAAAGAGACAATGACTTGTGCACTTTGGCCACCACAAACTAATAATAAAGTAAAGAAACAAAAAAACCTTGGAGATGCGTGAGTTTTACTACCATACTCTGATTGCATGGTTGTTATTTTCGGCAACAAGTTTTACGGTTTCACAGGTGTGAGATCATAGTCCAGAAACTACAATTACTGGGTAGGATTAAAGTAGGAGTGAGAAGCTAAAAATCTACCAAGTGAGGTAATGCTCTTGACTTTTGGGGTCAGGTGGGCCCCTTCAAAGATATCCCATAACACTCACAATGTGACTAGCTACGCGTGTGGACAGTGACATGTGCAGACAGGCAATATTTTAGAGGCCTGAAATCTTAAATCTACACTTCCACACCTAATGAGAACACCCTCACACCTTGAACCCGTTTCTTTGTTTATCAGAATTTATGCCTACAAAGTCTCCCACAAGGGCGGTGGAGGATTTTCAGTTCATACAATCATGTAAGTAGGACACTTGCTAAGTTTAGAAGTGCAAGACCTTATATTAATTCCTCCCATGGAGAAAATGGGACTCTGCTTGAACTAAAGACAGAGAGTATCATTTGATAAATCTCCAGCTTGGGTACAACACGGCCGGATCAATTGGATTGGGCAGTGATTTAACCCACTTTAGTCCAGCCTATACTGCCTCTGGGTAAGCTTGAGATCGAGCCAAAATGAAACCAAGATTGTCAATCCCGAGCTTAAGCCAAGCTGATATCATATATAATTGAGATATATATATATATATATATATATATATATATGTGTATGTGTGTGTCAGCTTTAATAGTGCAAAGCGAACCTCACTTGACTCCGGCTTAGTGATCTATGGCCCAAAAGTTTAATGCTTTTAAAAGGTTTTTTTTTTTTTAATGTTAGTACAATATAAGTAATGATTGGATGAGTGTTAAATTTGTGTTTTTTTGGCAATTCATGTGGTGATACTTTGTGTGAGGGGTAGCTTCATCATAGGTGGGTCATAAGGCTCGTAAAATTAGGTGAGCCTTATATGAGATGAACCTTTTATGAGAATCCTGTGTGTGTGTGTGTGTGTGTGAGAGAGAGAGAGAGAGAGAGAGAGAGAGAGAGAGAATTGACTTGGTATGAATTGTGTGCACACACCTTGCATCTTGGGTCAATCCATCCACCCTATTGCACTGACTACCCCTTCCCCCAGGGTGAATTAATCCTTATATCATTTGACTCTTGTTCGATTGTTACTTGCACTTTGAATTGAGCATCCCAAAACATTGATGCTATTAACCGTTGCGGGCCAAGGATCAAAAAAGCTAAAATAACATGAGGACTGAGGAGGTTGGCTTTTGCCCAACACAGGTTTTTCTTCCTACTACATTGGGATTCAAAAGTCACATACCCATATTTCTAACTAGCATTTTTTCTCTTTCTTTTCTTCCTTTTTTTTATAAAAAAGTTTCTAACATGTGGAGCTACAGTCGAGAAACACTCAGCATGGATATTAATGAGATCTTTCCATCCTCTACAGACATTATTTCCATCAACCAAGACTAAGCTCATCCGTCATTGGAAGGGTGGAACCAGAAAATGTGCTTTTGAGGTGTCATTTGAATCATTACCATATATGTAAATTTATATATGTTTGTAACTGGGGTAATTGAACCCAATTAATATAGTCAAGGCTAAACTTCACTTGGAATTCAAAATTTAGCCCTGAACCCTAGCCCAAAAGAAAATGGCTAAGCCTAAACTGCACTATCAAAACATGCAGGCCCAAGCTTGGACCAGCCCAACTTGATCTGCACCTCCCACCATACCTTTAGCTGGCCCACTAAATTTCATCAAAGAATCATTTTCTAGAACCTTATCAATGTCTCTTTTATAATTTTATATTTGAGGAGACATGCAATGATGTTAACTTTCGGAATCAGACAAGTGCTCTGAGAAAGAAGAAAAAGAGAGAAGCAAACAAGTCCAAGTTCACGTGGAATATAAGGTCTTCAAAGTCTAAAATAATATCTATGACGATGACCAAAATACCTTACTTTGGTATTCTCTTTTGCTTGCAAAAGAATGAATAGGAAGATTTTTATGAAGAGTAATGGAGATGGAGTGCTCCTATAATTGAGACATGTGGAATTTTGTACCCCATTGCCCTGATCTTGTCAACTGTGCCATCTCATCCGCCAATTTCTGTTGGATGCTGACTAAGATCTGAGTTTTCAATGGCCATCCATATTTAAGGATTTTGATGAGATTTGGTTAGGATTATCTGTCAAGATCAATACAAGGACCCTTGTCTATTTTATTCCTTCCATGGTTACAAACTTAATAAACAAGAAGATTTAGAAAAAAAACAATGATAGTCTTTATTATAATGTAATTCATTTACATCATTGTAATCTATTTTAAAGGGTGTTGATAGCTGGATTCATGCTGGACTGATCACTTGTGTCAAATCCTGAGTCTAATATTTACAAATGATAAATGTGAGTGCAGCTTGAACCCTACAGCTTAGATATGAGTCTGCCCTTTTAAAGCTGGTTCGCACATTAAATCCAGATGTCCAAGTTACTAAATAAGAACCATCTCATATTTGGCCTATATATGCTTTGTGCTAATATTATGATCTTGTTGGTTATGCAATGGTGTATATATATATATATATATATATATATACTTTTTGTTTGCCCTAATAAATTCACACATACACTTGTCCAAGTCCTTCAACATCAGCACTACACCCAAGAACTAATCCGTAGTTGTTTTTGTAGAAGGAAGGTGCCTCCTAGTCACTCAGCAACCAAAGGGTTTATGACCCAAAGCTTGGATCTCGCCCGTTAAGGAATTTGGACCACAAACATGGGTTCAAGTCTAGCCTTTTGAATATAGATGTATCCACGAGCCCATCCAAGCGGACTCTCCAATCTGGGCAGAACATGAACCAGCTTCAAGCCCATAGGAAACCTTAATTCTTTCAAGTTGGCAATTTTGACCTAGCATTTCGGTTTTTGTTCGAGCCAATTCTTTCAATCCATATGGAGTACTAAATTGTGTATTGAGTGTGAGTATGGATTAATTATAGGTTTTGAAATTATATTAAAAACCAAACCTAAAGAAATAAAACAAGATCACCTAATGAAAGAAAACAAGATCAGAGTTAGAAGGCATCCAAGTAATGATTAAGATCATTTATTTCATCTTTAGGAACCCCAAACAAGAAAATCTTGTGTATGACCCTTGCTTCGGATATGGATTAATAATAATGACATATGATTTAGGTTTACAGCTATTTTCTTATTTTTATCGACATCTAAGTCCACTAAATAGATATCAAATTTAGGCTTTGGCCTCGTCGGGTCAAATACCCAATGATTCATTTTCTCAAGCATTTTATAATGTTTATTTGTCGGCAGGTTAAGTTTTTAATTTTTTTCTAAAACCAAGTCTACAATCACTATGAAATTATAACAACGAGACCATTCACCTTAAAATCAAAACGACCAAGTCCAAGATGCTCCTCACAATCCTAGATCAAAGAGACATCTCACCTTTACAGCTGCTCAAACAATAATCCCTGAAAAACGGATAAATGACCCAACTCAAAATCCAAAATGAACCCCCATAGGGCCCAATTAGCAATTTGGGTCCAAATTTTATTTCTATGCCATGTCATGTCCCCATCACCTGCCCCCAATGGGTGCATGTGTGCCGACTCTATACCTAAATCTTGGAAAATGCATCTGCAATTTTGTGACATTCTCACACAACACATTGAATAGTTGGGAGAAAGAGAGGAAGAATATGGAGAAAGGGAATGTAAAAGGAAGCTTCATGGAGCGGTTGGTGATATGCGCGAGCGATTTGTTGCTGGCGGCGTATTTCTCAAGAGATTGCATTTATTTCATCAACGCATCAAACGTGTGGGTGTGTTTGTCGCTTGTCGGTCCACATTAACGGCACTCTAATCATTGTAACTTTTCGTTTTCTCGGGTCCACGTGTCACAGTATCGCACCATATATGGCTTCCTTCGACTTCTTTCAGCCGTTGGATTGAGTTCAGACAATCTCATGCCCCATTCTTGTAACGCGTCTCCGACACGCCGATACGTACCGCCCGTTATGGGCGTGTCGGCAGGTCCCGATACGTCGGCGCGAGCTTTCCAAGTAAGGGCGAGGAATGTGGGTATATTTATATTATTATTATCATGTATCACACTTGGCGAAATAGTATTAAAATCTTTGGTAGCGGAAAGTTGAAGGTTTGGACCTTAGAAAAAATTGAGGTATAGGTGAGTTACATTTATATTATAACTTTAGGTCACTCTAAGTTGAGCTTGACAGGCAAGACCCAAGGAAGCTTCTTTAGTTTTTAAACTATATTTTCTAATGAGAATTTTGCATGTTGGAATTTTTTTAATATGATTCGACGGCTTGTTCTCTCGCATATAAAATCTCTTATCGTTTTCACAAGAATTTCAAGCTTCAACCACCTAAATGTCTAATATGACCTATTGAAATTCTTAAAATTTCAATTTCGTTACACTTTATTGGAATTTCAAGTTATCTATTAAAATGAGGATTTTGAAATTCTACTTTAAGAGTACTTAAGGGATGATTTGTTTGTGGGTTGAACCCTAGGGAGTCCGAGCCATTTCTTTAGCAAAATTTCTTTTGAGAACTTGTAATGTTGGGATTTCTGACATTGATAATACAGTTGTCCTCTTAGTAACTAGAAATATCATGTTTTCTTGCTAAAACTTTGAATTCCTACCATGTGAAGGTACATATCCTTTATGAATTTTCTAAATTTCAACATTTTTAGTATTTACAAATATTTCTCTAGACACGAGGATTTTAAAACTCCATGTGGAAGACAATGTTTGGAGATTTTGTGAATTCTCCGTACATGAATTCTTTGACATGTACTAAAAAAACATACCCTAAAAGTAGTTAAAATGTAGGTAAACAAAGGTAAATATTCTTAAATGACCATTAAATCATCTCTTCTTTAATAGAAAATGAATTAAGGGAGATAAAAAATATATATACTCGACCATGCCCCCATGTAAGTCAAATTCTATGATAATCAATGTCCCATCTACACCACTATTGTGTATCCTTTTCCCATCACTGCTTTAGTAATCCTCCATCGGTTACCATGAATTCCTAGGAATTCACTCATACAAGTAAACATTCCCACAGATGTAAACTGGTTAGATTTGGGTCGACTATTGGATGACTGTGATGAATGGGTCGACTATTGGATGACTGTGATGAAGGTTTCTCTCTCCCTCTCTCTCCCTCTCCACATGTGGCCAGTTCAATCTTAACAGTATACATTTTCGGTTTGCTGTTGCTTGAAACTATTCAGCTAAATAGTTGGTGGGCTCCATTGTCGGTGGCTCAAAACTTAGAATACTAATCTCCCTTCAAAATCAATACCTAACTGTTGGATTGATTAAAACAGTTACTCATTTTATTTCAATTACCAGGGATCCATTGCCCTATTTCCATTCTATTGGATGTAAGCCATCAAGTTTGGGTCAGTCCCAAGTGATGGTCCAGCCCATTGTCAAAAATATCGTCGAAATTCTCATCTCGGGAAAATATCGGGATATTCTCAAATTTGGGTGTTTTCCTGCACATAATTCCAGTGAAATATAATGGAAAATGAATTGTTTAAATAAACACAATATAAATAAAATTGTTGTTGAGATCATTTTTTATGATTTTCCCAATTATTCCCATTTATACTCGCTTTCACTATTTTCTCATGATTTTTTCCATTTCGGAGACATTTTGAGATATTGCGATACCATCAAAAAAAAAAAAAAAAGATTTCTCCCATGTAAATGCTAAATACCACAACAATTAAAAAATTATCCAATGTATGCAAAAGCAGTCCAGCCCAACTTTTAGCAGTCAATCCCTTAAGTAATGGGGTATTATGGTCCCAATTACATGCATAGATCATATGGTTAGGGTTGCTTTTAGTGGAGTTAACATGGCCTAGCTATTAATGGTGGGGCCTAATTCTTAAATAGCTATGATTACATCTTTAACTATCTTTTAAAGGGTTCAAATCAAATCAGAATTGGAGGGTTTATTTATTTATTATTTTTTTTCCAAAAATTTCATTGAAGTATGATTTGTTTTTCTTCTCTTAGCTGGCTGTAGTTCTAGCTCATTGTCTGTACTCTTATTGTACTCTCTTTTTCTCTCTCTTTCTCACTCATAAATACTTGAAGCTAAAGCTGGGTTTCCTATAATTTATTGTACAATAATTTGGATTCAAACCAAGATATCTTAAAACCCAATCCATTCCAATGCAAGAGCAGCACCAGATTTGCGTAAAACCCACTTGATTGCTTCACCTTCCTGTGTGTTCTCTCTCCCTTCCATTCCTTAACTTGAATTTTAAGCATGATTTTCTGTCCCCCTTTAAATCATCAGACACTTGGATAGTTTATTAAGTAAGATTGTTGAATCACATATCTTCCTCTGTGCGAAGGCCATCTATGCGCGAATCCTTCAGGCAATTCTGCAGGCGGGTTTTTTGAATTTGTGCTTGAATTGTCTGTCAATGGGGCGCCATTCGTGTTGTTACAAGCAGAAGCTAAGGAAAGGATTATGGTCTCCTGAAGAAGATGAGAAGCTGTTTACTCACATCACTAAATTTGGTGTTGGATGCTGGAGTGCAGTGCCTAAACAAGCAGGTATTTTGCTCTTTCCCACACTCTGTTCTTCATCTGTTAGAAGAGTTTTCTCTTAGTCTGAATTGAGGTAATTCAATAAAACAATGTTTTTTTCTTGTGTTTCTTTCAGGTCTGCAAAGGTGTGGGAAGAGCTGTAGACTTAGATGGATAAATTACTTGAGACCAGATCTCAAAAGAGGCTCATTTTCACAGGAAGAAGAGGATCTAATTATCAGTCTCCATGAAGTCTTAGGCAACAGGTATCATAAAGTCATTGAATTTCAATTAAATTAGGCCATTTGAATGTGAAAAGGGAACATGGGTGATTAGAGTTTCTGATATTTGAGAATGCAGGTGGTCTCAAATTGCAGCACAATTGCCAGGGAGAACAGATAATGAGATTAAAAATCTCTGGAATTCATGTCTGAAGAAGAAACTTAGACAGCAAGGGATTGACCCCAGTACTCACAAGCCACTGAATGAAACCAAAGAAGAAGAGACTAAATGTATAGAAGAGGCCTTGCAACCACAATCTAAGAAGCTTCGCACCTTCTCGACATCAGAACTCAACCAATCTGCTCTCATTTTCGACACCCGGTTCGATGATTTAACAAACAACAGCTTGTTTAATGAGAATTTCCTCAGGAAACCCGCATTCGATCCCTTCCCATTGTTCGAATTTCAAGCGGGCGTCGATCCAATTGTATCGAATTCAACCAATTTATTTCAAGTTCAGAAAAGTTATAGACCTGATCAGACTCAAATGGAAATGAACTCAGACTTTGGATTTTCTCTTCCACCCAACTTATCCTTTTCTGATTACAGCAATGTGACAGATATTTCAGATGGTTCGACAACAAGAAGTCCCTTGTTCATGAATGAAGCAGGGGAAAGTTCCATTTCAATAAACACCAGCAACAGAAACAACTGCATCGAATTTCAGGTGAATGATGTGATTGAGAACATGGGAATGAGTTGGGATTCTGGAAGTAAGTTGGAATCTCTGTTTCAATTTCATCTCAATGCTATCAAATCCCAAGAGCTGAATTCATGTTCATGGCAAGAACAGCAAAACATACAGAGTACTGATGATTACAGTCAATTCCCCCTGACATCACTGCCTGAAGATTTGAGGGACATCTTTGAGCAAATTTAAACTGTAAATTCGGGTTGGGTTTTCTACATTTTTTTTTTTTTTTTTGGATTCTCTCCTCTCATACTTTGACAGTGTGAATTACTTTCAGGTTTTGACTTGTTTTAATCTCCTTTTCTCTCCTTTTTTTTTCTCATTTCTTTACAACAGAGTGATGAAATAATGTTACCATTTACAGGTGTGTTATTGGAAATGTATTCAAGGGTTGTGGACAGATAATGGTTATTTTTGTAATTCCATAGTACAATTAAAACAAGTGGCTTTGATTTGAGGGTTCATAAGGGATAAAAGTGTAAACTGGCCATTACTTCTTTTATTCTTCATTGGGTAATTGATGTAAAAGTATGAATTTGCTCACATTTTCCTTCTTCTTCCCTTTTTTATTATGCAATGAAGGTGTCTATAATCCATGCTGTTGCCCTTTGATGATAGGTTTTCTGCAAATCTAACCGTTTTTTTATTGGGTCTGAATCACCTAAAGGCAGAGAATCACATAAAAGTTGAGGGTTTTAATTAAAATGCTTCACATTAGTCAACTGAGACGATTTATTAAAATTTGAAAAAAACAAAAATCACAAGTTGGCTAATGAGGCGCATTTTGATTGAAAGTCTCCACCTTTTTTTTTTTGTTTTTTGTTTTTTTCCAGACTAAGAGCTCTGCACTTTTTTTTTTAGGACTTTTTGAGAAACCAAAAAAACACTTAAAATTTGAAAGGAATGGATCGACGGGTTTCATACTGGTTTATTTATAACCATAGACTTTAGATACTCAAATGATTGGATACCCATTTGCAACTCTAGGTTCCAGCCACAATTAGAATGAGGAACTGTAAGACAAACTTAAAAAAGATAGGTTCGATAGAATAGCAAAGGGTGGTTAGGGTTTAACATGTATGTGCATGTGTATAAATCATCTTACACACATTGTATCATATTATCATGTATGTATGTCGTATGATATTATTAGACAAGATTAAATTTTTATCTTTCTGTAGGACTTGCTGTATGTAGCCCAAAAACATAAAAAAGAAAAGAAAATACCGAAGCCCAAGAAGGGACAGAGAGACATGGAAGCGGACCAGGCAAGAGCATGAGTTAAGGACAAAACAACAAGCCATAGGCTGAGAGGGGACTGGCTAGGCCCAACTGGACCCAAACTGGCCTCGCAATGAGCTAGACCACTGAGATGACGTAGCTTAAAATCGGAGAAACCGAATTCATGTAGCCAATCCCACCATAGTTGGGAGAAGGCTTTAATGATGGTGATGATGCTCATGTTATCTGTTGCTCTGCTGTTAGGACCATGTGTAGTGTACTAGTGTGTGTGGGTGTGTTAATTCCAACCTTCCAGGTCCAAATGATTAACTTATGCTCAGTGAAAAGGAGGCTGGTGATAATAGGAAAATCCATGATATCCCAAACATGTATCATTATGTATTTTCATATGATCAATCCAAAGGAAGAAGAGGGGTTCTATATTCAGATTTTCTGATAAATGGGGGAGTCGAAGACTAAATCAATAAGACTTTATAAGGATCTTATCTTGTGTGGGTAACATGGTCTACATGAGAATGCTTAAGAATCTATAAAGCCTGGGGCTCCTGCGCCTGGCACCTCTTATACTGGCGCCTAGCCTCTGCCACGCTTTATTTGCACTAATAAATTTCCCACAGTGAGCCAACAGCAGGCTAGCTCAGCACCTTGTACTCACTCTGAGCTAGCTCGTACCAGTTGGCCAGCAATGTTGGCCCTGGTTCTGAACTAGTTCAGTTGGTCATGCAATGACACCAAACTGGCCGAGTGCCGCGTACACATCAGCTTGGTAGTACACACTGAACAGAGGCCAAATTATAACTGTAACCACCCATTTAGAATCCTCCTTAAGATCACACTCAGTTTCCAGGTAACAAATACAAATCACTCTCGTCATGTGAAACTGAATGAGAATTGAATTATGGTTAGCTTACGACCGGCGTTTCCCATCACCTTGCATGTGTGAGCTGCGTACCCTTACTTGTGTGAGTTCTCATTCCCTTGCAAATGCAAGTCTCACAGATACCAGCCCCTTAGCTGGGATAAATATATATATATATATATATATATATATGGCATGCAACAACCTTCTATTTTCCCATGCCTCCAGCCCCAAGTTTTGCTTTCAATCCTCTTATAGTATGCTCGAGAAAAGGGGGCCAAATATGGCGCATGGGATCCACTTTTCTTGTAAATTGTACCCCACTTGTCACCACGTGTCACGCTCTTAAGTGGCCACTTTTGCCCAGCTATAAATATGTAAATAGCCTTACCCCTTTCTTTCTCTTTGGTAATGTTCGTGCACACACACCCCACATGTAATCAATAGAATACAACGAGGGATTGATTCCTACTTTTTTCAGTGAAGCAAATACCCTCGCTTTATTTTTTTATTTTTATTTTCTTCATTTTCCGTTCTCCTTTTGTATAGTCTAAGCCCTAACGTCCTATTCAGCTTTACTTCCCTTCATTTTCTTTCCTAGTATTTGAATTATTGGGGTAAAGGCGGGAATTCATTTCCATATTCCCTTGATAGTTTTCATTAAAGAGAAGATTATTTGATGGTTATTTTTTCTTTTATAGTCATCTTTGGTTCTTCATTTCTAACCGTCTATGGAAATGTAAAATCTCAAAATTCCTAAAATTTTGATTACGTGAAACAAACAGGCTCTCTGGTATTTTTTTAGGCTGAATCAATCTCAATCGATCCCAGATCCATTGAATCCAATGCCATTTCTGAATGGGGACTGGTTTTAATTAATTTCACAAACTTCTGTGGTTGCTCCGGGCCTTCCTTGCCTAGAAGTTGCACTGCACTCTGACGTGACCACGCAGAGAAAGAAGGGCGGCATTGATTGGGGGCCTTCTTTGGAGCCTTTTTGCATTCACTTGCATTCACTACCAAATCTTCTGAACTTTTAACTACTGGGATACTCTTGGTTAACTTCCTTTGTTTTATGTTCTTGCAAGTTATATTGTTCGAGCTTGGTTGAAAGATTGTCCAAAAATGATGAAAGAGTCAGGAACTTCCCATAGTCAAACTAAAGATTTTTTCCTCTTTTCTCTTAGTTGATAACCTCACTTGAACCCACAATCTCAACGTTACAATGATAAGAACCTTCCTCTATACCAAGGGCTCTTGTTGTGAGATTGAAGATATTACCCCCATTTTTGAAAATTTCTCGATAGCAGCGCCCATCCTTAGATCCCTTCCCAAGCTTTCATTGGGAGTGAAGGGGAGAAAGTTTCAAATAGACATTATGATGTAGAACAAGTTACGTAACGCACTGCAAACTGCTGTAACTTTTGATCTGTCTATTATATTATGTCGTTACATACAAGTACTTGTTCAATTAAGCTTTACCACAAAGGCAACTTATGAAGAATCCTTCGCTATTTCCCCAAAAAAAAAAAAAAAGGTTTTATAAGTTCAAATCACAGTTTTTCAAGGAAGAATTACTATTTATAGTAATTTTCATATTGCATATTTCATTAGCTTTTGAGTCCAAGATTGTTTAGAAAAATCATAATAAGTAATTTAGAGTTTGTTTTTGAGAGGTTTATGAAATTAGGCCTTTTTTCCTAGTTTTGTAAAATTAGGATTTCGGAAATCTGTATAAGACATTTGTTATGTTGCTAAAATAGAGATATAACAAAAAACTAAGTCTTTCTTTGGGTTCTTTTTTTTCTTCATTTCCCTATGTGAATTGGGAAGACATTGATCTTCTTTCTCAATCCTTTTGTGTCCACCGCCAAGCCGCATTAGCATGTCCTCATCCTCCCTGTGGGTTTTTTAATGGCAGTGGCAAGGCAGCTTTCGCCTTGGGTGTCATTAGAATGCGCATTTGCATCACTGCCACAATCCTTGAAACAGAGCTGGATTCCTTTACTCATAATAGCAGTGAGTGTAAAAGAGTAAAAAGAGACTTGGCTAAGAGAGCCTAGGACAATTCAGACAATCTTTTTGTACCTACTGTGGAGCAACGTTATAGATTTAGGGGTCGTTTGAGGCCCACAGGAGGACAAAAAAATAAAAATAAAAATAAAAATAGAAGGGTTTTGATACTGCAGCCTGTACCAGGCTTCCTCCGTGCTAGTGTCCTTTTATCAGGTGTGTTTCACATATTTAAATGAAAACGACTTCATTTATACACTATTTTCACATATTTACACATGATACGTAAATGAGAGCGAATAAACGTAGGCATGCATGAAGTTTACACTCGAGGTTTAATTCCCCAGCCCCCTAAGCTGGGTAATAAAAAAAAAAATTACTATTTAGTTGGCCTTCAAACAGGCTTAAGCCCAATTGACTAAGCAGATAGGCTTCAGCCTGATATTTTTTTAGTGAGCTGAATCCATATCAGGGTTGGGCTGAAAATGGCCCTATATTCCTACGTTCGGTCAGGCCTGGATATGCCTTAGCATAGCCTGATCCAGGCTATGAACACCCTTGCTTGCGACTGACGAAACCAACTAGGAGGAGGTTTCGCATCATTATAGAAATGTCTCATTCTAAAAACGAATAAGAAAAAACTTATTTGGCAGACATTCTCTCCTTCTAGATTCTCTCACAAAATGCATGCCAAGTAAATTTTGCTTCAGCCTAATTCCCACTTGAACTTTGAACATTTTGAATTATGTCTCTGGCGTGTTTGGGCGTGACCTACTTAGATAAAAGTGGCCAAAAAAAAAAAAGAAGAAGGAATTGACGAAAATAAAATGGTAACGAAAAATGAGGCCATCATTAACAGTAAGTAATGATTCAGATGTGAGTTTGGTGGATCACATGCAACTAAGTACCAACAGTTAACCCAACAATTACAACGCTGCTGATCAACAGTCATGATTTAAAAAGGAAATAGAAACGTCCTCACATCTTGGAATGTCAGAAAACCATGGTTTTTCAAAGAAAACACAACACCCATGTCGAATATTATGAGAGATAAATAGCTGTTTTAGGCATTTCATATTGATCTGTAGAACCACCCGATAGGAACGGCAGTGGGAGGTGAGGAGATCCAGATATGTTAGGCATTAGGATTGAAAATCCTGTCCCACAATGGAGAAAGGTATTGCACTGCCCCAGCATCCATGGCTCTAGAGGGCAACTGCATTTTCTAATCCTTTCCAAAATCTGCACTGTAATGAGCACTGGATTCAAGCTTTTTGGCTTCATTCAATTTCCGAACAGCCTGAAACAATGAATCACATAGAGAGAGGTTAGGACACTTGATGACCAAATTCACCAAGAAAGTGTTAATTTTGCAATTTACAGAAAGCATCCAAGCTCCTCAGTCCTCCCAAAAATAATTTTAAGTCAAAGAATTAAAAAATAAAAACCTTCCAAGATTTTGATTCAACAGCCATTCAAAAGAAAATGTTGAGTCAAATCTTTGAGGCTTTACACAAGCTACACTGACGGGGGATTAGTTTAAGGCCAGCTAATCAACAAAATCTGCGAGGCCATTCTAGTTCAATAAAAGTAACTAGCTTTTGAAATTGGGCACTTCGATGGGTATTTAAATAGGGTTATTTGGCAGTCATGGAAGAAGGGGGCAAGAGCCGAGTGTTAAGGGCTAGGGAACAAAAATTTTGGAGAAGACATCCACCCTCCACTCCACACTCCACCCCTCCTTCAACCCTTTGATAAAGGCCCTTTCCTAGAGAACAAAGAGATGCCACAGGTGTACTTGATTTCTACCAATCAATCTCCCCACATTCAAAAGTTCGGGATTTTTTTTTGGGATAATAGCAGAATACCTACATGTACTTTGGTCATATTTCAGACTACCCCCCCTGTACTTTGGTCTTTTATACTAAACCTACTTGTATTTTAAATCACAATGTAAATAGAGACGACCGTGACGAAAAATGTGGAATGACAAATTTACCCCTCCATTTATAAGATATGTTTTGGTGTTTCCCCAAATTGACTCTTCTCCCTCTCTCGTCTACATATCCAGATCAACTCTTCTCCGACCCCTACAGCCAATCTTCTTCAACCAAAAATTTCTAAAATCCCAAACCCCACACCATTTCCCATCACCCCACAGAAATCCTAAATAAATCACAGCTCATTGCCCCTCCCACCAACCTAAAATCCTAGTAGACCCAAATACTGTTGAACCAAAACCAAAACATCAGAAGTGTCCAGTACCAAAACGTGGTAAGTGGTCTCTGGTTTTGGCTCACGTGTAAGGACATCAAAAGACAAGCTCTCTCATACCAGTTGATTGGACATACAAAATGGCTTGGCTTCTCTTGAGCCGGCTCGCCCTCTTTCCTTTCTCCAACACCGAGCCTCAAACCAAAAGAAAGAACAGGAGAGCCTATCTTCCCCCCGGTTCGTTGTAGTCTTCCTCGCAAAGGGGATTTCGTGGAAATTAAACAGTTAAATAACCGAACCCAAGGATACTCAGGATTGGTTTGAGATCTACTTGATTGGCAACCCTACAGTCAATTGAAAAGAAGCCACCACGCGATCCCCTCGGGAGAGAGGAGATGGCCGGAGATGGAAGCGCAAGTCGGAGATTGTTTGGATCTAGCCGGAGAGGGAGAGTTGCAGATCGATTAGGTTTAGAAATTTGAAAAGGGGGAAATGAGAAAACAAAAAAAAAAAAAAAAAAGCGGGCCTGGGATTTTTTCTTCCCAGGGGCAAATAAGTCTTTTTTTTGCTGCCTGTATGCACCAACACCATTTATACGACCTACGCCGTTAATACTAACAGAATCCGTGAGTTTTGATGTTAATTAGAACCACAGGTAGGTTTAGTACAAAAGACGAAAGTGCAGGGGGGTAGTCTGAGATATAACCAAAGTACAAGTAGGTTTTCTGCTATTATCCCTTCTTTTCTTTTCTTTTTTTAATGGTAACTGAATTTATTAAAATAAGCAGCAGAAAAATCTATTGAGATTGTAGACCTTTCTATGAGTTTCCACGATGTTTTTTTAGGGAAAACAACACTACAAAGTGCAATAAGTTTTTTTCTTTTTTCTTTTTTCTTTTTTTTTTTTTTTTGGCACTGAATTGTGAGATAACATCATCTCTCTCACAAAATTTTTGCCCGCCAAACAAGTTTTTCTTCATTCATTTTCAGAATGAAACATTCCTAGAATGATGCCAAACAAGCCCTAGAATTCCTAAATCCAATACATTCAAAGCCCAGGGCAGATAGGAAGAACACTCCCAATCCTTCCAACAAACTGTACCGGGTCCTATTTGATATGGAGAGAGACAAGTTAAGTAGGAGTTGCAGGACAAGGATTAGGCAACCATGGAGGACAAAGTCTGCAGAGAATTTGGAGAGGGATCAAGAGTCAGGTTTTTTGGGAAGATATTTGAGAGGGTGATGTGTCATTTTCAAATGGAATTCCCTTATTTGTATCAAGTCTCTTCCTGTAAAGGTCTGTTTATTTCAGGACTTCTTCATCTGAGTTCGAAGTCAGCTGAGTACAAGTCTATCCTGTCTAATCTTAATGATGTTTCCGTTTTCAGGAATTCTGCAGATACGATAGTTTGAAAATGGGATTCAATAGGAAACTTAACTGCAAGATCTACATTCAGAAATCTAGTTCCCGATGCACCACATAGATCTCCATGCTCTTTGGGATGGAGTGGGTCTTGACTCTTGATCCTCCAAGAGTGGAAGCTTTCATTTGGCAATGAAGAGTTGTCAAAGGATGTTCTCAGGAGATGAGGCATTGCTCTAGGGAATGGCTCCCGGATTTGTCTATATGCAAGGTAGAAGAAGAAACAATCAATAACCTCAACATGTCATGCAGGTTCATACAATCTGTATGGCGCAGACTGATTGACTTATCTGGCATATAGTGGGTTGGAGAAGCACCGCTGGAGAATTTCAAATCTCTTGAAATAGAGGACCTTGTGATAAAAGAGGTCAGATTCTCTAGAAAATGGTTCCATGGGCAATTTTGTGATCAGAATGGAAAGAGAGGAACAAGAAGATCTTTGAAGGGAAAGATGAGGTCGTGGAGTTTGATTATGATAAGGTAAAAAACAAGGGAGTGGAATAGGAGGGGAGGAAAAAAGAAAAGTGTTGGATTTGTCCCCCCTTTATCAAGTGTTAACCTTCGATGTCAATGACACGTCTAAAGGTAACTAGGACTGGCGGGCATCTCAACTGAAGGGAGAGGATGAATTCGTGAATGCATCTCATCTACAAAATTCCCCATTCTTGGTAATGCTTCAACAAGAGGTTTCCTAGTGAGCTTTCAAGGCTATCGATCTCATCCCAAGGTGAACTTGTTCATTAGTTAGTGATGGAGCTTTAGTGAAACTTGGGGAGAACCATTAGACGGAAGATAAGGACCAATGTTTCCAAAACAATAAAGATCTCTGAACAAAAGCATAAGTGTATTAAATCTTGTGGGAAGGTCGTCATGGAAAATAGCTCTAAAACCTTTCGTCCTCATAGACTATGAAATCTCAAAGTTGGAAGACCTTTCAAAAATATTAGGAGACCCAGACTTGTTATAATGGAGGTATCAGGTGTGAGCTTAGGAAGTGGAATCTTCTCAAGCAAATCTATTTTCTTGGACAGACGGCACTGCTGGGAGGTATATTGATGAAGGATAATCTATGGAGGTAGACGAAAGTAATATCAAATGCATGTCCTATCTGCTTAAAAGACACAAAAACTGTATATCATTTATTCCTCAATTGCCAAGATCGCTTGAATGCTTTGGAGTTCCACATTGAGCTAGTTTGAGCATAGTGGTCCATTCCTTCGCACTTTGTTGCAGCATTTTGAGGCATCGAAGATGAGTGTCGCACAACAAAGGGGTAGAATTATATGGAAGATCTCGTTGCTGGCTTCTGTTTGGAACATTTGGAAGTAAAAGAACAGGCATCGCTTTGAAGGGAAATCATCTAATGAGGAAATGTTTGCAGATAGAGTTAAATTCCTGGTGGCTTTTTGTATCACCCATCCTTTATTTCTAGGATATTCCTATGTCTATAGTATTAAGGAACTGGAAGGAACCAGAGTTCTCCCCCAGTGAGATGGCTGTACATCCTGATGGACTCCACTTTCCACCGTCTCCTGGTAATTTGAAACTCCATTTTGATGAAAGTAGCCTGGGGAATATCCAGGCTTGGCTAGTGTGGACACTATCAGTCATAATAACAAAGGCTTTCCCATCTTATCCCTTTCTGGTCCTGCAAGCTGTTGTCCAGTGAACAAGGCGAAATTATTGGCTCTCAAGGTTGGCCTTCGTGAAGCCTGCAGGTTGTATCTTCACCACATCATGGTTGAAGGGAACTTCTTTTTGTTGGTCCATCTAAGGATCCTTGGAAACCGACCTACCTATTGGAAGAAGGGATGGATCTAGCTAGGAAGCTTGGAGCATCTTTCTCCCACATAAAGCGGAGTGCGAGTGCAAATACCGAGGCGAATCATCTAGCTAAAGGAGTGTGTGCTTTTGCTTTGTCGGCTTTTGGCCTGTGCTTTGGGCTGTGCTTTCAGCATGCATCTCTTATAATGTACAAGTTTTTACACACACAATCCAATAAGAGGTCTAATGAGTGAAGCCTTCTGTTTTAGTTTTCCTTTTTTTTTACAAAAGATAATAAAAAAAAAAAAAAGCTGTGAAGGCTTCAAAATTCTAATAATCAACAAATGCCAAACGACAAAATTCTAACAATCAACCACCTCTCTCTAAATCTGACACCATGCAGCAGTCTCTCCTCTAATTCAGGGAACGCCCTGCTTTGTGGACCCAGGGGTTTTTAGAAAATCCCACATGACATTGTGTGAGACTTCCACAGTTGAAAATTTTGTCTTGGAGTAACTGCGATGTCCTTCGAAGCCCGGTAGGACTAGGATATTCACTTGAAGCAAACATCCTAGCAATCAAAGAAGGCCTCAAATTTATTACATCTCATTTCCATGGCTTGATTCTAGAGGAAGGTGACTTGTGGAGTGCTATTTTTCAGGCTAGTGACAGGCCGAAAGGTCCTGGTAGATTCTTCTATGTGTAAACAAGTGTAAATTAAAAATGAAGTATCTTAAGAAAGGGCTACCCTCTCCTGAGCACCTTTCATAAGCAACCCTTTGTGGGAGGGCAATGCCAATCATGGGTAATGTGGGGGATCCTAATATCAGAATAAGACCTACGGTACTCAAAATATAACCCATTAGATAATCTTTAACCCTTTGATCCATGGCCCCCAAGTTTAGTGGTAAGGCATCATTTTTCAAGACTTCAATCCAAAAGTGAGTAACAACTGGATGTGTCAAATTTTCGGCCTGTGCCAATTCATGGGAGGATAGTGACAGTGAGTGCGTAGTTCAATCATAGGGAGCATAGATGAAAATATCGGCCGATACGAAGCGTATCGACCGATATATCGGCCGTATCGGCCAAGGCCGATACGATAAATTCAAATTATCGGCGATACATACCGTATCGCACCCGTATCGGCCGATACGGGCCGATACGGTATGTATCGGCCCATACACGTGGGGGGGGTTATAAAACCCCCCCTTTGGGACTTTTTAGGGTTTTTTACCCTTCCCTTTCTTCTCTTCCCCTCTATAGTTTCCATTTTCACTTCCTTGTGGTCCCAAATGTCTCCCAAATCCCTCTCTTCAAGATATTTTGCCACCAAATCACCAACAAACCATTATTGAAAGAGATCTAGAGATTCAAAAGTCAAAACAAGATTCTTCATTAAGGTATATGTGGTTTATTTTTTCAACTTTTGACATGATCATTTCATTTATCACTCTCTAACTACTATGAATCACAACATAATGGCATCATTGTGTTGTTTTATTGTAGATTCATGCTTCCTTTTGATCTTACATGCATATCTTTTGTTTTTTTTTTATATATTGTTATTTTTTATTTTCGGATTTATGTTATTTAAAAAAAAAAAAACATTATCACTTATGGAAAACTCATGAAAGAACTTGAAAATAGCTTCATATTGTTAGATCTATGTTTCTCATAGATGAAATCAACATATTTTGAATTTTTATTGCTTTTTCTCTATTTTTTATTTTCGGATTTATTTATTTTTTGAAAAAAAAAATGTGAATATTCATGGACAACCCATGAAACCACTTGGAAATTGCTTGTAAATGATAGATCTATGTTTCCCATAGATCAATCCATCACATTTTGAATTTTTATTGCTTTTTCTCTATTTTTTATTTTCGGATTTATTTATTTTTTGAAAAAAAAAATGTGAATATTCATGGACAACCCATGAAACCACTTGGAAATTGCTTGTAAATGATAGATCTATGTTTCTCATAGATCAATCCATCACATTTTGAATTTTTATTGCTTTTTCTCTATTTTTTATTTTCGGATTTATTTATTTTTGAAAAAAAAAAATGTGAATATTCATGGACAACCCATGAAACCACTTGGAAATTGCTTGTAAATGATAGATCTATGTTTCCCATAGATCAATCCATCACATTTTGAATTTTTATTGCTTTTTCTCTATTTTTTATTTTCGGATTTATTTATTTTTTGAAAAAAAAAATGTGAATATTCATGGACAACCCATGAAACCACTTGGAAATTGCTTGTAAATGATAGATCTATGTTTCCCATAGATCAATCCATCACATTTTGAATGTTTATTGATTTTTATTTATTTTTTTATTTTCGGATTTATTTATTTTTTAAAATAAAAATAATTTTTAATATTTGAATACCAATCAAATGTCTTGAAAATGGTTCCTATATTTGTGATATAAGTTTCCTCTAACATGTTTCTTTGTTTTTTTTAATTTTTAACATACTAGTATACTACTTGTTTATATTTATAGACAGAGCCAGGTATTAAATTTCGGTCCATCAGTCTGCCATTTGATAAGTGAAAATGCCTCGTGATGTTGATCCCGCATGGAGCTTTGGTGAGGCAGTTGAGAATAATAGGTTGAAAATCAAATGCAAGTTCTGTGGAAGAGTGACCCATGGGGGCATTACAAGATTCAAACACCACTTGGGCCACATATCTGGCAATGTTGCTGGCTGTACCGAAGTACCGAGGGAAGTAAGGGAACAAATGAAAGCTTTGGTTGGCCAAAACAAAGCTAGAAAAGTAGAGATAAAAGAAAAGAGGCGGCAAGATGTTGATGCTGCCCGTTATGATGTATTTGGGGATGAATATTTTGATGAGGAGGAAGATGCACAGATGGAGGCTGCACGCCAAGAGTCTTTGATGAGTCAACAAGAAGAATATGAACGTCGTGCATTTGCTGGAAGCAAATATTATGATGCAGGGGGCTCATCATCTGCTGTGCCAAGCAGGGGCAAGGGCTTTGCGGGGTCCATACGTAGGGCATTTAGCACCCGGGAACGGGATGCTGATGTAGAAATTATCTCTACAAGAAGAGCAGTTCCTCCCCCTGTTGATCCTCTAGCACATAGAAAAGAGGGAGCTAAACAACCAAAAATATCAAGTGTTATGAAAGGGGTAATGAAGGCTGCAAGAGATAGATTGGCCAAAGCTACAGCAAAATGGCTAATTCACAAGAACATACCACCTACAGCAATAGATTCCCCATACTTCCAGACTATTCTTGATGTTGCCGCCGAAGCTGGGCGGGGTATACAGGCGCCCTCCGTATATGATGTGGGCACTAAATATCTTGAAGAAGAATTTAAAGAAATAAAGGCTTGGGTGGAAAAATTTAGACCCATGTGGCAACAAAATGGTGTTACCATCATGTGTGACGGGTGGACCAGCGGCACCCAAACACAATTAATAAACTTTTTGGTGTATTCAGTCGCTGGGACCGTCTTTGTGAAGTCCATTGATGCATCTGAACATAGACGGACAGCCGCATATATATATACTCTTATGGATAAAGTTGTAGAGAGTGTGGGAGAGGAGTATATTGTACAGATTGTTACAGATAATGGCGCCAATTTCAAGGCAGCAGGTTTGAAATTAATGGAGAAGAGGACCCATTTATTCTGGACCCCATGTGCAGCACACTGCGTAGATCTCATCTTGGAAGAGATTGGAAGGAAGACAAAAGTGTCTTCATTGATCAAGGCATGCAGAGGAATTACAAGATTTATATATGATCATTCATGGGTGTTAAGCTTGATGAAAAGATATACAAATAACCATGCCTTGCTGCGTCCAGGATTAACAAGGTTTGCAACCCATTTTCTGGCTATGGAAAGCCTTGTAAAGTTTAGAACGGAGCTCATTCAGATGTTTGCATCAGAAGAATGGCTTCGTTCGAGATGGGGCAATGCAACCCATGGTCCGGAGTTTGAAGTCCCAAACCTGATGAGGGACAATAAATTTTGGAAGAAAGTGAAGAAGATATTAAAGGTTTTTGAGCCTTTAGTTAAAGTGTTGCGGCTTGTAGATGGTGATGACAAGCCGACAATGGGCTTTATATATGAAGCAATGGATCGGGCAAAGCAATCCATCATGGAAAATGTTAGATATCACGAAAAATATATAAAGATTATTGACGCCCGTTGGAACGATCAGTTGCACCATCCATTGCATGCCGCAGGTAATTAATATATATCTTTGAATTTGATACTTTTTTGTTTTCCTAACTAATGTATTTATTATCTTGCTTGCTCACAGTACATTCTACATATTTATAATGTAGGTTATTTTTTGAATCCCGAATTCTATTACCGCAATGTCGAACAACACACCGAAGCAATAGATACGGACTTGCGGGTAGGATTACGGGAGGTGTTGAAGAAATTGTTAGGTCGAGATGATCAAGTTGAGGCCATTCAAGAGGTGAGTGGGTGGTTACTTAAGAGAATTTAATTATGTTGTAGGGGTTTACTGACTTGTATCTAATTTTCACATTGTAGATATCTATCTATACACAAAGGAGAGGAACCTTTGCTGACCCTCTTGTGATACGATCGATTGGAAAGATGTCACCTGGTATGACTATGAACAAAAGACATATCCACATTGCAGATATCTTGTGATACGATCTAATTTTCTTTATTTATTTTTTGCATTTCAGCTGATTGGTGGATGAATTATGGGGAGAGTGCTCCACATCTAAGGAGTGCGGCTATTCGCATCCTTAGTCAAACTACAACATCTTCCAACTGTGAAAGAAATTGGAGCACTTTCTCTTTGATCCACACGAAGGTCAGGAATCGGCTTACCATGCAGAAACTCAACAAGCTTGTGTATTGTCATTACAATCTGAAGTTGAAACACAGAATTAGGGAGAGAAGGGTAAGGGATAGTCCTGATTATTGTCCCATTAATTTGGATCACATATTTAGAGAGGACGATCCCTTACTCCCATGGTTAGCCGAGATAGAGGATCCACTGCTAGATTCAGATCCGGAGTTTCAGGAAACGGTTCAAGAGTTGATAGGTGAGGACATGGGTGAGGCACCTGCAGCTACAGAAGGTCAGCCACCTCAGGGAGAAGGTACCAGTAGTAGGACTAGGAGGAGTGGGAAAGAACCTGCTTCTGAGAAAGCTAGTTCTACCACAGTCTCTTCAAGTAGCCATGGTGGAGGAGATGGAGGAGGAGACAGTGGGACAGGTGGTACTAGTGAATACTATCAACATGATGAAGACGATGACATTCCTGTAGAGGAAGTACATGAGTTACCTCCATCTGGAAGATTTGATCCAAGCCGTGGTTATCAACGGCGCCGAAGAGATTCACCACCTGGGGCTGGAGGTAGTACTCAGCAAGGAAATATGGGTGGAGATTTTGGAGGACAACAAGCGGCATCATGGAATGATTCATGGAACCCTAGTTACGGTGGACAAGGACCCTCACACTCACAGTATTTTGACTTTTTTCCATATGGTCAAGTCCAACAAGGAGAAGAACAGTCTTCAACTTCGGGGTCCTACTCATATGGTGACTATGGTGAAACACAATATGGTAGATATCCACCTGGACCACCTCCACCTCCTCCAAGTTCCTATGATGTGGGTGCGGCTGGCTTCTTTGGATTTGTGGATCCCAATACTCATCAATATCAAATTCAATATGGTGCCAATACAAATGATAACACTGATGGGAATGAGGATAACCATAGCCCCTTGAATCTTGGTAGACATTCCTTTTGGTGGTGATCAAGGTATTTCTAATTCCTATTTCTTTCACTAACTCTCTACTCTCTTTGTCATTTCTAAATTGGTGTGGAATGTTGATTGTTGATCACTTTATAGTTCATTCACTTGATTGAATTTAAACCTTGAATGCTGAAGGTAGTGAAGTATTGATATTTGATTGTTCAATGTTCAGTTGTTCACTAATGAGTATTGAGTAATGAGTAATGACCTAACTCTTAAGAATTTCTTATGCCTTTATTTCATGTTCTAATTTTTTTTAATGAGCTTTTCATTACTTTTTAAGTTAACATGACTAAGAAACATGAATACATGTGAAAAAACTAATCATTACTATTATTTTCTATTTATACAGCGATACAGGACCTCATATATTGAGGGCACCGATACGCCCCCTTTTCTTACTTACTTTTGCAAAAGAACCACATTTTCTTTCATTTTACAATTTTCTGGATTTTCTGGAATTTTTTCAGATTTTTTTGGCGATTTTTTAAAATCGCACCGCTACGCCGATACGTATCCCCGATACGCTACGTATCGCCCGCTTCGTATCGGTTTGGCGGCGGGCCGCTACGCCCGCCGATACCGATATTTTCATCTATGATAGGGAGTCCCACGTGTGGTTAAATAGGCACTTAAGGACCGTGCTCATGAGATGGTGCTCATTTGTGGATTTCCCCTTAATAAAAGGTACTATCATGCTCCCCAACTACATCATTTCCAATAGAAGGTACTGAAGTAGAAGATGATATGGCACAATCAAGTGTATTTAAGAAGATTATTATTGTTGAAAATAGATTGGGCTTTTTTACTGGTCTGTACCCTCTTGTATATATGGCCTTCTCCACGGCTTGAAGGGTAACCCTACTTTGTACATTCTTTTTTGAAATGGCTACTTTGTACATTTTTCTCACTATTGTAATATAAATTTCGGTTATCTCAAAAACAAATATATATATATATATATATCACATATCATGAACATGTAACCACATCCACCATTTTCAAGAAACAAAAAGCATACCTTCATAAAGTCTTCATGGATAACGTAATCTCGTTCAGCACGGATCGCTGACATTCCAGCTTCTGTGCAAACGTTGCGAAGATCGGCTCCATTGAACCCCTATCAATATTTGAAAGCAATCTTTTAGATGATGACATAAATTCATAATAAAAAAGAAAAAATTGAATCATAAGTTTCTCCAGCAAATGAAGGTGGTGGTAATGACCTCTGCAAGCTTTACGACCGCTTCATAGTCAATCTCGCCATGCTTAGCAATTCCAGCAGCATGAATTTTAAGAATCTCCATCCGTGATTGTTCATTTGGTAATGGGATCTCTATCTTCCTGTCTAATCGACCAGGTCGAAGCAGCGCCGGGTCCAAAACATCAGGACGGTTTGTTGCCATTATCATTTTAACCTAGCATTGACATAAAAGATCAAACTCACTAAAAGCATGTATTTCCACATGATGGATGCATGTTCATCTTATTGTCGCATAATCATCAAGTAAAATGATTAAAAAAAAAAAAATTCTTTTCATTTTAAATATTTAAGAAAATCGTGGTTGGAGAAGTGGAATAATAAAATTCCACTTATCCTTCTCAAATATACTAGCAATACATAAGCATGAACATTTTTTAACTTCCCTAAAGAGTAAAGAATGATCCCTCACCTTTCCAAGTTGATCAAATCCATCCAGTTGATTTAGTAATTCCATTAGGGTTCTCTGGATTTCACGATCAGCGCTTGTTCCCTCGCTGAAACGGCGTCCACCAATGGCATCAATTTCATCCATGAAAATGATGCAAGGCTTCACAAGAACACATGCATAAGAAGAGATGTATATAAGAATCCCAGAAATTTGAAACATGCAAGCAATTTTGAATGCATTTGTTGATCACAAAATCCAAGAAAGTGGACAAAATTGTTCTTCAGCAGAAACAAACCAATGAACCTAATACATGCATAACAAGAGATGTTTATAAGAATCCCATAAACTTGAGACACGCAAGCAATTTTGAATGTATTTGTTGATCACAATATCCAAGAAAGTGGACAAATTTGTGCTTCAGCTGAAACAAACCAATGAACCTAATACATGGCAAAAGCATTCAAGGAATTTTTATTTTTTTTACTGCAGCGATTCAAAGAACTTGCTGATATGATCTTCAAATATTAACTATGACCATGATCTAAATGAGTGAAAAAGTGATCCAAATAATTGAATAACTTACTTGGTGATCACGTGCATATCCAAACATTTCCCTGATCAATCTTGCACTTTCACCAATGTACTTATCTATTATAGCACTTGAAACAACCTGCATTTTGACCAAAAGATTAAAAAAAACTCACATTTTGGTATGCATAATGAATGGTTAATCATTAATGTATCTATGCAAATGAAATACAACCTTTAGAAAATTGGCATCTATATTGCTAGCAATTGCTCTGGCTAACAGCGTCTTGCCAGTACCAGGAGGACCATAGAGGAGAACACCCTAAAATCATTACATATCAATAAAAACAGTCATGAGTGATATCATATTAGGACTACCATTAAAAAAAGAAGAAGAAATCACTGGTCTTTGAAAGAAATCATTAAGAGTCTACCTTTGGCGGTTTGATCCCTACTCTCACAAAGAGTTCTGGATTCATGAGAGGCAACTCAATGGATTCCCTAAGCTCGCGGATCTGATCAGACAAGCCACCCACAGCAGAGTAGCTAACATTACCAGGATCTTCGTGAAGCATGTTATACACAACTGGATCAACCTGGCATTCCATGTACGAACAAATCATCAAGCTCAAACACTTACAATTTTAATTTAAGTTCAAAAGCATAACAGGATTATAGCCAAACTAGAATGTATCAACTCATCTTTCCATGTTTAATCCAGCTAAATGTCAATATCCCCTGTCTAAAGATACTGTATATCAGGTATGACTCGTACCTCGCGTGGAAGAGCCCGCATAATCGTAAGTGTTGTCATGTCAAGAACCACTCTAGTTCCTGCCGTAAGCTTTTCTTTATCTACTTTACTGCGGCAGCCGACGACATATCTGGGTCCACTACTAGCTTTAACAATTACTGCAAAAACGCACAAGTAAATATAGTCACCAGTAACTTCCGTTTCATAATCGTGAAGAAACCAATGGTAATTTGAGTCTAGCTCGCATCAACCAACTAAGTGTTTGATGGAATCCCATGGGACGCCTACATTAGCAAAAACTCAACAAGATGAGCATTGGAGAAGTTTAGGGAGAGATCCAACAAACATTGTGATGATCAAAGCGAATACTAGTGCGAGTGTCAATCATGGGGTTTGGTTTGATTCCACATATTCGATTCATGATAGCTGGGGTCCCATTTTATGGAATAGGGAGTAGAGTTTAAAATGAACCTCAGTAGTCCAGAGCACAAATTTATCTATTTATGAGTACTTACATCTTTCATTATCAAGAGGCCTGAGCACTTCTCCTATGATCTGTCCAACACTCTGGAGAGACTTCAAATCATCCTCAGTTTTAGCAAACTCCTTTTTTGCAGCTCGCAAGTTCTCCCTAACTGCATTTTTAAATTTTTTAAAGATGTTAGGACTGATACAATCAAAATCACTTACAACTAAGATAGAGGTGTATCTAAAAACAAAAATTTATCGTCTTAATCTCTCATTGATCAATATAAATCTAGAGTACATCAGAAATACGAAGTAACATGCGTCACAGGTCCATAGATACCAATCATGAGGAGAAGAAAAAAAAAAAAACACCAATGCTAAGATCATTCTTCAAAATCTAGACGACCAATCTCAACAACACAAGAGTGCCTCTCTTCTTCATTCATCAATGATAACAAAGAACACATTCGATATTGCATATAGTCATATACATATCCTTCCTCCAAAACTATAAAATTAATGTTCAACATTCATTACTATCAATGGACCCAATTTTGACACCCAATAAAAAACATCTAAGAAAGGACATAGAGAATTTATCACTGCGATTTTTATAATAGAAATTCAACACATAAGGATATAGATCATATAGAACAGGTAATAGAGCATAAAATTAAGCATCCCAGAAGCCTAAAAGCTTCTCCAAAATGAGGGGCCATGCCCCCTGAATGAAACTACAAGATGACTTGTGGAACATGGGGGATGAAATCAAAACCCTAGTACGCGCTATGCAAATGGAGTTTAAAAGGCAATGGAATCAAATTCAAAATGTAGAACGTTTGCTACAAAGTTCAATATTTCTTTCACTTTCGCAGTCTGTTTATACATTGAGATGAATATGATACCAAATACAGATTGGAAAGGTGGGCGACTGTAATGCAACACAAGGGCATTCTTAGGAAGCAATTCATGTTTAAAAAAGAGAATGAATGAATGAATGAAAATCAATTTCAATTTGATTCCACTGCCGTATGTTTTGCAACCGACGAAGAAGGGATTTAAGTTTAACCAAATGCGAACACATAACACAAAATCAGATGGATAGATTGAGAAGGGGAAAAGGTGAGAGAGAGGCAGAGAAATTAGGGTTTTTAATATGGGTTTGATTTGGACAGACCTGTTTTGACTCTGGATTCAAGCTCCTTCTGCTGCAAGAGCTTTTTGCGGTATTCAGCCTCGGCAGTGCGACGACGCGCAGCATCTTCAGTGCTCATGATCTTGAGATCTAGGATTAGAGAAGGATTAAAAAGAAGTGAGATTGCTTGTTGCTTGAGAAAAAAGTAGGGCAAGAAAAGAGTAGCGATGGGATTTGGTATTTGGGATTTGGGATTTGTATATACTGATTTTGGTCTGGTTGCTTGGGCGCAGGGAAAAGAGAAGGAAGAGAATAGGAATGGAATTGGGGCTTTTGGAAGCCTTTATGTATGGGTCTTGCATAGTTGCCAGGCCTGTCAATGGGACGGGCCAGGCCGGGCCTAGGCATGGGATGTCCAATTTCGTACCGTATATTGGACGGACCTGTCGAGAATTGTCCATTCCCGGCCTTATATTAAGCGGGCTTATATCAAATTCCATCCCGACAGGATCGGGCTGGCTCAGATTGGGCCTGGGGTTTGGCATTCTCATCAATGGAGAACTTTTTTTTTTTTCTTCTTCGTGGGTGAAGTTTTGTTAATAACGATGATAATGATGGCCGGATAAGGGGTGGACCGAATTTCAACTTGATCAAGTTTCAAAAGGTCTAGATACTAGATAGTATATATTAAGTCTTCAAAATGAAGGGTGATAAATTTATAACAAATTTCAAACCTAAACTGAGTCCACTACCAATTCATGGTTTTTTTTTTTTTTTCGTGGAGTGGGGAGTAATTGAATTCATGAAAAATGGTAGAGGGAAGAGATATTTTGGAGGGAGTTTTTGGAGGGTTCTCATTAAAATATATAAAAATTTGTAAAATAACATTGCGGGCGAGCCGGACTGGGCACGCTTTGCCCATTCCCAGTCCCATTTTGACCAGGCTTTCAAATAATTGTCCAAGCCTAGCTCGCTGGGCTAAAACTTTTTTTAAAGACCTGTGTTTTCAAGCTTGGGACGAGCCGGACCAGTACCCATTTTAATGGGCTAAATTGACAAGCCTAACGATAGGACTTAGGAGTAGGGATGTAAATGAGTCCCCAATTCTCCAATTACCCTGAGGTTCTGACCTTTTAAAAACTGGGTCTCGGTCCTTATTTAGGCCCCAATAAGTAAATGGGTCCGGTTTCACCTTGGTTCGGAGCCATGGACCCGAGACCCGACATATAACCTAAATTTTCAAAAATCTCTCCTAAAAATCATATTTTTTTATTATCATTCTTTACCTAGATTCAGACCCGTCTTATATATGGTTCTAGTTCCAGTTCCAGAGAAAAGAAACCGATTCCGAAATGGTCCCGGGTCCGGATTTGGTTCCACATTTTCCTTAACGGTTCCGAGTCCACCCATTTACAACCCCACTTAGGAGAGAGTCCTTTGTGGGACCCACATGATAGAAGGGTAATTCCACTTGATTGATCGCTAGGGCATATGAATACGGACGACATAGAGTTGAGATGGAATGTGTTTTAATTCGCAATATAGGGATGTAAATGGGTCCCCATTCTCTAATTATTCTAAAGTTATGACCCACTAAAAATCATTTGGATCCTTATTTAGGCCTCGATAGGTAAACGGTCCAGATCCAGGTCCTTTTTTTGGACCCGTAAATAGTTAATTAAATGGGTTTGGGTCCAGTTCCACCTTGGGCCCGACCCATGGATTCAGGACCTAACATATTGCCTCAATTTTCGAGAATCCCTCTAAAAGATTAGATTTTTTTTCCATATCAATCTCTACTTGGATCCGGACCCGTCTCATATATATTACGGGTTACGGTTCCAATTCCATATTTTCATTAACGGTTCCGATTCCAAATACAAGAAACTGGTTCAGAACCAGGTCCCGATCCATCTTCTCATTAACAATTCTGGATAGATCCGGCCAGAACCAACCCATTTACATCCCTGATATTTCCATCCAACTACTACATGAGCATCTCTCGCATTGGAAGAAGGAAAAAGGAGAAGAAGATAGTAGTGATGGATTTGGGGCTTTGGGAGCTTTAATTTATACAGGGACAGTCCTTTGCGAGACCCATTGAAGGGTATTATGATTCTGCTTATGCTAGGATGCCCAAAAAATAGCAACTCAAGCTTGGTGAATGAATAAGAGAGGCACTCTTGTCTGATATTAAGCAGGATTATCAGCAATTTGAACCAATGTCATTAGAGCATAGGGTGAGAGACTTCCATTGGATGCTTTAACAATAAAGCAATGGAACCATTTAAGGGTAATTTTAGTCGTTTTTTGCTTTTCAAGTACACTTAAGATAGTAGTCTCATTTATTTTCTAATCTCATTGATCAAAATGAATCTAAAGGAGAAACTGATCCTCTTTTTCAATACCAAACGAACTCATATTCATCACACTTGATAATTTAAGATTATAATCAATATACTCTCTAGGATTATGCACTTTTAATATTTCAAGGCCAACTTTAGATTCGCAATATTTAAATCCCATTGTGCCACTCCAATTGGAATTGGACTAATCTATAAGATTAAACATGGGTCAAGCTAGTTATTACAAAAAACATTTTACAATGGTACTCTCACAGTAGGACGGCAAGAGAGAAAAAAGGAGATCATTTGGCCATGCCCATGGCTACGTACGAAATGGTCATCGCACAGCGAGGAATGGGCGAACATTAACGATATAATGATTCCTTCAAACTTTACTCTGAGGATTTTTCTGCATGTGAGCCATCTTCTATGGGCCAGATGATGGTGAAGTTCCACAATTTTCCTGCTTTGGATGCAATCAAAGGCACCACCACATCTAAGGCAAAGAAAGAAAACAATCACAATGAAAAGAATTCTCGTATGAAAAGTCCCACATTCTACATCCCCCAAGTATTGAGTTTGATTGGGCTTTCCACAATTTATTTGGCCAACTACAATTATGACCGCTCAGGAGCGAGGATGGATGTTGACCTCAACAATCCCTCCCTCAACGGTACACCCGCCGCGACTCCTGCTGCGCAACTCGCAAAATGCATATCTCGTGACTCGAACACCCGACCTATCAGACTCTGATACCACTTGTAGGATCTTACACCCCATTGAGCTACCACTTATCCCAAAACCAATTGGTGATGGGAAACGATAGAACAATAGTTTTATGGTGAGGGCGAGGGCTCAACCACAATTATGACCGCTCAGGACCGAGAGTGGATGTTGACCTCAACAACCTACACATCTAATCTTCAATTACAAGGTTTTTTTTCCTTTCATCTTTTTTTTTTTTTTTTCCTATCTCTTGTAGACTTGTTAATAACCATGCATGTTTAAATTATCATCACATCTTCCACATAGAGCAGCAAAAACAACAGCACCAGCAAAACAACAACTACAAAGCTTTTTAAAACCACCATTCTTGACAAACAGTATCACTTACATGCTTGACCACATGAGAGATTTATTAGGATGTGAAAACTAGAAGAAACCAAACACGCACACAGTAGTTAATTGCCCTTAATTAACCCGACGACAGTCTTTTCGAACGTCTCCATTATAACCAATGAGAGGACTGATGTTCCCCATTTTCACCATGGACTTAGCGAACTGGTTGAAGAACAGTTCCTCGTCTTCAGCGTAGCTCCTGACCAGATCCATGGTGTTGAAGCCATTACCTGTCAGCAGTACTTCATCTGAATTGAGGAGGCCTTTTCCCCACAAGATGAGCTTGAAGTAGGTGTTGTCAAACTTAGCAGGGGAAGTAAAATCTAGTGGAGAAATGTTGTTATCACCCCCTGACTTGGGACAAATTGATGTCAGACCATAGTAAAAGCTCCTCTCCAGTGTCTCATCTGGTTGATCGTTTCCATTTTGGTTGTAAAGCCGCTGCCTGAAAGTCACACACCTTGCCACTCCAATTGTGTGACCCCCTTCAGCAACATAGAACATTAAGTGATCAGTTATGCAATATGTTCATCGAAACAAATTTAATATGAACGTTTGCAACAAAATGTAACACAACATCAAGATTCATCGATCTTTGTAAGTAACATATTAAAACTACAGATAACAATAATCTTTGGACTGGAAGTGTCTTACCTGAGAGTGCTACTAGGTCCACTTCATCAAGTCCTTGTTGTTTGAACAGTGTAATCAGGTTTTCAAGGGTTGCATTTGGAGGGGGAATGTCTCTGTTTGACACAGTTAGGCTTGCTGTCTTTGAGTCTCTCCTTCCCAGTGGAAGCTCCCAGCTAGGTCCACCACTCTGCATCAGCATTCCCACCAAAGAGTAGAAAGAAGTTCAAAGAACTAAAAGTTTTTCAGCACTGCTTAAATGCCACAGTACTTAATAAGAGTAATGAAATTGGGTTTGAGCCTCTCAATGGTTACCAGTACAGTGGAGCCTCTGGCTACAAGCGCGAGAATGTCAGCACAGGACACAGTCTGAGGGCATGCCTCCTCCAACTTGGCCTTGATCTCATCGATAACCTCGAATCCTCTCACTGAATTCTTGTTCGGGTTTGAGTTTTTCTCGCTTGCTATATCTTCGCTATCGTCCAACAGTATGGATGCATCACAACCCTGAAAGTTACCAATTTTGTTGATGAATTCATACATAAAAATTAGAAAGGATGGAAGGTGGACAGGCTTGAAACATTTGTTTTCTATGCCACTAATGAAGCTGGGCCTATTCAGATTTTAGCATTGGCATTGGCTTGGTCCTCCATCTACAGGTTAGCTATCAGACATTAAATATGGTAATATTAGGACAGATTGTTGGCAATGGCGGTTCGAGAATTTTCATTTGGGCGAGGCGGACAATGGTCAATTGAAAACATCAATTATTTTTTTGCTATATTATTTTTTATATTAACAATAGAAAAAGAGAAAAAAATATTGCATTTAAATAGATTAGCGGTTGATCTTTTTTTGTTATATTTCTCCATATCTAATTTAAAGATAAAGTCAATTGCATCAAAACCATTACCAACTATCAATAATCTCCACTTATAGCATAAGTTAAACACGTAGTTTCAAACAAAATTTTCTTTTTGTAAGGAACCCTACTATCAACACCAAATTCATAAATAAGCATTTTCAATTCCTCAAGAAACTAGAGAACCCAAAAAAAAAAGCAGATGATAAAACCAATAACAAAAAGATACATCATCTAAGAAAAAAAAAGGTCAAGATCACATAAAGACATAGAAGAGCAGACAAGAGTATTCATCTTCCTTCTTCAGTCACAAAATGAAAACAAGCTACGTCGTCTTACTCTTCCGTAGAGATGGAAAGAAAAGGTTGTTCTTTTTTTTTTCCCTTCTGCCAAAGAAGAGAAGAAAATGGTTGACGTGGGGCAATTGCTTTAGCTTTCGTGGGGCATGGGCCAAACTCTAGATTAATTTTTTGTGATTTCCGGATCTGACCTGGGGCAGTGCACATGGGTCCGCCCCAGATTGTTGGGGCATGTCTCATCGGCGGTGGGCTTGATCGAGTTAATGGTAACTTTTGGTGACTACATGCACCATGCACTCAAAGAAACTGTTGCAAGAAAAAATAACAAAACAAGATGGAAATGAATTGTATAAAATTGTTGACAAATAACCTGCACAAAGCAGTCATGGAAGTGAAGCCTAAGTAAGGAGGCAGCCAGCCTGGCCTCTTCTGCTATGGCCTTCTCCAAGACAGACATGACAATATCATTGACCTGTGGGCATGCATACTGATAGAATTCAGGAAAGAGACCGAAATATTCTCCAGTACTACCCCCTCCTTCACCCCAGTCGAAGAAGTTGCCAGGATGAGCTTGGGAAAGTGAGGAAGAGATCAAAATCATGAGTATGACAGTGAAACAAGCTCTCAGAGAAGCCATGAGCCCCTTAGTGGTCTAGGATAGATCTTTTGGTTGTGGTGGTGGTGGTGGTGATGTGGGGGTGTTCTTTTTATAGAGCACAAGTAATCATCAATCGAACTGCTCTCTACCAAATCCTTTTCAGAGAAAAATAGTATAGTATTGACATTGTCAATTGCTAAAAATAGGTAATGGGTTTGTTTTGTTTGGATCATATCAATGGAACAGTTGGAAGTTCACAGCTCAAATCCACACGTTTCAATACATTATTGAAAGAAATTGTGATTAGAGATTGTGATTAGAGATTGAATATAGGTGATAATGTCCTACACGAGTCTCTGAAAAAATCTGAGGGAAATATGATGTGGGGCCCATCATGATCTTACCAATTGCGACTGGCCTTAATATCCAATGGGGTTCATCCCCTGACCTACTATAACCAGCAGTGGACCCCAAAAAAGCAAATGTGCTCATCCGTTTCAATAGTACCACAGCTATTAATCCTGTCACCTTCATTTAATAATTTCTCTGATCTTCGGAGAATTACTTGCATGACACTTTATGGGGCCCACTAATCATAGTGATCAGATTATGTTTTTGGTGTTGATTTTAAGGCCTCAAAATGAATGGTAGAATCAGCATGGAAAGAAACTGTTAAATCAACGGTGAATATGATTCCAAAGGGTTTTGGGTGAGTGCTAACTCATGGCAATTAGTGAGGGTCAGGAAGTTTTCTTGATCATGTGGGGCCCTAATTTACTGTAGATGCTTTGAAGATTTTAGAATTAAGCTATAGCTACAAGCTACAATTAAGTGACTAATAATACATATTGCTTCTTCAACTAGGAGATAAATTTTTGGATATATGAGAGAGAGAGAGAGAGAGAGAGAGAGAGACTCCTTCAACTGAATGGGATGCTTGCGTGAGAGTGTCACAATGCCTCCAACTTGCACTACTCAATTCTGTAGAGCTTATACCATTACAATGCATGAGGACTTATGATGGGTTGAGGTCCATCAGAAACAAAACCGTAAGGCCCGTGGACCAAAACGGATGATATCATTCATGCGTGTAGGGTGGGGCGGTACAATTAAATAAAGATTTTAATGGATCTTCTTCTGGACATGACCAAAGCCCACCATATATGGGGCTGTGTTTCAGGCCTATGGGTTGGACCTTCAATAACTGCCAAGGCTGCGCGCCTTTAACACACATATGCTTAGATGGTTCAACCCATCCAAAAGGTAATGACTGGGCCTTTCAGCATCAATTTTAATCTCAATAACTATAATGGGCTGGGTTTGGAACTATTCTGGCCCATTGGCACGGATGCTTAAACAGCCCTAGATACAGGTAAAGGTTGTCAGTTGCTTCAGGTGAGAAGAGTTCAACACAAAGATGATCATCCAAAGCATCATAAGGCCGTGACCACAGCAGTTAGGCTAGACATCTTCACAGAAGACTCCTCATTGCATGTTGACCTTCTTATGCTTAGATGTGTGTAAATATCATTTGGAGATGCTGCAACAAATGGTAAATTTTCTCCACTTTTTTAACAAGTATCAAACCAGGCATTAGCTTCATTATTATCATAATCTATGTTCAAATTACTGAATCATCATCATCCTTATTTTGGCCTTAGCTCATCAATTTTAGTCTGCTTCTTCTATTTTTAAATTTTTATTTATGAAGAATTGATTTATATCATGTGTAGAGTTGATATGCCATGGAGAAGTAAACAATCAGACGAAAAGGCAATTGTAAAGAAAAAAACATGCATCACACGAGAAGAGGATTTACACATGGTTCGCTGCCAAGAGCTATGCCCACATGCAAAGAGGTTGTGGGGCCCAATTCAGGTGATCAGATTATATTTTTGGTGTTGATTTTAATGTCTGAAAATCAATGGTAGAATTAGCATTTAAAAAGACTCAGTCAATTCAAAGGTGAATATATCTGGGAAGTGTTCTAAATTTGGGTGAGTGATAACTGGCAATTAGTGAGTTCAAGGAGGTTTGCTTAATAATTGGGGTGTGCTAATTTGCCATAAGAGTGTTGCTCATTCTATTTAAGCTAAGAACTATAGGACCTTGCCAACTTTCTTTACCACCCTTTCACTTCTTTTCAGCTATATATAAGATTAAACTTTATGAACAAGATAGTGATGCTTTGAAGATTTAATAAATAAGGTAAAATTACAAGCTACAATTAAGTATCTAATACCCATATTGCACCATTCAAAAAAAAAAATAGATTAATACCCATACTGCTTCTAGATTGGGAGACAAATTCATGGTTGGTTTGTTTTGACCTGCTCAGAGAGAGAGAGAGAGAGAGATTTTACTCCTTCAACTAAAGAAAGTTCTTTACCAAAAAAGAAAACTAAAGTACGTAAGTTGCATGTGAGAGACGAAATGCCTAATTTGCATGACAAAATTGTGCCATGAAAGGTTACATTGTCCCACAGGACAGATTTTAATGGGCTTGGTTCTGGACCTTACTGCAGCCCAATGTTTTGCAACCCATGTTTTTAGCCCATAGAATGGACCTAACCTTGTCAATTTGTCTATTAACTAAATAGGCCAGCTTTCACTCACATATATATGCTTTGAGGCTTCGACTTAACTAAAACTAATAGGCCCATTCAAAACTATATTGACTGGGCCTTTCAGGCCTGTCAGCGTGAATATCAAGTTCAGTGATTAATGGGCCGGGCTTCAAACCACTTCGGCCCATCTAAGTCATGCATAAACAGCCCTGCTGGCAGGTAGAAGTTGTCAGTTGCTAGGGTAAGCTGCAGCCTTTGAGAGACAGATGAGGAAGAGTTCAACAAAAATGATGAATATTCAAAGGCATATTCCATAAGGGCGTCACTCGCAGCAGCACAAGTCACCTTTTTATAAGAGTCCTGCTACATGGACCGAATTTTAGGGACCGATCTTTGGACTGGTCCCAAAATTCGGTCCAAGTAGACTTTTTCCTTTTTATAATGGTTTGCTCAATGACATGCTTAGCAGATATGTGTGTAAATGAAAATTTGGAGCCATTACAACAAATGGGAAAATATATCTTAGCTTACTGCACTGGTGTTAATGTCCACTTCTTAAAAAGTATTACACTAGCATGAACTTTTATTAAGATTTGATTTCCAGCTCATCTTCATTTGAACTTTGTCACATCAGTTATGAAATCTGCTTCCTTTTCTTTTACTTTTATTGAAGAAAATGATCATTTGTAGAGTTGATCCAATGTGGAACGCTTGCAATTGGAGGAGAAACCATGCAAAAAATAAGGCCGAATCATGTGCACTCCACTCCACATGATGTCAAACTCAAAAGAATCTCCAAAACAAATTTTTTTTCTCCACACTTATCTCATGTGAATCACTCCTTCAGTATGGATGAGGGTCAGCAGAAAATTCAGCCCCATCAAATTATCTTAGCACTTGAGTTAATAGCCTTAAACATTTAATGACATTTTGAACTTTTAATCATATGTAAGTTCTTTTAGATTTAGTCCAGAAGTGAGTGAAGGTTTGATGAGTTTAAAATTAGGCCTGGTGCCGGATCATGAAATGATAAGAGTGTTAAAGGGGCTGCATTAATCAAAGGTGGGTCCAAGTAGTAGGGATGCGAATGGGTTGGTTCTAGGCTTGAACCATATCGGACCTGGAACCGGAACCGTTTCAAAATGACGATTCTAGTTTTGAATCTGGTTCTTGTTTTGTTGGTACCAAACCTAATTTAGATAAGAATATCCGGATCTAATTCTGACTAGAGGACCGAAATGCAATTCAAAAATTGGTTTCAGCTTCTTTTTTATTTTTTTTTATTTTTTTTACTTTTTATTTAAAATAAGGATATCATTCAACTTATAGCAATGTATCAAGAAAATGACCAACCAAAGTTGATTTTGAGCTAGATAGGAACAAAAAGTTGATTTTGAACTACAATTCACAACATTAAAAAGAAAAAAAGAAAAAAAAATAATTTTGAGCTACAAGTCACAACATTAAAGACTCATGTGACTGTCCTGGGTCCACGGGTCAAAATCTATATGGACCCAGAATCAAACTCGTTTATCAATCAGAACCTAAAACAAATTCCAAACTTGGTATTTTAAGGGTTGGAGTCTTCGGATAATCAAAGAATTGGATAGTCGTTTACATCCCTATCAAGTGGGCCCAAGGAGTCTTGTGGGAGAAATTTTCCATTAAGAACCTGTTTATTTGTATTAAAATACTTAAGAGTTGGATTTATAGGATTCATGTAATTAGTGGTTAAGAATTAAGATTAAAAACTAATTTTCAAAAATGATCATCAAATAACCTTTTCGGAAAATAGAATCAAAAGAAATTAGGTATTTGATGCTCATTTTTCAAATTTCACATTTGATCCTTATTTTTAGCCACTTGTGGTATAAATTTCACGCATTCAATTTCTATGTATTATAATGTAAACAAACAAGCCTTAAATACTATTACTTTTATCGCACATCACATGTGATCCAAAACTACATGGTTGGATAGGTTTTGAATCCATTGGACTTGTTGGAATTGTGTGGTTTTCCTAATCCTTAATGTGTCTGCTATGTGATCAAGTTTCAAATTAATCTCTAATACTTATATATATATACCTCCCACAGGAACAGTGGCAACCTCTTCTTGAATGGCTGACTGCTGGACATACGCACGGGAAGGATAGCCGACACATATGGAAAGAGGAGGAGCCCACATATATGAGAAGAGTAGCTCACAAATATGGAAAGAATGGCATGCCCAAAATGCATTACATTAGGGGCCGGTTGCCAACCAACTAAGCAAACCCATGTGTTCAGCTCAATGTCGGATGTTGATGTTGGATAGATAAATTAATAATTGTTATCTATAATAAACTGAAGTAACCTGAACATAAAATAGAAGCCCACTTGCCATTTTTGAACCGATGCTTAAATTTTTGGCAATCTGCACGATGGTGCCATCATGTGCATGCAAAGGAGTCTCTTTCAATTAAATCCAGCTATCCCACAATGAATAAGTTTCTCTTATGGTCCCATCAAGTGTAAAGCGAGTCTTCTTGAAAAACTACAAGTTTTTCTGTTAAATCCAGCTGCTAAGCTTCTCTAAGTTAATGCGTGCAATCTACAAGACTCTAATCATTAATGCACTTATAGGGACCGTTAGTTTCATGCAATTGAATTCGCTACGCAAGATATGTTCTTAGAAAGGTTACAGTTGAAGAAGTGGAAGTGAAATTAGAAAGGTCAGAATTGAAGAGATCGAACTGAAACTATATGTATATAAAGGTTAAAGTTAAAGAAATCGAAGTGAAAATCCCCAAATACCCGGCAACTAATATGTCCTTCGAGAACCATAAGCTGCTCTGTTGAAAAGCAATTCCGTTTGTCACCCAGTTGCCAAAGGTTCGACCCTCCTCTCTCATTTGTGTTGGCTTCTCTCCCACGTGTGCACTCTCTCTTAGGCTGGTGGCGACAAAAGACAAAAAAATAAATAAAAAATCTCTTAAATGAAAATGAATTAAGGAGAGATGAAAAATGAAGGCACAATCACGACCTAGTGAATCAAATTCCAGCTACACTCCACATTTCCCTCAGCCTCAACTCTATAATAATACATTTTACCATGGAGAAACATAATACATGCCAATAGAAAGGGTTGTCTCATTTCACCCGGCCACCTAGGGATCAATTCCTCTGCGGGTAGGTTATCCCACAAGCTCTATACCACTTATCTAATCTAGCAAGTTTTTTCTTACCATGAATGCGTAGGAGTTCAATTCAATTTCCATGTAAACAAATGGGCCCTAGCTTTTCATTCAGTTGATTGTTTAATTTGAGTCAATTCTACTTGCAATGACAATTCCTTCGTGATCTCATGGATGAGCTTGTAAACGTTTTTGGTAGGTCAGTAATATTCCAGGCCTGACTTGGGTCCAGCCCGCTTTAGGCTGGGAGTGGGCCTTACGTTTTAGTACTTGAGTCAGGCCTGGATCTAAATTGGGCCCGTTTTGTATTTGGACTGGGCCTGAACATGAATAATATATTTTCCTTTGTTTTACTGTTATCTGTATAGTTGAATTTGAAACTTAAGATTGTCCTAATATTAGTGAATTAGAGATGTACTACATCCAGTGAGAAAAAAAAAAAAAAAAACCTCAAACGCCAAGAGGCTAATTGACACCCAAACCCACTAACAGGCCTAACGAACCAACCGGGGTGCATTTGGCATCCCAGCTAAGGGCGAGGCCAGGTTCGAAGCATGGACCTCCCAATAAAACTATCACTCCTTACCACCGGACAAAGAATTGTTCTCTATTATTATTATTATTTTACCCCAAACAAGGGAGTTGATACCCATGAGAGAGCACGTACATATATGAGAAGCTCAATACGAAAGTGAGCTAACCATAGCGAGTAGGATGCCTACGGATCTTTGGACAATTCGGTGAGAGCTGTTGTTGCGAACCATTATTTTATGGTAGTTAAGTGCTAGTTTTGCAGCCTTAAACGAATCTTTCAATTGGACACTATTATATAAATCACCAGATGGATGCTTTTAATCAAACTTGATCAAGCCTTTTGAACCAATTCAAAGTACCAGTGTTGATGGATATATAGATAGAGATTAGGTGCAACTATCATTCTGGTCCCTTCTAATACAAAGACAAAAGGGCAGTTAGGGCTTCCCCCTCCCCAATAGGAAATCCAGCCCTTCTCTTATTAAATTATTAACCTATTTTAATCAGTCAACTGCACCACCTAAGTCAATATCCTATATCCCATACATATTGCACCTGAAGTATGTTTTTGACCGAGTGTAGCATGTTCGTCCTTCCTCAAGCAAGGATGAATTTACAAAGTAGCCCACTCTTTACTCTTCCTAATTCTTCTCTGCCACCACTCATTGCCAAATCATTGCCAATGGACTGTGGTTCACACTCTCCTCTTCAATGCTAAAAAATTTGACTTCCACTATGTCAATGTGGTGATTCGGGAGAGTCATACTTTATCAAGAACTAATTGTGAAGATATTTAAAAATAATCTAATTAATTAAAAATATAAATACATATTTATTTACATGCACATATGATAATCAATTCGAATTTTTAAATTTATATATGCAAGAAAAATAACATAATAAAGAAAACAAAAGGAGAGAAATCTTGCATAGTAAATAATTTTTTACTCCAGAATATTGAACATTAAAGATCAAATATAGTTTCAAATTACATTCCAATCATCTTTTATAAATTGCAAACTCCAAACCAAATAAACATCAGATCTTTAAAATCAGATCCACCTGTCAAATGATTTAAAAAGCAAACAATCTACCAAAATGAGGTGACTAGGCCGAATCTCACTTGTGTTTGACTCGGTCCTTCATCAAAGTGAGGTGACTTAAAAGAGTCAAAGAGTCAACTCACCGAGTTTTCCTACATTGCTTTAATGGGGTAACATGTTGGAGTGTTCATGGGCCGGCCCAACCCGCCGGGCTTGTATATATAATTCGGGCTCATTTAATAATTAGGCCAAGCTTGGATTAAGTGAAAGAAAGCCTAAAGCCCAGCTGGACCTGACCCGTATAAGGAGTGTATGTAATCTAACTTAATTAGGCTAAACATTTGCTAGAAAGCCCACAAAATTAATCAAAAGCCCGGTTCAGCCTAGCCTTACTGATTAAATGGGCGGGCTCAAGCATAACTTTTATTGCTGGTTTCGGGCTTGGATTGGGCCTGGGCATGTGTCTCCGAACTCGGGCCGGGCCTAAATATGCTTCAGACCGAGTCCGCCGAGAACATTCCTACTGACATATGCAAAATCTAAGTAATTCAAAATTAGTGTCTCTCTTTTATATGATTTTTTTTTTTTTTTTTTTTTGTCAAATTTCACTCTAATAGAAGCTGTAAACCCCATAAATTGGTCACTGAAAGAAAAATGAGAATCTTATATATAGTGACCAATTATATTGCGAATCTAAACTCTTATTCAAGTAAGATTTGAGGAAGACTAATAAGAGTGGGAGAAATTCATTTCAAGCCATTTTTAATAAGGAAATCTCGTTTTCGAGTGTCACAAAAATTTCTCAAGGGTTTCGGCCTTTGGTGATCCAGACTCTTGATTGCACAAGGATGGGTGTTGTTTTCCAATCAAGTACCTTCTGGATTTTGACCACTCATCCGATCATAAAATGACTCGTCTATGTGTTTTATATCATAATTAGCAGATTCTTCATGTAACCGACCCAATACACAACATCGTAGTGTCTCACTCCCTCTTAAATGACCCCAGACACATCTCCAAATCATAGTGTCTCATTCCCTCTTAAATGAGAGAAGTGGAACTCCATAATTAAGACCACATTTTAAAAATTGGAACCACGGATGATGTTTTTTTCTTCCATTAGGGCGTTTTTAAAGTTTTATTCCAATAAGAGTTGTTTCTACTATGTAATTGAGTTTATAGTTAGAAATGATATGTGCTCGTTTTTATAGTAGGATCAACTCTTATTTTAAAAAAATCCATTTAAAAAAGGGTGTTTATGTTTTTACTCATAAAAATTTGGAGCAGGTAATACCCAATGTGAGTTCCGTACTCAACTTCCATTATCATATCGTTGACTTTTCACCTTTTTCATGGCATTGGTGAATCGTATTGGTGGTGTTTTCTCAACTATCCATGCATATTATGTTGCAAGCATCATCATGGCCACCAAATAGCCATAAGTAACCGAATGATTTTCAACCATCTATGTCTTCACATACATCGTGGCGCATTAAATGATCACAAGAATTCGATCAAAAGATTTTCAATCATTCATTTTACTATAGGCATCAAGGTCCATCAAGCGACCAAAAGTAACAAATCAACAAATTTACTTCAATTAATTGTATGTAGATTGGTGTATGTGTAATCAATCCAAGCATGGGTCTTACTCAGATATGACTCTCAATCTTAAAACAATGCATAAATGATTATGTTATGGTGAGCTTGTCTTACTGTTGTATTTTAAATGTTATCATGAAGTTTTGTGAAATTATATCTTTAAACTTATCGAGATATTTTCAAATTTAGAATTTCTATCTAAATATTATTTAAAAATCTAGAAAATAAATAATTAATAATAAACATAATTAAACTACTATCAATCCCCTGAAAGAAAATCTTGGCTCTATCACTTTTAGTCGACCATTTCTTGCGAAACCGCCTTTGAAAGATCAAAATGCATGCCAATTCAAACACAAAAAATCTTTCCAACCCAATAATTTTTAAATTGCTACAAGTAAAGGGTGTTTTAGTAAGAGTAACTAATCTCCTCACCGCTGAAGGATAGTAGTTAGGACTTAGCAGCAGGGCTACCAACTGTGTCCATTTCCTTCTGTCATCCCTCACGTTGCAAGATTTCCATCACAATCATCAGTCCCCTATAAATATCCAAATCCACTTTCAGTTTTCATCAACCCCTCCATTCCCTCACTAAGCCTTCTTCTCCTTCTCTTATTCTACATAATCAGAGAGAGGAGAGTAAAAAAAAAAAAAACAAAGAAAGCAAAGAAGAATGGGTGTTTCCATAGGCTTCTTTGTGGTGTTTCTGGTTCTGGTTTCGAGTCCTCTCTGCTTCTCTTACTACCTCTATCCACAGTTCTACGAGCATTCATGCCCACAAGCCCAAGAGATTGTGAAGTCGGTTGTGGCCAAAGCTGTTGCAAAAGAAACCCGAATGGCTGCATCATTGCTTAGGCTCCATTTCCATGACTGCTTTGTTAAGGTTGACTCTCTTTCCTTCTTCTTAGCTACTCTACTCTTCTCTATCTTGTATGATCCATCCTCATAATTTTATTTTTAGACAGTCCGAAATACAATTCTATCTGGCCAGACAGCTTGTAATTTAGGGATAAATTTGTCCAAAGAATTTCTCGGCCCAACCGAGTTGACCAAATGGGTGGGCTTGGGGCTGACATTTGTAGCCCATGTCGGGTCTAGCCGGATACTGGCCTGTGTTTGTAAAGTCAGCCCCATGAACGCCCCTAGCCACACCGAAACCAAGGGGTGGCAAAACACAATTTGACCTGCTAATGACCCTAACCCAACCCACATTTGGCTTGCCAAATCCGACACCGCATAAAATATGGGTCATGTTTTTTTGACCTGCAGAAAACATGAACAGCATATATTATTCTTTTACATTTATTTTCAAAATGTGTATATAGTACAAAAATGGAATGAAAATCTTTCCCCTTTTTTTTCATACAGTTTTACGGTTTAGTTTGTAAGATGAGTTGGATTATAAAGAGATCTGTGTTTATCCCCTTATCAGCTCATTCCTCTATTACTTTTGCAAATTCCTTAGTTTTGCTTGCAAGGATATACCCCTTGCAAATTCCTAAGTTGATGATGATGAAGAATAAAGGAGTTCTCTTCCTTGCACGCAAAAGGAGATTATCATAAGCTTGTGGGCCTTATGATTTATGATGAGCCTTTTTTATTATTGTACTCTGGTAGAAGGGCCCCATACAGGTCCGGGAATTCTTACCCATTTTAAAAACGGGTCGGTTATGGTTTGGGTTGAAATCACAGGCCTCAGAGTGTAAGTATTTGGGCATTTGAATTCAACCCATGGCATATGTATATGTAGGTCTGTATCTAAATATCCATATTTACATATGTAGAATTTTCACCTGGACCATTTATTAAAAAGGTTGCCTTGATTTACAGGGTTGTGATGGATCGCTATTGTTGGATAGCAGTGGGACCATTATAAGTGAGAAGAGGTCGAACCCTAACAGGAACTCGGCTAGAGGGTTCGAAGTGATCGACGAAATAAAATCCGAACTGGAGAAGGCATGCCCACATACTGTTTCCTGTGCTGATATTCTGGCACTTGCTGCTAGAGACTCTACTCATCTGGTAGACACTCACATCACATCATCTTCGTTTGGCCACTTTTTTCTTCCTTGCTTTCCACAATATGCCATCCATTTTGGGTGTTTTTGTACCTTCTTGAAATTGACAGAAAGTGATTAAATCACCCCAATAGCAATAGGTCCTTTTAAGGCTCATAATTCCTTGTTTCTTTTCTTTTTTTTTTCACAATGATGTGAATAGGCTGGTGGCCCTTTCTGGGAGGTCCCATTAGGAAGAAGAGACTCCAGAAGTGCAAGTTTGAGTGGATCAAACAACAACATTCCTGCTCCCAACAATACCCTCCAAACCATAATCACAAAATTCAAGCTCCAGAAGCTGGACCTCACTGATCTGGTGGCACTCTCCGGTACTTCATTCAACTCTGCCGCATTTATTTACTTTTTTATTTTGTAGTTTAGCTTGAAAATGAGGAAGCTAAATCAACATGGGGTGTTCTCTTAAGCCTGTGGGCTTTTGTAGGGGCGCGACATGAACTAAAGTCAGGCCGTGCATGATAATTTATATGTGATTCTGGTTCAAAAATAATACAAATATGTTGTTTGATCTATCAACTTGATCTGTGTCTCGGACTAATTGCATTATGACCTGTCAATCTAATTTGAATCTGAAATGTTAAATAAGGGTTTGAGTTGACCCTTTCGACTTTTGCATTTTGCACTAACCCAGTTTGGTCATTGTCATGCAGGGAGCCACACCATTGGGTTCGCCAGATGCACTGTTTTCAGGCAAAGACTGTACAACCAGTCCGGCAATGGGCAGCCTGATTACTCTCTCGACGCAACCTATGCTGCCCAGCTTCGGATGGGCTGCCCTAGCTCAGGTGGCGATAACAACCTCTTTCCTTTGGACTTGGTTACACCGGCGAAGTTTGATAATTACTACTTCAAGAACATTTTAGCGTCAAAGGGCCTTCTAAATTCTGACCAAGTCTTGTTTACAAAGAGTGAAGCGACAATGGAGTTGGTGAAGCAATTTGCTGAGAACAATGAGCTTTTCCTTGAGCAATTTGTTAAATCTATGCTTAAGATGGGAAACATAACTCCTCTTACTGGTCATAGAGGTGAGATCAGGAAGAATTGCAGGAGGGTTAACAAATACTAGACTATGTGTCCAATGAAGATTATTTTTAGGAGACAAAAAAAAAAAAAAAAATGATAAGTTATGTACTGGACAACTGCAGGGTGGATGTTTTTTTTTTTTTTTTTTGAAAGGTGATATGGTCATTGTTGTTATTTCTGCTGCTATTGTTTGTGTTGGTTGTGGTGCTAGACCTATTGGTCGTGTGTTTATCTTGTAATTCTTGTTGGATCTTATTTCTAATGAATTGATTTCAATAAGAGAGATTTGCAAGTATTGCAAAATATATGTGCTCTTTTGTTGCTTATAATATAAGTTGTATTTCGGTCAAATTTCACTTCAATTGGAATTGAGTCCATAGTCAATAGAGTATATCACCTTTAAATGTAAAAAAAAATAAAATACAAGAGAGTAAAACTCAAAACATATTTATTTATTTTTTTTAAGGTGAGAGAGCAAAATCACATATTGAAAGCCCTAAATCATAGTATAAGTGTTGCATTCTTGAGTCCAAATCCCTGTGTCTTACTCATGCTTCTCATGTGATAGAAGACAGAAATCTCATAGTGGGACCAAACTATAGAAATTTCGAATAGTACAAAATGAATACCTTGCTCTTGTATGAGATCTCGCCAATTTTTATTTCAATGGAAACTATAAGATTCGTTAATCACATTATTTGTCATATATTTAATCTTAGGAAATGCTCTCATGCCAGCAATTGTGGGGCCCTTTTGGGCCCACCTTTAATCAATACGCCATTTTGCATTATTTTTCCCATCCCATGATCTGGCATTAAGCACATTTGTATGCTCATTGGAGTCTTCACTCACCGTCATAATGAAGCTTAAGAATATCTACCGTTAAAATGTCATTTAATGCTATTAAATTAAGTGCTAGGATAGTCCAGTAAGGACAATTTTTTTGGATCCCGTTTGTATACGGAGTCTCCTTCCCACCTTCATTGGGCAACATGTATCTAAAGGGGCCCAGTGAGTTGGGGTGAATATAAACTATATGAAGTCTGTAAATAGGTGTACATTTCCCTGCAATTTTAATATACAAGAAATCCCAATAAACACGAAAGATATTCTACAAAATTTAGTATTCATTTTGAGTGGTTCTGATTTTAAACGCATATTTATGTTATTGATTTTTCACCGAAATAAAAAAAGTGAGTTATTTTTCCTAAAAAAATTATTTTCATTATTTATTGGTAGAGAAAATCATAAAAGGAAAAACAATACAATTTTCAACTTTTTATTCAAAATCGGCGAAAAATGTAGTTGAGACTTAAGGCAAAAGGCACACGCTTCTGAGCGGCGCCACCGAAACGCTATTTTCTAACCTGCTCCCGCGCGGCGGCCCCCCACCCTGCAAAAGATATGGAAACCTATCTCATTGCAGGCAGGTTTCCGACACAATCTCTCCGAAGCTCTCCTCGATCTTCCGCCTTTTCAAATAGCAGAAATGCTTCGCTTTTTCATGGGACAGTCTGCAACTTTCAGCCTGAGATGGAGAAGAAAACCCTAAATCTAAATCGCATGTTTATATTTGGGATGGGATTCGTGGGGCAGTACTTTGCACATGAGCTGAAGCGTCATGGATGGTAATTTCTTCTTCTTTGAAAATCTCTCTCTCTCTCTCTCTCTCTCTCTCTCTCTCTCTCATTGTAGCAATTTATATACTCTGTAGTCTGTAGTTGTTGATTATAAGGGAACCCACTGTGGGGTAGTATGATATTCTGTATCTTGGGTTGCAGGGAGATTTCAGAGACTTGCTCCACTGTAGCTAAGAAAATGAAACTTGAGGAGATGGGATTCGACCCAATCCTTTTCAATGCCAGTGACCCAGAGTAAGCCAATGTTAAACTGATTTACCATTTCTTAGATTTGATTGTAGACATGAAATATGCAAGTAACTCTCAAAACCAATTGATGAGAGTTCGCTTTCAACAATAATAGAGTGTTTAAGTGTCCTTTTTCTTTCTTCTTTCTTTGTTACGGTAAATATACAAACGGACACCTACCCAAGTCCCTCGCCAATCTAACTGGAGTGTAGAGTCTATTGTTCTACCAAACATGGGACTCATTATCATCAATCATCAATGCCTTGTCCCAATGTAACAGCTATGATAAGCAGCTACATAAATTATGTTTCTCCATTCCGATCTAGAGCCAAGTCCTTGATGGGTTGCACAACCATGAGTGTTAAGAATATTTTATTCTGTGTATTATATACCACATGTGTATTATAGCCTCAACTAGAAAAATGATGTTGATCTTTGCTCAATGGAATGATTATTCCTTGTAACAATGTGTTTGGGAAGATTCTTCGGCGACTCGGTTGCTATCTTCTTCCCTGATTTATCACTTGTTAAGCTACTGTCATCCATCACCCTGTAGCCATTTTTCAGCCGAACCTTGAGTTGTGTTCTAAATTTCTAATCTATGGGGTGGAGTGTTTTACCATAGTACACCACATGTATGAAGGACCTATGAAGGTGCTGAATTTCAGTTGGTCCATCCCTTTTTGGAATGTAACCAAGTCTTTATAAGCTGTGTGCAGGGGCAAACTAGCTAGATTCAGTTGTGGCCCGTCCATTTATAATCCGGTTATTATGATGCCAACCCAAACCCAACCCCAACTATTTACAACATTGATAAAGGAGTCAACAAAAAAGTCTCCAGTTTCTACTCTCCAACTTCTCCATAACCACCATATGGAAAGAGTTTGAAATGCAGTGAACTTATCCCTAAATATTAGGAAACACCAATGGGTTGTTTATGTATGGTCAATGAAGCAGGGTTTGAAAACTTGGCTGAGTCTTAGTTGGGTCCAACCCGACTTGGGCAGGTCTTATTCTTCTTCTTCATCATCTTTCAAGTTTCTTTCTAAACCCGAAATCCCAGCCATCGAAGCCTCCAACCAACACCCATCAAAACCCTAAACCCATCCTTTAATCCACCCCAAAACCCTAATATCACCCACAACCACAAGCATCAAATCCACATTCTTGCAAATCCATCATGTAGTCCTCTAAACTTGTTTTAATCACAATCCACAATAGACTAGAACGAACATAAAAAAAAAAAAAAAGGTTCAATATTGCGAGTCGAATTGGAGTCCGACTAGACTCGACCCAGGCTGAGTCCGAGTCCGATTCCAGTTTTTTTTTTTTTTTTTTTCCTGCAATGAAGTCATAGTAATTCTCTATCACACAATTATAAAATCCAAGCTGCTCAAGAGAAGGATCCTTTTGTGTATTGGCTGTGGATCAAAATTTGGTCCAACAATAGTTGGGCCTTTTACAAGATAGATTACATGCAAAACATTGATTTGCTCCCTTATAAATCCATTAGTGGAGCCATAACATGAGAAATCCAAATTGCTCAAAATGAACTTCCCTACGTATATTGGCTCTAGGAAAAACTTCACTTGAATAGGAGTTATGCTCACCATATGATTAAGTATATGTATATAATACACTACATATGATCAATCTAGCAGTGCACCCAACTCATATTATAGTGAAAATTGGCCCAGCAGTTTGGTTTTGACAGTTTTTGGTCCCCACCGATGGATTTATAGGCATGGCCAAACATTTCATTTATTATGAGCATATTAGGATCCAAACTTATGGTTGTTGATATGATAGGTGTCACTTGTGCAGCTAACCAAATACCTTTATTTTATAGGCAATACGGTTTATAAGAGGTGGCTAAATACAATATTATTGTGATAGCACCTTTCTCAATATATATCTTATGTTGTCATAGCACTCCAAAGCCAAATGGAGAATTGACATTCTAAAAGAAGTTTTTGCAAATTTTGTTGATGGAAGAACTCTCCCAAGGCCTACCCATTTTTGTTGATATGATAGGTGTCAGTTGTGCAGCTAACCAAATACCTTTATTTTATAGGCAATACAGTTTATAAGAGGTGGCTAAATACAATATTATTGTGATAGCACCTTTTTCAATATATATCTTGTGTTGTCATAGCACTCCAAAGCGAAATGGAGAATTGACATTCTAAAAGAAGTTTTTGCAATTTTTGTTGACGGAAGAACTCTCCCAAGGCTTACCCATTTTTGTTGTAAAAAGTTAAGTGCACTTATTAAACCCTCTCTTATGTAGTCATTCTAATTAAGCTCTTAAGCACAAATTAATCTTTTTTCCATTGCTAAAGAATTTAGTTCTAAAACCAATTAAAATAAGTTTTAATAAAGAAAGGCAGTTTGAAAAAAATCTACAAAGTGGCTTGTAGGCACAATGTATATGGAGTACATCAAAAGCTTAACAGGTTTTGTGAGTAGAATTCTGTAATTTTTTGATGCATTTATCTTGGCCAAGGAAAATTTCCTGGTTCCTCCCCTGGCTGTGGGCTTGGTCTGGCCTGAATTTTCTGGCATGAAAAATTGATAATTAATTGGACTTGGGCTTATGTTTCCCTAAAAGACCTCAAAGGATTACTTGGTCCAGCCTGGGTTCTTTAAATACCATCTGGCCATCACTTAGGAATTGGGCAGTCAAAGATTCACAGATTCTTAGTTCATGGGCTATTGACTGGATGGGGCCCATCCTGGCCTAGTTGTAACACTGGATTGAACATGAGTAAACAGATTTCACATAAAAAATAAGGACCTATGCGTGCAAACTTAAGCATAAAATTGCAGACTCTCTCCATAGATGCTGTTCATATTCATACTTTTCCACATTTATTGTGTGTTAGCTGGCATTTTTTATACATATTTTCTTTTATATCACTTCGATTTTAGAGTTGCCAGAATTTTTTTTTACTTAATGTATTTTCTACAATTCACATTTATTGGCTCTCAGTTTTGTTTATCTTGACAGTTCTTTGCTGAAACCATTTGCTTTTCTGACTGAGAAGTCTAAACCCCTTACAAGATTCTAGTCATCTCCTTATATCAATACCTCCTATCGATGGCCTCTGTGATCCTGTGAGTGGGTCTTAGAATCTGTTTGTAATTCAATGCTTAATCAACTCTTCCTTCTTTTGTTTTAAATCTAAGTATAATGATCTGGTCACAACTCATATTACTGCATCGTGTGTGGATTTTGCGAGATAGGTGCTTTCTCTGCATCAGGACATTATAAGAAGAATACTCGGCAACGGAATTGTTCAATGGATGGGTTATTTATGATCAACAAGTATGTGTTCTAAGCTAAGATCAACCAGTTACTTTATATCATTTTACTCCACCCTATAGGTCCAGTTTTTTTGCCCAAGGCCCTTGAATCCTATTAGCTAGACGATACATACAGATTTCCACGCAGAATTTCTGTGTTTCACAAACAAGCTTAAAGTAGAATTTCTGTGTTTCACGAATGAGCCTAAAAAAGAGCTTGTGAATAGAACGCTGAACTTCAAAAATGATAGCCATCATTTATGTTTTATGGATCTCTCTCTCTCTCTCTAGATTGTTATTGTTGACTGCTACTATTATTGCTTGGCAGTGCTTTGGATACCATAATCAAACATGAGACTTTGTCTAAAAGTCAGAAAATGAGGGAAACTAGGAATTACACATCACGTGTTCATGTTGCAGACATATGTCAAGCACTCATAGCCAGTATGGTCTTGCCATCATCATCCAGGTAGGGCTCCACTTATATCCCCTCCTTGAAAACTATTCATTTTTCAATGGCATTTTTTCTAAGCTTTGCTAGATAATGCCTTACCACTAAAAGATTGTTAAGATTTTATGACTTGGCTGTTTCAGCGGCGTGTATAATGTTGTGGATAATGACCCAGCTCCAGGTGCAGAAGTGTTTGCTTTTGCACAAACCTGATCCAGGAAAGATGGCCCGGCCATGTCATGGAATGTTTGTCTCTTCATCGTTCAGATGTGGCAATTGAGGAGAAAAATGTCAAAACCAGAAAGCGGGTATCTAATGCTCGTCTTAAGCAAGAATTGGGAATGAGTCTCCTTCATCCAACGTTCAGGACAGGGCTCCAGAGCATTGCTGAGACGATGGGAACAATCTATGGATTGGGAAAATGTACGCAAAACAAATGGAAGATTCATCATGTATCAAGATGCTGGTTTAGCCACGTTAATGCCTTTTACGGTGCTTTAGCCCAAAGAATACCCACTGTTTTCAGCCAGTTTTTAAGTAGAAAAAAGAAAAATAAAGTAACGGAATCATCAAACGTATACATAAATAGTATTGAATTACTAATCAATAATACACCCAGTAAGTGCAAAAAACGTCATTCACAAGATTAGGAGGTGCCCTTCGGGACTTATCCAAAAGACTGTAGAGAGCTAGCTGCTTCAGGGACCTAAAAGGGAAGAGAAGACAGTCAGAGGACCTTGGCTGTGAGTAGCACAGGGCTCTCCGATGCCTAAGTTAGTGTAAGAGCTGAACTCAGGGTGGAGAAGAAGAAGAGAAGCAGAGTAAGAGTGTATCTGTGTGTCTGCCACTGAGTCTCAATCCTCTTTCTGGGTTGGAATCGGTCTGTTCTTATAGGAGAGGAGTCTCCAGATATTTCATGGTGGGGAGAGTTGACTCTTGATATTTGATAGTGGGCCCTACGACCTGACTGCTAAGGTCTCATCAGCCCACATTACATTAAATGCCAGTCACATGGGCTCTGCTCCTGTCTTGACTTATTGGTAGCAAAGGTCTCATCGGATGCCACGTGTTTGAAGAGGGGAGATGGCTGTCAGTGCCTGCCTTGGTTGGCAGTCCGCCAACAGCTACAGCCGAGATCACAGCACTGGTCTCGGCTAGCGTGCTGGCATCTTAGCCGAGACCCCGAGACATGCTCAGCCGGGACGGATATAGCCGGGACGGATATAGCGGAGACGCTATTAGCGCGTAGCCGAGGTGGGAGATCTGACGCTGCTGCTGAGCTGATATGTGCCGGGGGCATGACCAAGGTGGTGTCGGCCGAGCTGGCGATACTGGTCCCGGCTTGGCGTATTAATACTCGAGCCAAGATGCACGTAGCCGAGATCATTGAGGATTAGGGGGTGCCATAATCTTGGAGTCTTAAAAACTGCCCCCACACAATGCCCCCTAGCTCCTGATCTTCTTAGAGTTCACCAACTCTTAGAGGTCGGGAGCTAAATTTCATGGAGCTGGTACTGTTTACTGGAGCTAGAACGACCATGTCATATGAAGATGCCTCCTCTGGCACTGTTGCCGAGGTAGGTTTTGTCGAGACCAAGATTGCCGAACTGAGAACACTTGGCCAAGATACAAGGTTGACACACAATGTGTTGGCCGCGAAGGCTTCGTGCCTGGGTGGTGAGGACCAACCCGAAGGCAAGCTCATCAGTTACCGCAAAGGCTTCTTGCCGGGGTGGTGAGGACCTACCCGCAGGCAATTTCATTTGTTGCCGCGAAGGCTTCTTGCCGGGGTGGTGAGGACCTACCCGCAGGCAATTTCATCTGTTGTCGTGATGGCTTCATGCCAGGGTGGTGAGGACCTACCCGTAGGCAATCTCATATGTTGCCGTGATGGCTTCATGTCGGGGTGGTGAGGACCTACCCGCAGGCAATCTCATCTGTTGCCGCGAAGGCTTCTTGCCGGGGTGGTGAGGACCTACCCACAGGCAATCTCATCTGTTGCAGTGATGGCTTCATGCCGGGGTGGTGAAGACCTACCCACAGGCAATCTCATCTGTTGCCGTGATGGCTTCATGCCGGGGTTGTGAGGACCTACCCGCAGGCAATCTCATCAGTTGTCATGACAGCTTCATGATTGGTGACAGCACCAACTCGTTAGTGGCCGTGTAGCCGAGCTAGAATGATGGCTGCTCTTGTCACCAACTCTAAATGGCAACAAGTTATGGAACTTAGTTGGGTTCACCGAGATTTGTAACAGGGGTGTCTTGATCGTTCAAGGGCTTTTCTTTATGGCTTGGCAAGAATTGAAGCTGTTGTGATAGAAGCTGTCTGAGCCGAGGCCAGTGCTGTCATCGAAACCATTGCCAGAGCTGTCCGAGCTGGGGCTGGTGAGTTCCGCAACAAGGTGCTTGCCGAGCTTAAGAACTTGGCGAGATTTGGAGGCAGCAACGGAGAAGGAAACCGCCTTTCATGAGTTTGGTAGCTTCTGACCAATTGACTTGTCACCAACTGAGTTATTGAAGATCCATACTTCAGGATTTCGGCAACTTCATTGCGATGCTGATTGCCCACATTTTGGTGGCCCTCCGGCTCATCGCCATCTTGATCATCTTTTCGGCGTTGTTGAGCTCGGATCTCATCTGCTGAGGCAATTTCATCTGAGGCCGAAATGGCTTCATGCCTGGGTGGTGAGAACCGACCCTGAGGCAATCTCATCAGTGGCCCTTAGGCTTCATGCCGAGGTGGTGCGTGGACCGACCGTCATGCAATCTCATCAGTGGCCCGTAGGCTTCATGCCTGGGTGGAGATGACCGACCCCGAGGCAATCTCATCAGTGGCCCTAAGGCTTCATGCCGAAGTGGTGCGTAGACCGACCATCAGGCAATCTCATCAATGGCCCGAAGGCTTCATGCCTAGGTGGTGAGGACCAACCCCGAGGCAATCTCATCAGTGGCCCTAAGGCTTCATACCGAGGTGGTTCGTAGACCGACCGTCAAGCAATTTCATCAGTGGCTCGTAGGCTTCATGCCGAGGTGGTTCGGGGACCAACCGTCAAGGCAATCTCATCAGTGGCTCGTAGGCTTCATGCCGAGGTGATGCGTAGACCGACCGTCAGGCAATCTCATCAGTGGCCCGAAGGCTTCATGCCGAGGTGGTGCGTAGATCGACCGTCAGGCAATCTCATCAATGGCCAGTAGGCTTCATGCCGAGGTGGTGCGTAGACCGACCGTCAGGCAATCTCATCAGTGGTCCGAAGGCTTCATGCTGAAGTGGTGCGTAGACCGACCGTCAGGCAATCTCATCAATGGCCCGTAGGCTTCATGCCGAGGTGGTGCGGTGACCGACTGTCAGGCAATCTCATTAGTGGCCTGCTTGACCTACGATCGAAGCTGTCCGAGCTGGGGCAGGTGTTGACACCGAGGCCACAGTCGTAGCTGCGTGATCGAAAACATCCGAGCGAAGGCTGGTTTAGTCACTAAGGCCTGCCGCAGTTAGGATCAAGGCTGGCCGAGCTGAGGCTGGTGATGTAACCGAAGCCTCAAGTCGTAGCTCGTGATCAAGGCTGGCCGAGCTGAGGCTGGTGACGTAACCAAAGCCTCAGCCGTAGCTCGTAATCGAAGCCGTGATCAAGGCTGGCCGAGCTGAGGCTGGTGATGTAACCGAACCCTCAGTCGTAGCTCGTGATCGAAGGCACCCGAGCGGAGGGTGGGTGTTGTCACCGAGGCCTGCCGGGGCTGTGATCATGGCTGGCCGAACTGATCCTGGTGATGTAACCGAAGCCTCAGTCGTAGCTGCATGATCGAAAGCACCCGGGCGAAGGCTGGTTTAGTCACCAAGGCCTGCCGGAGCTGTCGTCAAGGCTGGTCGAGCTGAGGCTGGTGATGCAGCCGAAACCTCAGTCGTAGCTCATGATCGAAGTTGTGATCAAGGCTAGCCGAGCTGAGGCTGGTGCTATAACCGAAGCCTCAGTCGTAGCTCGTGATCGAAGGCACCCGAGCGGAGGCTGGGTACTGTCACCGAGGTCTGCCAAGGCTGTGATCATTGCTGGCCGAGCTGAGGCTGGTGATGTAACCGAAGCCTCAGTCGTAGCTACATGATCGAAGGCACCCGGGCGAAGGCTGGTTTAGTCACCAAGGCCTACCGGAGCTGTCGTCAAAGCTGGCCGAGCTGAGGCTGATGATGCAGTCGAAACCTCAGTCGTAGCTCATGATCGAAGCTGTGATCAAGGCTGGCCGAGCTGAGGCTGGTGCTGTAACCGAAGCCTCAGTCGTAGCTCGTGATCGAAGACGCCCGAACGGAGGCTGGGTGTTGTCACCGAAGCCTGCCGGGGCTGTGATCATGGTTGGCCGAGCTGAGGCTGGTGATGTAACCGAAGCCTCAGTCGTAGCTGCATGATCGAAGGCACTCGGGCGAAGGGTGGTTTAGTCACCATGGCCTGCCGGAGCTATCGTCAAGGCTGGTCGAGCTGAGGCTGGTGATGCAGCCGAAACCTTAGTCGTAGCTCATAATCGAAGCTGTGATCAAGGCTGGCCGAGCTGAAGCTGGTGCTGTAACCGAAGCCTCAATCGTAGCGTGTGATCGAAGGCATCCGAGCGAAGGCTGGTGCTGTAGCCGAAGTGGATCTGCCGAGTTCCACAGTAGGGTGTTTTGCCGAGCTTAATAACTTGTGAGATTCGAAGGCGTAACTGAGAAAGGGGCTGCTGTCCTTTCGTGCCGAGCCTGGCAGTCTCTGATCAATTGGCCTGTCACCAACTGAGAGTCACTGAAGACCCGTGCTCTAGGATTTCTGCGATTTTGCTGCGATGCTTGTTGCCCCCAGTTCGGGCCCTGGTATCCGCGAAGTGAGCTGCTGATATTGTGCTTTTACCACCAGTCTACTGATGGGATCGATGAGGTCTGGCTTGCACTGGAGTCTTGTCTTGCCGGGGACGCTCTAGCCGAGGTGGATGCTGGGCCCTTCGCTGAGCTGGATGGCGCCCAGCGTCGGCTCGGCCCCTCCTCGACGTGATTCCTTATCCTTCTAGGAGGACCTATCACTTCGGTCTCTCCAATTGAGGTCGAAGCTTTCCCAAGCTCGAATCTGATCATCTTCTTGAGCGATGAAATGGTTTACCCTGGCCATCAGTGATGCTATGGTGGTCACAGGGTGTCCAGCTAGATCTTTGCGAAGATCATTATCCGGCAGCAGAGCATTTTGGAAGGCGAAGATCGCCACCTCATCTATGGAGTTATCAATCTGGCTATAGACTGTCCAGAATCGCTTGGCAAACTGGGTGACATTCTCCCCCTCCTTCATCTTCAGGGCCATGATATCTGCGTCAGTTTTGGGTCTGACTCTATAGGCCTGGAATTTCTTCATAAATGACTGTTGAAGCTGCTGCCAACTTGAAATAGACCTCTCTAGGAGTGCGCAGAACCATCTCAAGGGGAGCTCACCCAGACTAGAGGAGAAGATCCTGCAGTTAAGGTGGCCTTCGTCTCCGCAAACAGACATCCTCTGAGAGAAGTGTCGAAGATGTGCAGCCGGATCCAAGGTCCCGCCATAAGTGACGAACCTCGAGACAGTGAACTTCCTCGGGAGGGGAAAATCTCTGATGTCACGAGAAAAAGGGACGTGCCGAGATCAACGGTCTGGCAAGTATCTCGCTGGTCTCGGGCAAGACCAGCCAGTTCCAGGTGATGGCGAACAACTTCCTGAATGTGTTCGTCTAGCCACTCCTGGTCGTCTCGCCTTTTTCTACGGCCTGGACTGTTGCTCGAGCCCTCATTGCAGGTCCAGTCACGCTTCTCCTTATTCGAATGAGCCTCTAGATCTGTCCTGGGAGTAGTCCTCCTACTATGAGAGGTCCTCTCATAGTCATACCGTCGAGAATGCTGTGTGGTCGAGCCAGCTGCTCTTTCCTTTAGCTGCTGCCGGAGCTGAGAAATCAGGACATCTTTCTCCTGGATGGCGGTTTTTTGTGCTCGAATCTCCTCTCGGGCGGAGTCGGAGTCTCTCATGGCTGTTTTCGACCTTGTCCTCCTCTCGGAAGGAGGGGGGTGAATGAAGCTGGCGCTGCACCGTGCGTCTTTGATGCTTCTCCGCCTTTCGTAGCTCTCTCAGTCATGGTTTTTGGGAAGACTTTGACAGTCGTTTCCCACAGACGGCGCCAATTGTAAGTGCAAAAAACGTCACTCACAAGATTAGGGGGTGCCCTTCGAGACTTATCCAAAAGACTGTAGAGAGCTAGCTGCTTCATGGACCTGAAAGGGAAGAGAAGACAGTCAGAGGACCCTGGCTGTGGGCAGCACAGGACTCTCCGATGCCTAAGTTAGTGCAGGGACTGAACTCAGGGTGGAGAAGAAGAAGAGAAGCAGAGTAAGAGTGTATCTATGTGTCTGCCACTGAGTCTCAATCCTCTTTTTGGGTTGGAATCGGTATGTTCTTATAGGAGAGGAGTCTCCAGATATTTTATGGTGGGGAGAGTTGACTCTTGATATTTGATAGTGGGCCCCACGACCTGACTGCTAAGGTCTCATCAGCCCACATTACATTAAATGCCAGTCACATGCGCTCTGCTCCTGTCTTGACTTATTGGTAGCAAAGGTCTCATCGGATGCCACGTGTCTGAAGAGGGGAGATGGCTGTCAGTGCCTGTCTCGGTTGGCTGTCCGCCAACAGCTACAGCCGAGATCACAGCACTGGTCTCGGCTAGCGTGCTAGCGTCTTAGCCGAGACCACGAGACGCGCTCAATCGGGACGGATACAGCCGAGACCCCGAGACGCTATTAGCACGTAGTCGAGGTAGGAGATCTAACGCTGCTGCTGAGCTGATATGTGCCGGGGGCATGACCGAGGTGGTGTTGGCCGAGCTGGCGATACTGGTCCCGGCTTGGCGCATTAATACTCGAGCCGAGATGCACGTAGCTGAGATCATTGAGGATTAGGGGGTGCCCTAATCTTGGAGTCTTAAAAAGTGCCCCCCCACACACCCTTATGCATAGTGATTAGAGAGTTGATAGAAACACAATATTCCACACAAGAATTGAGTCAAGAAGCCATGCACCCTATGCCAAATCGGGTGTTGGGGAACACTAGAGACAGGCCACTGCATATGATCCCTACCATCAATGGAAAGCTCTCCATCACCTCGTCCATCTCTTTCTCATTCCCCGGAAACAGGCGGAAACAGGCAATTTGTCACTCGATGATCCGTCAAGGCGATCACCGCGAAAACCAACACAGACATCAGTGCATGCACCAAGTCCACGAACCCGACCTTAAGCCGCTCAGTCTTTTGACACCTCCATCCCTAGGCCCGATTTGAACACAGCAAGTCCCTTTGGTGTCACAAACCCATAATAGACCTTGCCATCCGGACCCCGAAAGCTGTCGTCTGTGAAGTGAAAGAAGAAACAGGAGATGGCACAGAGGTCTAATAGGACGTTGATCATCATAGTACTTCACTAGAGAGCAAGTTCGAAGCATGGACCTCCCAATGAAAACTGTCACTCCTTACCACTGATATGGGGTTATTTTCTGTTATTATTATTATTAGTATTTTATCCCAAACAAGAAAGCCGAGACCCATGAGAGAGCCCAAACACGTGGAAGAGAGCCCGCATGCATGAGAAATTCAGTACACATGGAAAGTGAGTCAACCATAGAGAGTAGGATGCCTATGGATCTTTGAGCAGCTCGGTGAGAGCTGGAGTTGAGAACCAACTGTGGAACCCCTTTATTTTATGTTAGTAAAGTGCTAGTTATGCAGCCTCAAACGAGTCTTGCTTGCTTTCAATTGGACACTACTATATAAATCACCAGATGGATGCTTTTAATCAAACTTGATCGAGTCTTTTGAACCAATTCAAAGTACCAGCGTTGATGGATGGATAGATAGATTAGGTGCAACCATCATTCTGGTCCTTCTAGTACAAAGACAGAAGGACAGGTAGGGTCACCCCCTCCCCAATAGGAAATCCAGCCCTTCTCTTCTTAAATTATTAACCTATTTTAATCAGTCAACAGCACCACCTAAGTCAATATCCTATATATCCCATGCACCTGAAGTATGTTTTTGACCGAGTTTTGCCGTCTTTCCTCAAGCAAGGATGAATTTACGAAGTAGCCCACTTTTGACTCTTCCTAATTCTTCTCTGCCCCCACTCCTTGCCAAGGGGCTGTGATTCACACTTTACTCGTTCAATGCAAAAAATCTGACTTCGGCTAAGTCAATGTAGTGACTGGAGAGAGTCATACTTTTCCAAAAACTAATTGTGAAGATATTTAAAAATAATCTAATTAATTAAAAATATAAATATGTATTTATTTACATGCACAAATGATAATCAATTTGAATTTTTAAATTTACATATGCAAGAAAAATAACATAATAAAGAAAACAAAAGGAGAGAAATCTTGCATAGTAGATAATTTTTTACTCCAGAATATTGAACATTAAAGATCAAACATAGTTTCAAATTACATTCCAATCATCTTTTTTAAATTACAAACTCCAAACCTCGAGCATATTTATTTAGAAATAAACATCAGTTATTGAAATCAGATCCACCTATCAAATGGTTTAGAAAGCAAACAATCTACCAAAATGAGGGGACTATGCCAATTCTCACTTGTATTTGACTCGGTCTTTCATCAAAGCGAGGTGACTGAAGAGAGTCAAAGAGTCAACTCACCAAGTTTTCCTACATTGCTTTAATGGGGTAACATATAGGGGTGTTCATGGGGCGGCCCAACCCGCTGGGCTTGTATATATAATTCGGGCTCATTTAATAATTAGGCCAAGCTTGGATTAAGTGAAAAAAAGCCTAAAGCCCGGCTCGACTTGGTCCCGCATAAGGAGTGTATGTAACTTAAATTAATTAGGCCAAACATTTGCTAGAAAGCCCACAAAATTAATCAAAAGCCATGTTCAGCCCGGCCTTGCCGATTAAATGGATGGGCTCGAGCATAACTTTTATGGCTGATTTTGGGCTTGGACCGGGCGTGGGCTTCTGTCTCCAAAGTCAGGCCGGGCCTGATTATGCCTCAGGCCGTGTCCGCCAAAAACACTCCGACTGACATATGCAAAATCTAAGTAATTCAAAATTAGTGTCTCTCTTTTATATGATTTCTTTTTGTGTCAAATTTCACTCTAATAGTAATTGGAAACCCCATAAATTGATCACATAAAAAAAAAAAAAAATGTGAATCTTATAGTGACCAATTATATTGCGAATCTAAACTCTTAATCAAGTAAGATTTGAGGAAGACTAATAAAAAGAGGGTGGAATTCATTTCAAGTCATTTTTAATATGGAAATCTCGTTAAAGAGAGTGTCACAAAAATTTCTCAAGGGTTTCGGCCTTTGGTGATCCAGACTCTTGATTGCACAAGGATGGGTGTTGTTTTCCAATCAAGTACCTTCTGGATTTTGACCACTCATCCGATCATAAAATGACTCGTCTATGTGTTTTATATCATAATTAGCAGATTCTTCATGTAACCGACCCAATACACAATCTCCAAATCGTAGTGTCTCACTCCCTCTTAAATGACCCCCCAGACACATCTCCAAATCATAGTGTCTTATTCCCTCTTAAATGAGAGAAGTGGAACTCCATAATTAACACCACATCTTAAAAATTCGAGCCAAAGAAAAAGTCTTTCTCTTCCATTAGGGCGTCTTTAAAGTTTTATTTCAATAAGAGTTGTTTCCACTATATAATTGAGTTTATAGTTAAAAATGGTATGTGCTCGTTTTTATAGTAGGACCAATTCTTATTTAAAAAAAGTCCATTTTAAAAAGGGTGTTTATTTTTTACACATAATAATTTGGAGTAGGTAATACCCAATGTGAGTTCCGTACTCAACTTCCATTATCATATCATTGACTTTTCACCTTTTTCATGGCATTGGTGAATCGTATTGGTGGTGTTTTCTCAACTATCCATGCATATTATGTTGCAAGCATCATCAAGGACCATCAAATGGCCATAAGTAACCAATGATATTCAACCATCTATGTCTACAAGGTCCACATGCATCGTGGCCCATCAAATGATCACAAGAATTCGTTCAAAAGATTTTCAATCATCCATTTTACTATAGGCATCACGGTCCATCAAGTGACCTTAAGTAACAAATCAACAAATTTACTTCAATTAATTGTATGTAGATTGGTGTATATGTAATGAATCCAAGCATGGGTCTTACTCATATATGACTCTCAATCTTAAAACAATGCATAAATGATTATGTTATGGTGAGCTTGTCTTACTGTTGTATTTTAAATGTTATCATGAAGTTTTGTGAAATTATATCTTTAAACTTATCGAGATATTTTCAAATTTAGAATTTCTATCTAAATATTATTTAAAAATCTAGAAAATAAATAATTAATAATAAACATAATTAAACTACTATCAATCCCCTGAAAGAAAATCTTGGCTCTATCACTTTTAGTCGACCATTTCTTGCGAAGCTGCCTTTGAAAGATCAAAATGCATGCCAATTCAAACACAAAAAATCTTTCCAACCCAATAATTTTTAAATTGCTACAAGTAAAGGGTGTTTTAGTAAGAGTAACTAATCTCCTCACCGCTGAAGGATAGTAGTTAGGACTTAGCAGCAGGGCTACCAACTGTGTCCATTTCCTTCTGTCATCCCTCACGTTGCAAGATTTCCATCACAATCATCAGTCCCCTATAAATATCCAAATCCACTTTCAGTTTTCATCAACCCCTCCATTCCCTCACTAAGCCTTCTTCTCCTTCTTATTCTACATAATCAGAGAGAGGAGAGTAAAAAAATTAAAACAAAGAAAGCAAAGAAGAATGGGTGTTTCCATAGGCTTCTTTGTGGTGTTTCTGGTTCTTGTTTCGAGTCCTCTCTGCTTCTCTTACTACCTCTATCCACAGTTCTACGAGCATTCATGCCCACAAGCCCAAGAGATTGTGAAGTCGGTTGTGGCCAAAGCTGTTGCAAAAGAAACCCGAATGGCTGCATCTTTGCTTAGGCTCCATTTCCATGACTGCTTTGTTAAGGTCGACTCTCTTTCTTTCTTCTTAGTTACTCTACTCTTCTCTATCTTGTATGATCCATCCTTATAATTTTGATTTTAAGACTGTCCGAAATACAATTCTATCTGGTCGGCCTTCTTATAATTTTTAGGGATAAATTTCTCCAAGGAATTTCTCGGCCCAGCCGAGTTGACAAAATGGGTGGGCTTGGGGCTGACATTTATGGGCCATGACGGGCTTAGCCGGATACTGGCCTGTGTTTGTAAAGTCAGCCCCACCCTAGCCACACCTAAACCTTGGGGTGGCAAAACAAAATTTGACCTGCTAATGACCCTAACCGACCCATATTTGGCTTGTCAAACCCGACACCGCATAAAATATGGGTCATGTTTTTTTGACCTGCAGGAAAACGGATTGGATTAGGATTAACCTACATGAACAGCATATATTATCCTTTTACATTTATTTTCAAAATGTGTGTATAGTAGAGATAATCGAATGAAAATCTTTCCCTTTTGTATACAGTTGTACTGTTTAGTTTGTAAGATGAGTTGGATTATAAAGAGATCTGTGTTTATCCCCTTATCAGCTCATTCCTCAATTATTTTTGCAAATTCCTTAGTTTTGCTTGCAAGATATCCCTTGCAAATTCCTAAGTAGATGATGATGAAGAATAAAGGAATTCTCTTCCTTGCATGCAAAAGGAGACTAGCATACGCTTGTGGGCCTTATGATTTATGATGAGCCTTTTTTATTATTGTACTCTGGTAGAAAGGCTCCGTACAATCTGTGAATTCTCACCCATTTTAAAAACGGGTCGGTTACGGTTTGGGTTGAAATCACAGGCCTCAAGTATGAGTATTTGGGCATTTGAATTCAACCCTTGGCATATGTATATGTAGGTCTATTTCTAAAAAACTCAAACGATAATTTAGTTGGTCTAAAACCACGGTTTGCACTACGAAGTTGTAGGTTCGAAACTGCATTACCACACTGGGACTGTAGGGGAGTTTACCCCGCTTTTCTTTGCGCCCGGAGGGATTAATCCTTCCAAAATGATTGGGAATCCTCCAATAGTGCAAAAAAAAAAAAAAAAGGGGGGGGGCTGTATCTAAATACCCATATTTACATATGCAGAATTTTCACTTGGACCATTTATTAAAAAGGTTGCCTTGATTTACAGGGCTGTGATGGATCGCTATTGTTAGATAGCAGTGGGACCATTATAAGTGAGAAGAGGTCGAACCCTAACAGGAACTCGGTTAGAGGGTTCGAAGTGATCGACGAAATAAAATCCGAACTGGAGAAGGCATGCCCACATACTGTTTCCTGTGCTGATATTCTGGCACTTGCTGCTAGAGATTCTACTCATCTGGTAGACACTCTCACATCACATCATCTTCTTGTCCATTTTTTTTTTCTTCCTTGCTTTCCACAATATGCCATCCATTTTGGGTGTTTTTGTACCTTCTTGAAATTGACAGGAAGTGATTAAAACTAAAACACCCCAATGGCAAAAGGTCCTTTTAAGGCTCATGACTCCTTTTTTTTTTCTTTTTTTTTTTTTTTTTCACAATGATGTGAATAGGCTGGTGGCCCTTATTGGGAGGTCCCATTAGGCAGAAGAGACTCCAGAAGTGCAAGTTTGAGTGGATCAAACAACAACATTCCTGCTCCCAACAGTACCCTCCAAACCATCATCAAAAAATTCAAGCGACTGAAGCTGGACCTCACTGATCTGGTGGCACTCTCTGGTATTTCATTCAACTCTTGCCCGATGCCTCATTTATTTACTTATTTATTTTGTAGTTTAGCTTGATATGAGTAAGCTAAATCAACATGGGTTGTGCTCTTAAGCCTGTGGGCTTTTGTAGGGCGCAACATGAACTAAAATCGGGCCTGCATGATAATTTAAGGTTTAGTTTTTGCTGACCCTCTTATAAATGGTTTTGGTTCAAAAAGAGTACAAATCTGTTACCTGATCTGTCAACTTGACCTGTATCCCGGACTAATTGCATTATGACCTGCGAATCCAATTCGAATCTAAAATGTTAAATAAGGGTTTAAGTTGACCCTTTCAACTTTTTCATTTCGCACTAATCCAATTTGGTCATTGTCATGCAGGAAGCCACACCATTGGGTCTGCCAGATGCACCGTTTTCAGGCAAAGGCTCTACAACCAGTCCGGCAACGGGCAGCCTGATTCTTCTCTCGACGCAGCCTATGCTGCCCAGCTTCGGATGGGCTGCCGTAGCTCAGGTGGCGATAACAACCTCTTCCCTTTGGACTTTGTTACACCGGCGAAATTCGATAATTACTACTTCAAGAACATTTTAGTGTCAAAGGGCCTTCTAAATTCTGACCAAGTCTTGTTTACAAAGAGTGAAGCGACCATGGAGTTGGTGAAGCAATTTGCTGAGAACAATGAGCTTTTCCTTGAGCAATTTGCTAAATCTATGCTTAAGATGGGAAACATAACTCCTCTTACTGGTCATAGAGGTGAGATCAGGAAGAATTGCAGGAGGGTTAACAAATACTAGACTATGTGTCAATGAAGATTATTTTTAGGAGACAAAAAAAAATGATAAGTTATGTGCTGGACTACTGCAAGGTGGATGGTTTTTTTTTTTTTTTTTCTCTCTGTCCCTTTTTCTTAAAAGGTGATATGGTCATTGTTGTTATTTCTGCTGATATTGTCCGTGTTGGTTGTGGTGCTAGACCTATTGGTCGTGTGTTCATCTTGTAATTCTTGTTCGACCTTATTTCTAATAAATTGATTTCAATAGGAGAGATTTGCAAGTATTGCAAAATATATGTGCTCTTTTGTTGCTTATAATATAAATTACGTTTCAGTCAAATTTCATTTTGTTGTGATCTAGAGCTTACGAGAAGAGATCAATCACACACAAGAAGACAAGAGATTTACGTGGTTCGGCTTTTGGCCTACGTCCACGGAGAAGACGGGAGAAATCACTATGCAATCAGAAGAGATAGTACATCCTAGAGACCGTTAATCTCTATCTATAATATCAGTCCCAAAACCTTGTTACAACCAAACACTACTTTTTAATCACAGTAGACCTATAACAAACCTACTTTTAATCACAATAAAACATGGACACTACATGGATTCGGTTTACCATATTTATTAGCTTCCATTGAGCCATACAAACTAACACATTTCAATTGGAATTGAGTCCATAGTCAATAGAGTATATCACCTTTAAATTTAAAAGAAAAATACAAAAGAGTAAAACTCAAAACTTGTTTATTTATTTTTTTAGAGCAAAATCAAATATTGAAAGCCCTAAGTCATAGTACAAGTGTTGCATTCTTGAGTCCAAATCCCTGTGTCTTACTCATGCTTCTCATGTGATAGAAGAGAGAAATCTCATAGTGGGACCAAACTATAGAAAATTCAAATAATACAAAATGAATACCTTGCTCTTGTATGAGATCTCGCCAAATTTTATTTCAACGGAAACTATAAGATTCATTAATCACTTTATTTGTCATATATTTAATCTTAGGAAATGCTCTCCTGCCAGCAATTGTGGGGCCCATTTGGGCCCACCTTTAATCAATACGCCCTTTTTGATTATTTTTCCCATGATTTGGCATTAAGCCCATTTGTATTCTCATTGGAGTCTTTACTCACCGTCATAATGAAGCTTAAGAATATCTACCGTTAAAATGATATTTAAGGCTATTAAATCAAGTGCTAGGATAATCCAGTAAGAACAACTTTTTTGGATCTCGTTTGTACATGGAGTCTCCTTCCCACCTTCATTGAGCAAACTTGTATCTAAGTGGGCCCCGTGAGTTGGGATGCATATAAACTATATGAAGTCTGTAAATGAGTGAACATTTCCCTCCAATCTTAATATACAAGAAATCCCAATCAACGGGGAGATATTCTACAAAATGAGGTATTTATTTTGAGTGGTTCTGATTTTAAACGCATATTTATGTTATTAATTTTTCACCGAAATAAGAAAAGTGAGTTATTTTTCCTAAAAAAATTATTTTCATTATTTATTGGTAGAGAAAATCATAAAAGGAAAAACAATACAATTTTCAACTTTTTATTCAAAATCGGCGAAAAATGTAGTTAAGACTTAAGGCAAAAGGCACACTCTTCTGAGCGGCGCCACCGAAACGCTATTTTCTAACCTGCTCCCTCCCCCCCGATATGGAAACCTATCTCGTTGCAGGCAGGTTTCCGACAAAATCTCTCCGAAGCTCTCCTCGATGTTCCGCCTTATCAAATAGCAGAAATGCTTCGCTTTTTCATGGGACAGTCTGCGACTTTCAGCCTGAGATGGAGAAGAAAACCCTAAATCTAAATCGCATGTTTATATTTGGGATGGGATTCGTGGGGCAGTACTTTGCACATGAGCTGAAGCGTCATGGATGGTAATTTCTTCTTCTTTGAAAATCTCTCTCTCTCTCTCTCTCTCTCTCTCTCTCTCTCTCTCTCTCTCTCTCTCTCTCTCTCTCTCTCTCTCTCTCTCTCTCTCTCTCTCTCTCTCATTGTAGCAATTTATATACTCTGTAGTCTGTAGTTGTTGATTATAAGGGAACCCACTGTTGGGTAGTATGATATTTTGTATCTTGGGTTGCAGGGAGATTTCAGGGACTTGCACCACTGTAGCTAAGAAAATGAAACTTGAGGAGATGGGATTCGACCCAATCCTTTTCAATGCCAGTGACCCAGAGTAAGCCAATGTTACACTGATTTACCATTTCTTAGATTTGATTGTAGACATAAAACATGCAATTAACTCTCAAAACCAATTGATTAGAGTTTGCTTTCAACAAGAATAGAGTGTTTTTAGTGTCCTTTTTCTTTCTTCTGTCTTTGTTATGGTAAATATACAGAAGGACACGATACCCGAGTCCCTTGCCAATCTAACTGGAGTGTAGAGTCTATTGTTCTCTCAAACATGGGAGTCATTATCATCAATCATCAATGCCTTGTCCCAACGTAACAGCTATGATAAGCAGTTACATGAATTATGTTGCTCCATTCCGATCTAGAGCCAAATCCTTGGATGGGTTGCACAAACATGAGTGTTTAAGAATATTTTATTCTGTGTATTATATACCACGTGTATTATAACCTCAACTAGAAAAATGAGGTTGATCTTTGCTCAATGGAATGGTTATTCCTGGTAACAATGTGTTTGGGAAGATTCTTTGGCGCCTAGGTTGCTTTCTTCTTCCTTGATTTCTCACTAGTTAAGCTACTGTCATCCATCATCCTGTAGCCATTTTTCAGCCGAACCTTGAGTTGTGTTCTAAATTTCTAATCTATGGGGTGGAGTGTTTTACCATAGTACACCACATGTATGAAGGACCTGTGAAGGTGCTGAATTTCAGTTGGTCCATCCCTTTTTGGAATGTAACCAAGTCTTTATAAGCTGTGTGCAGGGGCGAACTAGATTCAGTTCTGGCCCGTCCATTTATAATCCGGTTATTATGATGCCAACCCAAACCCCTCCCCAACTATTTTCAGCATTGATAAAGGGGTCGACAAAAAAATCTCCAGTTTCTGCTCTCCAACATCTCCATAACCACCATATGGAAAGAGTTTGAAATGCAGTGAACTTATCTTTAATATTTGGAAACACAAATGGGTTGTTTTGTATGGTCAATGAAGCAGGGTTTGAAAACTTGGTCGAGTCTTAGTTGGGTCCTACCTGACTTGGGCAGGTCTTATTCGTCTTCTTCATCATCTTTCAAGTTCCTTTCAAAACCCCAAATCCCAGCCATCAAAACCTCCAACCAACACCCATCAAAACCCTAAACCCATCCTTTAATCCACCCCAAAACCAACATTCTTGCAAATCCATCATGTAGTCCTCTAAACTAGTTTTAATCACAATCCACAATAGACTAGAAAGAACAAAAAAAAAAAGTTCAATGCGAGTTGAATTGGAATCCGACTAGAATCGACCCAGTCCGAGTCCGATTCCGTATTTTTTTTTAACTTGCAATGAAGTCAAAGTAATTCTCTATCACGCAATTATAAAATCCAAGCTGCTCAAGAGAAGGATCCTTTTGTGTATTGGCTGTGGATCAAAATTTGGTCCAACAATAGTTGGGCCTTTTTCAAGATAGATTACACGTAAAACATTGATTTGCTCCCTTATAAATCCATTAGTGGAGCCATAACATGAGAAATCCAAATCGCTCAAAATGAACTTCCCTAATGGCTTTAGGAAAAACTTCACTTGAATAGGAGTTATGCTCGCCATTTGATTAAGTATTTGTATATAATACACTACATGTGATCAATCTAGCAGTTCACCCAACTCATATTATAGTGAAAATTGGCCCAGCAGTTTTGTTTTGACAGTTTTTGGTCCCCACCGATGGATTTATAGGCATGGCCAAACGTTTCATTTATTATGAGCATATTAGGATCCAAACTTATGGTTGTTGATATGATAGGTGTCAGTTGTGCAGCTAACCAAATACCTTTATTTTATCGGCAATACAGTTTATAAGAGGTGGCTAAATACAATATTATTGTGATAGCACCTTTTTCAATATATATCTTATGTTGTCATAGCACTCCAAAGCGAAATGGAGAATTGGCATTCTAAAAGAAGTTTTTGCAATTTTTGTCTCCCAAGGCTTACCCATTTTTGTTGTAAAAAGTTAAGTGCACTTATTAAACCCTCTCTTATGTAGTCATTCTTATTAAGCTCTTAAGCACCAAATTAATCTTTTTTCTATTGCTAAAGAATTTAATTCTAAAACCAATTAAAATAAGTTTTAATAAAGAAAGGCAGTATGAAAAAATTCTACAAAGTGGCTTGTAGGCACAATGTATACGGAGTACATCAAAAGCTTAACAGGTTTTGTGAGTAGGATTCTGTAATTTTTTGATGCATTTATCTTGGCCAAGGAAGATTTTCTTGTTCCTCCCCTGGTTGTGGGCTTGGTCTGGCCTGAATTTTCTGGCATGATAAATTGGTAATTAATTGGGGTTGGGCTTATGTTTCCCCAATAGAAGACCTCACAGGATTACCTGGTCCAGCCTGGGTTCTTTATATACCATCTGGCCATCACTTAGGAATTTGGCAACCAAAGATTCACAGTTTCTTAATTCATGGGCTATTGACTGGATGGGGCCCATCCTGGCCTAGTTGCAACACTGGATTGAACATGACTAAACATATTTCACATAAAAAAAGGACCTATGCATGCAAACTTAAGCTTGCAATTGCAAACTCTCTCCATAGATGCTGTGCATATTCATACTTTTCCACATTTATTCTGTGTTAGGCTGGCATTTTTGGTAAATATTTTCTTTTATATCACTTTGATTTTAGAGTTGCTAGATAGGTTTGCCAGATTTTTTTTTACTTAATGTATTTTCTATAATTCACATTTATTGGCTCTCAGTTTTGTTTATCTTGACAGTACTTTGCTGAAACCATTTGCTTTTCAGACTGAGAAGTCTAAACCCGTTACAAGGTTCTAGTCATCTCCTTATATCAATACCTCCTATCGATGGCCTCGGTGATCCTGTGAGTGGGTCTTAGAATCTGTTTGTAATTCAATGCTTAATCAACTCTTCCTTCTTTTGTTTTAAATCTAAGTATAATGATCTGTTCACAACTCATATTACTGCATTGTGTGTGGATTTTGCGAGATAGGTGCTTTCTCTGCATCAGGACATTATAAGAAGAATACTTGGCAACGGAAATGTTCAATGGATGGGTTATTTATCATCAACAAGTATGTGTTCTAAGCTATGATCAACCGTGTTTCTGCAAGTTAGTGGATTTCATGGGTTAGTAGCCTCATGCTATTGCATTCACCAAAGAGGAATATGTAGCCTCGAGCATGTACCTCTGAGACTGTTCAGTTAGTGTAGTATTGTGGAGCATTATATCATTGGAGAACGAAAGCTATGATTAATTGGGCTTCTTCTACTTCATCGGATACAGTGAAGCATCAGATATGGTAGGACAAGCCTTGGATATAGTAGAACACAGATTTTACAAGTAAAACAGTGAAGTCTCAGATGCGATACGACATGATACATTGCTATTTTGAAGTATTCAAGTATCATAGGTTATAAACTTATAATTCCAAGCGGCGAGTACTGCAATCAGATGTCACTGTTGAAATGGTCTGTAATGTGGTTTATGTGGTTGGTAGCCTTTATGACTTGCATTTTGCCTACAGCTCTTCCTCTTTAAAACAATGAATGTACTGTTAGAAAGAGAGCCTGCTATATTAAATATGAAAATTTTAAATTAGAAGTTAGCAGCTTAGCAGGATACTTCAAAATTTTACAGTGTCGTATCTAGTGACTTCACTTTTTATATGTAAAATCCGTGTCATTTCCGTGTCTATGGCGTATCCTAGTCGTATCCATGTCGTATTTGGGCATCATAGGTTAGCAGGTTTTACAATCTAGTGATTCCTCCTTCAATTGTCTTTAGCGGCATCTGTTCATACTGATGATGCATGTCTATGCCTCTGATACTAGCTTATTTTAATTCATCATTTTAAATCTAGCAGTAAAACGTGTCAAATGCCATTTTCATGTGTTCTGTGATGAACCTGTGAGATGAAAGATTCCAACTTTTTTTTTCCATTTTAATAAAATTAAGGCCTAAATATGTTGTAATATGCATTTTTTTTATTTTTTTTTATGTTTTGTTTTGTCAAGACATATTTATTTATCCGGCCAGTTACGTTGTATTCAGTTGGCTTTTCCTGTAGTGCAGGTGTCTATGGAGATTGTGGCGGCGCTTGGGTTGAAGAGGAGTAAGCAGTTTATTTGGATGAAGTACAGTGGAATGTGATTTACTGGGAAATACAAGTTAAACATCAACTAATTGCTCTATAATCACATGCAGTTATCCCATTAATGCCACTAGTGAGCGGGCTAAAGCAAGATTGGCTGCTGAGAAAGGATGGTTGGATTTAGGCAATGACCTTGATATACCAGCATATGTTTTCCGGCTGGGGGGTATATATGGCCCTGGAAGAAGGTACGGGGTAATCCTTGGCTTTATACCGCTGCGTGAACTGATTTTATAAAATCTAGGGTTTTTTTCCAGAAAGTTTAGAAAAACCCTAGAGTAGAAGAATAGGAAAAATAGAAACAGTAGAAAAGGAATTGGGGCAAATAGGTCGCACAGTTGTGGTGCCTAGGAATTGGCGACCACACCCAAACCCAAACCCAAACCCACACCCACACCTTGTGTTTCCTGAATGAAAAACAGCCCCTGAATTTCCCATATTTGCAGAAAAGGTCATCCTGTGAGGAGATAGTAGACTAAATGGGCTTTGGGCCGGTAAACTGGACTTAAGGACTCATAGGCTGATCAAGGTGCATGAGGATTTCTCAGAGAGCACAGGGCTCTGATACCATTACAGTTTCCACTGATGAACATAACAGTATCTGAGAAATTTCAGGTCCCTTGTCGATACCTTTACTTTCTGTTTATATAGGCTCTACAGTGGTTACAAAATTATGGAAGAGTTTTAGGTCTCCATCCTCTAGCTAATAGGATGATGTGTTACATCTTATTTAGGAGTACTTAATCAGATGAGTTACAATTGTACTGGATCAGCCCATGAATCCATGAAGGGCTTGTTTGTTTGTAGGGTGGACTAAAATGAAATAAAATTGAGTCTCAAATCAAGAGATAAAAGAAAGTGGAGAGATGACAAAACAGGTACTTTTATGTCATTTTACTCCATCCGATAGGTCCAGTTTTTTTGCCCAAGGCCCATGAATCCTATTAGCTAGAGGATACATACAGATTTCCACGTAGAATTTCTGTGTTTCACAAACAAGCCTAAAAAAAAAGCTTGTGAATAGAACGCTGAACTTCAAAAATGATAAGCCATCATTTATGTTTTATGGATAACTCTCTCTAGATTGTTGTTGTTTGACTGCTACTATTATTGCTTGGCAGTGCTTTGGATACCACAATCAAACATGAGACTCTGTCTAAAAGTCAGAAAATGAGGGAATCTAGGAATTACACATCACGGGTTCATGTTGCAGACATATGTCAAGCACTCATCGCCAGTATGGTCTTGCCATCATCATCCAGGTAGGGCTCCACCTTTATCCCCTCCTTGAAAACTATTCATTTTTCAATGGCATTTTTTCTAAGCTTTGCTAGATAATGCCCTACTACTAAAAGATTGTTAAGATTTTATGACTTGGCTGTTTCAGCGGCGTGTATAATGTTGTGGATGATAACCCAGCTCCACGCGCAGAAGTGTTTGCTTTTGCACAAACCTTGATCCAGGAAAGGTGGTCCGGCCATGTCATGGAATGTTCGTCTCTTGATCGGTCAGATGTGACAATTGAGGAGGAAAATGTCAAAACCGGAAAGCGAGTATCTAATGCTCGTCTTAAGCAAGAATTGGGAGTGACTCTCCTCCATCCAACGTACAGGTCAGGGCTCCAGAGCATTGCTGAGACCATGAACAACCCATTTCAGTAGGTCTGATTGTTTTTGTATTTTAATGCCTTCTATATCTTCGAGCAATCTACGGAGTAGGAAAATGTACGCAAAACAAATGAAAGATTAATCATGTACAAGATGCTGGTTTAGCCACTTTAATGCCTTTTATGGTGCTTTAGCCCAAAGAACACTCACTGTTTTCAGCCAGTTTTTAAGTAGAAAAGAGAAAAAAATAAAGTTATAGAATCATCAATCGTATACATAAATAGTACTGAATTACTAATCAATAATACACCCTTATGCATAGTGATTAGGGAGTTGATAGAAACGCAATATTCCTCACAACAATTGAGTCAAGAAGCCATGCACCCTATGCCATATCGAGTGTTGGGGAACACTAGAAACAGGCCACTGCATATGATCCCTACCATCAATGGAAAGCTCTCCATCACCTCGTCCATCTCTTTCTCATGCCCCGGAAACAGGCAATTTGTCACTCGATGATCCGTCAAGGCGATCGCCGCGAAAACCAACACAGACATCAGCGCATGCACCAAGTCCACGAAACCGACCTTAAACCGCTCGTCTTTTGGCACCTCCAACCCCAGGCCTGATTTGAACACAGCGAGTCCCTTCGGCGTCACAAACCCATAATAGACCTTGCCATCTGGACCCCGAAAGCTGTCTGTGAAGTGAAAGAAGAAACAGGAGATGGCACAGAGGCCTAATAGGACGTTGATCATTATAGTACTCACTGGAGAGCAAGTTCCATCGCCAGAGACCGTTGGGAGGAGCATTTCGAATGTGAGGAGAGTGCCTGTTGGAAGGAAATTCACTAGCATGGATGTTTTTGAGAGGGTCTTTTGCATTCCTTTCGCCATTGCCTGCCTTTTCCGGCCATGCGTCGGAGCCACCGACAAGGGAGAAGAGGGGCATGAGGCTGATGGCCTATCTCGGGCAGCAGCCATGTCGTAGATTTTGATTGGAATCCCATCAGTTTGGTCCATTTCCATGCAGGCCGGTGAGATCCCGAGGAGCAAAAGGAGTGAAGGGTGAAAGAGAGTTTGTAATGTTGTTGATGGTGCCGGCTTTATAGTTACACAGACAATGGTGGTGTGTTGGTTAGTCTTCAGTTATAGTTTGAATTTGAAATTTAACGGTGAGTAACTGCTGCTTGGCGTTGGCTTGCGGTTGGATGTATGTACCAGGAAAGAGGTTGGAATCCTCTTCCTGCTGAGAGGACTCGTGCAATTTTTAAGTAGGGCCTACTTAGTTTTTCACCGCAAACTTCTAGGGAGAATTGTCACAAGGAAAGTTAGGTTATCTTAAGGGAGCGTTTGTGCATAAGGTAGTTGACACTGGACTTTCTGACGGTACCTTGGCAACTTATTCGGTGCAGTGATCCTTTATGCGGTTCCAGCATTTCCAGCACCTCGGGTCCGAGTTTTCCCCTTCCAGGGGAGATCCGTTTTTCTTACCTTTCCCATTGAAAAGAAGTGCCGGATTTCCTCTTCCGCGGCTGCACCAACGCACCCAGAAGATGTGGCATTATCCACACTAAGAAAATCTAGAAGGACGAGAAGAATCTAGACTCCATGTATGTATGTAACCTTGACCTGAATGGGGACTTGAGTTTTGAGTATCAACCGTGTAGGTGGGAATGGAATGGAGGCCGGAATGAGTCTAGAATGGAATGAAGCAGGAATGGTCATTCTCATTCCAACGTTTGGTTCCACTGAAAAATCAATCCAGTAATAGAATTCTGATTCTTGTTTCTGTATTTGGTACGCCAGAATGATGCCCGGAATGGAATAAAATTTACATAAGACTGACCAAAATACCCTTGTTAGATTTTTATCTTTAGGTCAGTCAAAGATGCAATACTACACCCAAAACTCTTAACTGTGGTCCCTAGACCATACTTCAATTCATTAAGAATCAAATTCATCATGAGCCACCAATATATATATATATATATATATATTACTAAGTGGGGCTCACATCTTAATATTTGGAGGTGGGCCCACAAAGGTGTAATGAAAAAGTTTGCAATTTCTCATAATAATATTATATTATATTATAATTTGGAGTGGGTCCCACAATGGTGTAGTGAAAAAGTTTGTATTATAATATTTATGGGTTGGCCCCACAAAGGTGTAATAAAAAAGTTTGTAATTTCTTATAATAATATATTCTTATATTATAATATTTGGAGATGGGCCCCACAAAGGTGTGGTGAAAAAATTTACATTATAATATTTAGGGATGGGCCTCACAATGGTGTAGTGAAAAAATTTGCATTATAATAATTGGGGGTGGGCCCCACAAAGGTGTAATGAAAAAGTTTGCAATTCCTCATAATAATATATTATTATATTATATTATATTATATTATAATATTTAGGGGTGGGCCTCACGAAGGTGTAGTGAAAAAATTTGTATTATAATATTTGGAGGTAGGCCCTACAATGATGTAGTGAAAAAAAAGTTTGCATCTTGCTCTCTTTTATAATAGTAGAGGATGTGAAACATGAGTATTTTGGTCTCAATAAAAGTTACAAAGGAATGAAATGGCCATTCCTCTGCCTCCCCGGTGGAATGACCATTCCTCTACATAAGAGAATGGAGATTCCGAGGTAATGGTCATTCCGTCACTTTTTGGCAAATCAAACACGGTAAAAATCATTCCGTTGAGATGACCATTCCATTCCGACCTTCATTACAACGAACACTTTTATAATAGTAGAGGATGTGAAACATGAGTATTTTGGTCTCAATAAAAGTTACAAAGGAATGAAATGGCCATTCCTCTGCCTCCCCAGTGGAATGACCATTCCTCTACATAAGAGAATGGAGATTCCGAGGTAATGGTCATTCCGTCACTTTTTGGCAAATCAAACACGGTAAAAATCATTCATTGAAATGACCATTCCATTCCGACCTTCATTACAACGAACATTTATTACAGCAAACCAAACGCTACCCTAGTAATAATTTGGGACTTGGTCTTACAGACTCAACTCAGAAACAAACAGGAATGTACAGCTTCTTCTCTTAATAAAAGGAGCCTATTTCACTGGGCCCATTTAAGTTTATCATGCCCATTGAATGTGCGCCTCAAGTTACAATCCAGTTGGGTCATTTTTGTTGTGCACGGATAATATTTGAATGAATTCAAAATTAAGTTCATTCAAAATTAAATCTTATCCTATCCAATTAGAGTAAGCAAAAGTCTACAGACCCCCGGCTTTGTGCCCGGGCTGTGGCACGGCTCCCACAAAGCCGGGGTCTGTAGCACGGCTGTTTAGAGTAAAAGAGCAACTCTAATTGTGCTGGACTGTTAACTGCTGGCCATACTAGTTTCAGAATGTTTGGCTTTCAATGATATAACCATCCCATTTCACTAGGTCGTTAAGTGTGGTGGTTCTTTAATGCTTTTTCATGTCTTAAGAGCAATTTATGGAGTCTGGAAATATATGCAAAACAAAGGAAAGTTCAAGTCCAAAATGCTCAGTTACTGTAACTGTAGAATGATTTCCATTTAGTTGCTCTTGAAATTTCTCAGGCTTGCAGACATGACTCCTGCTCCTCACTTTCATTTAACTAGTTCAATAACACGTGCTCAACAAACCGTGCACTGCAAAATAAATAATCACGTACTATAGAACAAGTAGGATAAAGTAGAAATAGAGAAATTGGATTAAAAAAAGATACAATTACGTAGGAATAACCGAAACATGAGTAGTTTGATGGAAAAATGAGTACGCAATTGTATGAGTAGGTACATAACTTCCAGTTATAATTATAACCTACGGTCAAAATCGAAGCCAAAAACTCCTAGTTTAATATATTTTAATTTGCTTATGCTTTAGGATGTAATGTCTCAGTACTAATTTGAACAAAATGAAATTAGAGTGTGGTCCCTGTCACCAATTTTAAACAATCACTTCAATAATTCAGACTACCATTTAAGTATATGTGGTTCACACTACTTATATAGAAATAAAAACTCTACAAGGAAAATGTCACTAGGATCATCACCCCCGTTACATCCATAATAAGCATACACACTTCAAAATATAACATCTAATACCATTCATTACACACAACCTGCAAGCTTATTATCATTATCTACACACCACAAGTTTGATTGCTGCTAGGCACTTAGCTAATTAGTGGCAAACATGTAGAAACTTCTTAGTTGTGGTGGCCAGGCAGCTTCTCCTTGATCTTCTCCATCATTCCTTTCTTCTCATGCTCCTGACCCTCATAGCCTGGCTGTCCATGTTCTTCCTTGGGCCTCCCACCTGGCAACTTCTCCTTAATTTTCTCCTTCAATCCCTTCTTCCTACGTCCACCAAGCCCATCATCCTCCGACTGAAAATGACAATTGATACACAAAAACCAATACATCAGCTTAAATACATATTCAAAACGGATAGTAAAGTAGAGTATTAAGTATAAGCCTCATATAAGTTATAAATGAGTCTAATAGGAGTTTCAAATAGACTTGATCGACCCGGCCGAGTCGTCTCCGGGTCACTCACTAGACTCAGCCGAGTCAAAGTGGAAGCGACACAAATTGGTGGAAGGAAATATATCTACTTACAGAACTAGAGCCGGAGCTCCCAGAGCGGTGAAGCTCGCCATGCCCGCCTCCTGTGGCCGCACCGGTACTAAACCCAGTAGTCCCGGCCGGACCGGTATGGTGAACCGGGTTCCCGAATTCGTCGGTTCGACGAGTCGGGCTCATGTCCGAACCGGTGTGGTGAACCGGGTTTCCGAATTCGTCGGTTCGACGGGTCGGTTCCCCATAACCATGGCTCATGTCCGAACCGGTGTGGTGAACCGGGTTTCCGAATTCGTCGGTTTTACGGGTCGAGTCCCATAACCCATGCCTGAACCGGTTTGGCGAACCGGGTTGCCAAACTCATCGGTTTGGCGAGTTGGGTCCCCATGACCACCATAACCCATGTTTGCCATTTTGTTTTTTGGAACTACCAAAAACTTCCACTCCCAACTCAAAATGTGCAGTTGTATGTGTATAAACTTGAAAGGCAAAGTCTATTGATTTGGGTTTGGAGACCATGGAAATGTTAAAGTATAAATAGGCAGAGAGGTGGGGGGGGCACGTGTGTGGACCTGATATGATCATTACACGTGTTGATCATCTAGCACTAAATGCTTTAAATTTATTGCCACGTTTGTGGTTAAATGGCAAGGAGGGTATGTGGATCTGTCGGCAGGACTTGGATCATATCCATTTTTGAGATAGAGATGATTGCTGACCGACAAGATGCATTTCTTAGGTTTATATCTGTTTGATTTAGAGAATGTGATATCTATATTTTGTGTTTGAAATCACTCTAGATTTATCCGGTGTTTGTTTATTTTCGTTTAATAATGAGAATGAACGGAAAAGATTAGTCTTATTAGATCAAAACCTCGGAAATACCTATTTTTAAAAAAAAAATAACATCTATTTTTCTCTTCAATAGAATCAGAATCATAATTATTTCTCTCTTTAACAACTAACAAATGGAAACAAAATTTGATCACATAGTTTGAAGCAATCAGATGATTTTTTTCATGTCTCTGTAACTTTTACCATATAACTAGTTTGTCTATATTAGATTTACTAATATAACAAGTTTGGTTTTTTCAATCAAAGCATAAGTTCAGCTCTATTGGAAGCATATCTAAACAAATAAGTTCTATTTTAGACATTTCAGAGCTTTTCAACTACTACCATCAGCTACTTAGTTATACTTTAAACTTGGAAAAATCATGGATCAATCTCTGGGCTAGAATGTGCAAACACCACTCCATCATGAGTGTCTTAGCTTCCAAAGAATTTAATAAAGTAACTGTGCTCAGATCACTGGCTGGGATTAGCCAACAGTACTGGGCCTCAGCTGTAGAAACTGGAAAACTCTTTGTACAGTTTCTGACTTGAAAGAACTGAATAAAGTTTGGTCGGTGACAGACACAACATTGTTTATTGGTATAATAGGATCTGGATAAGGTGGGGCCATTTTTCTCTGGATAAGATATGCATCAAGATCAATTTAGAGTCACGACTCACGAGTGGCCGCGTAGAAGAGAGAGGAACTCAGTTCACCAGTAAAGTAAAATCCTTGGTGATGGGATGGAAGGTCGGATGTGTCTCCTCCTCCTTATTCTTGACCCCCTGAAAGCCCAGGTCTTCTTGAGGAATTGACTGACTAGGAATTCACAGGCACATTATGGTATGTTTGTTTGGAAGAATTGTTAAAACTCTTGTGGGGAGAATTCTAAGAATTTTAAATGCTACCCTACAAAGTAAATTTCTAAATGCTCAATACCCCTCCAGCATTTGAAATGTTGGAATTTTAAAAATTTATAAGACTAATAAGTGTCATTTCATGCGATACGGAATTCTGAATTCCTACATCAAGTCGAGAATTTGGAATGCCCAAGGAATAAGATGTCACATCATGTCAAAAATTCCAAATAAATCCCATTTCTTGCCAAAAATGCCTTTGACCAAAGCTTCATTCATGGAAAAATCTAAAACTTGTGAAAAGGAAATATTTCAAAAAGTATAAAACATTTGGTTTATTTTTGTTTAGGGTATACCGGATTGGTCCATTGGATTTGGTCAGGCACCGAGCTTTGAGTCAAGGGTATTTTGGTCATTGCATAGGGCTTTCTTAGGGATTAAGAAAGATGAAGTTTTATATAACATGTAGCTTGTAACTCTAGACCTAAATAGTGAAATAGTAAGATAGTGGGCTTTCATTGGCCGTGGATATAGGCACTATGCCAAACCACATAAATCTCGTGTGATTTTATCTCTTCTTGTTTGTGGCTTGATTGTCGATCGCATTCCCTTGTGCTTCCGCACATGCACAACAATTTAATAGAAAAAGTAGATAAAGATTTAAATATTTGAAAATGAGGAATTCACCAAGAAAAATGTTTGAAAATTGATTTTAAAAAAAACACCCTTATGTTATTTTACAGATTTTTTTTATTTAGTAAATTATCTAAGAGAAATGGTCAAGTCCAATCCAAAAGAGCCCACTTCAGCTATCTTTATGCATGGATGGTTAAGAAAAAGGATTTCTATGGTTTTCAAATGACTGAAAATTAGCTTTATTAACTGGTTATTATCATTAAAATAAGAATGGATTGTTTTGGAAATGAAGAAGGTTAAGAAAAGGCCAAAAAAGAATTTGTCAGAGGGAAGGGTATTTTTATCATTTTCTAAAAAGATGTTATGGAATAGACTTGATTAAAAGAATTGTGAAAAACTTTTGTACTGTTTTTAAATATCCAAATCCTCATATACATTTTTTAAAATTAGCCAAAGTTTTTTATGCATTCTAGACCATCTCCCTAATCCTCGTTAGTTGTTAGCAGGAGAGAAACGACAAGCACTAGAACCAAAAACACAAACTGGGACCACTTCTAGTTGATTTTGATCAACAGATAGGTTGTCAAACACAACAATCAATCTCCAAGAGACGAAACATGCAACTAAATCCTAACCACTCTTTCCAACCAATAGACTTCAGAGTGATCAAGAGACTTCTTCCAATGGGCAATAAAATACTTGCCCAAACTTCTTCCTCTTCAGATGCCTTATTGCCCCACTTTTAGTCCCTACTCATAACTGAATGCAACGGACCTAATTGTGCTCTTGTCCTCAGTAATTTGGAATGGGTGGGATGAGTCTCTGATCAATGAAATGATGAATGTGCTAACTACTAATTAATGGACCTTAGATTAAACATCCATCTTTGCCACTTCGGCACCAACATTTCAATCCTTTGACTTGGACCACCTTACGAATTAATGAACACCAGACAAACCAAAACCAGTAAAGAGATTTTTCTTATTTCATTTAATTATTTTTTTACCAAAAAAAAAAAAAAAAATCTATGAGAAATTTCCATGTCCGTTCATTTGGGTCATTTTTCACTTCACATTTTATGTTCAAATTTTATTTTATTTTTATTTTTTTTAATCTTCTTCTCTGAATCATAGTATATAGTTTGCTCTTGATCATCTCTTGTTCTATTTTCCGGGAACAGAGAGGATCTAAATAGACATCTATTTCCAGGGATAGCAATATGCAACTTTCGATTTAGCCATATATAAAATTAAAAAAAGAAAAAGGTATTTAGCCATGTGTGGGGAGATTCCTAATCGTCCCAAAGCTGTTTAACTAATGGCCTAATCTTCAGTCCGGCCGAGCGCGTCCTGGCCGCGGTAGTAGAGCGCCAGCCGGGGTGCGGTTCATGGTCCCAGTCCGGCTGAGGCTGTCTTCCGCTAAGCCCGGTTCCAACACGCATCCCGGCTGCAAGACTGCCAGCCGAGGTGCGTGTTTAAAATATCTCCTGCCTCCAGGCGCACAGTGACAAGACAGACGTCATCCTGGCCGTCCAACCCTCTGACAGGGCAGCATCCAACGGTCACAGCCCCATCGGGGGAGGCCCAAGAAAGGATCCAGTGAGATCTTCACCTGCCATTGAGTCCAGACAGGATCAGGCCCAATGTGACTGGCATTTAATGCGACATGGGCTGATCGGACTGGCAATTAATGCAATGTGGGCTGTGATGGACCGCCATTTATTGTTTTGTGAGCTGATGATCTCAGCAGCCAGATCATCAAGCCCATGACAAAGTCTCCGGTAATACTCATATATAAAGGGGAGATAGCATCTGAACCAGGTACGCATGATAATATACACATACCTCCTATCTCTCTTCTTCTCCATCTAAGACCCAGTATTCATACTAACTGAGGCATCGGAGAGCCCTGTGCTGCCACGGCCAGGGTCCTTTGACCTTCTCTCTCTTCCCTTTCAGGTCCCGCGAGTCGACACCGGCCAGCTCTCGATAGTCATTTGATTAAGTCCTCTTAAGGCATCTCAAAATCTTGTGAGTTACCGTAATTGCACTTACAATTGGCGCCGTCTGTGGGAAGAACGTGATTGTCAATCTTCCTTCATACTATGGCTGGGAGAGCTGCAAAAGGTGGAAAGGCACCTGAAGCGGGCCCCTCAGGGACCATGGTGAACCCTTTCCATGAGTCCTTGAGGTCCACTCCTATCTACTTGCGGGGGGACCAGTCCTGCCCGCGGTCATATCCACAGGAGGTGGTGACTCCCCTTCCGCCTCCGAGAGAAAGAGATCTTACCCTTCACCAGACTCGACGTAAGTCCCCGGTCTCGTTGGACCGTCGGAGAAATAGCGAGGTTCGCAACTCTGATGAGGAATTCGACCCTACTTACGAGGAGATACAGGCGCAGAATGCTACTATCCGGGAGAAGGATGCCCTTATCAGACGCCTCCAACGACAGCTCAGGGAGACAGCTGAGGCAGCTGACACCGCCAGACAGCGTCTGCAGCGAGCCAGCGGAGCAGGTTCGTCTCACCATCGGCAAGTCACCCCTCCCCAGAGGGACCTCAGGTTTCATTTGAATGAGAGGAGGCGCAGTCAAACCCACGACGAAGTCTCCAGCAGCAGCCGCGGTCTATCTAGGAAGAGGTTGGAAGGCAGTTCCGAAATCCGCCATGACACTCAGGGGTGGCTCGAAGAGCAGATTCAGCAAGCGGTCCAGCGGAACTTGGAGGTGGCTGGTCTCACTCGAAGTCATCAAGACGCTAGCCAGTTCGCCGACCTCGGCGCTTCACCTTTCACTGGTGATATCAGAGATCATCCTCTTCCAAAGAAGTTTACCGTCCCAAGATTCGTCACTTATGAAGGAGCTTCGGATCCGGCAGCGCATCTTCGACATTTTCTCAGAGGATGTCTGTCTGGGGGGATGAAGGTCGTTTGAATTGCAGGGTTTTCTCGTCCAGCCTGGGCGAGCTCCCTTTAAAGTGGTTCTGCGGTCTTCCAGAGAATTCCATCTCGACCTGGCAGCAACTCCAGCGTTCCTTCATAAACAAGTTTCAAGCTTACAGGGTTATCCCCAAAACAGATGCCGATATAATGGCTCTAAGGATGAGGCAGGGCGAGAACATTACTCGGTTTGCCAAGCGATTCTGGAAAATCTATAGCCAGATCGACGGCTCTAAAGATGAAGTGGCGATTTTCGCTTTCCAGAACGCCTTGCTGCCGGACAATGATCTTCGAAAAGATCTGGCTGGCAACCCTGTGACCTCGATATCGGCGTTGATGGCCCGGGTGAACCGCTTCATAGCTCAGGAGGACGATCAGCTCCGAGCTCGGGAAAGCTTTCGTGTCGGCCGAACGGATAGGGACGGCAAATCCTCGAGGCAGGAAGATCGGTCCTCCAGGAGAGAAGACTCGAGCCGACGCAAAGCCTCGACCAGCTCGGCGAAAGCTCGCGTACCTTCTTACAGAGACAAGAAGCTCAGACTATCCTCCGATCCCTACAAAGCTGTTGATACCATATTTAAGGAGCCTATTCACAAGATCATGACTAAAATCAAATCCAGGCCGTATTTCAGCTGGCCGCCGCCCATGAGGAGCGATTCGGCCAACCGCGACCAGAATAGATTCTGTGCTTATCATAGACAGAATGGCCACAATACCGAGGAGTGCAGAATCCTCAGGTCTCATTTAGAGAAACTTGTCCAAGATGGACATCTCAAAGAATATGTCAAGGCGAACGACAGGGATGAATCCCTAGCTCGGCACCGAAATGAAAAAAGTCAGGACAGTGATGGATCCGAGAAACTCATTAGCGTCATACACCTCGCTCCCCCACCCAGAGGGAGTAATCAGGCGCGTGCCGAGGCAAGACGGGCGTCCCGTGGAAAACAAGTAATGGCGGCCGAGCTGGAACCGGTTGCGAAAAGGCCTCGTAATGAGCGGCCCAAGATCTGGTTTTCTGATGACGACCTGGAGGGCGTACAACTCCCACATAGTGATCCGCTTGTTATCACTCTGAAGCTGAAGAATTGTAGGGTCCAGAGGATCCTTGTCGATCCCGGCAGTTCATCCGAGGTCATCTACTTCGACTGCTTCAAGAAAATGGGCCTCTCGGAAGCAGACCTGCAAGAGGCCCGTACTCCATTGATAGGCTTCAGTGCCCAACCTGTATACCCAAAGGGGAAATTGACCCTTAGAGTCCAGGTTGGAGGAGCCTCCGTGATGGTGGATTTTCTGGTGGTTGACGCGCCATCTCCCTACAATGCCATCATGGGTAGGACTTGGCTCCATGACATGGAAGCGGTGCCCTCCACTCTACACCAAAGGTTGAAATTTCCATTGGAAGACGGTGGCAGAGTAAAGGTAGTGACCGTTCGGGGAGATCAGCAAATGGCTCGGCGGTGCTTGATGGCCGTGGTTCCAGGAGAACGCGAGCCCAAGCAGGTCAACATGGCCGAATTGGAGAAAGAGCTGGATAGGGTCGGCCAAGATCCTGAGAAGAAGAGCGTGGAAGATCTAATCGAGATCAGGGTCAGTCCTCTTGACCCAGAGAAGTTCTTCCTGCTTGGCGGCCAACTCACCGAGCCAGAACGGTCCGAGTTGGTCGAATTCTTGTCCCAGAACATAGAAGCCTTTGCCTGGACCCCAGAAGAGATGCCTGGCATTGATCCCGAGGTCATATGCCATAAGCTGAATGTAGATCCCAAGCATAAGCCAGTGATGCAGAAGGCTCGCAGGACCGGGCTGCCCCAGACAGAAGCCGTGGTTGAAGAGGTCGGTAAGCTACTCGCAGCCGGGGCGATCAGGGAAGTGCAATACCCGGTCTGGCTGGCCAACACGGTGGTAGTCAAGAAGAAGACTGGCAAGTGGAGGGTGTGCGTTGACTTCACTGATCTCAACAAGGCCTGCCCTAAAGACAGCTTCCCACTCCCGAAGATAGATCAAATGATCGACGCCACCGCGGGCCACGACCGGATGAGCTTTCTTGACGCATACCGGGGCTACCATCAGATACCTCTGTACGCTCCGGATGAAGAGAAGACCGCGTTCATAACGCCCAGGGGCATCTACTGCTATAGGGTAATGCCTTTCGGTTTAAAGAACGCGGGCGCCACCTATCAGCGCCTGGTCACCAGGATGTTTGAGGCGCAGCTCGGCAATACTATTGAGGTATATATTGACGATATGGTCGTCAAATCCAAGCAGGCCGTGAACCATCTGTCTGATCTAGCTGAGGTGTTTGCCGTCCTGAAAAAGTACAAGCTGAAATTGAACGCCTCCAAGTGCGCCTTCGGCGTCGGTTCGGGCAAATTCCTGGGGAGCCTGGTCACGAGGAAAGGGATTGAGGCGGATCCGAACCAGATTTCCGCCATCCTCAGAGTGCAGAGCCCGGCTACTGCGAAAGAAGTCCAGAAGCTTACTGGCATGACTGCCGCGCTAAATCGATTCATTAGCCGATCTTCAGATAAGTGCCAGCCCTTCTTTAAGTTATTAAGAAAAAACTCTAAATTTCAATGAACCCCCGAATGCGACCAGGCCTTGCAAGCACTCAAGGCCTATCTCTCTTCACCCCCATTACTTTCAACCCCAAAACATGGGGAATTATTATATTTGTACCTGGCTGTCTCGGATCGAGCTGTGAGCTCAGTCCTCATTAGGGAGGAGGAAAATCAACAAAAACCGGTTTATTACACGAGCAAATCGCTCCTCGATGCCGAGACCAGGTATACTCAGTTGGAGAAGCTTGCGTTAGCGTTAGTCAGTGCCTCTCGCAAGCTCTCCCATTATTTTCAAACTCATACTGTGATGGTGGTTACAAAGCACCCGCTAAAGTCTGTCTTTCGAAAGGCTGATTTTTCAGGAAGGCTTTCGCGATGGGCGGTTGAACTCGGCCAGTATGACATTCAATACCAGCCCAGAACTGCAATCAAGGCTCAGGTTCTGGCAGACTTCATCGTGGAATTCGTACCTCCGGCTTCGGCGCCAACTCAGCTCCGCCCCGAGCCCGGGGATGACGATCCCGAAGTACCACTCCTGGAAGATGAGCTACCGCAAGGGCAACTTCCGGCCTCGGTTTGGAAGGTCTTCGTAGACGGTTCGTCAACCGCCAGGCGAGCTGGAGCCGGTGCCGTCCTTCAGACCCCAGACGGATTGGTTATCGAGCAGGCCCTCACTCTGGATTTCAAAGCATCGAATAATGAAGCGGAGTATGAAGCTTTGTTAGCCGGACTGAGCAGCGCCAAAATCCTCGGGGCTCGGCAGTTAATTGTCTTCAGTGATTCTCAACTGGTGATTAACCAGCTGACAGGAGACTATCAAGCCCGAGACGATAGGATGTCTGCCTACCTCGCCCTCGCAAAGAAATCCCTCTCAGAATTTCAGACTACAGAAGTCAGACAGATTAACAGAGGAGCAAACTCCCACGCTGATGCCCTGGCCAGCCTAGCCTCCGCTGTTGAAGCAGGGAAAAAGAGAACTATCGAAGTAGGATCGCTGGCAAGACCCAGTATAGAGCTTCAGCCACCCCGGGAAGTCCTTTGCCTCGACCTCGGCCCAAGCTGGATGGATCCAATTGTATCCTACCTTAAGGACGACAAACTCCCAGACGACAAGATTGAGGCTCATCGGCTTAGGTTGAAAGCTGCACGGTTTTGGTTATCCCCCGAAGGTAAACTCTACCGAAAGTCATTCACTGGCCCGTATCTTCAGTGCGTCCATCCGAGCAAAGTTGATGACTTTCTCTATGAAATACACGAAGGAATTTGTGGAAGCCACATAGGAGGAAGATCGTTGGCTTACCGAGCGATCAGTCAGGGGTACTGGTGGCCATATATGCAGAGGGACGCGCGGTTATACGCCAAGAAATGTGAGAAGTGCCAGAAGTTCTCCCATTCCCTCCATCAACCAGCACATGATCTGAGCTCACTCTCTAGCCCATGGCCCTTCGCCCAGTGGGGGCTGGACATTGTAGGACCACTCCACCGAGCTCCGGGAAATAAGAGATGGTTAATAGTGGCGACTGATTACTTCACAAAGTGGATAGAAGCAGAATCGCTGTCTTCCATCACCGAGCGTGACACGAAGAATTTTGTATGGAAGAACATCGTCACTAGGTTCGGCATCCCAAGAGTTCTCGTCTCGGATAACGGCACCCAGTTTGATTCTGCTGCCTTCAAAAACTTCTCCAAGGAACTCGGCATCAAGAACCGCTATTCTACCCCAGCATATCCGCAAAGCAATGGCCAAGCAGAGATCTCCAATAAGGTGGTACTCGACGGGTTGAAGAAGCGGTTAGACCAGGCGAAAGGGAGATGGGTAGAAGAGCTTCCAAGTGTTTTATGGGCCTATAGAACGACCCCAAGGCGTTCCACTTCAGCAACCCCGTTTTCCCTTGCATATGGGATGGAGGCGGTCATCCCTCTTGAGGTCGGCCTCCCGACTTTGAGGTCGGATCTCTTTGACCAAGGCCAGAATGACACGAACATTGCCCGGGAGTTGGATCTCGCCGATGAACGCAGAGAATTAGCAACCATCAGACTGACTGACTATCAGCGGCGACTGGCCAAAGGTTATAACCGAAGGGTCAGAGAAAGAAGGTTCTCAGTTGGAGAATTAGTCCTGAAGAAGACACTCCCATCGGATCGAGACCCAAGCCAGGGCAAGTTGGCGCCAAACTGGCACGGACCATTTAAGGTAGTCGCCATCGCGGGGCAATCAGCTTATAGACTCGAAGATATGGATGGCCGACAGTTACCTCGGCCGTGGAATGTATCGCATCTCAAGAAGTTCTACTTTTAATTCTGTTGTACTCGAGATGCCCCAAGATTTTAATGAAAGCAGTTTTGAGTCTCTGCTCTTGTCCCCACTGTCGACCCGGCATGAAGCCTACGGGCCACTATGATTGCCGTGGGGGCTGGTCCACGCACCACCCCGGCATGAAGCCTACGGGCCACTATGATTGCCGTGGGGGCTGGTCCACGCACCACCCCGGCATGAAGCCTACGGGCCACTATGATTGCCGTGGGGGCTGGTCCACGCACCACCCCGGCATGAAGCCTACGGGCCACTATGATTGCCGTGGGGGCTGGTCCACGCACCACCCCGGCATGAAGCCTACGGGCCACTAGGATTGCCGTGGGGGCTGGTCCACGCACCACCCCGGCATGAAGCCTACGGGCCACTAGGATTGCCGTGGGGGCTGGTCCACGCACCACCCCGGCATGAAGCCTACGGGCCACTACGATTGCCGTGGGGGCTGGTCCACGCACCACCCCGGCATGAAGCCATGATGCACGCACTACCTTAACATGGGGCCATTGTGGCCGCCTCAGTACCGTGAAGGCATCGGCATCGTATGACATCATCGCCACTTTAATTACCCGTTATGATCTTGTTTAAAAAAAAAAGGAGAAAGTACAAACACCATGAGAAGATCGAGCATGCAAACGGTGCGGGAGTGAAGAATAATAAAAAGTTCGATTTATTGATTACTGGAAGTTTACATTTTGGAGCGTACAGATTACATGGCGATATAAAAAAAAAAAAAGGGAAAAAGAGAGATAACAGCGACCGGCTCTTCATGGTTCTTGTAGAACTGGATTACAGGGGACGTCGGCGGAGGCTTCTTGAGGGGCTGGGCCGCTGTCGACACCGACCGGGGGGCCAATAATGACTGTGTTATCCGGCGCCGATGGACCAGGATAGATCGGGGGGTCCACAAAGGACGGGTGGTCCTCCGAAATCCCGACCTCCCTCAAAGCGGCGCGCCACGCCTTCGCCCACGCCTTGTCCCGAACGCGGAATACCTTCGCGCCGTAGTAAACGGTCGCTTGGGTGGCCGCGTCCTGGAAAGCCGCCTCACTCTCCGCCTTGACTTTGGCCTCCGCCTCGTCCGCCCCGCTTCGTTTCGGCGCGGAGGTCGCTCTTCAAACTCTCCATTTGGGCCTCGAGGTCGGCGTTCTTCATTTTCTCGTTTTCAATCTCCATCGCCACCTCTCCAAGTTTGGCCCGGAGGTCACCCTGGAACGCCTCCAACTGATTAACTTTTGAAACGCTAGACCCCAGCGCCTCCTCAAGCTCCCTCTTCTCCTCGGTGAGGCCAGCCACCAAGGGACCCTGCTTGCTGAACCTGTCGATGACCACCATCGACTTTTGCAACGTCTGACAAGAGAACAGAATATGTTAATAACCGAAGTGGAGCACTTGCAAAACAGTTGAAATTACAAGCTAAGTTACCTGGAAGCAGGAGTGCAGTAGTGACGTCACCAGCTTGGGATCGCTCATCTTTTCCAATCGAGCCATGTCGCGCGGCAGTGCGCAAGCATGGCCGAGTGCTTCAAGCACGAGGGGATCTGGCCTCCTGTGAATGCAGTCATCCACGGTCATAGGCCTCCCTGGCTCGAGTAGGAAGTTCGGCGTCCAGGGTGCTGGCTCGGCTACCCGCGATATCCTGCCCGAGCCGCCTCCCTCTTCCCTCGGCCTCTTCCTTGAGGAGCTCTCGTTGCAAGCGACCTCAGGGGGACGTTGGACTTCCGGGCTTGGCTCGCGGGATCGGTACCGCCACCTCGAGAGCCCCAGGGGACTCGCCAGGGCTGGGGGCTAAGTGTCCAGCGGAAGCCCGGACTGCTGGCGGAGACACCTCGCCCTCATCGCCTAGGGCCAATGCCTCCAGGTCCACGAATGCCGGGACCCGTGACATTTCTTCTAAATCGATATGGGGACGCCGCGCTCTCCTCACCAAAGGAGTGCCGCTTGACTGCGGTTCGGGGGAGGGTTGCAGTTCAGGCGATGCTTCAGCACCGGCAGCAGCTCCAGAAGGACCCCCCTCTTCAAACACCGCCTCCGGACGGCCGCCAACAAAGGGGTTACTCGTCCCTGGATCCTCTCCTTGGGGCAGCGGATCGAGCAGCGTGGACCTTTTGTTGTAACCCCTGTACCTTGGCTCGTAACCTAGCAGAGCCCAGGCCGATCTGTTGGAGAACTCGGTGCACCCCCTGATGGCCCGGTACCACTCCTCGTTCTTTCTCCAGCCGTCCCGTCTGGCCCGTTGCCTCCTTTCGCGAGCAGCTGCAAAATGAACCAAAAGGACATCAATCCACCAAGCACTAAGGCAGGGACTAAAATAAGATTAACGATAACAAGTAGAGGGGATTACTTGGGACGACCCCGGGGTGACGCGGTACCCTGTGTACCCTATCCTCCTCGGCGCCGAACTCCCAGTTCCCCGAAACGCACACGAGGTCGTCTCCGGCATATTTACTGGAATCCTCAAGTGCCGTGACGAAAGCCGTGCATCGGGGCCTGACTCGGAGGTAGTAGCCATCCTCCTTGGATTTGCAAATGTCGTAGACATCTTCGATGTCATGGACACCGAGGTCAATGCCTAGACTTTTGTTCAACACGGCTGTGCCCATGATGACTTTGTAACCGTTGGGCGACAGCTGACACGGACTAAGGGCCCAGGTGCTGAGGCAGGCTCTAAGGAGTGGGTCTAGGGGGAACCTAACTCCGCCCTCTACGATGGCGATCAACGGGAAGGGCATCCACCCCCCCGAGTACGAGCGGAGTGCATAATCTGCAGGATCCGCTCGTCTGATCAACACGTCCTCCGGTATCTCGTACGCCCCCCTAAGCCCATCTAGGGCGATGTCGTTCTCTACCCAGTGACTGTAAATCCCCATGTGTGGTTAAGAGAAGGAGGGACAGAAAACCTAGAAAGAGAGAATCTAAAGGAAAGGAAAGAAGCTCACGCTCGGAAAAAGCAACCAGAGAATCCTCAAATGCACGTCGCAGCGGTCTGTTCAACGGCAGAGAGCTTCTGGATCAGTTCTTCGGATGTAAAGGATGAGGAGAAGACGGCAGCAACCTCTTGTAGCAGGAGAAGCGCCGCTCCGCCCCAAGCGCCGTCCTCGAAACTCGAAACATCGCATCAGGCGGCTGTGCGCTTCCCATGTCCAGCGGCACGGCCGTTCCGATGAGGACGCGTGTCGCTGTCTATCCCATCTCTTGTGATTGACGCGCTGCATTTATTGCTTCGGGCGGGAAAAGAAGCTTGAGAAGGAATAGATGCCAGCTGTCACTAGCACAAGACCTATGACTACTCCAGCGCCTTCATAGCTTCCGACTTCACTGAGTTTGGGATCCCGGGACCCCAGAGAAGCCGCAAGCTAGGGGGCTATTGTGTGGGGAGATTCCTAATCGTCCCAAAGCTGTTTAACTAATGGCCTAATCTTCAGTCCGGCCGAGCGCGTCCTGGCCGCGGTAGTAGAGCGTCAGCCGGGGTGCGGTTCATGGTCCCAGTCCGGCTGAGGCTGTCTTCCGCTAAGCCCGGTTCCAACACGCATCCCGGCTGCAAGACTGCCAGCCGAGGTGCGTGTTTAAAATATCTCCTGCCTCCAGGCGCACAGTGACAAGACAGACGTCATCCTGGCCGTCCAACCCTCTGACAGGGCAGCATCCAACGGTCACAGCCCCATCGGGGGAGGCCCAAGAAAGGATCCAGTGAGATCTTCACCTGCCATTGAGTCCAGACAGGATCAGGCCCAATGTGACTGGCATTTAATGCGACATGGGCTGATCGGACTGGCAATTAATGCAATGTGGGCTGTGATGGACCGCCATTTATTGTTTTGTGAGCTGATGATCTCAGCAGCCAGATCATCAAGCCCATGACAAAGTCTCCGGTAATACTCATATATAAAGGGGAGATAGCATCTGAACCAGGTACGCATGATAATATACACATACCTCCTATCTCTCTTCTTCTCCATCTAAGACCCAGTATTCATACTAACTGAGGCATCGGAGAGCCCTGTGCTGCCACGGCCAGGGTCCTTTGACCTTCTCTCTCTTCCCTTTCAGGTCCCGCGAGTCGACACCGGCCAGCTCTCGATAGTCATTTGATTAAGTCCTCTTAAGGCATCTCAAAATCTTGTGAGTTACCGTAATTGCACTTACAAGCCATATATAAAATTTTCAATTTTCATATAAAATCCCTTTTAAATGCCCGTCCCATCTACCAACAAATACTCCTCCCCCATAACATCAGGGTTGGACTTTGGTGTCCTTTCATAATTTCATTCCAACAAAGGAATGAGAAATCTATTAAAAGTTTGGTGATGGAAGCCATCCTCCTCCTCATATTTGTTACGATGGGAAGATGAAGCAAGTCAAATTGGAGGAGTGTCTCACAAGTCGCAATTCAATGACAGACACATCTCGCTCTTTATTATTTGCCTAGAGATCGATCCCTAACGATTGTTTTTCCACTAGTATCGCATCGATCCATGCTTTCAGACTTAATTCATGGCAAAAGAAAGCATTGGATAAGGTTCCTACTATCATTTTGAGATTCAAGTATTGATTTGTTTGGTTGGCTGGCTGGTTTGTTCCCTTTTGAGAGACATGGTTTGGTAGAAACCGGTAAAAAATAGTTAACCAACAACAACAAAAAAATGTGAGGCACAAACCTATCACTGAAGATCATGTTCAATCTAGGATCAGGAACTATTGGTAACAAGGCCAAATAACTCTTGGTTCATTAGTCACATTATAGATGGATGTCATCTGCATCTACAGATGATTCCAAATCAACAGAGTCATTACCAGGTTAAATTGAAGATTGGAAGTTGTAATAAGATCCAGTAGAATAAAAAAAAAAAAAATTTTAAGAAATAAGAAAAAATGGCCTAAGCATGTTAGGCTCATATGCCAAACATTCAAGCTCTTTATCATACCTGAATATTGGGGCGGTTGTAAAAGTAACCCAATATACCGAACCCATATCAATGATTGCTTGACTGAAAAGATTTCAAAAGATATTCACAATTGGATTTGCTTGAAAGAACTTGGAAGTGCTACGTCTCTGAGATGTCTCACATTAAAACTAGTGTGCCACCATTTCTAGCTTGATCATTAATTCTCCTAAATTCTTTCCAATATGTCTTCATATTTTAAGCACTCTGGCAACTTCAGTGGGGATATGCAGGGGAATGAAATTCCTGTGAGAATTTAAGGTCAAGAGATACTACAAAAGGAGTCCTTCCAACAGCTTGGCTCTATAATTAGTTAGACTATAGGGAGACTGAGGAGGATATCGAACATAGGAAAATAAACTGAATGGTTTAAGTTAAGACTTACTTCAGAAATGATTTGTGAGTGGCACAAATACCAACAAGATCAAAGGAAAAGTTCTACATGACAACAATTGGACCAGCTATACCTATGGGGGAAGAATGTTGTCCAATTATAAAATAACACTCGCAAAAATTAAGCATAGCAGAAATGATGTTAGTATGTATGTATGGTAAAACTAAACAAGATAGCATCAGAAATGAGTGACACTTTCAGGAGCATTTAAGAATAACATCAATAGGTGATGAATTATGAGAGGCCTGCTTTATAAGGTTTGGACATGTCCACACAGGCCAATAGCAGCACTGGTGAGAAAAAGTTTCTTTATGAAACCTATCTAAGGATTTGGCCCAATGATAGACAGGAATGGTGAGATGGAATTTATGTAGCTGACCCTAACAAAATTGGTACAAGACTTTGATGGTGATGATTTTAAGGCCAAGCACATTGGCTTATATTAATGAGTAATCGTATTGCATATAACAACATCCGAAACACTGAAATCAATCACATTGGCTTATATTAATGAGAGTCATCGTATTGCATATAACAACATCCTGAAACACTGAAATCAATCATGAGAAACCAGAATTTTATTACCCATTCCAAAGAACAGAAATAGAATTCCAATTATATATGTGCTGATTAAAGTAACATATAGGACCTGACATTCTCCCAAAAAAAAAAAAAGGAAAGGAAAGAAAAAAAGAAAAGAAAAACATATAAGGAAGTGACATGAGCCACTCACCTATTACTAACTGGGGAATATCTCATTCCTTCCGGTATCTTGCCCAAAACCCCTTCTTCCTTGTACATTCATTCTCCTCCTGCACCCGAGTAGATTTTGATCCAATTGAGAAGTGCCTTCTTAGAAAAGGCTTCCGAAAGGAGCTCTTCATGCTCGAACTAGATCCCATTTTGGGACCTTTACCCTCAAACTGATTCATCTTCTGGGAGTTCGCCATAGCATCACCATCAACATCATCACTATCTACAATCCCAATCCTTGATATTTTGTTCCTTGCCTTTGAATCAGCTTCTGATCTTGATCCCTTTCTGGACAACGTCTTTGAGGTTAATTTCACTCCAGCTGTGCACAAAGGACATGATGGGTCGTACTTATCTATTACTGTGGTCTTGTCTTCCAAGCAATCTGCATGGTAGACATGCCCACAGACCAATACAGCAACAACTGACAGTTCATTGGAAGAAATTATTTTTTGGCTGCTCCATGAAGACCTCTCAGTCAAAAGCTTTGAGCAGATCCCACAGGCTTGCAAATCCATTGATGGAGAAGTCAATTGAGGACTATTGGATGAGGATCTGGTTATTTTACCATGGCTGGAGCTCATATTCTCGCTATCAAACGACCATCTCTCTCTTTGAGATGAAGCAACAAGCTCAGAAAATGTCCGCATGGACCAACCATCTGAGGACCCCCCATGAGAACCTAATGTCAAGTCATTGCTACATACAGATAACACAAATGACTTCCTTCCTTCAGATACTGAATTATTACTTGGAGACTTATATCCCAGGACCCTGCTATCAGAAACTTGCCTCGACAGTTGGTAGCCCGGTGAATGGCGAGCCCTTCTTGGAGGAGTTTGAACAACAGGGAATGAGTGACTATTAGATGATGATGGTTCTGCTTTAAACATAGATGACGAAGTAGAAGGTAAAGATATCGAAATCTTTGGACTTGATACATTTGTCACTGCTGACAACCTCTCAAAATCCCTCTCCTACAAAGGATCATATGTGAAATGAGAAAGTATAATAAATTTAAAAAAGGGCTGGAATGTTAGAAACCACATAGAAGTGTTCTTAGTACAATCATCAAAGCTGAAGTTGATAACTCACCTCACTATAGACATTGCTTTCCAAGGAAAAATCTGCCAAACAAATAAAAAAATCAGACAAAACATAAAATACGAATGGTATGTAAACAATTCTGACTACATTGTAATAAAGATTTTTAATAAAAATAAAAAAGACCAAAGAAGGCATGATAGGCAAGCCTTTTCAAAATAAACAAAAAGTCTACTTTACTTTTTTTACTTATAAAAAATAATACTCTTATCTCTGAAAAATGCATTATGAGCTCTAGTTTTTTTCTAAAAAAAAAAAAACTACTCTGGAAGAACAACACGTTGAAAATGGAAATAGACTAGCAGAATAGCACACATGTGGACAAGACAACTTTCACACAGCAACAGAGACAACAAATACCTTATACTGGTGCCACCTATGATCAATCCGAAGCCTCTCACACATCTACCCTCGTGAATGGGAATTCATCCCAATTTTAATGCTTACCCAACCATCATCTACCGTTGTATTGAGTCATGATAAAAGATAGAACTTACAAAACCATTAAACTTTGAGGTCCTAAATTCAAGAGTTAGGATGATCTAAGTAAAGACATTCAGCAGATCCCAAATCCTTAACATACCCTTCTCATTCTTCTACCCCTCGGCTTAACATGCATCCTGGTGGGCACCATACAGACTGTGACATGCCTCTAAAACACAAACCTAGGCTTATATTAGCAGTTTTCTTTAATAATCAATAAAAGTAAGAGATGTGAACAAATATACCCGTTGGTATACACTCATGCCAGAAATGTGTCCAGCATGCTATTAAACTTGTATTGATAAATAATCATATTCATTCTGCTGTCATTATATAGAAGTTATATGCTCCACAATTTACTGAGCGCTAGTTCTCAACGTTTAAAAGAAGAAAAAAAAATTTACTTCCTCCCTCTGAAGACTATTAAATGCAAAATGTAGTGGGTGGTCGTATTAATAAATGAAGTGTTTTGCTAAGCGTACCCACACCTCATACTTGTGGAACAAATTATTCAGATATTCTGGACCAAAAATAAGATCATTTCATTCATCAAGTGGTCAACATGTTTCCCGTGATTGTGGGCTGTCGATCAATTTCATAAAGCAGCATGCTCACTGCCATTTCATAGACTACACTATAACCCAATTGATGCATGAACCAAGCTGATTTTCATAGCAGTATGCACTCTGGCATTGCTGTGACAAATAAGGTATTGCAATAAAAGGGATGTAGGTCAGATGGTAAAGCGTTGCTTGGCATGAAATAGGTACAGGGGATCGAAACCCCGTATCTCAACTTCAACATTTTTTATCATTCAAAAAATAAAATAAAGGTATTGCAAGATTACATGCATATGGTGCTTTACTCAGATATGCAATACTCAGGAATGATTGCATTACACTGCAAAGGAAGGTGCAATAATTTCTTCAAAGTTCAATCATTCAATCACTTGAGAGAGAGAGAGAGAGAGAGAGCGCGCGCGCGAGAGAAAGAGAGAGTACATGGAAAAATTACCTCCATAGTTAGATGAAATGTAATTCTAGAAAACCTTCAAAATATGAGAGGTGAGAGAAACTAAAACCTAAAACAACAAGATACTAGAAACAAAACACACGCAAAAACCTTTATGCATAAAAGGGTAAAGAGAATGCAAGCAGGCTCAACAAAGGAAGTTGTAAGAAACACCCCCAAGAAGGAGACATAACATAACACGCCAATGTAAGACCACAAACCAATAATTATGAATTTGTCTTTAGCAACTAGAGGTTGCTATAAGCAAGAGCGGTGTGGAAGTACGAGTGGCAACAAAAGAACAGGCCTTAGTAATCTCCAACTAGAAAGCTTCCTAGAGTATAAACAATTCTATACTCAATTCCTACTTGTAACAAATGTCACCTCACAATCTCCAGTAAGGATGTGTTAAACTAGTGACATTTTCTCCTATAGGCGACCCATCCAAGGAAAGAAAACATTGTATTATTAATGAACCATAATCACTGATTCATTGGAACAAGATAGTCAAACAGGTAAAATGGAAACGGATCAGTTCCACAAAGTTTTACCGGAAGCACCAGTTCTGACATTTCTAGAAGCTCCCTCGATAACTGGGGATTTTTGCGATGTGGGTGTTATAAAATTCTCCACTGAACTACCTTCATCTGAAATAGCTTCTATGTCTGCATCCAGCCTGCCCTTGAATCCCGACCTGACGTTCCGGGTGTTGGCATGAGAAAGTTGCACATCATGATCAATGGCATCCTCAATATGTGTTCTACTATCCCATCGAAAGCTCCATGATGGTGAATATCGAATATTCCTGTGCAAATACTCACTCCCAGGTCTGTTCGGTATTGTCTTGTCCCTTGCAGCAACACAACAAACAGACCCCATGGTTGTTAATTCATAAAGAAATTCTCCCAGATAAGGAACTCATATAACCCTATGCAACCAAGACGATTATGATTCAAAACTCTGGGTTCCTTGAGAAGTAGTCAGATGCTGATTTTCAAAGAAGAGTTCCACACTTTCAGCTTGTTTCCTGTCAAAGTGAGGAAGATATAGTAACGTAAGCACACTGAAATATAGTTTATAGTAATTTTCTTTACCAAAAAAAAAAAGAGTCATATTAAACATGAAGCCCATTTGGATGCCACCTGCAAAGCAGGATAGGAAGAAATTCTTTTCTGCCCAAAATAGCATCCACTGCAATCCAAGAGAGACTGGAACCACAGGCAATATTGATATGGGTCAGGGAAGATAGACAAACAATATGGAACCCAATGAAGTTTGGTTTTCCACAGTGCCTCCACATGCCCAGCAGCAATTTTTCATATACCCAAACAAGAAATAAGGCTCAAACCCAATCATATCCAAATTAGGGGAAAGAAAAAACATCAGAAGAACACAGCTCCTCCAAGCAGGATGGTGGAAACAAAATCCCTAAAAAAACCTTAGATCAGGGAAAACAAATTCAAGATGAACAGTAAAACAACCTTTTATAAAAAAGCATCTTCCTCTAACCAAAACCCTTCTGAAAAGTCCCATTATGAAACAAAAGAAATCCTTAAATGACTACACAACCAAAACAACTTAACAACAAAACAAATAGCAGAAGATTATGCATCAGTTATGTGTTAAACCCTTAAAAAATGTCTCCTAAGCATAAAACGCCCATCCCATATCAGGCTGGAAAAAGGAAAAGGAACTAAACCAATTGCTATAGTTAGAATAAAAAAAACCAATACACAGCAAAATTAGTTGTAAAAGGTGTTACTCAATCAATATACCACAAACTGCCAAAATAAGAAGAAGAATTATCAAAAGCCAAAGGCATATCGGTTTCTACATCTAAAGAAACCGAATTCCATCCATTCATTGCGTCCAAAAGGTCATTGGAAAACGGGAACACTATTCCCAACCCAAAACCCTAGTATGCCAGGTCAATAGCATCGATGACATTCATATCTTCCATTCAATAAACCATGGTTTCCCAAAATTGAACGAGTTCCCCAAAAGAGAATCCTTAAGAAATCGTTTTTCACATACAAAACAAGACCTAAATCAATTCAGCATCCACCAAATGAGTATCCATCAAAAGAAATCAAGACAAAAACACTTTAGAAAACAGCAATAACAGTCGAATCTGCCACGGTGGTCAAAGAAAGCGTGTTTTCAGATTCAAATCAAGAAATTCCAACGCTCTCACATCAACAGATCAAAAAACAAGAAAATCTACTGCCAAAACTAAAACACTAGTAAAATTTCAGCAAGAAAATCAGCTCTGCGAGATCTACGAGAAACAGATGAATTCCACCAGTTCCCTTCACAAATCTCCCAAAAACGCATAAAAGAACTCCGAGATCGCAAAAATCATAATCAAATCAGTAACTCCTTTCTAATCAAGAGCACAAACTCCCAGGAAAAGATCAAGAAAGTCAGGAAAAAACCTAAAACCTAGACTCAGATCTTCAAACTTCAAATCAAAGCACCAAAAAAAGAAGAATCCTACCACAATCACTTCAAACCGAACCGAAATCCCAAGGAAAAAAAAAATTCAGCAGTCGCAGAAAGAATCCTCCACGCAAGCGGAGACGGCTGAATTAGGTTTTTTTCACCGATTTTTCTCATCCGTTACGAGAAATGGCCGGATCGAAGAAGAAGAAATTGCGTAGAAAACAATCGAGCCGTGAAAACGACACGAGCGATACGTACCTCTGCCTTTAACAGATCTTTCGGTTCCACTTCTCATATTCTTTCTCTTTCTCTTTGATTCTTCTCGTGAGAGGAGTAGGAGTCGGAGGAGGCGGAGGAGAAAACCAAAACGCAGTTTTGGAGGGGGGTTTTATAGGAATCACTTGCACTTCGCGGCAGTTAAGAGCGCCGTTAGTTTTGACGGAAGTGGGAGCGGAGTGTCAAGTGTGTGAGAAATGAGATGCTGTTTTGGTGCTGACACGCGGGAGTATTATAACGGAGTGAGTGAGAATGGGGATTGGTCACACGAGAATATCACGAGGCGAGTTTGTGGGGCCTACTCTGTGCAAGTGCAAGTGCTATGACTTGACTAAGCCTGATAAAACCCTATTCAATTATAAGATTTAGGTAAGGCCTATACATAGAAAGGGTGTTTGTTTTTAGTAGTCTAGTTTTTTTACCTTCATAGAATGGACCCCCTACGCTCACAAGTGTTACCCATTCACACTATGAGAGTTTGGGTAGGGTTGTAAAAAGGTTTATTTCCAGTTCGGGTTCACACAGTATATTAAGAACCAAAACCGTTAAGGAAACGGTGAAATTGGATTCAGATCTAGAATCACTTTGTAATTGATTTATTGGCTCTGAAACCGAAATCAGAACCAGAACCATATATGGGACATGTCTGGATCCGAATCCGTATCTAGATAGAAAATTATATTAAGAAAATATGGTTTTTAGGATAATCTTTTGAAAATTGAGGTAATATGTATGGTCTCGGGTCCACGTGTCTGAACCAAGGTGAAACCGGAGTCGAACTCATTTATTTATCGGAGCCTAAATAAGGACCCAAACCCGATTTTTAATGGGTCGGAACCTCCGGATAATCGAAAATCGGGAACCCATTTACATCTCTACTCATAGAGGTTAGCCACCTGCTTAATTCGATGTAGGCCACATGACAGGTGGAGCACATGATTTTTTTCAAAAAAAGTGGGTGAATTTTATTCTTATTTTTAAAGGATAAAATGATTTTTCCATTGAGAGAGAGATTGTATAATTACCTTTTTATTAGCATGTCACATAAAAGTGAGATAACTTTCCATGGAAAATGTTTTTTCAGTGTTTAGGACAAACATTGTTTGTGTATTGCCACAAACAGGAAACATAGATTTTCCCCCCAATCGAGGAAAAATAGTTTGTAGGAAGGGAGTTGGAATTTACTTTCATCTCTAGTAAGGAAAATTTCTTTGAAAAATAAGTTTCACATAAAGAGTCCTTTCAAAACACACACACACACACAAGAGAAAATAACAGTAAGCTGATCTTCTTCAATATAAGCAAAAACAGGCTGGTTAGGGCAGTAAAACTATGCTCAAACTAGAGGGTCCCGCTGCATCTAGGTCACCCCTACTCCTAATCTCATCCCAAGCCGATTCTAAGGGAAACTTCCAGGTTCAGGTCAACCTACTTCATGGTTGACAATTCAAATTAATACCCCAATTCATATGCAACTATTAAGTACGTTGTATGTAATTATTTGGGTCTCAATGGGCTATCACTTGGTTATTTATTTGACTCCAAGTCCTTGTATGCGTTTCAAAGTTTGAGTGCGAATGTACGTCCCTCCTAGCAATTCCATGTTCTGAAATTTTTTGCGGTGGAACCATGGAAGTATGGCCAATGATCCAATCATGGAAAAACAATGTATAAGATTGAATATTTTTTTTTAAAAGTTAGTCAATTATAAGCAGTCATCTGGTCAAAGAAATCAACGTGGATAATAAGAAATAATAAATGACTTAAAATTATTGCCTTTGAATGAAGGCTATAGACATCGGAAAAGCTTGCGGAGGCCTCTTGAGTCTTGACCTACCTAGTGCAAGAGGGTGAAATTTAATTTTTTTGCAAGATTACTAGCTTTCTTTTTAAAGATCGTGCTTCATGGAGATGATGAAGAATCTCTTATAAGACATTGGGTTTCTTTGAATTTTTTGTGGGGGCATTGACAAAAGAGGCCCATAAAAAAAATCCTAACAAATTTAAGGATGAGATGAGTCCAACAAACTTTGCAGTTAGAAAATATAGTTTGAGAATCTATTTTAGCCGAGTAGTTATGATCACGATTTCTCTCTTTTTTAGAGCTAGAGGTTTTGATATTCATTCTCGATTCTCCCTTTTTCAGGAACTATAGATTTAGTCCATTAATACTGCCACCAGAGGTTATAGGGATTTTACCTTACTTCTCTTTTGGTTCGGAAGAAATAGGCCACTCTTACACTATGTTTGGGAAGGGGGGAGGGGAGGGGAGGGAAAATTTGAGGGGAAAGGAAAATGAAGGGGAGGGAAAATGAATTTTACCTCCTCTTGTTTGGGAAGTCAAAAAGTAGGGGGAAGAAAAGTGAAAAAGTATAATTTTGTTTGTTTGTGAGGTAGAGAGATAAAGATCATTTTATCCTTACTTAGGCAAAAGTTCCAATTGAGAAAAATGGTAGTTTAGTCATTTTTCCTCCTTTTCCCCTCCTTTCCCCTCATTTTCCCCCTTATTTTGGGGGGGAAATTTTTGTGTGGGCCCCATACTCTTTTTCCCTCCATTTTCCCCTCGCCCACTTTCCCTCCCGCTTCCCAAACACCCTCATTTTTCATTTTTCCTCTATTTTTTCTCCTTTTTTTTCCTCCCCCGTTTTTCCCTCCTTTCCAAACGAGGGGTTAGAGTGGTGATGGACAGTATATGTTTATTTTGTGAGAAAGAGGATCGAAGTGGTGGTGATTGAAAGTTTGGGAGTTGGAAAGAAGGAAAAGTGGAAAAAAAAAACAAAAGGATTTGGAGTTGGAGTGGGGATGGATGGATGGATGGATCATGGATGAATAGAGATGGGGGTGGTTGAGCAGGCCACTTACCTTTTGTCAGCCTGTCGGAGATTCCTCCCTGAGTGAGTGCGGAATGCAATTCCTTGCTTTCGTGGTAACTGACAACACGGAAAGGTAAACCCACCAAAGTACGCTGGGTTGGGACCCACCCTATTAAAATGTTGCCGTGTTAGCGTGGAACCCCCGTCATTCGCTCCATAACACCCATTAATCAATTATCCTTTTCGGGAAATTATCGTCTCACGAGAAATTACTTAGATTCTTTTAATCTTTGAAGGCTCTTTTTTTTTTTTATTATTATTTTATTTTTAATTTTTTTAGGGTGAGCATTTCCCTTGGTATATAATCCGATAGAACTATTTGCTCGAGAGCACCCATAAAATCCACACACACGTACATCAGGTAAGCTATGGGTGAAAATAAACACACAACATGGGTTGCAAACTCACATTTTATAACACGTATCTAGCTCAAAGATGAGTAATTGTTAAAAATGTTTGAGAGTGGAAGATACATTTAAATTTAGATAAGAACGACCGTAGCTAGATATAAGATTAAAAAAAAAAAAAACGAAATATTGCCAAATAACAGTTCTTTTGTGGAAGGTTATTCTTTTTACTCATTTATAACAATGGCCACATTTTATTTTGGAATTTTTAATACCTTTTATAAAAATACAATTAATGGAATTGTAAATATGTCAAGTTAAAGTGCCCAGACAGAAACAAGTGTTGTAGGGGCCAACATAGAGAGAGTTTGGATCATCTCTATCACTTATACATTCTCACAGTGAGTGGAACATTCATGATGAGCCACGTCGATACAAAACTTAAATGCTTACATGCAGTTGCTTTCCATCCTAGTCAAACACAAAACCACTTGAGTTGTGTCGGTGTGGCGCACCATGATTGGTCCACTCACAGTCACGGTGAACGTGAATCAACGCAGTGGTTCTAGGTTCCTTCGTATAGAGAGCCGTGATACAATTCTACCCTTCGTTTGAAAAACTATTGGTTAACCCTATTAGCCTCATGTCAACTTAAGATGGAATCCAACTAAAAGCAGTCTAATCCAGACGCAGTCGAGGATGTTGAATTATTTTGATACATACATGTCAAGCCAAAGGGGGCTCTAACTTACGTGGGAGCCCAAAAAATCAGATGGGCACCAATCAAACGAATGCCACATGCAAACTAAGCAAAAGTAAAATTGAAACCGAAAGATTTGATGAAGAAGGAAGGTATAAGAGAGGTGAGAATGACGTCCAACCTGGCATTGATTTGCATAAAAAGGTTCTATATTTAGGTATTGTTTGTTTGCATTAAAATATACAGGAATTGAATGCATAAGGACTTATATAATAAGTACTAAAAAACGAAAACCATAGGTCAATTTTAAAAAATGAGAATCAAATAATTTTTTTTTTTATGTAAATAAAATCAAATAAGAATGGAAAATCTAACATCACATTTATTTATTCATCCATCTTCCTTTAATTCTATTTCCATAGAAGCAAAGGTCATTCGATACTCATTTTTGAAAATTTACCGATGGTCTTCATTTTTAACCACTTTTGATATTAACCCCAAGTATTTAATTCCAAATGTATTGTAATGCAAAAAGAAAAAAAAAAGGACCTATAGGGCATTTTCAAATATTTTGAAAAAAATATAAAAATTTGATTAACTGTGGTGTATAACGGATGTCCTCTTAAAAGAAAAAAAATAGAGTAGTTTAAGATTTTTAAGGTATACCGTGTGACCATCCTTAGACCTAACATTTATCATAGAACAAAGGTTTATATAAATTCCGTAGAAGTGTTCGTATAATAATAATGCGATATTGTAACACTCTAAGATATTGCACAAAACGATATGTGCGATATCATACGACCTTAGAATATCATATATTAAGATGAGCGCGATATCACGTGACCTTAGGATATTACATGAAAAACTAAGTAGAAAATGCTTTAAACTTCAACCACCTATCCAGATCGGGGCGAATGTCAGGTGTAAGGGCAGCGCAATATCCCAAAATTTAAGGCCTATTTTAAAATGAGCCTTTGATTTTGTCTTATTTTGAAATGACCCAAAATGTTGAGGCCCCATTTTCAAAATTCTCGCTCTATTCATTTACCCGGCACAAGAAGCTCAAACTCTCACAATGGCAATACTTCGAGACGAGACGAAAAGAGTAAAAGCAAATGGCGATTTCTTCAGCTCGGAAACTCTGTCAAAATGTGCGCAAATCAAGTAATCTTTCTTCTTCGTAATTTGATTGCTTGTAAAAAACAACTCTCCCCTAATTCTTCTTTGTTGGAATCTTCTTGTATTTTAGCTGATTGCATTAGCGATTCAAAGATGTCGGATATCCAACAATCTCTGCAGATTATCCATCCTTCTCAAGTCCCCTCCCGAATTCAATCCTCCTCTCCTTCGTGTCTCGAGTACGCATCAGAATCTTTGACTGGATTGATTGATTCTTCTTGTGATGTGTTGTGAGAAAAAGCAAATTTTGTTTTGTTGTTTCCACTTGGAAGGATCCTTGGGGAATTCTAATCTCATTTTGTTTGTATACATTAAAATACATAGGAATTCAATACTTAGGATGTTTTCTTGAAGCGGTTAAAAATGAAGATCAAAATGTCCTGAGGCATTAACCACTTGAAAAAAGAATTTCTATGTATTGGATTCCTATGTATTATAATGCAAACAAACAGGTTCTTAGGTATTCAAAAGGGCATGAATGCATTGATGACAGAAATGTTCATGAACTAGATTTTGATCTATTCGAGTGGAATTGGTGGAATTTTAATGAGATTTTAAGCATTTGAAAGTGCAGTAAGATGCTCAATAAATGGAGTGATGGTCAGTATCTGATGAAAATATGAACTTTTTTTTTTCTTCAAATAGTTTCAGATACGGGTGCTGGAAGCAGCTTAGCAGAGTTTAAATGTATGAACTGCACGAGCACTCAAGTCTCTGCTGAAACATGGGGTAAGATGATGATGTAGCTAGGGAAATGTATATGCTAATCCAGTCTTCCACTGATGACCAGAGTACATAGAAGTTGACTGTCGATTTGTTCGTAAGAACCATTTATCTAAATAGATTTTCACGTTATTTGTTTGCTCAAAATGAGTAAGTAGACTATCTGATCAAAGCTAATGGAGTGACATGTCTCAATGATAAACTCAACAAGTTGGGCATGTTTGGCATTCATGCACCTACTTGTAGAGTCTTTGAGGGTAGTTTACGAGTGTATACACTCCTGTAGTGGCGGACCCAGATATTTTTGTTTAGAGTGGTGACCTCCCTCAATAGACCATCTCACAGTTCCTCGCAAATCTTCTTTCCTTTTTCCTTTTTTCTTTTCATCAACAAATATGTCATTGAAATCATACTTAACTAATTACTTGCAATGAGTAGTTCTACCAAAATGTTTTTTTTTTTTTTTTATCAGTAATGATAAATCGTATTAAAAGAGAAAGCCAGATGGTGTGCTTTGTAACGATAAATTTTAGTTCTACCAAAATGTTGTAAATGGGAGTAAGCCTATGTTTAATTTCTAATGTTCTGGATGCAGATGGTGTGCTTTCAATCACAACAACGAGTAAGAGTGTTCTTTTAATCCTCTTGTCACTTCATCTTTATCTCTTTTTTCCATTTGGCTTGGGCTTGTACATTATTCTATTAGTTCATAAGAAGTTAAAGTATTCTTTAAGCAACTTATGAATAAAGAGACCCGAGTCTGATGCATCTAGAGTGCCCTTTACTGGCTGGTATCTAGGATCCACGTGTGATCTGGGACCACACGAGTGTTCTGTATAACATGAGTGTTCTATGTAATCACTAGGATGAGGAAATCCCTACAATGAAGGTATTGAACAGTTGTACAAGAGTGGTATACTTTCTATAATGAGAGAATCCAAAGGCTATAAAGGGCAGTGTCAATCACCTTTGATGGGCACTCAAAATTTCTGGCAATTCCCAACATCAAAACGTCAGATGTCTAGGAGCATGCTCCCCTTGTCATATGGCCTCTCACTCAATGTTTTTCTCATGTTTGCCCATGTGGTTTTATATCAGGCATTTGTGACAATGAAATTCATCATTACTCTCTAAGTTTTAAAGAAACAATTGCTACAAGAAGGCTGTCAAGGCTGCCTACGACACCCAAGAATGGAAGGAAATTTAGGCAAGTGTTTTACCATATTTTTCCTCTACACAACAACTTTCATTGAAAATTGCATGTTTTTCTCAGCCTATCAAGTCTTCAACTTACTACTATATTCTTTTCAGTGGTTCTGAAGTGTCTTTCACTACACAAGAGAACATTGATGATTTTGTGGTCTGGATCACTCAGTTGTGTCAAAAGGTTTGACATTTATCCATAGCTTTCTCTAGCTTCTTCCTTGTATAATCTCTCCAATAGCTCCAGGGGAGGTGGATTGGAGGGTCATGAGCTCAACCAACTGATGTTCTACAAATCAAACTTGGGTGTGATTCGGTCACCCTCCAATTGAGCCGTATATGCTGAGTCCAATGCAAAACCCTTCAACCGAGTTGGACTAGTCGCACAAAAAAAATCTCAATACTACTTAGTTTAGTCGCACCCAACCACCCCTTTGTCCTGGTCATAAAATTGCAATTTATAAGTCGGTGTGAATGGGACTCGGCTGATACCATATGAATATGCGGTTTTTTTAGTTGGGTGCGTTGTCTTTAGCAGCTGATTTAGCAATTGCCACCATCATCTGGGTCATCGGATGATCAGGCATTCTGAAAATGACCATCAAGGCTTTGCTCATGTGAATGAAAGAATTGAAAAAAAAAAAACATTTATTTTGTGAATAATATGATAAATGCATGTGATTTACAGCTTTCTCTTCTTGTTTGCAGATAAGCATCTTAAAAATTCCTGTAAGTTCATATTCCACTGTTCCCTTCAAGTTCCTTTTTGTGTAACTAATATTAAATTTCATACCCATGATATTAACTTCATGTGGTTCTGTTTCACTTGCCTGTTTGATATATGAAGCAAATATTGTAGCTGCTGACATTGTTATTATTTACTAAAATACCCATAACCTTTGAACGAAAGAAGATACGTACAAAGAAAAAAGATATAATATATATGTGTATTGAAAAAAAAAAGCATTCTACTCCATGTAGAAGAAGTTTGTCAAGTTAGAGTTCCTGCTGTCTTGTCAAAGTTCTCTTGATGTTGGGGAAAGTGCATCCCTGATAGTATGCATAAGCATAATTACTATGGGTCATTTGTCTTTTTGTGTGTGGGTTATGAAAATGGGATTTACATATGTATAATTTGCATGTGAATTTTACATATGTCCAATTTACACGTGAAACACATTACCAAGTTTGTTTGGAAGTACCATTTTCACATGAGTATTATGTTGAACGGTTTGTATTACATATGTAAAATTTTAATTCATCTCAAAATCTATGAAGATTTAAGAAATGAAACCAAAAGTTTTGGAGTTTAATTAGTCAACAAAAATTTGAATGGTTTGGATGACAAATTTGGGGCCCACAGGAGTCACAAAAAATAAAGGGCAGATGATTGGGTTTGAAGCTATGACCTGTCTTGGACGGAAATTGTACTTGCACTTCTCTGGCCAAGTGGTTTGAAAACATTTAACACCTTTTCAATTGTGGAAATTTCATACGAAAGTGGACCCATTTACACATCTCATTTGCTCATAATGTATAAATGAGGGCAAACAAACGTGCGTCTGTGTAAATTGTTTTTTTTTTTTTTTTTTTGAATAGTAGTATGTGTAAATGTCTCATGTGTAATGTTTACTATGTAAATGGGTGCAAACAAATGACCCCTAAGGGGCAAAGGTTATTAGAATTAGCTATTAGTAGCTCATTGACATTTGCACTACTGGTAACAAACTCGTAGAGAATCTTTTAGTAGAGTTTTGGGCTGCTGAATAATTGAGTTTGGGACTTGTCTAATTTCTTTTTTGTTCTGATTATACAATTATTCTGTCTGGATACTTCAATTCACTAGTTTTATTTCTTGTGGCTCACAGATGGTTGCAATTGAATTGCTGGTTGAACAGATGAATGGTCCTGGGTCCAGATGTGACCATCTTCTTCTAGCAAAGGATGGAATTCTTCTACCCCTTTCAATGCCAAGTATTGAACGCCTAGCTTCTGGCCTTGAAGATTATGTTCTCAAGCATGGAAATGCGGTAGATAAAGAGTGTCAGGAGTGTTTCTCTAGTCGGTAAGCATATAGAACTGCATGTGATCACAATTGTTAACTTTGCAGTTCAATTGTATCAATTATTTGATTTTACTAGATTAGTTGATTATACTCAACTTAGGCACTGGCATGTATGATGGTGTTAGACTACATAAATAAGCATTCAGATATTTAGGTAAATGAACACAGTTATCTGCTTAAATATAAAAATGCATTTCAAGATCTCTCTATTTATTTTCATGAACTCCCACTTTCAAGACAAAATTAAAGACCATGAAAGTTCAAGATTTATACAGTGCATTCAGAAGTGAACAGGCCATAAAATAGGATCTTTATGCCAACACCTACAGCACACTTAACACCCCCTCAGGCTGTGAATCATAGATGTCAATCATGCCTACAAAATATTATGCATTTGATTTTTTGGTAGGACTTTTGCAAATATACCTTGTTCGACTTATGGATGTACTGTGACATGGATAGCTTGGCACAGATGGCCAGATCTTTTTTTAAGTTTTATTTTTTGTGATATGCATTTTTTGCTATCCTATCTCGCTCCTGTTTATCAGCATTATTGTCCAATACTAAGATTTAGTAATGAAATCTCAAAGCCATTGTGAGGGTTAGCAGATTATCCGAAATTTCTGCCTCCATAGCCAGAGCATGATATTAGAGCAGGTTGCGTGAACTTGCATTTCTCTTGGCCAATAAAACCTTGATCCTTTCTCTTCTGTTCTTTTGATCATGGGACCTTGCCACAAGGTGGGGATTCTTGTGTAATGAAGGTAGCTCACACGAATTCCCATATATATTATATTAATAAAACACATGAGTGACAACTATGCCCTTGCACGATTAATTTGCAAGTATAAAATATCTAAATGCCAAATTTTACCAAATTGGCACCATCACATCAATATTTTTAAATACTCCACCTCAAGATTGGGAAAAAAGTACCCATTCCCAGCTTGCTATTCAAGTTGGTGATGCGGATGGCTTTTTTTTTTTTACTTGACTTGACTTGTATGATTTGTATCATGAATCGTACAATTTCGAATTTTGATAAAGTTGCTTTTCCATGTTGGTGTATCTCACCAAGAGGAAAACATGGGTTTGTTTGTGTTTTAGGTTTTATTTACTACATTGTTAATTTCATTGTGGCACATCCTGCATGTATTGAATAAGACAACTTGTAGCAATTGCTAGATCAAGTACCTTCTATTTTCTTTATGCGGTAAATGTTGTTGATGTTAAAATTTGTGTGCTATTTCCACTTTGAAGTGAACAATTAAAGGTCGGAAGAGGTGTAGCATGCAGTGGGCAAAGTGTCAAAACTACAGTACAGATGGCGGAAGCCGTGATTGTAATAACAGAAGTACCTGAGTCATCAAATTTTTCCTGCTTGAGGGCATGCAGTAAAATGACAGAGGTTAGATTCACTTGATCAATATTTATTCTGCTACTAATTTTTTGACATTTTCCTCTACATAGTCCATTGGTGCTCGCTCATTTGGTTCTTTCAGGGCCCACTAAGAAAAGCTAATGATTTATAAGTAACTAGTTCATAAGAAGTAGTGAATATTCAAAGAAAATTCTGCACTCCTATTGCAATAGTCATGCCCACAAACGGGAGATGTTTATATTAGTCATGAGCTGCTTTGCACATTGTTATTTCCCTTGATGACTTGTGCAGAATCTGGTGTCTGTGAAAGCCTTATTTGTTGATATTGTTGCATATCGTTTCCAGATGTCATTTCTAGTTTGTCTGCTGGCGATGCAGATGGGTTGGTTAAATAAAATCAGGGCTGTTTCTATCTGTGCTCAAGTCAGTGAGATGGGTTTTTGCGAACAAATATAGGAAACCCTGGCTTATGTTGTAACTTCTGAAACATAAGAGCTATCAAGGAAGTGAGCAGCTATCTGATCCAGTATTTTCTTGTCAGTTGATCTGCTGATGTAGCGACTATGGCCAAATGAGTTGTTGAAAATGCAATTTTAGAAAAAAACTATAAGCCATCTGGTTTCATAATTGGAGATATAAAAAATTTAGTTCTTTGTTTTATATATCATCATCATCATCATCAAAGCCTTGTCCCAACTATGTTTTATATATATGTACCGACCCTTATATATATATATATATATAGAGAGAGAGAGAGAGAGAGAGAGAGAGAGAGAGATATGAGCTGTTATGATATATATTGCTGCTAATATTCTCAGTTCCTCCCCCAAATCAAGTGCCTTTGAAATATCACCAAAGTTATTTTTATATAGTTTATGATGTAAGATACCATATGCCAACCCAAAAGCTTAAGCTCATAGGTGGAAGGCCCAAATAGGTATATATGAAGCCTTGCCAAAGGCTTTACTTAGGTGATGTCGGACGTGAGGCTTTACTTTACCAACACTCCCCCTCACGTGCAGGCCCAATAGATTTCATGGACATGCCTTCCACGTGGGCTACACAAGAACCATGGGATCGAAATCCGCTTTGATACCATGTAAGATACCATATGCCAACCCAAAAGTTTAAGTTCATAGGTGGAAGGCCCAAACAGGTATATATGAAGCATTGCCAAAGGATTTACTTAGGCAATGTGGGATGTGGGGCTTGGCTTTACCAACATATGATATGTTGGTAAAGCCTACAGCCTAAGCAACAATTTATTACCGACCTATTTCACCTCTTGACAAATGGGCATTATTTCCACAACCATAAAGTTCCTCTCATGTCTGTAGATCAGAGCACAATCTGTTGTTGGACAAGCCCAGAAATTCACAAAAGTATTATTTCAATGTTACAATATTGTAATGTTTTCATAATTAGATGCATTCTAAGTTCCCAAGGCAGAAATGTTGTTCGTTACTTCCAAATCATGCAATTTTTGGTCTTACACACTCACCTGATTTATTCTTATTCCACTGGGGCACTGGACAATTCAAGCAGTTGAAATATTTCCCTAAAACTGGATGTCAAATCTTCCCCTTTCAAGATTTTTGTTGCATTTGAGTGAAGGAACCAAGAAAGCTCAAAGAGAATGAAAATGTCTTCAGCTCGTATGAACTAATGAATTCCCATTCTAACACTGAAAGATCAACACATCATCCACATAATGGGGTCAATAAAGTAAACCAAATAATTTAAGAAACCATATATAACTTGATCTGCTTGGTAATCTAGATTTAAAACCAACCCAATTATCATAAAATTGGATTCCAATATATTCAATGGCTGTAGTTAGATATTATTTTGCATAGCTTACTTTTGTGCTCTTTTGCCATTCTAGAAGTGGCATACAAGCACACCAATCTATACTGTTTTTTTAATGGTACCAATCTCTACTGTTCTATAGATGTTATTGCCAATTTAGCACCAGGAAATGGCCATTTGATTCTACTCATTTAATCTGGATTTAAATACTATTGTTTACCTTCCTTTGATGTTGACAATTTGAATGGTGATGAAAGTCATTTAGTATCAGTTTCATGATAGCGTCATTGAAAATGAGGCCCAAAATTTGGACAATTGGATTAGCATGCCCGAATTCCAAATTCATGATAGCAGAGCACAATGCTTTACTTGTAGAATATGTGCACTAAGGATAACTTAAACAACAGATTGCCTAAAACCATTCTACTGAACCATGTAAAGGATATGAGACAAAATTCTCATGCACCCAATTTACCTTGATTATTTAATATGCAAAAGAGCAAGTTGATATGTTATATTACTGAGAGAGGGAAGAGGGAACTAGGACGAAGGGCTAAAGTTATGGACAAGGAAAACATCGGGATAATGTTTTCGCAAAAGGAAATCGCATAACAAGGGTAAGGCTGAGTGTGTACAATGCTGACTTCAAGCAATAGCTTAGAATACTACAGATGGTGCATAGCAGAGCCAAATCACGACAATATAGTTTCTCCTGATCAAGTTACAAGATATATGATTAAAAAAGTCTTTAACAAAAAAGACCTAAACAAGTAAGTCAGCCGTCATATGTGGCGTTTACAAATAGAGACTTGGAATACTACAGATGGTGTATGGCAAAACCAAATCACGGCAATATCATTTCTCCTGATCAATCATGTCTCCTGATCATGTTTCAAGAAACATGATTAGAAAAGTTTTTTTAATTGTTTGTGAAGATTCATTGATGTAATAAAAAGAACCTAAACAAGTAATTCAGCTGCCATGAATGTGGCGTTTACAGATAGACATATTCAATTAACTAATACAATTTCTCTTAATATTTTTGGATGATCCACTACTTTGCTCAGGTTAAGTCGATTCTCTTTCCAGCTTAAGAATCCCAAAAGTAATTTTTTTTTATGAATTTTTTATGAGATAATTTAGACCTAACAAATAACTATTTTGCAGGTTTTGTATTTCCAAGATTTCTCTCCTTGTTCAATCCCCCAATTGTCTTTGAATGCACTGGCAAGCATTGACTGGCAAAGTTATGGTTTGACACTGATTTCCAATGCTGAGGATGAAGATGGCTGCACAATACTTGAATGGGAAAATCTATCACCATTTACGTGTATTCATATTGTTCTCCACAGTTATCACAAAGAATATCCTCCCAGTATAATAATGAAGACCAATAATGTACTGATGGCCCAGCAAATGTTTAGTTTTAAGTTTCCAAGTCTGCATTTCTATGAAGACCCAGATCTTTGATTGGATTGGTCCCATGCTATATGGGTGTGCTTCCAAATTTTCCCCAATTTGGCGACCCTAATCTTTCAATAATTGCATTTAGATAAGTGATTAAAAAAATCATAGCTTCATAGAGGAAGGACCAAATACCGAAGGAAAGAAATTCTTTCATCCAAGCTGTAGGAATCAATAGGAAGATCAATCTCTTATGATGCATACATATGGATTGGTTATTACTAAAGTGAACAGATCTGCCATTTCTTGAATTTTTCTTTATTCAAAACAATCTTTTCCATCCTAGGTTGGTTAAAAAATGGAGTTCTATTGAAGAATGAAGTATCTATTGAAAAAGTTGGTGTCCATTCTTTCCTTCAAAGCTATACATATTCGGAATTGTTGAAATATGATAAACTGAGATGGTGTTTCGTTTATATGTGATTGTTTATTTTCAACTTTTTTTTTATTTTTATCAATTGATAGGAAAAAATACACATTGTGTCATTTGTTCAATGCTTTCTGACACCAAGTTGACCTCTTACTAGGAATTGAATCCATATATTGACCATCTATCTGAATAGAAGGAATGAATTGATCCTCTCTCTCTCCACACACACACGCACAGAGTATGTATGTGTGGGAGGAAGCCCTAACCATCCGGTTCCGTCCTCAAAAGTGCAAAATATGTTCCAGAACCCCCACCATATTATTAGTTTCAATTTCAAAATATCTAATGATGTGTTTAGGTCTCTAAACATAAGGCAATTATTTTTTACTAAATTAGCACAGAGACCCAGAAAGAAGAAAGGGGAGAGGTTTCCATTCAGTTTTAACTTTTCCCTTTTTGGATTCTCCTTGTGCAAATCACAAGAAATTTACATAATTTCTATATGAGGAATCCACAGTGATATCCATCTTATCATGTTTGGTGATTCGCTAATTTGTTTCTTCAAATTTGGTAGGTTTTTTGGAACAACCCCCTTCTGTTTTGGAGCCTAAATGATTGCCAGTTCATGGGTTGCATATAAGCTCTTGGAAAGCTGCACTTATTGAGACCCTGGAAACTACTGTGTCCATGCTGTTACTGCAAATTATCATTTGGGGCCTATGGTGCAGGTTCAGAATAACTTAAGGACTATTGGCATTTTGAAGAATCAACCTGTACTATCAGTTATAATAATTTTGGGTCCATGAGTTTCACACATGCTTTTCATTTCTGACAAACTGACTATATTTTCAGCATTTTAATTTGATCGTACATTCTTAACATGTCAATAAGGTCTTGACACCACAGATGCATAGAAGGACTCAATGTGATAGAAACCTTGTTAAGAAAGCAGTTAAGATCGCATTGGATGATTTGAAGGCAAAGTATACTGGACTTTTTCTTAGCTCACATGCTCTCAAGGTAATCTCTCTATCTCCCACACACACGCGCACACAAAGAGAGAGAGAGAGAGAGAGAGAGAGAGAGAGAGAGAGAGAGGATGTTTATACTGCATTTGAATGTTCCAGGATTTTAGGGCAGGCAGACTTCTTTCCTGCCTAAATCAAAATTATCTAACATTTCAAGTTAGATATAAAATGTCATGAATCTTGACTTGATGTAAAAATGATAGACGCCATGCTTCAACTGTTCTCCAGATTGCCCCATACTTACATTGAAATATGTAACAATCCACCCAAAAAAATCATGTTGAATTTGTGTTTGATTTTGGTTACATTCAAATATAAAGTTTAATTATCTTTGGCTATTTTCTGATTCTTATCCTTTTCAGTCATAACTGTTAGATACTTGTGTCCTCAGGCCATTTATCAAGTAAACTAAGGTATCTGAGGTAAGGAAAATCAGAAACTTCAATTTAACTCAATAAGACCAAAAGCTGGAAAGAAATATCAGATTCCTGAATTTGGGGATATAATTTTTATACTGCTTACATTTTGTTTATTTATTTATTTATTGTTGGAGTACTTCCAGATTTGTGTTGTTTCTTGGTGTTTTATTGTTTATCCCTGAGGTGTTTTGGTAGTTTGCTTTTTATTTTAGTTTTTCATTTTGTATGTTAACTTTCATCAATAATATAAAATATATCTGATGATTAGGGTTGTCTCATTCAGCACATATTTCTTCTGTTCTTCTCTTTTGCTTGTACGTGTTGACTTAAATGGTATCAGAGTGGAGCAGTCTTTGACGTGAAGGTCTCCCTCTTCTTTCCTTTCCTCTTCTCCTTGTCCTTCTTTCTTCCTTGTCCTTCTAGTAGCAGCCAGCAGCCAGCAATCCTGCACTGGTTTGGTGACGGTTAGGTCCATGATGGTGTATTGGATGAAGGACATGTAATTTCTCTTGCCAAAGACCTTTTGGAGCGTTATGATGGCGCCAAGGAGGACTGCAAGGACTGAATCAAGCATTGATAGAGTTAGATCAAAGAATGTGTCAAACAGTTTATTAATTTTAGTGAAATACAAGGCTAGGGACTGTTTTCATGAAACAGAGTGCAACTGGGGGTTGTGCATAAATAGAAGAATTCTGTACTCATAAAAACAGAAGCTATGCTGCCTGTTTGGGCTGAGATTTCTCAGCCTTATTGGGGCCTAGATCAGAGCCAAACTAATACCACTTTTGCAAAATCAGGCCAGTTTGGTTTTCTAGAAACTGTGAGTGTGTCAGCTGGTATGGAAGCCACAGCTTCTGTGAACAGTCGAAATCAGCACCTTTGACAGTTGTGTTAGATCCTATCTACGTTGATGTTTGTCCTGCTCCTTTTTTTTTTTTTTTTTGCATCGATGCATTTATACAGTGTGGTCCTCGCGAACACCCCAATGTCAGTAACTTTGCTACTACACAGCTGTCTATGATCCTTATTCTGTACTCTCATTGCCATCACTGCCAGTGCTAAATTCTATATAACATCAACATTGACAGTGGCGTCCACCTTTTATTATTTCCTGCTATTGACTTGCCATTCATTTTAATATTGCACCTTTGTGTCTTCAGATTCGGGGTTATGCCCCTGATCTTTCAAGAGCAATTGCTGGTCTTATATTGTCATCCAATGATAAGGACTTCCAAGGTGAATGTGCTTCTCTTCTTGGGCTTCAACCTGTGGACATCAATGGAGAAGGGATAGTCGATTCTTGTATCAAAGAGAAAATTATCGGCGTCATCGAGATGAATGATATAAAGCCAAAGTACGTGAAGGAGTATGCACCGCACCTCTTTGAAGACAACAGCATCCAAAAAGAAGAAAGCCAAGATGCAGAAGATGAAGGTGAAGATATTTTGGATCTATAAATCTTTGTGTATCATCACAGTTTTGTAGAATGAGACTTCTTTTAGCAGGAGCCCAAAACACTGTCATGCCATGTACATCTCCATGCATTTACAGTTCTTGACATGAATCTTATCAGCAGTAGGTTGTCATGAGGAAGTTGAACACATTGGATGGCACTAGTAAATGTATGGTTGGTACAGGAGCGAAAGTGGGGAACTGCATCAAACATGCTGTTGGCATCAAGAACTTGTATTGGGCCATCATGTATTGGTTGTGGATATCATCGGGGCAGTTGATGGGCTGCCTATCTTTAAGCCCTACAAAAGTTGGCCCGAGTAGAAAACCGTTGGAATGGGCCTGCACCCACCCATTAAGAGACTGTGTGCTGTGCTGGGTTTCAGATGAGATTTTAGGCCTGTTGGATGGGTGCCACTGGAATTTGGTTGCAGGTAGCAAGCAAACAGATCAGGCCCTTGTAGCACGTAGAACTGATTGTATCATATATGGGCTTGGATTGATGTCTTACTTCAAATCTTCACGTGGATTTGGGCCTGTGTCTAGCTAGGGTGGATGACGGCCTTGGCGTGGCTGGTTGGCTTTGCCTGTAAAGACTCAGCATGGTCTGTTCCTGTACAGCCTCAATCTTCATGAACAATGCCTCCATTTAATTCAATGGGGACAATCCTGGTGGGCCAGATCTATCCTTAACATTAGCGGCCAGCTTCTGCTTGCTTTGGCATCCATGGCCCATTGACGGTCCTCATCTCAGCGTTCAAATAAACAAACCCTCATTGTTGCATGCATGGCGATAGATATCCATCTATCTAGCATTTGCTACAGTCGTCCCAAAACAGGGTTGCAAATATAATTTATACCTAGCTACTATTTCTTTTCCATTTTAGCTCCGAATTCTGGTTCTTCACCTGAAACACATGCAAACATGAAATTAACATAATTAAACTCATCAGACATTATAACGAAGTCTTCATTGAGGGGCCGAAAATGTATATTTTAGGCTCTCATCACCTACCCTGCCATGCAACATTTATAAGTTGTCTTAAGTAAATAAGATATGTTTATGATTGGGCTTTGTTCAGTGATTGGATTGATGAAATTGTAGTTACTTAAAGATGAGTTCAATGCAATTCTAATTATCTTGAGGATTATTCAGAAATAAAGACAAGGAAGGAGTCCTATCCTACTCGAAAGGGTCGTTATTGAAATCCTTGCATTTGCAACATCTAAAACTAATTGCAGAGAGCAAAAGGAAGAGCATTTTCAATAGTGTTTTACTTTGTGCACTTCAGATTTTTGCAATTTTATACATCCCCCACTTCATAGAAAGAGTAAAGATTTGAGCTAATATTCTCATTTCCATGGAAATCTTTTTACATAGGAGGTTTAGGACCACTTTTTCATGCCCACACGCAACGAGTATTCGTGGAGCAAGGAATAAGAACCAACAAACAAGTCTTGTGTAAGACTACACCTTTTTTAAACAAACCTAAAGATTTTCAGAAAAAAGTTGCAAATACAGATATTATAAAAATTAGACTTGTGACTTTTCTCTACAGTAAATGTAAGCTCTTGTCCCCTCCATCAATGCACAAGTCAATTGCATTTGGTCACTTAGATAGAATTCCATTATCCACTTTTATTTTTTCCATTTCCATGTACCCCATTTTTGTAATCCAAGACCTTAGGTTATTGTCTCAAATCTTAATTTGTAGACTTCGACTAAATTTGCAAAAAATGTAAAAAAAAAAAAAAAAAAATGTCAATATAAAGGTATAGTTTTCTGCACTTTCTGCACTTTTACATGTTAAAAAATATATTTTAGAGAAGGTTGAAATTTTATGGACCACATTTTTGTAAATTCTCTAATTAATTTTAGTGGGAATAGCTAATCGATATTCATGAGGTTTTTTTTTTTTTTTATATATAACTCATTGTATCTCTCATCCAATTCAATCATGGGGCCTTTACCCTGAGCTTGAGGGAGACTTAATTGATTTTAGTGGGAATAGCTAATTGATATTCATGAGGTTTTTTTATATATAACTCATGGTATCTCTTACTCAATTCAATCACGGAGCCTTTGGTCCTGAGCCTGAGGGAGACTCATTTTGAAAGAGCTAATCCCAAGCCCTCCTATTCACATGCATAAGTAGAACTATGAAACACAAGCCCTCTCCACTTCCTCAGGCGAAAAGTCTTTGGCCAACTAAGTTACCATTAGATATTCATAAGATTATTACCATACGTATAAAAGAAATCTAATCAAACAATTAATAACCCTAAAGACTAGCTCAATTGGCCTAGGATCCCGATTTTCATTCGGAGATTGTAGGTTCGAAAACTGTACTATCACACTGGGCTAATGGAAAATTTACCTGACTTCTCTATATGCCCAAAGATTTAAAACTCTCCGGTAGCTAAAATAAAATAATAAAAAAAATAAAATCATAATCAAATATGATCCTAAGCTAATATATTATAAATTCATTATAATCTAATTTCATCCTTGGGCGAAATCCAACCTTCTCTAAAAATTTTACCGCATGCATAGAAGGCAAAGGAACCTGCATCGCATGCAAAGTCGATCCAAAGAGTGCCCGAGAAGACACCAAAATAGCCATCTGTTCTGACGGCCATCAGTCTAGTGGGAAAAAAGACCCATCTGTTCATTCTACACGAACTGAGACCTGGATCTTGAGAAATTGCATTTCTTCTGGCAAGTCCTAGACGAACTGAGAGCTGGATCTTGTTCTGGGCATTCTCGGGTCTGTAATTCCTTCACTTTATACCCACTGGATTTGAAGAGTTCTTTCTTTCGGAGCGTGTAAGTTTAGATGGTTGGGTGGGTTTCAGATTTCTGATTTTGGGTTATGATGTATTTTTGTTCTATTGTGGTGGGGGTGATCTTAGTCACTTTAATTCTTCTTCTTCTTCTTCTTCGTTAATTTTGCTTCCTGATTTGTGGGGTGGCGTATGTTGGCATTTTTCACAGCTAAAAATTAGTTGCATGATTTTGTTCATTTAGAAAGTTGGGATCTTTCTTTCATGGCTTGTGATGGGTTCTGTGATTTATAGTTCAGTGCATCATTGTTTGTTTTTGGTGATTTTTTCTTGGACTAAGTCTTGCTATTTTAAGATTTTAGATTTTTTTTTATCTGTATATTTGGATCTGGTTTGGGTTTTAAAGTTTGACATCCTTGAAAAATTTGTGAAATGGTTTGCTTCATCTAAAAGCTTGTATTTTTGGATTTCCCATCTTTCTTGGAAAATGATATTTGAACTCATTGTTTTTTTTTTTTGGATACACACAATCTCTCGTTCAACTTTCTCTATTTTAGAATTGTGAGTATAAAAGTCAGAAATAGCATGTATAATTTTTTTGGGCTTATTTTTAATCTTCCATTTTGTGGGTAATCAGAGTTTTATTTTTTTTTCTATTTTTTTTTTATTGATGTAGGAGTTTGTTTGTTTGTTTTTTTTGTTTTTGTTTTTCCCTTAGTAGCTTAGTTGAAAGCTATGGTGAAGGACACTGAATATTATGACATTTTGGGCGTCAGTTATGATGCATCTGCAGCTGAGATAAAAAAGGCTTACTACGTCAAGGTAACATAATCCCCTTACCTTTGCTTTTTGGTGATCGGCACTTTTGACTTTGCTTGTTGGATAATTGAGTTTGGTTGGAAGTTGGATACCTTTGCTTGTTTAGACGGCTTGTTCATGTGTAAAAATTGTTGCTAACAGATACTCAGAAAGGAAGATGAAACAAAGTAGAGATCTTTGGGGATAGTTTTTTGTGAAATTTATGGATTTTTTCATATCATGGAAACGGGCTGGGTGTTGGGTCTACGTGCTGGAACCTGGTTGGTTCCGAAACCGGACCCATTAAGGCCATGAGTCTAGAAACAGATTCCGGAACTGGATCCGTTTAATAAACGAAACCAAAAATAGGACCCAAACTTGGTTTTTCATGGGTCGGAACTGTTGGGTAGTCGGATAATTGGGTATCCATTTGCATCCCTACTAAATGCTATATCCTTCATAGATTTACCACATTCACCTCAACATTCTCATCTCTGCTACACTAATTTTGTGTCTGTGTTGTTTCTTAATTGGCTAGTATTCTTCTTCATAATGGAGAAACCTTCTTCATATGTGTTGCTTCTGTATTGTAGAAAATTTTCATCATCATCATCAAAGCTTTGTCCCAACTGTGTTAGGGTCAACTGCATGAATTCTGTTTCTCCATTCTTATCTGTCCTAAGCCAAATCTTTAGATGGGTTGCACTTCTTCAGATTTATTATTACTACTTCCATCCACGTCTTCTTTGGTGTACTCCTTCCCCTTGGTGGGCCATCAACATGCATAGCAAAATTTTTTCTCACTATGTCTGTTGTTGGGTTGCGTTGGACATGTCCAAACCATTTTTGTTGTGTTTGTCTTATTTTATCATTTATTGGTGCTACCCCTAAATGCTTTTGAAAGCACTCATTTATTATTTTATCCTTCCTATTTTTATCATACATCCACCACAACATTCTCATCTTTGCTATACTCATTTTGTCCATGTGTTGCTCATTGATTGGCCAACATTCTTATCTCTACTACACTCAACTTCGTTAGTTTTTACTGCCAGTCCCAAGCTCATATATAAAAGGATGGTTGCATAAGGTAGGTTGACAACTAGCTTAAAATTTTGTCACAATTCAAACTGGAGAAACCTTTATAAAGGAAAAGTGATAGTTTATAAAAGAGAAGAGGAACTTTCCCTCATAAAAGTGTTCTTGCTCTTGTTTTTCCTGGGAGTTCTCCCATTTGAATTTTGAGGAGAAAAGGGAGGTTTATTGAACCCACATTCCCATTTTAGAGATGGATGCCAAATGGCAGAAATGTCTGTTGTCTAGTAGAAGAAGAGATCTTCCACTGTTATACCGTCATCACTCAGCCCATTGGTTTGGATAGGAGTTCCTATGCAACTCATATTAGGGTTTCCGCCACCTAAAACCATGTGATCTTCAGCATCTGAAGTTATGTTGTCAAAGGGGTAAACCCCAGATCATCCCTTCCCCCTCCGCCTCCCCCTCCGGATGTGCGTGTGCACTCAGGCATCCCCCATCATATTCAGACACATTTTCTGTTATTAAAAAAAATGTATTTAGACACATTTTTGTTGGATTCTGTGCATCAATTGCTTTATCTGTTTTCACAGTTTTTGGCACTTGTTAGTCTATGAATATTTTGGCAGGAATAGTTGTCACCTGCTAATAACAAAACATTGCTTGTTTATTGTAGATTCAGAAGTCTGTTTAACATTTTCAAGTTCAACAGATACATTCACTTCCCTAAATTACCAGCATTTCATGACATCTTTTCAGTTGTTACTTGGATTGCATTTTGCAGGCAAGGCTGGTTCATCCTGATAAAAATCCCGGAGATCCCCAGTCAGCTCATAAATTTCAGGTATTAATTTGATATACTTGAGAGTCGTCTGCCTGAGTTTTGTATGCTTTGTTAATGTGGATGTCTATATTTATGCAAGTGACTTATGCTGCTGTTGCCATCTCGTTCGTGTTTTAGAAATTAGTGATGTTCTTCCCAGATTATTTATATCCTGAATCTCCTGCATTCCATTATGTTGGATGAATGGCTCCATTAGGTTTGGACCCTTTTCACATATTTTGTATATTTATTGATGTTTGTTATTTATGTATTTTAATTAAGTGTATAAGGTAATATTATCCTTTTGTATTTTTATTTTGTATTTTTTTTTCTATGAACAGGAGCAAACTCGTGTATGGGTCAGTTTTTTTTCCCCTCCAAATGATAAGGATTAGTAATTTTCTGTCCTCCTCGGATGTGGTGACATGGTATCGGAGCACATCCTCTGATATTTGCACACTCACGTGCCTCCAGCCAAATCTTTCCCCCTTCATTTCTTTTTATACCTCTTATTCTCTTTCATTCCTTCCTCATCTTTCCTCTCTTTGTTTTCCTCCATCAGTCATGTGCGTCAGCAGGGTAGTACTTTTCAGCCGACTGCACTAATCATAGGCACGGTCAACTGCACTATCTCATTCAGTACAGTTAAGAAGTGATGGAGCTTTCCTTGTTTCCATTTTGTGAGAATCCCTCCATGTCAGGTGTGCTGTGCACCATCTTGTTCAGAGGCAGGTAATTTGCAGTGTTCAGTTTGGTGTTGGGCTGTTGTTTTCCCAAGTTTAAGATAATGGGAAGTATTTTAGCGGGAGATTGTTCAGTTGATTGATTCGACATAATACGTTTGTTTGAAGATGCTTGCTGCCCCTTATTTGGAGGATTGGTTGATTCTTTTTGGTGCCATCATCTGATTTCTGTTGAAGTTTTCACTTTGTTGTAGAGGACAAGAGTCAGTTAGAAGTTCTTCATTGTTAGTTGAAGAGGCTTGTACAGTTTGCTAACCTTTGCCTGATTTCAGTAATGGCCTGTTTGTTTGCATTAAAATACATAGGAATTAAATACATAGAATTTATGCCATAAGTAGTTAAAAACGAAGACCATAGGTCAATTTCCAAAAATGACCATTGAATAATTGTTCCTTCTGTGGAAATAGAATCAAAGGAAGATGAGAAATTTATAACCGGCTATCACCTTATTTATTCATTTCCTACCTTCCTTTGATCCTATTTTCATAAAAGGAAAGGTTATTTGATGTTCAGTTTTTAAAATTCACCATTGGTCTTCATTTTTAACTACTTATGGCATAAATCATATGTATTCTGATGCAAATTAGTCTTATGCTTTTCTTTTTCCTGGTTATTAAGGTCCCTTGAATAATCAGTTGTAATGGCTGATTTTGCTATCATCCGGGATTGTATCTCTGATAATGTTAATGGCAAGAGTATATTGCTCCAGTAATGAAAAACCCTAACATTAGTACCATAACTCACAAGTGTATCATTGGGCACACTGACTTGCCATGACCAGTTACTTACATTCAGTGGTTGAAGCTGTTTGGATGCATCTAGGTGGCAGCTTTATGTTAAGATATGCTGATGGTAGCATCAAGTAATCTAAGCTAGACGATCCCAAACATGCAGAATGGGAAGGATCTAGTTTGTTGATTATGGCATGGATCCTTACCTCCATGGAATCACGAGTTAAGGGTTGTGTTTCTTGCCTATGGTGAAGTTTCGGATATGTGCCATTTTATATTTAGAGAAAAATAACGTGACTCACATTTTATGAGATTATACAAGAGATTGTGAACCATAAGCAGGGTGAAAATTCTCTGGCTGAATATTTTTTGAAGTTGAGGACTTTATTCACAAGATCTGGCTTGTCTGATTTCTTCTACAAAAGGATGCCAAGGAATATAAGAAAGGAGTTTGAAGTTGACCAAACTTTTGATTTCCTAGATGGATTGGATGAGATAAAAATATTGAGCTCACATTTATGAGTTAAAAACAAGAGATTGTGATCGAAGATGAGTTGTGTGATCAAATTTCTTGTTGATATAATATTCAAGTTTAGTGATTGTTTTTTTCAAACTTGAAAAATCTTATAAGTTAAAGATGTGACAGAGTTGAATCAAGTTACATGTAATCCAGGTTTTCTTCCGGCATGTAACTAAGAAAAAGAAATGAGAAAATAGATATCTTGGTAATTTCTTAAAAAAAATAAAAATAAGGATCATCTATTCCGGATGATTTTTCCCTAAAGATGTACCAAGTGTATTTGAGTTACCCATCTCTCATGTATTTTTTCATGTGTATTTCTCTTTTTTTAATGTCTTTGTTTGCATAATTTTTCTTATTTGTCACATTGTCACTGAATTTTTGTTTACAAGAACTGAACAATAAGCAAATTGAACACAATGGAGTTTTCAATGTACATATCTGATTTTATGTGTACACGAAGGTGCTTGGTGAGGCTTACCAAGTTCTAAGCGATCCTGTGAAGCGCGAAGCGTATGACAAGAATGGAAAGGAAGGCTTACCCCAGTAAGTCCACACAAACTTCTTAGAATTTGTTAAATCTTAGTAGATATGTATCCTTTCACCTCAAAAATTCTTCCCTATTTCAATAAAATGTTAGCAATTAAGAAAATAAGTTACCTTTTCCTGTAGGACATATTCATGCTAGCACAGAGTATTTTTTAGGGTTTTGACATATCAGTCCTCCTTAAACCTGGTTTTCCCAATTTCATGACCGAGATTTAGATAATGTCGTCAACATTTTTTTTAAAAACTTTTTCAAGCCATATCTCATGATATTATGGGATAGTCCCATGATAACATGGGATTTATCAGTTTTTGTATTATACACTTTCTGCAACCAGGAAGCGAATTTGTTTTATACAGAACACAAAAAATGGCATTTTGTGAAAAGTAAATGCACATCTAACCACCATTTCTCAGGTTCTATCATTCGGAAATTCTTTTTCGTAAGATTCTGCATACAAGCCATGACATCATGGGACTGTCCCATGATATTATGGGATTTATCAGTTTCTGTGACACACATTGTTCCCATGATATCATTGGATCTGGGGCCAAAAGGTTAAAAAAAATGTTAAGTAGAGCCAAGCGACTCTGGTGACATTATCTGAATCTCGGTCTTGAAATTGGGTAAACCGGGTTTAAAGGAGACTAATATGTCCAAACTTCTATTTTTTATCTCATTATATTTGATAACCATAATCTCTTGGTTTTTAGTTTAATATACTAATATTTTGAGAAAAAGGCTACAAAAGAGACTAATAACCATGATCTTTCGATTTTTAGGTTAATATAGTAATATTTTGAGTAAAAAGGCTACAAAAGAGACTTCTGCAGTGATGTTACTGATTAGCACATATCCAATTTCAGGGATTCAATGGTGGATCCTGCTGCAGTATTCGGGATGCTTTTTGGGAATGAGTTTTTTGAAGACTATATTGGGCAGCTTGCCTTGGCTTCTATGGCATCTGTTGAAATTGAAGAAGAATCACAGGCCCCAGAAGTACGGAAGCTCAGAATTCAGGAGAAATTGAGGGTATTGTTCATTCATTAGTGAGTAAATTGGAAGTTCTTTCTTAACATTGTTGTTTCTATGGTTTTTTTTTTTTCTCGGGCGCTATTTTTACTATCAGCTCTGTAAGTTCAGTTTTAGAAGCTAGTTGGATATGTAAATGTCTAACCATATGAAGTAATGGTTGAATGTGCAATATTGATTATGACTTGTAATTTTTGGATCCTGTTCCATTAAAAACATACCTTTTGCTGTCCCTCCCTATTCTGTGTGTATGTGATCTATGGTCTGGCCATCCAGAATTGGAATGGGCCTCATCTCAATATTTTCTACTACATGATGCAATCCAATCGGAAATTTGGGGGCTGCAATACAATTTCACTGTTGTCCCTCTTTTCTACAGGATTCGATAGGTAGGTGTGGACACCGTAAAAGAGTAGAAATGTGTAAGTAACAGAAAAAATCAGCAATGACCAAGAAATGAGAACATAACCAGCTGCTTGTTTGAACACACAATCTTATGCACATTTGCTGACATGGTGTGGTGCGATGTAGTACCAATGGATAGTGGAGATATTCTACTTGGAAAACCCGTGAATGTACGTCAAGAATGGGACTCATGGGCGAGAATATACATACATGTTTATTCACGATGGAAAGCCCTCTACAGTCCTTCCGATGAAGCCGGAACCACCAAAGAACGGATCAAGGACACGTATTATAAAAGAATCACTTCAATTATGCTATGTCTACAAGAGGCAACACTAAGTAAAACTTGAGTTCGAGGTTGAACTCTTTTAAAAGTTGGGGAGAATGATGCGCTGTTGCAACAAGACTCATGGCCCATGTGTGAGACTTAAGAAAGTTTGGTGATTGTTTGGTTTTCTTATTTGTTTCTTATTTTATTTTCCCTTAATGAGTTGTAATTATGGATAGTTTTCTGATTTCTGTGGGGATCCTTATTTAGTTTCCTAGTTTGGTGATTGTTTGGTTTTCTAATTTGTTTAGGAGCCTTAGAAGGTTCACTTTCTTATTTACAGGAGCATTGTATTAGGTTACATGCAGTTTTGAAGTAAATAAGAATTTCTTATGGGTACTCTTTGTGAAAGTCACATTGGAGACATTGGTTTATGTGCTTCAGCACTTTTCGATGCAAACTCTTTGAGTTTGTGCCAACGTTGCTTTTTCTCAGTGAACTATTGTGTATTAAGCATTCAGTGACTGTTTGATGTTTTTTTCTTTTTCTTTCCCAGTAACATGAGCTGGCTATTTGAGCTAGATTGTTCGGACAAGACCCAGTTACTCTGATTCCTCAGTCCAGTCTGACCAACCTGATTTGTGTTGGTGACCTCCAGGAAACGGCAGAGAATGGATGCTTAGATTCAATCTGAGAGATTTGTTAGATATGTTAGTATCCTTTATGAAAAATATGGCCAACCACATCGATGGTCTAGAGAACCAAACCACTGTTCCTGTATGTAGTATGTACAGACAGTGGCGGACCAAGTGTTATCACGCGGGTGCAGTCGCACCTGCATGATTCTAGAAACCCCTTAGATAAGATATTAAAATATCCAATTTTATTATTTAACTTCTTCACTTGACCATATACCGCACCACCCAAATGAAAGTCCTGGGTCCACCATTGTGTAAAGAATAGGAGTGTCACAACAAATTGTAAATATTTTGTATGACATACCCTATAGTTCGTCTAAGACCTAATGCCAAACCTCATTTGATTGTGTAAACTTATGATTCTGGGCCTATCAACATGCATCAAGGATAACCCTTCTGTCAAAATGCAGGAGATGCAGAAGGAAAGGGAAAAAAGGCTTATTCAGATTCTGAAAGATAATCTTCAACCTTTTGTGGAGGGCCGAAAGGAGGAGTTTGTAACTTGGGCAAACAAAGAAGCCTCCCGGCTGTCACAAGCTGGTATTTAATTCACAAATTGCAGCAATAACTCGTGCTTCTTTATCTCAGTATCTTTTTTTGTTCTCTCTGATGTGAAAATCACTTAAATTGATTGATCTGTATTTTTTTAAATTTTATTTGCATTGCAAGTGATGTTATTTATGTGGTCATATGCTGGGTTTTATTGAGGGCACATCTGGGTTTTTACAAAGGAATTCAAAATGGTATGTCCAGATTTTTAGCATACCTATGAGTTTTCTGACACGCAGGCTGACAGCCCAGTCCCATGAGCCTGTGCTGCCCTGGCCCAATTAAGAGGCCTAGAAGGCCCTACCAAGTCTCGTATTTTCATAACTTATATTAAAGTTATGCCCTTTTAATGTCTCAAATGAGCACACATTCAGCAATGGTGTTGAGGCGATATAGCAACAGAAAGAAAGAATGTAGAAGATGATGTTAGCAGTGTAGATTAACACAAAAATAACAACTAATAAAGTAAGATAGTGATCTCAGTGTAAGACTTACTCGTTTGCATTTAGATAATATTGTATGTACATGAGTCTCTCCTTTTAGAGATAAATACTTGTGATTACTATAATTTATGACACATCTGAATCTTTTTTTTTTTTTGAATGGTAACACATCTGAATCTAATTGGATCTATTAGATCCCCATTTGTATTTTAGTCTGAATCCCTAGCTATTGTATACATCTCACTCTAAAGACAATGGTTTTCTAATGATGTACATAATTACAATCTCCAACACGAGCATAGATATCTATCATTTCTACTTTGGCACTAATCCTTTTCATGTTTTTCCCTGAGTGAAATTTCTTAAATATTTCTGGACCTGGTCATTTGATTTCACGTGCATAGTGGAGATGATTCCAGAGGCATCTCTTTCTTGAATGAGATGACTATTCGCTTGGATGTGCTTTGTGGCTTCTGAAAGACCAACTTGGAAGCAATATGGATGGTAGCTTTTTGTCTTGGTGCATGACCATTTATATAATCACATCTTCCATAAGTTGCTTTAGCCATATGAGTACACATTTACTATATGCCATGGCTAATTATTTTGCTTGCCAATTGACCCAGCGACAACTATTGTTTTTTTTTTTTTTTTCCATGTGAGTAGGTTGTCCCCAACAAATGTACACCAACAGTGCTTCAGTATTTCATGTCAGTATATCAGTGTTTGGAATGTGAAGCATAAACTATGGTTAATTTACTCATTTTGCACGTGTGGCTCGGCCCTAGGCTCAGTTTTTATGTGCATGAGTTTATGGGCTGTTTGAACCGCTAAATGTTCATAAAGGGCCAGAAAGCTACCCTGGCGTAGCATGGGCCTACATAAACCAGACTAATGGGATAAATTGAAGCCTCTCAGGTTGTGAAGACTGAAGATGAATTTAATTGGGCCTATTTTGGGTCTGATGAACAATGGGCTGAGCCTGTACAAGCTTCAGGGTAGCCTGACACAGTTGAAACTATACTGCACTGAACCTACTTTTAACTTCTTAACTCGCACTCCATTGGGAGTAAATTTCGGCCTTCATAAATTTTTCCCTTATGACTATTTTTGAGCTTATTTTCCATGTAACTTCCAGCTTTTGGTGAGGTGATGCTTCACACTATTGGGTATATCTACACAAGGCAAGCTGCAAGAGAACTTGGGAAAAATGTACTTTTCATGGGTGTGCCGTTCATAGCAGAGTGGGTACGAGACAAAGGTCATCATGTAAAATCACAAGTAACAGCTGCTTCAGGTGATTATCTATGTACCAAGGAAAATCTTTAGAAAAAAAAAAGAAAAGAACTTTGGTGTTACACTCTTTTCTATCAATCTGCCAGGAAGAATTGGTAAAATTATATTTTATTTTTCTGGTACTTTTGATATGATAGTACATATGCGTAGTGTAGTTCTCGTGGGGGTGTCAGGTTCAAACTTTGACACTTCTACATCTAGTTACATAGCTGCCTGAGGTCCTGTAATTGTGACCGTGGATTACATTTTTAGTTTCTTCAGGGGAAATGAATAGTACTGGTGTATCTTTTTCTTGTTCTCAGTTTTTACTGCATCTTTGTTCAACGCTTTAAAAAGTTAAGCTGACGTGTTGCTTTTTTCTTTGTAAATCTATAGGTGCTGTGTCCTTAATTCAAATGCAGGAGGGGTTGAAGAAGTTGGAGCAATCTGAAAATAAAGAAGAGGACTTGTTAAAAGTAATAGAAGAAAAGAAAGATTTAATGCTGAATTCTCTTTGGAAAATCAATGTTGTGGACATTGAGGCAACTCTATCGCATGTCTGCCGAGGGGTGAGCTTTCATTGAATTTATTTTTTAAGATATAAACTATAGTAAGCTTTATGACCCGATATAGTTACTTCTGTGTATATTAGGGTGCTTTGGATATATCCCTGTACCAAGGACACTTCCCTCAATTAAAATGGTGTTAACTTGGGACAGAGAGATGTGGAAGAAACCACAATCTGTGGGTTTCACTTTTGTGTCTCATCTTGCTTCAGATCGGACTTCAAACAAACTAATTCCAAATGAAAATGGGACTAATTTTGGAGTGGTGTGAATGCCAGAAACTGCACTTGCTGGATTTCTGTTTTCTATTCATCTAGTAGATCATCCATTTGTTTGAGCCCAGGCTTGAAATGAAGACTCCTACTTTTTGGTGAAAAACAAAACCTTCCTTTTCTTTGCTAGATATCCAAACATTCCATATCCTTTATTTTCTATTGTAAAGATAAACCATTTAAAATATGATAATCAGTCTTTTCCTTTTCCCTCACTGTAAACTAGAAGTAAATGTTTGTGATCATTAAAAAGAGCAAGGATCTCCTAAGCTCAAGCTTAGGATAAAATCTTGTAAGCTCATGCTTGTGGGGCCCACCTTTGGTCCATCCAAATGGACCAAACACATGACCCTCCTAAATTGCACGTGTCCACCAACTTTCGGTCATATCTGAATTTACTGGACCGTTGGATCGACTATGTATCGATCCAAATGGACTGTTGACCATTAAACTTTTGGGCCTATATGAAGATGATAGAAATTATGATTGGGGCTGATTTTTTGCAGAGAGGAAAATCACAAGGAGTCCTTGAAATCCCCTCCCCCCCCTTCCCCCGCCCCGCCCATGTGGGTCCCTAGGTGGGCCCCATCATTCACTTGAGCTTACCTTATCCTAAGCTTTAGCCTAGTAGAGCCTTGCTCCATTAAAAAATTGTAATATATGTTTGATTAGGTGAGCATTGTGTTTCTTTTGTCTATAGTTAACTTAAGTTTAGAGTACCTTGATTCAAATAAATGCAGAGGAACAATTGCTGTTTCTTTTTCAGGTTCTCAAAGATAATAGTGTTTCAAAGGATGTGCTGAAGTTACGAGCCAAAGCACTGAAAAAGCTAGGGACTATTTTCCAAGTGAGTGTTAAATTTGATTACAGAGGAAATTACTCTTGTCCTTCATTAGTCTCTAAAATAATTTGTACTGTAGTTAATACTTGTATTACATGCCATAAAGGAGCACCCATACCCCTGCCTCACATGGATGACTACCCGATCCATGCTCAATCCTTTTGTTCATCTTAGCGCTTAATTCCACTCAACTTCCCCTTTTGTCAGAATCCCACCCTTTCCATTCCGTTTGATGATCTTTTGCCCATGTACTTCTCACACTCTGCGTCTTTTAGTAGTATTTTCTTTCCTGCTTGGACGATGTCGCAAGGGGCTCGACATGGTTTAAAAAACTGGCTGCATTCTAGTCAACTAGGGCTTGTCACTTAATTGATTCCAGTCAGTCCCAGTTACCCATTGGCTAATTCCAATGGGGAAGCAAGCTAAAACAACTATTAGTTTCCCTATTTTATCGTTGTGAGGAGATGTTAGAGGCTTTTGGGGTCCTTTTGCACCGAAATTGGAAGTCCAACAACTCAAATCACATTTTGTCGAAAAGTCTTTGAATTAAGGGATTGGAGGTACTGTCATCGGTCTGATTGAAAATTAAATGTGACAACCTACTTCCACTTAAATTCATACTGAATAATTAAAACACATGCTTCAAAATTAACAACATTCTTTCTTACTAATTGTATGCCATCTTGAGTTTTGGGGATTTATAGTCCAATACAGTAGCTTTGTCCCGATGCTCCCACTGTTTTTGGTTCCTTCAAAAATTTCTACTAAAATGTGCTAAGATTATTCCAACATGTAAGTAACGGACCTTATATAGGGTTTCATTTTAGCCTGTCTTTGGCTGGAAGGGGACTGGAATTTTCTAGTGTTTCCTTTAGTTGTTGCTGTGTATGCTTGTGATAGATTTGTCATTTGAGGCTATTTTGATTAGAATGTTGGGGCTGTGTTTCTTCCATCTAAACCTGATATTAGCAGAAATTTTGTTTTAGCAATGATCAGCACCTTCATCGAACTAATGAAGTTCCAATACTATGTGTTAGCAGTCTGGTAGGATTGTGTCACCGATTCCCTTGCTTTTATGTGTGCTTTAAGATCTTATCTCATGGTAGAATAAAGAACTTTGGATGGATGTTCTCTCTCAGGATTGTTTATATTTTCCTTATTGCGTAACTCACTTTCCTTTTCTCTTCCCTTTTCAAGTAACCTTTTAATATATACCAGAGAAGTTTTATTTGGGTGTCTTCACTTTTTGTCAGCATGGTGCAGTACGAATGAGGCAGAGAAGCAATAAAGATACTACTTGCATTCTTATTTTTGAGACGGGTATATCTAAATTTTGTCTTTCATCTTTTCTCACAGGGTTCCAAGGTTCCTTACAGGAGAGAAAATAGCCTGCGGTATGAGAGTGGGTCGAAGAACAATGCTACATCATCATCGACAGAATCAAAGTAGTAAGCAGTTGAATCCATCATATTTCCTACAACAATGCAGTTGCATCCATCGTATTTCCTACAAAAATGCAGCTGGATTAGACATGCATAATGCAACCTTCTAAGAGCACATTTTTTCCTTTTTATCCCTCTCCTCTTCACCTTTAAATTTATATAAAGATCTACATCGAAGTTATATTCAGATGGTTAATGGAGTCCCTGTAATGATAACTTTCTAGAACTGAGAATTAGTACAGTGTGTTGGGTTTTATTGCTATATATAGTTAGTATGTATCCTGAGCATGGTTTGGAATTTCATCTGTCATCGAGTTGAGTCTGGTGAGTTGACTTGGGGCCTGTACTGGCTAGTATGAGTCTAGGACCAGGATCCCAAAAATGGCATGACTCAACTGAGTTGGCACAACTCTTTCGAGTCGGACGGGCATATTACTTCCATGGGTGATGGGACTCTTATGAATTGAGCTCCACATTAACTTGACCAAAATATATATATATATATATATATATATATACGGGAACTTTTTTTTTTTACGTGAAAAAGGACAATTGCAATATGGTGCCCAAAACAAATCTGTATCTCTTATCAATATTGATAAATAATGAGTCCTTTAAGAAATCAGCTCAGGCTTATCAAATGTTTGTCATGTATGATAAAACCCAGCCAATATTGGTAACCACAGTGGAACCAATCTAACCAGGAAGTCATAGTTGCACCCATTACCTATTGATAATCATAATGGGAATCATTCTATGTTGGAAATGGTAGTGGGACCACTGTGATACATGTTTTCCATGAACTAATTATGTTGTGCTAAAACTTGCAACTGTTTTCTTTCTTAGAGATCTTTATATGAGCTGGTCCGAACCCTAATCAAAATTCCTGTGTCACTATTTTTAGGTGGGTATATTGGATCCTAATCTTGTAAAAGATCTTAAGAATCATCTTGTTTTACATGCCCTTACTATTGTGAGAACTGAAATATTATAATATTTTCACAAGATTTTGTGAGATCTCTCATCTTCAAGAACTTTCTGGAATTTAATGTTTTTCAACATTTTTTTTTTTTTTTTTTTTGCAGAGAGAGAGATCATGTCCAACCAGTAGAATTGTAGCCAAATTCATCTTCATGTGTGTATTTTGCTTTTAATTTGCACAATGGAAGGTGGGATAAAGGCATCATTTAGAATTTAGATAGTGTATTGCAAAATAGATTACCTTCATTAGATGATTATCACCATCATATGTGGGACCACAAAAAAAAAAACATTCTAAAATAATTTGACCCAACAATTAGTTATGTATGCCAATTATCATGGTTGATGTTGTTGGCATAAACTATATCCCCTGCATAATTGGGTAGCTGAGCACTACAATGATAGAACTCAAGTTGGTATCACATTCACTAGGCTGTTTTATACGGCCAACTTGACTTTGGGATGATGCAAAACCTTTTTGTCCAAGCTTGGGACTCTTTGAATGTGCACATTGGCTATTATCATCAAGTTAGATTGAGATTTGGAACATATAGGTAATTAACATTGATTCATTTGTATATATGAGTATTCACCATATGAAAGGTGACTGCAGCCTCACTAGGTGGATTGGGAAAAAGTCTAAATGGACAGAACATTGGGACCGGTCTTGGGACCGATCCCAAAGTTCTAATCCAAGGACCGATCCCAAAGTTCTGTCCAAGTAGCAGGACTCGGTGGATTGGATCACTACTATAGTTTAAAGTTCAAACTGTGAGCGGGTCAGATATCAAGCACTCTACTTTATATTGAATCTCTATGGGTTGAGTTCTTAATCCTCTAAAACTTATGACTTCCACGTTGCAGTATCATAATTATTATCGAGACTGAATCTCTATGGGTTGAGTTCTTGATCCTCTAAAACTTATGACTTCCACGTTGCAGTATCATAATTATTATCGAGACAAATGTTTATTTTACAAATGGCTGAGGTTTAGCGCAGCCCAGCAGCCTTTGGCCTTGATCCTAGATATCCCTTGGACATGTTTATTTACATGAGGATAAGAGTAAAGTAAAATAAAAGGTTTAAATCAAGAGTAAAGAAGGAAGATGAGGTTGAGAGCAAGAGACACTAAATGATGTCATTTAGAGCATGTTTCTTTACTAAAATTCCAGACATGAATTTAGGATGTTGGGACTTAATGTGATATCTTGTCTCTCGGCATTTGTAAATTGGCTTGTGTCTTGCTAGCAATTTTAAAATCTCATCTACTTAAAATGTCTCAAATTACTTTTAAAAATTCAGAAACTTCCGCCTTTAAACATTATGGTGGAATTTCTGGATGTTCAAATCCAAGGAAACATTCAGAAATCTCAACAAAATACAAAAAATAGTGAAATTTCTCTTAATTCTCAAAAGTCATTTAGGACCTTTCATGTGGCTAAAATTCATAGATGCCGAAAAAAAAAACATGAAATTTATAAATACATGTCTAAAAAAACCCTAACATCTAAAATTACCGATAACTTTATATCATTTGTGTATAATCAAAAAATTGCGCCATACATCCTCTTTATTTACATGGAATTACATTCAAGGAAAGGAACATAAAAACAGGATTGGGATAAAATACCACTTTTTAAAATGCTACTCAAGTCATTGTCATTCCCAAATTTCACTACCACTATGGGATTTTTTTTTCTATCTTGGAGAATTCCATTCCCCAACAATCCTTATCCATGTAAATCCCTATTCTTCCATCCTTCATATCCATCCACACACCTGTCAAACCACAGTCCTCCCCACACAAACCTCCTCACACCCTAATTTTTCATACGCTGACGTCATCCCGGAATCAAATTACCAGCTATAAAAAATAAACGCCTTCTTCAATTCTCCTCCTGCTTGTTTGGATTGGAACCAAAACTCTCATCCCTAAACCTAACAAATCGAAGAAGATGCTGAGGAATCTTGGGAGGAGAATCACAGCCGTTGGCTTGGGCCATTATCAGAACGCCCATCACCACAACAATCTGGCCGTTGTTGGAGTCCGTCTCTACCATGAGCGCGTGGTCGATCACTACAACAATCCCCGCAACGTTGGATCGTTCGACAAGAACGATCCGACGGTCGGGACGGGCCTCGTCGGCGCTCCTGCATGTGGAGATGTGATGAAGCTCCAGATCAAGGTCGATGAATCGGGGAAGATCGTCGATGCCTGCTTCAAGACCTTCGGTTGCGGATCTGCCATCGCTTCTTCTTCTGTTGGTATGTAATCTTCTTCTCTTCGGTCTTAATTTGTTAGGGTTTTGTTTATGATTTTTGTTCTTGGAGGAAAGTTTCAATCTTTTTGTTTGTTTTTGGGATTTCTAGGGTTCTTGTTGTTCTTTTTATTCATTGGAGCACTCGAGATGTTCTATATTGGAATTTGTAGCATTCTAGGGTTTTCTCTTTGTTTTTTGGTTATGGGGTTCGATGTAAACGCGAGTTTTCGCTTGGGTTTGTTGCGAGTTTTGGGGTTTTTGTGATTGTCATCTTTCTTCTTGGGGAAAAAATTCATTCTTTTGTGAATTAGCACGTGGTTTTGTATGGAGGATTGTCGTGATTTCTAGGGTTTGCGATTTTTTCTTTAACCATTCAGATATTATCTGTAGCATCTTTTCTCTGTAATTGGATATTTGTGGGATGTGTTTATATGGCATGATGTTTTTTGAACTGTTGCTTTCAGCCACTGAATGGGTGAAGGGAAGACAGATGGAGGAAGTTGTAACCATTAAGAATACGTAAGTTAATTTTCCTCTACATATCTTCTTTCAATAGTTTGCTAATCTTTTCATTTGGTTGAAAATTTTGATGATTCTAGCTTTGTTTGATTTTTATAGTCATTCTCTTGTAGCATCTTGAATCATTATTGTATTGAATACTTGTACTTGGTAGCAATGGACACAACTACCATGTGGGGGAACTAGTTGAGGCTAGATTGTTATCAGAAACAAGTTTACAACTAAATGTTACTAAAGTTTAAATTTTCCTGCATGAGATGGCAGAGTGGAATGATGTCTCAACCTCTTGTGCCCATGTTTTATCTTTTATAACTTTTGTTCATAACCTAAGACATGACAATTGTAGATCTGGCTCAAGATTGAATATCTAGAAATAATATGTACTTGCAATATTGGGCTTTGTTTGTGATTTCTTTTCCAAGCTTTGTATAAAAGAGGAATTAATTAGGTTATAAGAATCAGTGGGTGTTCTTTTTTGTGTCCTGTAGTTTACCTTCCATGCCCCTCAACACCTTTTGCAGCCATGTTCATCCACTTCTAAACTTACGCTTGAAACTTAAATTATCATGAATCATCCAATAACTGACCTTTTAATCCACTCTCCATCAACCCGAGAAGTCTTCATCTGTTATAATTACTGGGGCTATGCCCTGTTTCACTCTTTCAATCCGAATCTGCTTCGCCACACCTCCAACCATGGTTCTGTTCTACAATCCTGGCAATAATACATTTCTGGAAGATTCCCTTTCATGCTTCCATAAGCATGAGGTTAAGCTGTGTTGTTTTTTGAGAGGTTACTTTTTTTTTTTCCTTTTTTTTTTTGCTACAGTGGGAATTCGAACTCGTGCACTCTACTTACACACCCATGTCCCTAATCAGCACTCTACTTATTCACAAGCTTTTTTTAATGAGGCTAGTGCACATCACATTCAGGATAAATGAAGATGACAATGTAAGTTCCCTAGCATGTCCATAAGGGCCCATTTGGTCGAGGTATTAGTAGGAATGGAATGCGATTGTCCTACTCGGCAAGGAGTTGAGAATCATTAGTGGTACTTATTTCATCCTGACATCACATCATCATCAACTTGATTATGGAAGACGAGGTTTAACTCTTGAGCAAGAAGGCATTTTATCAAATATTAAAGATTCAGACAATGGCATTCCTTGAAGCAAACACAGGATCATGATATAGAAATATCCACACTGACAAACAGCCTGAATTTATTGTTACGGAATGGGCCTTAAAGGACCAGCAGACACAATTGGCAACACCTTCAGCCTCCATTATGACCATGTGAGACAAAAATGGAGTAAGGTGGCTCTTCCAAGATAAAGTTCTAACAACACTAGTGATATAGCGATAGAGATTCTTCGATCTGCAGTCCTTCAGAGGGACCCAAAAGGACTGCAGTCCTGGATTGGGAGTTAACAAATGCCACCAGGAGCAAGAAGGAATAAACTTACTTGGGGGATGGGTGAGCAGTATCCAGGCCCCTTGGACTTTGAACCAACAAGAGGGTCCTTAACAGTTTGGCCGCTGGGTCTCTCTCTAAAGTTCTCTAATGTAAACCACCTTGGATATTCTCTAGAATTTTCATGTATGATTCTTCAGTTTTCCTTCTACCCATTTCTCTCAATATTGCATGGTGAAGCACAATTCTCTTGTTCGTATTCTCTACTTGTGTGCTGTGCATTTTCTCTTCTCCTTGTACACTTTTTTTTTTTTCTCTCTATATTGCAGAAATAGTGAAGGACACAGTTCTTTTTCTTACACTTTTTCCTTTAATGTTACAGAGAGATAGCGAAACATCTTTCTCTTCCTCCAGTGAAGCTCCATTGCAGCATGCTTGCTGAGGATGCGATAAAAGCAGCTGTGAAAGATTATGAAGCAAAGAAAGCCAAGATCAAAGGAAATGTAGAGGTTACCCCAGTGGAAAAGGCTGCTGAAGCTTAATATAGTCAAATGACTCAAATCTGTCTGAAAATGTCATATTTGCTCGTTTGTCTGTAATAATAACACATGAGAGTTTAACATCTCCTCGGTTGTTTACAATTGGTATCTTTTCTGACATACGTGTGAGCATTTTTACACACTATGTTTTAAGACCTTATATAAGATGTAAATTATTCTAGATATACCATGGCTACATTAAATCCTACTTTTCTGGGTGGAGCACCTTTCTGACTCAGATGTTTTCACAGCGATGGGTTTAGCAGGGCTGAATCTTCATCTCCTCTCTTTTGAGAGGAAATGCATCTACCTCAGCACTATGCATGCTTAGGTCTCTAGAGTCTTTGGTTAGCTTGTTTCTTCATCTTGTGATTTTTATTTGGTTTTAATAGGGTGGATTGTTTTTATTTTGAGCTCGTCTTGGTTAATAAGAGAGATTTGAGCTCTAGAGCAGACATTCCAAAATTTGGTGCTTTATCCGTCTGTTGGGCACTGGTATGTTATGAGCTTAAGACTTGACTGTTAGGTGCCTGTTTAATTGGTATTTAGCTATTTTTGGATGAGAAACCAGGTGGAGAAACTATTGACTGTGCAAATTTAAACTGTGAATAGTTTTCTCTGCTCCATTTTTCTAAGCAGTTTCTTATCCAAACAGGCTCCAAAGAACGAGGGTCTAAAAGTGAGTGATTGAAGAGCGTGTGAAATAAATACGGGAGGATGTTTGATGAGAAAAATACATTTCTTTGCAAGCAGTCAAAAGAGACTTAACAAATTTTATTGTCTTGAGATCCTGGGAAAAAGGAGGACATGTGTAATTTCTTACTGTTTCAAGTGAGAAGTTTGAAATCGGAGGCAATGTTAGCTACACGCATGCAATCTGAAAATGCACATATTCTGATTGATATCATGAGTTTTTCGCCTCTGAACCTTGATGCCTGAAGTCTGCATCCCACCTCTGGAGCTTCATGTCGTGCCTCCCTCGTCTTTGGCACAGTATTGTGACATGGACTTTCCTACTATGCGCCCCCAACCCACCCCCCGCCCCCCTTTTTTTTCTCTCTCAATTTTAGCTGTCTACATGTGCCCCCTGAGTTTGTTGAGCAGTGTTAGATTTGATAATCAGCAAGCACAAAGGAGTTTACATGTCTGTTCTCTCTCTCTATATATATAGAAATACCTGTCAACAGTACAAAGTTATTAGTTTCTTGTTTGTTTTATGTTCATGTCAGAACGTTTCATCTTCCCTGATATTATGGGATGGAGAATTGTGCATCAAAGCGGACTCGGACTCTCTTAGCTTGGGTGTAAGTCTCTTCATAACATCGGCTACTACTTAAAACAATGTCGAGTTTGGTGTTTAACGTGGGATTTCAACTTGCCATGCAAATCGATTACAGTTAATCATTAGATGGTTTACTCCTTTTATTTCTCTTCTTAGCTTCGTGGGTTATTCCTCTGCCTTTTATCATTTGTTGCAATTTGCTGAGGTTCACAAGGTGCAACAACCTGTGATGCTTTCCATGGAGCAATGAGGCCTGTTATGAGTACACATTGTTCACACTTTCCAAAAGCCATATATGGATCAGTTTCATTAACCTAATCTACTCATATCACAGAGCAATGAACATGTGCATCATAATAAAAGATCGCATTCAATTAGAGTGAGAACCAACTTCAGATTGATAGCATAAAAAAATACTCAACTCCGGCAGAATAAACACACACTTGTGCATGTCAACAATCCAACGGTGCATGAACTCTCTAGTGAGAGACGAATAATGTGCTTCCTCTCACTTTTAAAGTGGAGAAAATCTCTCTGCAACAGAAACAGGCAAGCACACACAGGGAGGAGGAAGGTAAGGTTAAGGTTCGTGGCCCATCTAGGGATGGGAAATGGGAAGAGGACCATAGATAGAGGTGACTCAAGTTCCACCACCACCCTACCATCCTGAGGCCCTCACATTGGCTATTGAAAAATCCAAAGCCTAGAAGCTGGGCCACCCACGTAATTGTGTGTACCCCCAAGCACAATCCTCCATAGAAACCACTTCCCCTCTGCCTATTAAGTTTTCTTCACCTTTCACCCTCATCTCTTAAATTAAGAAAATTCCTTGAAATGATAATGCAAACGGGTAAGGATCCTTAATTATATTCACACTTTGCATATTAATTCATTATATCAGCCAATGGGCCACTAATAATATGTAGTCAAAACTGAAAATGGAAAAGACCCATCCAGATCCCAGCAAGATTCAGGCCTGTTACAGTTTTGGATACTGTTGAGATCTTTTCTTGCAGACGCTACGCATTCAAAGAAAGTCAACCATTAAATTTACCCATAATGATCATCTGTAACCTAACAAATTCATTTTTTATTGTAGTTCATACGCACATATAAACTGTCATCTTGATAACTCTGGGTCTTCTCGATGCAAGAACTTTCTTACATATAATCATCTGCTCAGTGCAGAATAATAGTGTTAGAGTTCATAACCTGGAAACCTTGCTTCGTTGGGGTTGATCATGTCAAAGAAGAGAGAAGCCATGCCGCCTGACCCTTCAAACAAGGAGTACGGCCGATCACCTCCATGCATTTTCCCCTCCCTCGTTAAATTATCAGCTCTATCAAGCAGAAAGCAAGCAAATGCCTTAGCCCGGTACAGGAACTCAATATTATCAGTCAGCTGGTAAAGAGAGAGGAAGACATAAGCGTTCCCGCTCACGCCATGACAAATGCCAACTCGCTTCAAAAGACCTCGATTCCAGACAACTTCTTGAGCATCCCCTGCTGCCTTTAGAAGCTCCTCATCTTGAAAAACCTGACCATATAGTCAACAAAAAATATCAGGAGAACTAAGAAAAACCAAGGGCGGGACACAGCAGATGTGGCATTTACCCTCATAGGATCAGTTACTTCTGAAAACAGAAAAGTCAAAATCAGAGCTAGTAGCAATTAATTGGTCTCCACTTAGCCGACTATGATCTTTGTTAGAGGAGAATGTAATATTTGCAGTGTTTACTGTGAGTGTCCCATAAAGTTGGTGCGGGAATAACATATCTGATTCAAAGGCCATTTAAATTTGCATGAATGTCTATTCCAAAGGTCAGAATCAGACCACACGCTGATTTGTAATCCCAAAACACTTGGCAACATTTTCATAGGACAAGTTAATGGGCATCTTCGCTGCTTCAATTTTAATCACTAGGATTTCATGCTGAGGAGGGGGCTTAGCGAAGGAGAATTGAACTGAGCAGTGAGGGGTCTACAATGGAGATTTAGATAGGACAGAGACTTTACTAGGAATTAATTCAGTAGGCTCCTGCATCATAAGAAGTATTAGATCTCATGCAAAGAGCTCCCCACATGTCCTGAATGAGGACCCACTCATGTCACTTTAGTCTTGAATTAGAAATCATTTACGCCATTTGAGTAACAACCATGTGTATTTCAGATAAGGGGAATTTTCATGAGTTGAGATGTCTGAATGACATTAAATTCTGATCGTTTGACGCATCCTTGACTTAGTTGTATATCTCAATAGACATTATTGCATGAATCTAACTTGATTTAAAAGAAGTCATGACCCTTTTTTAATAAAAAAAAACTCAATTATGACCTGTTTAATAAGGAAATGGTCATGATTTAAAGAAGATATGACCTGTTTTAAGGAAGTGGTAGTGATTTAAAGAAGTTATGACCTGGTTTCTAATAAGGTACAATCTAGTTCTGAGTTTGATACTCTGTTAAGAGTCTTAGTTGAAGTCAAAGTAGCAGTTGACTTGCACAATAATCTTAGTTGAGCAAAAATAGAGAGGAGGTGACCAAGCCACCAAATGCTTTAATGATTTCAATTTCATTAACCCTCAAATTTTGCAAATCAAGAAGAGGAAAAAAAACATCAAGCTTGAGCTGATGGACACACATATTACTAGTTCTCTTAAGATTCGTGGAAGAAGATCATACCTTAGCAGCTTTGGCAAGGGTGAGAGCAATACCAGGAGCACCATGACACCAATGCACAAGTCGATCTGCTTCCGAATCCTCACTTGAGCGGTAATTCCCACTTGGAAAGCGATTATGAATCATGTAGCGTAAGGTACCTTTAACAAGTTCCTGCTCATCTGGCTTCAGTTCCATCTCCATGAGGACATGCATGATCCCTGCTAGACCATGAGCAGCACCCCAATACTTTTTCCCATGCCATTCATACATCAAAGGGCATCTGCCATCGGACAGCTGTATTCCATCCTTAATAATTCGCTTCGTTATTACACCCTATCAAATCCAATTAACATAGATAACATAGAAACAATCACCTTTACCATCAATAGATACAACACCCATTTTAAGAAAATGAACCATGACCTTACAGTTTGAGATGAAGGGATTGTTCTTTCACCAATGTATCTGTTTAGTAAAAAACATGCCCACAAATACCCACTTCTCCCATACAACAGCTCATTTGGAATTCCTTCAGGCAGCTGAATCTGTTTTACACGAGAGTACAACTACTTCTATAAGTAAACAAACAAATGAATTGGGACATTGTACTAGAGCCAAAATAAGTCAAGTCTAATAGAAAGGGACCTTTTTGAATTGGGATAAGTACTGATTCAGCAAAGGTTGATCCCCGGCCTGCTTTGCAGCCACTGCACCAAGGGCGCAGACGCCAGCCCGCCCACAGATAAATGTGACATGCCTGCATACACCAACAAATGCACAGAAAAAAAAATGCCATTGCAGATGAACTAACAGAGCAGTACACTTTGGGGTGGCGGGGTTAAGCAAAGACATGAGAGAAAGAGAGAGTGGGGGGGTACCCAGAATCTCGAGAAGCATGTTCACAAGCCCTCACAATTTCAATGCAGAGATTAAGATCACTCTTGTTATTAGTAACCTGGTATGCTTTGAAAAGTAAATAAGCGGTTCCAAGAGAGCCAGTGTAGAGGGTGAAGTCCTTCACACGACCACCAGTACGCAGCCAAGTCTCCTTCACAATCTAAAATGAAAAAGCAAGAAAGAAAGATGTAAGATGTAATGTAAAGCAGTTGCATGGCCTTTAAAAAATGTAGGTAGGTATTGGTATTGGTCCTACAGATTTAATCTCTTAATTTCAGAAGAAGTTCAGTTTTCGCGGAAAATGGAATCACCATGGAAGGGAATAGATTTCTGTGGAAAAGAAGAGACCTTGTGCAAAGATGAAAGCACTGAGGAAGAAAGGGGAAGGGAAAGGAATTAAGACCTTATCTTTGAGGTCAATAGCGCGTCGCAAGAAGCTTTCAGCAGTTTTGTGGTAGGGAAGTGAAAGGAGCTTCAAGAGGGGATCTGTAGCTGTTGCTGTTTGGGTGATTTCTTCAGTCTCTGCCACGAAATCTGGAAACTCATTGGGGAAGAAGCGATCCCCCATCTTCACTCCAACCTCTCTCTCTCTCTCTCTCTCTCTCTCTCTCCTGAAAATAAAAATAGAGTACAAGAAGAAGCAGGAGGTTACAGTAAAGTAAAGTAAAGTGGAAAGTGGTATTTTGGGTTTCCCCCAATTTACTGCAAATGAGACGATACGTGGTGATGATAAAGGCTGACAAAGTTGGATTTGCTTTGTGGGGTCCACTACAGGATCAGGTAGCAAGCCACCATCTCAGATGTCTTTATAATAAAGAAAAATTTGTTTGGTATAGAGAGAAAATCTAGCCATGATATTAAATATATATATATATATATATTTATATTTTTTATCTTATTGTTGGACCAAGTACTCTTTGGAGTTTCAAGAGTCCTGAGTCACAAGATCAGGTATCGAATTGAGAGGAATGAACCCATGTGATAGTCATTATGAATTAACATGAGCAGAGGCTGTCCGTAAACTTGGGTGTTCATGTGATAAAAACGGGTCTGATCACAGTAAAATTGGCCCCAAATGCGATAATCAGGTTTTGATTAATGATCCTTAACTTTCATAGATACATCTGTCATGAATTTGCCAGTATATAAGGCCCTGTCTTGTGAATTCGCCGGTATATAACGTACTGTCACAATTCCTTGAGAATTTTATCCCAAAAAGCACCTTAGAGGTTCACCAATCAAAATAGGTACCTATAGTTTTGATGCAACAGAATTGATAATCCTGTTAGAATATTCATTTTTTTTTTATACTTTTTTTCAACGAGCGACGTTGCAATCGCTAATTCGTAAAACATGCATCTTCTATGACTTTTATCATCTGCGATTGCTGATTTTCTATACCAAAATGAATCAGAACATAGCTCTCTCCCAACATTGAATATCCTTTGTGGAGGTTGTTGATCTCCATTAATGAGGTAGGCAGCATAGCACATTTTGACTTTCTTTCATGCTTTTATCTACCATAAAACCTGAGTTTCATGTTTCCTTTTTGAGAAAAGTTCATTAGAATTTTGATATATAGTTTATTTATTTCATTATCTTTGTTGTATGATTATTTTTTGGTGGCTAAGGCAAAAGACCTTTTGAGGAAGGAGGAAAGGAATCCACCAAAGAAAGGGGGAAAATGATGGGAAGAAGAAAGGGAAAATGGAGGAAAAGGGGTTTCGGGCAATTTGTATGGATTTGAATACGCCGCTGCCGCCCCACATTTAAATCTTTAATTAAGAAAACGAAAGTGGTCATACGAAACCACTTCCATGCCGTATTGACTAGTGGCGTGTTTTTGAGTTAGTGGCCATCTAGGGTCATTTTTATTTATTTATTTTGGTAGTTTTCTCTAGTTCTTAAGTATAAAACTCTCTTTTCCAAGTCCAAATAAATTATTGAATCGCTATTATATAAACATGGTGAATCTCCAAGAGTGGATTTTCCTCTATTTTTCTCCTAATTTATCCACCTAGTGGAGATAACCCAACCTGTCATTTTTATGCTAATCAAATAACCAAAGATGCTACAATGTTCGTCCAGGAGCTCCTGTGGTGGCATGAAACTGAAGTTCTAAAATATACATGAAACATGTCCATGAAAGTGGCTGAAATTGAACAAACAAACGTAAATCATCCATAGTGCCGGGCTGGCGGTCAACGGATCTGGCAGTGTTCTAGAGTACGTGGGTTGGAATCACTCACCTTCACCTTTATTTCTTACAACTCCCAGCAATCAATTGCCTGCGACAGACGGTCCCTACCACTAGTTAATTTCCTTGATAGTTATGGTATGGTACACCAAAGGTATCCAACAGAAGTGTGCCCTCTCAGCATTGAAGAGTCGGAGGAAAATCCTAGTTGTGATTGTCATTACTTGAAGTTTATTTCAAAGACATTTCTAATGAAAATTATCATCAATAACACCCCTCCAGTTCTGCAATTTTCGAAATTAAGTTTCCTCTTGCTAAGATTATTGGTGGAAATTGATCCTGGCAAATGGACTCAGAAGCACAAGGAAAAATATAAGAGACTGAAAAATTGTATGCATATAACATCACCACAGGAAAGAGACAACAACTTCACATTTCTCGGTATCTGATTAATAGATTTCTATCATCTTTCCATGGAAGATAATGAAAATCCTTGTATAGAAGTACACGAAGCTGGTAATCCCTCCTTTGCTGATTTGAGAGATTCAATCAGTTTTTGTATTTGGCATTTCATCATGTATACCTCAGCAGCTTGCTTTCTGTTTGCCCATTCCTCTATTTCCCTGCATAAGTCAATCACTACTCAGTTATAGATAAGAGCACCAGTACCAAACTACATTTACAAAAAAAAAAAAAGAAAAAAAGAAAGAGCACTAGGTACCAAATGCACAGCAATCATAACTCATAAGGACATGTCATGGCAGTTGTCAGTTATAGATAAAAGAGCGGTAGTAGAAAATGCAGATATCGCTACAAAAGGCAGAAGATAATGACAAATCATCAAACTGAATTGGATTACTCATTCAATTGTTGAGCTTACTGAGGGCTCAGCTTCTTAAGTTCCATACGCTAAAAGCCTGTCTTAATGGCTGGTACCCATTATTACATTTTGCATGGAATTATTACCATCTAAAGAACAGATGGATTCCTAAAATTCACCCTTCTTGGTTGGGAGAAGTGAAAATGATTATTGCCATATCTACATGAAAAGATTGTAAAAACCCCATTAATTTGGTCTAGAATATCATCCATGGCTTTCAAAAAAACATCATTACTAACAAAATTGGTAAAGGGTGCAAATTCCAGTGAGATTGACTGACCTCGCCTCAGCTTTGGTAGCAATGCTACAGTCAGAAAACAGCACTTTAACCACAGGATGCAGAGTAATCTTAGGGATAGGTTCAGCCCCATTTTCAGCATCCAAGCAAAAGCCAGTAAAACACCAGGATCTAGGATTTAGGATGATAATTTGAAGCATAGGCGACTTGTCTTTCAGATCCTTCACGATAGTTCTAAACGACAATTCTTCTGCCGCACTTTCCAGCAGCCGGTTAACAAAAACTCTCTGTAAGGTATGACTCCTACACGAGGTCATATCAGTTAGAGGATGACTTGGGATGACTTGGAATTTGTAAATGTATAGAAAGTACTACATTGTGAACTCTGTACAAGCTTTAAAATGTCTGCATGTAATACATATTTACGAGCTAAAGTGAAAAGACAAATAAAAGTCACCATAGAAATAAAAATTAAAAATCTAACACCTCTTATATTAGTAAGTAATTGGAATAGGATAAACCTAGCATCTTAAGAAAAGGTCACAATGTGGAACCCGAAACTCTTACAATAATAGACAAGCTAAACAGGAGCTTCCCAGGCCGCACTGAAAGACAGACCCAAAGCAAAGAACTTCCATATGGAATGATAGTACATGACTACGAGTATTATGTTCGGCATAACTTGCTTCAGATAGCAAATTAACATACAAAATAGCAAAAACTGACCACTGGATCATGGGGTTCATGACAGAAAAATCCCACTTAAAGTTATACTCATTGAACTACAGTTGTAAATTCAAAACACTCACATAGAAAAAGCTCAAATTCCAGAATTTACTGAATCACACTAAGCACTACATTAATGTTTCAAACCACCAGTACAAGAACTTTACTAAATAGTTTAGTTAAAAATATGAACATATTTAGTAAGAGTAAGACATGCTTTATCATAATCTTAGCCTTATCTCATCAATCTGGAGTCAGCATATATAGATGGTCAACTCTTAAGATAACCCACTTTATTCTGCTCCCTCCTGCTCACTAAACCCCCCCCCCCACAAAACTGAATTGCCATCAGACCTAATTTGACAGTCATCCAACCTTATTTACCATAGGATTGAATCTCACAAGTGTGTGTTAAAGACTTTTAAGTTTTGAGGTTATTAAATTAAGGATTAGGATAATCTGATTGCATTGGTCTTTTGCCTACCCAAATCCATGATGAGACCTCATCTACACACACATCATAATATCAGCACGAACTAAAGTCATGGGTACTAGAACTCATATTCAGCAGTGAGGACTACAGATACTCCAAAACTATAAGAAATCACAAATAATGGAAGTTTTCTATTTTCTGACCTGAATATATCAGCTGACCCACCAACAGGCACGGTAGTGGAGATGTAACATTTGAACAATCTGACTCCACCATCTACCGGTGTGTACCCATCTTTAGCAGATGGAAATGATCCAAGAAGAGATGAGCAATTACTGCACAGAAATCTGACCCACTCTACATCATTGGAAATGTCAGCGCTTGTGATCATAAAACCACCACCAGCAGCACCGTTAGGGAGCCACTTCTGATTTGTTTGGAGTTTGGCATACTTTGTGAGTTGTTCCTCTTTCGTAGATGGAATGGAAACATCATGAAAGGACCTTTCATGCAAATGGCTTGAACGATAGTGTGTTTCAGTGACACAACAATGACTCTGATCCTTCATTAGATCTGATGCTGAATATTGCTTCTCGAGACCAACAGAAGTTTGTTCCAATTCTTGTTCCAAGAAATCCATATTAGTGGAACATTTTTCATCTATAATGGAGTGAGCAACATCAGTTTTTTCTGTGAAGCAATAACCTGTTCCTTGTGACAATTTCCCAGCACATTCTAATATCAAATTCGATTTATGAAATGCTTTCTCCCCAAGAGACAGACTACTCAATGTCCCACAAATATCATCAGCTCCATCATTTCCGCAGGCAGTACTCAAGCCTCCCGTTCCATTTGCCCTGGAATCCATACAGTCAGTTGAATCATCTTTACCAACAAGATCAAGTTTCAATTCATGCTTTAAGTCATTATCCAAGTGGTCTGAAAATGAGTATCCTTCAAGGTCATCCTTGCAAATGATAACAGACGTGTCATCTAGTAGGCATGTACCATCAGCACAGATATAAGAATTAACATACTCTGCGACCAACTTTTCACTTATACCTCCAAATGAGCAGCAGCATGCCCCAAACCAATTATCAGCAACCTCACGCCAGTCTACTGATGGAATTTCCAGAAATGATCTGCATGGAGCTGGTGTTAGAGTTAAACTTAAAGCAGCCGCTTACAGTAGCAGTAGCATACTTGTGAAGTTCAATACCAAAAACAACATATTAACAATACTATCCAAATTAGGTCTGCTTCGGATGGAACAGACCATTGATTCTTTCTTTCATTGTTTCTTTTTTCTTTTCCCCCTTTTCCTTGCATAATTTCACTTGTACAGATGTTTATGGTAAACACCAACAAGTTCTCTTCCCTCTCTAAAGTTGAACAAAGGTCAATTTATATGGTTTCTTTCATAGTTTTTCTCCAATTTGTTTATGTTCTTTTGGGGGAAAAGCAATTATTGATGATCCACCCAATGAAACTTGGCCAATAGTTATGACTAGATGATAGATCCTCATCTTATTATAATAGTAGCAGGTCTGAACCTGCACTCTGTCTCATCTCTAAAACACATGAACTTGTAGATATAATCCCAATACTCATAGAGGTATAGACATGGGCCAAAACCAAGAAAACAGAGCTTTAGAGACAAAGAACATGTGCTAAAAATAGAACAGGACTCTGGCATAAAAAAACATACATTAGAACAGTTGGACCTTCTCCTTCCCTATAATCATAAGAAATCAGCCAAAACATATCTCAGAAACATCTGATTGTTGAAAAAGATCTCAGAATTCCTGAACTTCTCGTGGCCTTTTTCTCGGGATTGTCGAATCAAATGCATAAGGATCTCTTCAAAAAATTATAAAAAACAAAAAGAAGGGGAAAGAAGAAGAAAAGATCTTAGATATCTTTACACGGCTCTACTCCTGAAAACCTTTGTCTCGACTCCTGACCAAACAATCAAACTAGTAATCTCTAGTCTCTGCTGCAACTCTCAGTTTGAGAAAGTAGGGGGATAGGGGAGAATGAATAATAGGATGGGAAGAAAAGAGGAAGACCCGCAACCCAGACACTCTGATACCATGTGAAAACCTAAGAAGATTAAAAAGAAAAAAAGAGTATATGATGAACTATTTTTTAGTGTACGCTCAGTGAAAACATCGCTCTTTATTTACAACTTAATGTAGAAAAATTCTTGCAATCTAAGCTCATACCCAGTTATGAAAGAGCGGAAGGGATTGAACATAGTGAAATGAAGTATAAGGATTGTATGAGGATTCTTTCTTTTTTTAATTAATGGCAAATGAAGTATAAAGATATGATTGACTCTTGTAGCAAGAGATTAGAGGTATCTTAATATGGTAGTGGTAATCCTCCTGAGTACACAAAATTTTTTGTTAGTGCCCTATGATATACTTCTTGCCAACCATAAAGCAATAACATTTTCTGCAGTAATAAAAAAAAAAACAAAAAAACAGATAGCAGTAGAACTAATTTCTTCACATGCTCAAATTGTGAAAGGCAATTATGGGTTACACGGCTCAACAAAATCAAAGCCAAGAATGCTAGAAATCTTATTGCAGAAAGTTCGAATAAATAAATTACTAGGCAATTAGAAAAACAAGTACAAGAGCCACAAAAGGTGCAGCGTTACCTAAGAGGAATTCTGGTCAACTTTGTTGAACAATTCTTGCAATAAAAATGTACACCACCTTCAGAAGATAGACTCCTTAGATCTGAATCAATCAAGTGATGCAAAGAAATAAATAGATAGGCATCAGTACATATGTATATATGTATGTAAAATTGTAAATGGAACATGTACAAGAATGCTCTCTCTCAAAAGAAAGTACTAGAAAGTTTATGAGAATGAGAACGTCACCATCATTGTAGCCTGACCCAACTATTTAGAGTCATCAGGTTGATGGCACACCAAGGGCAAGGGGTATCTCCTTTCTTGAATTTCATGGTTGGGGAGACATTACTTTGACTCGGAAAAGCTAAGGGCCTGTTAGTTTGCATAAAAATACATAGGAATTCAATACATTCTGACCATTTTGAAGTGGTTAAAAACGAGGAGAAAAGCTTCAAATAACCTTTCCTTTTAAGAAAACAGAATAAAAGGAAGATGGAAAATGAATGCCTAACCTTTGGTCTTCTAAAAAAAACCCTACGTATTGAATTCTTATGTATTTCAATGCAAACAAACAGGCCCATAAATGAAGACCAAAGGTGAAGTTTTTCACATTGAAATGGCGCGAGCGCCACACCAAACCACACCACCATAAAATCTAGAAGAGCGAAAAAGCATTCCCTTTTCCGCAGCTTTTCCACGGAAACGGCATTGCAGGAATAACCCAAACAGGAGAAAGAAACGAGGACGAAGACTAATACAGTAGACAATAGACAGAACCACTGAAAAATCAAAGTAACAAAATCAACTAAGAAGAAAAACCCTAACTTTCCACTAACCAGAATCCAACGACAGCGGCATCAACCGATTCGAAGCTCCCTTTCCTCCACCCACACCCTCTCCACTAACATCCAGCACCGACTCGAAATCCGCAGTTACAAGAGGATGATCGACAGGGAGAAGCAAGACGAGCTTGACCTCGATGTGATCCTCCAAGGCTCTAGCATCGACAGGAGAGCTAGGATCGATCAAAACCCTAGGGATGGGAACCCTGAGCTCAAATTCAACAGAAGATCGATGCTTTCATCTTCGATCCAGGAGACCGAGAGCAGGGAGAGCTCGAAGTTAAGAGAGGATTTGAGATTCCTGCACTGGATTGATGGACGGTGGTCCGGATTGAAGAGGAAGAGTCTGAGGGTTGGGATGTGAGCTAGGGTTTCCCAGGTGAAACGCCACTTTCTGGGTTCAGGGTTTTGGAGCGGAGAAGACGACATTTCTCACTTTCCTTCCATTCGTTCACTGTCCCGCCCCCGACCATTTGAAGGCCAGATATCCAATCTAGAGTGGGGTCGAAGTCCACCGTGGGGCCCACTCAGAGATAATCCAGACCGTTCAAATCGCGTGATCGACCGGGCCAGTGGGACCCACATCTATTGAACAGTCCAGATCATCTTTATACGGGCCTAAAAGGATGTGGGGCCCACCTTGGGATGAGACCAGGAGGGATTTCAAGATCTGTACTGTGGACCCAGTCAGGGTTTCGTTTTTTGGTCAGAAACATCTGGTTGATGTTAGGCTTAGGTTTAACCAGATGTTGTCATTAGTGTTTGTACCTAAAATATCAAATTTCATTGGATTTGTTTGTTTGTTTGCGTTAAAATTCATATAAATTGAATACACATAGTATTTTAGTGAAATTCGTCTTCTATTTTCTAGTTTTAACGTTGCCTTTCATTGTGGATTTAGAACTGCCAACTCTTTCACAAATGCTTGGCGAACAAGAGGTTGATAGGTCATCTTTTTAGAAGTACAATGTAATATAATAGTTGGGTGGTTAACGGTGCATTCTTATTGTATATTTTTTATTTTTCAGTTTCTTATTGTTATATCCTTTCGGCTTTTTAATTTATATTTTTGTTATCAATAGAAAAAAAAAAGATCAAATGTGAATTTTAAAAATATGAGCATCAATTAACCTTTTGCTTTAGAGGAAATAGAATAAAAAGAAGATGGGTTCACTTATAATACTCTTGTTTTAAAAAACGTATATGCTTCCACACCTCATCTATACAACTTGCAGATCGATGATCCTTGACTGTTTAACACCATTTGAAGAACAAAATGTACATTAGAGGATGAATTTGTCACAAACAAATAATTGGTATGCACCAAAATGTATAAGAAACAAAAACCAGAGACAAAAGTGCTTAGATTTGAACCTTTCTCATAAAAGAACCATTTATGCACCAAAATGTACAAGATACCAAATTGTCACAATAAATAATACACCATGTCCTGTATATACAACTCCCAAGCCATATCATGCAGAGCCCAAAGTCTTGTATAACAAAAGAGTACAAAAGACATCCATGAATTGAGACGTGCTTCTTCCTAAAACTGTCGACATTTATCAACACCCTGTTTTAAACTTGAGCAAGATTAAAACCTGTTTCCAAGACCAATGTGAGTCTATGAGTTAGTGATGGCAGCCTCTGGGTGGTAGTGAAGCATCTCCATCCACATCATCTCCCTGATCAACTCTTCACTTATATCCTCATCCAGATTGAGATCATCAATTGGTGCAGGAGCAGGTGAAACTGAATTTGACTTGTAAAGAGAGGACATGTAAGGGTGCTGGAGCACTTCGGTGACACCAATTCGCTTTGATGGATCAAACACAAGCATCTTCTGCAGCAGGTCGATGGCACGGGGATCTGCACTGGGGTAGAGATGAGCAAAGGGTGTCCCTGGAGAATATGGGAGGCACTTGATGTACTTGCAAGCCTTGGGGTTGTCAATGAATTTGAGGTCGGAGTCGGGTATGCTGCCTAGGACACTGACTATCAGCCTGAGCTGGTTGAGACACTCAGTGCCTGGGAAAATCGGTTTCCGTCCAAGCAGTTCAGCAAATATGCAGCCAACAGACCATATGTCAATGGGAGGGCCATAATTGTCACAGGATAGTAGTAGTTCAGGGGCCCGATACCAGCGAGTGACAACATATTCAGTCATGAACTGGCCCTTGCTGCTGCTGGCACGTGCAAGACCAAAGTCACAGATTTTCAGGTCACAGTTGGCATTGACGAGGAGGTTGCCAGGCTTGAGATCGCGGTGAAGGATGTTTACTGAGTGCAGGTACTTGAGGCCTTGAAGTAACTGCATGATGCAAACATAAGAAGCTTCAGTATGAGATTGTATGAGGTTTACTGAACTTAAAATTGCAGATGAGAGTGATTGATGGTATGATGGTAAAAGTTACATGATGAGGTCAGAAAAAATGGAAACTAGATAGTGTGTGCTTGGATGTAGCACACGTTGATCAATGCGAGTACTTCAACAGAATGCAATGGATAACTATATACTATATAATTGTAGGTATATTCTTCTTTGCTGAACTTCTCAAATCCAAAATCTGTTTTGATTCTCAGAACAGAATGATTTGAGCTCGCAATGCACAAAACACATATCCATCTGTTCTGTCTAAATATTGAACTTCTTGGAACTTGGGCGCACCTAAAGTGCCTCAAACCACACAAAAATAGTACATTAGTGATTGACTGAAATTACTATATCCATCTGTGCCTTTGATTTTCACCTTTAATTAGTGGTTCCTCGTATTAATCTTTACATAAATTCAGGTATCTCGACATTCTTTAAAGAGAGAAGCAATAATTCAAATTACATGATCTATGAAAATCATTTTGAAATACTGCAAAAAGAAGAAGAAGAAGAAAAAAAAGAAACCTTGATGATAGCAATTAGTACCTGGAAGAGGAAATATTGACCATGTTCATTCGAAAGTGCCTGAGAGGACTTGATAATCTGATGTAAATCTGTATCCATGAGTTCATAAACAAGATAAACATCCTTGAAACTTTTCCTCTGGACTGGCATCATGATATCCTTCAAAGAAATGACATTCTCATGCCGAAGATGTCGAAGAAGCTTTAGTTCTCGTAAAGTTCGAAGCGCATCAATTCGATTCTCAAAGGCGTTCTTTATCTTTTTAATAGCAACTTTCTCATTTGTCTCCTTATTTATTGAAGAGCAAACAACACCATATGCTCCTCTTCCAATGGGCTTGATTGGAACATATTTAGTATCAATCTCGAATAAAGTTTGCCACATTGAATAGTAATGTTTCCCTTGTGCTGCAATCCCATTGGGAGGATCCACATAGGTTGCCATTCTCTAAAATCAGAGTCAAACAAATGTCATGAATAACAAATTTTTCCTAGTACTCCAGAGGAAAAAAAAGGGACATTTCCAAGCATGCAATAAAATAACAGTGTTGACCCACAACTAGGTCCACAAGAACATCAAGTTGTCTGGGGCAGATCAAACAGTTAAGTTTTTTCTTATCCAAAGAATACATAAAAGGAAACATAGTGTGTTTGAATCAATATTTTGTTGTTTTACTAATGCCCCTGGCTGTTCATCACTTTATCTAAGTAAAGGATAAATATCAATTAGCAATACCATAAATCATTTAAGCATGAATATAGATCTCTTAAACTTGAAATATAAGTTGACTTGAACTGGCAACCCTGTAGTCACCACAATGAGACCTGCAATTTTAGCTCTGGGCTTTTTTCTTTAAGCATGAATAAGTTACATGGATCATGTTTAATCCATAGATTAGAGGATGTTTTTATGATTTCATAGATCATAACTGTCATCATGAAAACACGTAGATGCATGAAATTAAGGGTATTTCATGATTGTATAGATTATACCTTTCAGATGAATTAAAATAACTTTTTTGATTAATTAAATAAGTTCTTATACAAATAAGATCTTACACATTACCAATATTTAAGGAAATACAATGAAGATCCATGAATTTGGTGACAAATCCAGGGATCTATAGTGTTCTCATAATTAACATCATTTGTTATTTTTAAATTCATCACATATTAAATAGAATTTATATTTTAATAATTACATTGAAAATGCTTACTATAAGAAAATGGACTAAAAACACGAAAGATTCATGGATCAAAGTCCAAATTTATGAATCTAGCATATTTTGGTCATGCTTTCATATCTGAAGCAGTCATTTACAAAAGAAAAAAGAGAAGAAAGTTTAAAGGACCTTGCTTTGTCCTGAAAGTAGACTGCAGCTATTCTTGTATTACTATTAAGATCAGTACCTAGGAATGAAAGTGCTTCATATTAGCATCTATTATTGCTAATAGACAGAAAGTTCCCTTAAATATTAAAATTAGAAGACCAAAAATTCCCATTTCATTCGCAACACCCCTTCATTGAATCCCTTAGTTTTAGTTCACTGTCTTCCTTGCTTTTGACAAGAATTGTAAGGGATGAATGAAATTGATGTAGAGGTTAGTGTTGTAGAAGGTGAGCCTCAAGACAGCTAGATCAAGTCATGGGTAGTGTTCTTTTTCTAAATGGGTTATGTATAAATCTGGCTTCCATCGCCTCCATAGCATATCCCTAGATCTTTCAAGAAAGACTACAACCATAAGAATTGTAAGGGCGGAGAGCTTTTGTATAGACTAGGATTTTTATCATGTTGAGAAGCAGCTGTCACTGATGCAAAACAGGAAGCTGGAAAACAGGAGGAGACAAGTTGCGCTAGAGCTGGTATGGCACCACCAATCCAGAACAATCTAAATGAGAGCTGCCCTGACTACAGCAAAACCAATAATAATGAACAGCAGAGCAGCTACTCGTTTCCATTCCATGGCCTTCATAGTGAAGGCATCTAGAAGCAGGTTTTGCACTCTCAATGCTACATCAAACCCTTTTGTCCTTCCAATATCTCTGTTTCTCATAGACCATGAATGCTTGGACTCCAAAGTCCAAGCACAACCACAGGTCGAGATGAATATGCAAGCTAGGTCCAGAAAAGGTATACGAAAGGGTGGATTGGGGTTGCGTTCTCTATATGATGTGCAAGATAGTGTTTGATGTTAAGTAGTGTGGCTGTGTAAGGAGGGTTATAATTAGTTTGCATTTTCTTGATCTTGATCAACAGAGCTCTCAAAGGCTTTTGCACAGCCAGTAGGGACCAAAAGACTTTTTTCCATTTTCTTTTCTATTTTTTTTTTTTTTTTTTTTTTTTTTGCTAAAAATCATTTTTGTTTGTGTTGGTAAATGAAGTAATTAGATGATCGATGCAACCCAAGGAGTAAATCTTGTCTAGGGGTCCAAATGTGGCACCGTTGCTCGTTAGGTGAGCAATTTGCAATTCACAATACTCTTAACTGTGCAGCATATGAAGAACCGATACAAAAATGTCAGGGTGATCCTCTGGTGTTTTGAAGTGGTGTCTGAATTGAAGATTAATTTCTTCAAGAGTTTATTGATTGGCTCAGACTGGAGGACAGGGACTTGGAATATTTGAGAGATATGATGTGCTGCAACAAGGGCTCACCTTGATCTATCTATTTAGATTATTATCTGTGCGGAACTTGGATGAATGGAGGAATTGTCGATATGGAAATCTAATTAATTCTCATTTAGGAGGACAATAGGCAGCCATATCGAACCTCCCTATTCATTTCATGTCTCTCTCCAAATTTCTGGAAGGTTGATCATGCACCTTGATAGATTACAGCATGAACTCCAACAAGGAATGGAATAGAAGAAGTGTCAACTTGTGGATCAGGCCTCTGCATGTTAATGGAAGTTGAAAGGAAGTTCAGGTATTAGTCTGCCAAAGAAAATCAACAAAACCCTGCTAAGAGGTTGTGGAGGCACAGAATGGTGCAGAAGGGCCATGGAAGCAAAGTTCATTTGAGGCTTGGAGAATTGGGTGTCTGTCTGATCACGGAAGGTTCTAAACTTCTAGTGGTACTTTTCAATTTTCATTCATGGTTTTGAGTGAATTGTGATCAGGGTCTTCACCTATACTCCTCCAATAGGATGGCATTCTTTTAATTTCTTCAATACAAATCAAACAACAGGCCCCTTAAAACCAACCAAAAGGCATGAAAGTTATTATCTTTCAAATTCATATCCAACTAGAAAGAGATTCATTAACAAATACGCTGATGAGATAACTAAAAAAGCATGCTTTGTTACCTTAGAAAGGGTGTCTCCACTCCACACGAAGTAGTGTGGGTTATTCAGTTTCCCTTCATATAAAATGCAGTCTCTTCTATCGATTACATCCAGTATCAGATTCCATATTTCCGCTTCACCTCTTCTTGGGGAATTCAAGAACCCGAGACTCGACGCAATCTCTCTCAGATGTTCTTGAATCCACCGAAAATGTTCGTTCGTTTTCCTGCTAATGCATCGACTTCCAGATGCTGCTTTGGGCAATCTCCATCGAGAGCGAGAGAGAGAGAGAGAGAGAGAGAGTTTTTCTTTTGGCTTCGCGTAAAAGCCGTGCCTATGTGCACTCTCGGAGCTACAGATCAATGCAATTTAGAACTTTTCATATATTTTCTAAGCCTATCATTCTAACCATATTGTTTTGCAAGTTAATCATAGGTTTTGATACTCTGGATTTAAATAATAAATCTCTAGCATTTCATTCATTTTAATCACCTTTTGTTTAGTTTATTGTTGCACCATAATTATGATCTTCATCACAACCATATATTAGTACGACTTAAATGTCACGTATTATTATCATTGATTCCATGTTTTCTTCATATCATCAATACATCATTATCTTATTATTAGTTGTTCATTATAATATTTTAGTGCAATGGTAAAAGTCTCGGGTCTAACAAGACCCACACTGGGTAATAACCTTTCTGTTCATTATAATGTTTCATATCTTAAAGTTTTAGAAAACTTGAATGAATTAATCGGTGGAATTGTGCAAATTAATCAGATCTTGTAAAAATATATAATTGACTGCCTAAACGCTCCTCTTATCATCAGCATATGGTTCACAGAATTAACAATCCGGATTTATATGTTATTTTCTGATTTAATTTATTTGATTTCAGATTCCGACTCCATAATTAGATATGTAATTGAGATATGTAATTCCATTATTTCTAGTATTGGACTTCAAGAAATACAGAGAAGTCGAGATACTAATCAGCAGTGATTTCTGGAATACGCTAGACACTGCGCTAAGACGCTGTGAGATCCCACCTGCCTACTGCCTAGGCTTACTTGTGTCCCAAGGGGCGTGGACTATGTTATCGAAAATATCCAAGTCCGAGCCTGGGCTTGCTTGTCTCCCAAAGGCCTTTAGTCCACATGAGGTTGGCATTTTAAAACCGTGTGGTATATATCTGGAAAAAAGATATATATCTGGAAAAAAGAAAAAAAAAACAAGTGCAGCATGGTCCCTTATTAATTAGTAACTCATAGGTCCTTCTGGGCTTAGGAGAGCCATGGTAAGTGGTTTGACCACTCTGACCTTTTTTTTCTAAATGGACTGATTTTGATCCACTATGGTTTCAAATATGAATTAATTTATCTATAATTCACAAGCTTTATCTGTAGTTAGGCTTTTCTAGCCCAAATATTTAAAAATAAAAAGAGGAGAAAACTATAAAAATTGGAAACAAAAATATTTCTTTTTATTTACTCTTTTATCCCATCTTATGTGGAATATTGTAGTTGCTGGTGGTGGTGGTGGTCTGAGAATACAGCCATGCATCCTCAAACAAAACCATATCTGAACTTGTACATGCGCCATGTTGCTTCTACAAAGAGGTTGCATATCCCTTCTGCAACTGGATGGCAAACATCAATAGTACAAAAGGGTCTCCCAGAGAAGAGAGAGAAAGAAGATCATCTTTCGAGGCCGAGAGAGAGAGCGCTCTGGAACTCTAGAGTACTGTTAAAAAATGCTGAATTAGCTAACCATTGCTCCTTTTAGTAGCAGTTTTTTTCCGCAGCTAAAAGTTATTTCTAGCAGGGAAAAATTCCAAGTGCCATAAATGCCTCTTAATCGTCCGTCTAGAGAAAATGAGTGTTTTAGCTGCGGAAAACATAGCTTCTATTAACAATCTCTCATGCATCTTGAGAGTTAATAAAAGTCTCCATTTGGATGCACCAATTCTCATAGTCATGGTTACTAATTAGTTGTAACAAACCAATCCTACATCGGAAAGGTGAGACGTCCGGATCCTAACTATAAGTCCAAATCCCTGCCTATTACAGTACTGAGGCCTTTTGGAGACGCCTACAGGTCAGCCCGGGGTAATATCGGGCTGGTGGGACGGGTCTCTGATAGTAGTGCAGTTTGAAAATGCCCCTTCTCATTCACTAATGGTAAAAAAAGAAAATTAAAAGAGTCTTTGGGCATTTTAATTAAAAGCGCAATTTTAATTAGTACCATCCTTTAATTCATACATTCTCTCAAGTTACATTTATAAGGCAACGTGAGAACTTTCTATGTACACTACCCCTTCACAAATGGGGGTTTCTCAATTGCAGTCCTAGCCAAGATATTTTACAGAAATTTACATTTGAATCTTCAAAAATCCGCTTCCTCAAACTCCTTCCTTGAACATTCTTTGCACCTTTATTTTCAGCCCTCACAAACTTTTCTTCCCAAACTGCACTTAACCTTTTTTTCAGTATTAACAAAATTAGCTGTCATTCTCAAGTATATGCTTTCCCTATTTCTAAGAAGGATGAATGAATGAATGAATGATCTGATCCATCATTTAAGGGGAAACTTTTAATTGTTACAACCATTGATGTTGCTAGTGAATGGCAAGTGGTGACTTTGCAGAAGATATATCATAACTGTGTGTGCCGGTTGGTGAAGCCATGCAGTATAGGTGTGAGAAGGGGTCTGCTTCTGGTGGCAATATGGAAGCTTGATCAGGCTTCTTAGCGTTGAATGTTGGAGGAGGTAGAGACCCCATATGAGGTATTGCAAAGGGAGAACTTTCACCCCCACCCTGAAGAAATGGATTTTGGTAATTATGGAAACCGTCCACGTGAGACAGCTCCCATCCTCTACTATGATTCACTTGGTTCACGTCGCCAGCCGTCTCCGCAAGCACCATCTCCCAGCAGCCTTCCCCTGCAATAGTGGTAGTAATGGGTGATGGTGATGTTGGTCTTAGTTGTTGTTGCTTCTGTGACATGTTCTGCCCATCATCAAACAATGCTAGATCCAGACCAGAGTAAGGTGATGGGTTGGATTGTTGTATTCCTGGCTGTTGAGGAGGTTGTTGCAGATCGTCATTGAAAAACACTAGATCCATGCATGAATTGTTCTCTTCAGCAGCATGTTGTTTGTTTCTATCCTCAAACAATACAACATCTGAACTTGAATCAAGGCTTAATAAGTTGTCTTCCCTGCCCCCGGAAGGTGACACACATGTGTCTGTTGCATCCGTCCTCATATCTAACAAATCATTGAAGCTATCTTGATCACCCAGCTGTGAGGACTTGCTAGCATTTTTTTCGTTCACATCTTTAAAATCCTCTTCTGGGGAATTCATATGAGACTTCCACTCTCTCTTCTCTACCATATTTTGGAAAGGACTATCAAGTCCTGCTATGGACTCTTCTCTTCCAATGGGAAACTCGCGCTCGCCCTTTGAATTGCTTCTGTGGTGAGACTTTGCATCATCCTTGAGAAACGTCTCAAGGGTCTCCAAATCCTTCTCTGATATCTTCTTTACACTTGGGTATTCCGATCGGCTGCCAATGCCAAGGCCCATGCAGAGGGTGTAGAATTCTGCGAGCTCATCGAATTGCCTTGAGACCTTGATGCAGATGTGGGCATCTTCGACGCAGGGATGATGTTGGAGCTGGAAGAAGTTCTCCAATAGGACTGTGAGGCCATCAGACATGTCATGGTATATATCAAAGCTCTCCCTCACCACATAGCAGAGGGAGCTCTGCACCAGCCTGTTGCTCCTAGAGGAGCCGGTGGGCCGGGTAGCGAGTGCTCGGTGGAGCAACCGATGCCAGTAGTCCATCCTGTCCAAGAGGACACCCGGCTTCATGTCGCGGACGCCGTGGCGGCTGCCATGGCGGCGCCCTTCATGCAGCTTGCCCATGAGGCTGCATCCGAGGCGCTCCTCAAGGTAGAGTGCAAAGGTGCGGACAAAGGCGGTGTAGTCCCAAGGACTAGAATTGGAGTCGTCCCGGAAGTTGGAGAGGTTGAGGATGGTGGCGCCGCGCTTCATGGTACGGAGTACTTCTTGGGCGAAATGGGGGTCGCCTTGTTGGAGGATTCTGAAGGTGAGGGTGAGGGACTTGAGGGCAACCATCCAGTTCTTGGTGCGGGCGAGGCGGCGGGCAAGGGCGTGGACGCAGGCGGAGGCGCATTGTGGGGAGGAGGAAGTGAGGAGGAGGACCTCATGGACATGGCGTTCTTCGATGACCTCGTCATGGGTGGTTGCCTTGAGGACAGCGACGTCGAGGTTTGAGCTGTTGGTGCTGGAGACCTTGGCAAGGGAGATGCTTGTTTGGTCCTTGACCACAGCTATGGCTTTTCGGAGCTTGCTGGGCATGGTGGTACTGGTATCTCTCTCTCTCTCAATAAGAATGTATAGAGGTATCTAAAAGATCAAACAAAGAATGGTGTCTCTCTCGCTCTCTTACTAAGGAGAAAGGCATATGGAGAGAGAGAGGTTCTTGTGTGTTCTTTATCTTCTTGATATAGCTTGAAATGGGAGGAGGGGATCAGATGTTGAAAAAAACTGTTTCTAGAATACAGGAGAGAAATGGAGACCGTTAATATGTATGGACTCAACATGCACGAGCCTTCAACCGATGAAATGTTCCTCTTTTTAACTGCTTGTGAGACCGGTTTAGACTCTTGAACGTAGGATTTATATTAGAAGGTTGACTAGAGACTAGAGTCCCCTCTGTTTTTACAGGTTGTTGCTTTAAATGGGCCCGTGTCTAATCGCCTAAGTTGACACAGGGGAGGCAACCTAACTGTCACTACTTTTGGATTTGTTCAGGTTGACATTTTTTACGCAATAAATGAATGGTTAGGTTTATATTGAGTCCGTTTTTGCTTTACAACCCTCAAACTCAACTAACTCATTGCATTGTGATCCACCAACCCAACTCCAAATAGTCATGAACCACCAACGCGCAACAAAAAATCATCCTTTTAATTACAGATTCAGGTTACACACTTTGATAAATGAAACGAACTAATAAATCTTAAGTCGGAGCCAACGGGTTGTGCGTAGAGCAAGCCAACCAGTCGCAAGTTTAAATCACGAGAGGAACGTCTTAGGTGCTAAACTTTGGAGTTGGGGTTAAGTTAACATTTTCAACTTGATTTAAAAGGGGGCAGGTTCAAGTTGAATGGAACACAATGTTATCCAACTGAATGCACCACATGGAAATTGACTCTAGCTTACTCGAAATTGAGTTTTTGAACAGTAAATTATTAGAGCCATTCGGAGTATATAGCAAATGGAATCCAAGATGACAAATCAAGAATAGGCTTAACAAGTTTGTGTTCAACTAAGTTCACATAGCTTCCTCATACTTTTCGCATTCGAATTTATCTATAGTTCATGTTCTGAGCATGCTGCCACTATGCAAAACCACTATTAAATCTAAGCCATTCATATCATTCAACTATGAATATATAGGAACCAAAATTATACTTCAGTCAGATTCAAAAACACCATTGGATTGATGACATCCAAAAAAATTGAATCACTCCAATGGAGTGAATTTTGGATGAATCCCAAAATGGGGGCAGTGGTGTTCGTGTGGGTGTTTCAGGTAGGGCATATGCATGGCCAAGCCCAGTCCAACTTTAGAAACACAAGTCCCTATCCAACCCAAGACTGACATGGGTCTTAAGTGCCTGGCCTGAGCCCAGTCAACCTAAAACATGACAGGCCCAACCCACCTATTTAGTCAATTGGTCAAGCTGGAGTACAGGCTTCTATCACTTGTTGCTCCTACCACTTGTTTGGGCAAACTAGTCATTAAGCTATAAGCACTACTTATTTGAAGCAGGCGTTGGGCTTTCTATGACTCAATCCAACCCGCCCAAATATTAACAGGGCTTGAACTTACATCCAGGGCCGCCCCGAGTACTTAAATCAAAGGCCAAAACCCTACCTAAAGCTACCTGGCCCAACCCGCGCCCCTAAATGAGCAATATCAACCAGAAAAGCGACATGGAGTCCACTTCTAGGTCCCCTTGTGATCCTTAGCACATATGAAGACATAGATTTGATCTCTTGTGCATACCTCCTAGAAGCAAGGCCCACTGTATCATAAGGCCAACAAAGTGTTTGCTTTAGGCCCAAAAAAATAAGGCAAAAAAAAAAAAGAAAAGAAAAGAAAAAAAAGGTCCCATAATAGCAGCTGGCATTTTCTGAAATTCCAGAAAGGTAAACTTGTAGACTGTCATCCCTTTTTTTGCTCCGCCTATTATATTTTCAAATCTGCCCCTTATATTTATATTGGTAGGAGTCCAATTGATTTTAGCACACCATTATAATTGTAGCAGTGCATCTATATCAAATATCAACCATACATTCAATCATGATATAGTTGTAATAGATCCATAGCTTGAGATTTCAGCCCTAATAATAGATCTTAAAATTTAATACAAACAATGGGCCCGACAAAATTTATTCACTTGCCCACAGTGCATATAAGCATCGTGCATCTGGAACATCCAATACATGGGGCACATCTCTGAAGTCCATCTTGGATGGTCCTGACTCATGATGCAACTGCTCATTATGCGCAAGGTGAAGTTCAAGATTTTTGTTTTGGTTTGGGGGGGTGGTGTTTGGACCCAAATAAGTAGTTGGATTTTGTGATCCAATATTTTCATGTGAGTTTTGAGGATAGCAAAATTTGAATATAAATACTTAATTAGTAATTTTGCATCACAAAAAAGGAAGAAAAATAAACCCTAATTAGATTTTACATGAATTGGTGCCAAATACATCTCTATTAAGGAGACTTACCAATATTGAAGTCTTAATGTGAGTGGTCTTCTAAAGTGGAGAACCCTCATGGGCATGTGGGCAATGGGCCACACTTAAGCACAGTAATTCTAACCCCCCAACTCATCCAAGGTTCTTGCAGCACTTACAACATATATGTAATGAATGATTAGATAAAAATCAACATTTGAAAACCAAGTTCAATTTGATTCAACAATTATAACCCTTGAATCCAGAGTTATTAAAATTGTTTTTCTTCTAAGCAGCCACGTAAAAGCAGGCATCATATGAAAATAAAAATAATTCAACTACAAATCCCAACAACGTATCTTATCTTCTCTCCTATAAAAACCAATGGAAAGAAAAAGGGATGAATCAGCTTACCAAAAGTATCATGGACTCGTTTTACACACTTCAATCCTATGACTTGGCTACGTACCTAGGCTCAGTCTCTGGACAATGATTTTTCTTTTTGCATACTTATCATGTTCCACGGAGTTCAAAGAAGGAAAAGACTGGACAAGTTCTTTTGTTTTTATTGACTTTCTGGTTTTCAGAGGAAACATCAAACCAGAAATTCCCCACTTCCTAATATCCTTTGGTAACTTTCACTAGTAAAGTGACCCCATGTTCACCTCACTTTATCAGAGGACTCGTTTTTCATGCTTCACTCTACTTTATCTTGTCATGACGCGATCCTTCAGTTTTCACGAGCATCGTAGGAGAGAGGACGCAGCAAGCTTCCAAGTTTGACCCACGATTTGGACCTCTCGTTTTTCACGTTTTGTCGTCATGGTTTTGTCAACGTCGGCTGTGGCCGACCACGACTTGTATTTGGACGGAGCTTTTTTTTTTTTCACCACAAAGAGAAGAGAAGTATTTTCATGAAAAATATTGTGACGTGAGGCAATTACAATGTTCCAATGTGAGGTGATTATTTATTATTTATATATGGAATTCCAAACTCGTTGCTTTTTATTGTAATTTCAAATGCTCCAAAAAAAAAAAAAAAAAAAAAAAAAAGGTTATAAGAATTAGAATTCCACCTCAAAGGAACGGCTTTGGGAGAATTTGAGATTCTCAAGACATAAAATCTTGGAATCTTTGTAAAGAAATAGACCCTAAAAGTACATTTGTATAGCCCATTTCTACAGAAAACGTACTATCTTTTCATTTGGTGCGGCTTTTGCAGAAATGCTTATCTACCACGTCAGCATTTTCCTTTGAAATAGCTTGAAAATAGAGGTTTTTTTTTATTAATTATTATTATTTGTTTTTGGGTTTGGGATAACTCTTTACATAGTCTTGTCCTATTGATCATCCATCTATTGTTGGGTTTGGGATAACTCTTTACATAGTCTTGTCCTATTGATCATCCATCTATGTATAAACGATGGCCCCCACTTAACGTTGCTGGCCCCCATGGGTGATCCAGCCTAACCCGGGTCAACAAATTCAATATTTAGCTAATGGGCTGGGCGATGCCTATTTCTTTAATTCTGCTTCATGTGTCACACCTGTACCAGTCCAGGCCATTTCTCTGATGGGCCTACCATGGTACTTTGTACTTAACTACCTAATTAGGAGAACACTGACCCAATATTCATGTTTTTTCCCTTTTCTTATATTAAATCAGATCTTGTTACCCCAGCTGTTTGCCTGCCTGTAATCTTATCGGATTTTGGATGCTCAGAATTATCTGATTAGTTTTTAGTAAGCCCATCCCTCTTCTCATCAGGTGGGACAATCAGGACTTAAATCTTTTCATCAGAAAGCATTTGTTGATAAACGGACCACACTCTCCCTCACCTCATCAGGAGGGCCACACTTCCACTAATCATAAAATAACCGTCTATCAAGACTGATCAATTTTACTATCAGATCCAATTCTCTGAACAATGGCTCACATTCTCCCTCACATTCCACGAAAAGTCGTTGTCCCAAACAAGAAATACTAGTTTTCAATAAGAAGCCTGCAGCTGCACCAAACAACAGCAGCACCAATTTATCAAGAAAAAATTAATTTGCACCAAATATGAATTTCTAACTTCCACGAAATTTTTTTTCCAAAGTATTTAAAAACCATAAATTTTGTTGATGTGACAATTTTATCTTTCCATGAAAATTACCTGTACACAAACGTGCCCAAGAGATTACCCTTAATTATAAATTTAGACTAAAGAAAGTTTTTTTTATGAATCAAAGAGAAAAGAGTTATACTACATGGACAAACTTTTTGTCCAGAATTGTGGACAAACCCCTATGTATCCCTTCAATATCACATAAAGTTTGTCCATGTAGACTTTTTGAAAAGAAAAAGGCTGTTCCAGGCAATTGCTTGGCAGGTGAGGGACAATGGGCTTGCGTATGTTGGGGTGCAAAAGGATGAATCTAAGAAGGTAGAGAGAAGAAAAGAAAGTAAAAGGGGTAATTTATTATTAGTTTTTTTCCAACTTCTGAACCATTTTATTAGACTTGAAGGCAATCACATTGGAGTCTACTTTGCCTTTTTAGAGACTTGCATGTCAACCTCATTAAGAAATTCGAAGCCTTGGGCCCAGATGATTTGGACTCGAGGTTAACTCTAGCCCGCATCTTATGATGATTCTATTTACATGGAAGATTCTCCAAACTACCCTTTTCGGGGACCCTTCTCCTTTTCACACAGAGCACTCATATATCACACACATACAAATCCATCTATTTTGAATTGACATAATCCTAACTAGCACCGACACCATGTCAAATCATGTTTTTATGCATTTAGAGTCCATTGTAGTGCATTCATACATAATTTGCTCAAAAAATCACACTTTTTACATAAATTCATGAAACCTGCCATTTTTTGAGATTTATTTTGGGAAAGTCGGTAATTATGGGTGCATCAAGTAGGGTCCCATGCATCGTCCATTTAAATTCCTCGCATAGAATTATTCTTGAATCCATTCGTTTTAATTTGTGTAGGAGAAATCAAGAATGGGACCCACATTGGTGAAGTGTGAGAGAAATCAAGGGAATGACATCTTTCATGGTGGACCCACATATCTTAGTATTATTGGAGAGTTTGAAGAGTCAACAATGAAAAGCTAAATTTGTGATTTCAAGATCAAGAAAGGAAACTTTAGATTTGGTAAGATCTAATTCTTACAAAGTTTGAAAACTCAAAAATCAAGAAAGATATTCAAGGAAAGTAAGATAAAAGAGTTGACTAGTCAATCAAAGAAGTTTGGAAGCAAACCAAAGATGGAAGGAGAGTCAAGAAACAAGGAAAGAAAGATCCCAAGATCTCTCTGGATGCCCATATGGGTCCCACACACCCCATTGCACAATTAACATTCCATATGTGCATATTTATTTTCGGATTTTTCAAAGGCAGCAAGATTAAAATGGCCATAACTCTTAATCCAGCCATCAGATTGGTTCAATCCATACACCGTTGGAAAGCTCGTTTCGAGTAGATATCTTTAGAATCCAAGATTGTGTCAATCGGAGCTAAAACGAGGAAGATATGGCCTCTGGAATTTAGTGCTATAATTTCTACTCGGGATTGCAATTTTTGTACATGGAAAGCACCAAAATTCTCTCACTCACCTTGCTATTTCTTTGAAGACTTGTTGGCCAAGGAAGGGACTCTTCATACAAAGAAGATTGCATGCTACAAACTTGGAACAAAAAAAAGGAAAGAAAGAGAGCAAAAATCTATAAATTGAAGGCAATAGCATCCATCACCTCTCATGGGAAGATAGACCAACTCTCTCTAGAATTACTACTACACTCCATCTTCTTCCTTTCTCTTTCTCTCCATTGAAGTCCTCAAGGAGATTTGGCCAGAAATCACACTACCCCCTTGGGTTTTTCATCTAGAAGAGGCTTCTCATCCTAGTATGTAATTGTCATTGTTTATTTTTTATATCTTATGTAAGACTTTGCATATTAGTAAAATTGTTTCTTACTCTTTCAATTTTTTATTTCTTATCCTTGGGTGATTGGTGCTTGTTTTATGTTTCTTTTCTTGTTGGTGTTTGGATTGACGACCCAAAGGCCCTAAGAGCATGATTCAAATTATGACCCCGCTTAGAAAAGAATTTTGAAAGAGGAGAATACACTTCCACACATTTAAATTTATGTTCTTCCATACATTTAAATTATTGTTAAAACCACACATTTACTTTTCTTGTTTTTACCACACATTTAAATTCTTGAATTTTTGTTTATTGTCTTTATTTTTATGATCAATTCAATTTTATGTTTATTTTGTGCATAGTTTATGGTTGGAACTAGTTAGCATTGCATGCATATTCATATTGGTGGAGTTTAGACATGTATAAGTTGCTGGAATTGGAGTTTTAAATTGAATAAGCAGGAAAAATCAGAGGTTTGTGTCCATAATCTCAGCAAAATAATTTTTGGAAATTCGGATCCCAATATAAAGTTCACAATTCAGCACTTTATTGCAGGAATTTCAGGACAGATTTTGTGTAAAAAGTTTGCAATTAGAAACCTGATCAAAACACATTATTTTTCAATGAAACTTGGGGAAATTAAAGTTTGATCAGTTTATTTTCAAACCCCAGAATTTCAAGCAAAAATAACTTTGGAAAGATGGTGAACCAATGGCTTAAACATGGCTGGTCGGACCCACCTGTGTGCAGAATTTCTGCACAGTTTTTTTTAGGTCATGTTCATACACTCATATCTCATTCGTTTTAAATCGTTTTTCACTTCTGTTTTTTTTTATTTGATTCATGCATCATTATAGTTCAAAACCCAACCATTAAACTCGGTTTTAGGTTGCATTAGATTAGGAAAGATCATTCATAAAAACAGTCATGCATACTAGTTTTTTTTAGACTTAGAATTTTCAGCATCTCATGGCATACATTGCATTACTAACTTTCTAACTTAGATTTCTTTTGTTTCTAGTTTAGTTTCTTAGTTTTATTTTTGATACTTTTTATTTTTGGTACCTTTTTATTCTTGATGTTCTAACTTGTGTGTTCTTTTGTAGCAATTTTAGTTTTTTTTAGTTTAGGATTTTTAGATTTAGGAAGTTCTCTTATAATTGGATTGTAATTAATTTAATTTTTGGAAAGTAGGAATGATGATTGTAATTTACTAGTATGTTAGGCTAGATTTAGAATTTTAATTTAGGGCAGGTGACAAAGTTGGAAAGCCTTATCTTTAAAGCTCCCTGTGGATCGACCTGGTCTTACCAGTTTTATTACTACAATCGCACCCTACACTTGGGGTCCGATCAAGTTTTTGGCGCCGTTGCCGGGGAGCGCCATATAAGGTAACTTCTCTAACTTTCCTTGTTTACATTGCTTTATGGGTGTGTTATTTTTGGCATGTTTCTAGAAATAGGAGGTGCATGCATAGAATGTTAGACTGCCCTAAATTGGATTAGGAAAGTGCATGGATTGCTAATTAGAAAGGGCACATCATTGATTTTTTTTAGAAAACTTTTTAAAATTGGCAAAGTTACTTTGTTTTTCTCAACTTATTTTAAATCTTTTTAGAAGAAAGTGAACCAAAGTGACCTAACCGCTGTCCTTGATCATCTCGGTGCCGAAGCAAAGCCTTGTCCAGAGTGTGGAGACAGCTAGACTGTTCTAGGCAAGGGTCCTTCAAACGGGTCCATTTGTGATCCTACCCTTACCTGGGGGCTGAACTGGCCGGGTTGGTTTCATAGGGCCGGGTTGGTGAACTTAGGGACACTTTCCAACTTTAGGAATTAACTTAGTTGCTGCTTATGTGGGCTAGTTTCCTTTCCTTTTTTCATTAAAAAAAAAAAAAAACAAGAAGAAGTGATTCCAAAAATGGACCAATTAAAACCCACAAACATGAGACCAAACTCTGGACAAACCAATGAGGGTAAAATCAATAGTGATAGCCCAAAGAAGTCCTGGCGTGAGTACCTACACCCCACAGATACGTACCTGTCAACTTACATCAACTCATATACGAATAAGTGGGGATTTTATCAAAGCAACTCCGATGATGCTTCAAATAATCACGAATCCCTAAGGGAGTTGCGCGAACAAGAATGGAATGCAAATATACATCAAATAACTTGTTCGTTGGAAAAAGGTTCCACATATGGTCGGAAAAGGGCCAATCACTATGGTCATGATTACAATGAGGAGTGCATGGAGGGTATCAATGGAATGATAATGGAAGATGATCAACCAACATGGGCCCCACATGATTACTCATACCCCACGCACTCATTCGCTCCTTCAAATATGGATTTGGGAATTCAATGGCAAGCAGAATCAAATGCTCAATGGCCTTACCATGATGAAATGAGTAACATGAGTAGCCTAGGCAATCAGGCGCTTGACTACTGGCAAGATGGGTTTGATATGGAAAATTTTTATCTCCAAGAGTTTACTCCGGGTGGGTCGTATGATTACCCCTCACAGGATATTTCATATGCACCTGATTCTTCCCCTTGTTCATATGCACCTAATGACTCTCCACCACCTGAATGGTCATATGAACCACCACCACCCTCGGAGGGATCCTTGGAAGACACTTTAGCCAGATTCATCACATTCACGCAAAACACCATGCAATCCATACATAGCAATGCACAATCCATGGAGAGACTAATGACTTCAATTAGTCAAACTGCACTTCAAATGAAAAAAGTAAATGACACCCTTGGCAATGAGAATGATTTTCAACATGATGATCCATCACTCATTGAAAATCTGACGGATATGGATTGCGCATATACGCAGAGGATATCCAAGGGTGCACCTATGGATATGGATGATGGTGCGCTGCATGAATCAGATTATGAACCCTATAAGCCAAATTCCTCCGACCGTCACTTGTTTGATCCGAAGGAGAATGTGGACCCTTTCAAAAAAGATACTATGCCCTTCTATGTTGATCCTTACTTTGGGTCCAATTCTTCTGATGATTTTGGCGTTATGGATTCCCTAGAAATTGATTTTCCCATGATTGATGGACCCGCGAATGCACCCAATGAGCCCCAAATGCAAGATTACTGTTGGGAGGATGACCCCATTTTTCAGATTTCTGATTCGGACAATGTGGAATCCTTGGAATCATGTACTGAATTTTTCATGAAATCTGATGATCTGACCATAAGAGAAATTGCCATTGCATTTCTTGGCCCTCAATGTAATTCAGAGAAACTTTTGAAATTAGAGTGTGGTCCTGCTCAGACCTTCGAGTCTCACAGTTTGGAATCATTTGAGGCCATGCCTATGGACATTGTGGAAATTATTTCAAAAGAATTTGCGGCATGGGATGACCTGGGGCCATCTAGTTGTTCATTGCGTCCTCCTCACCTTCCATTCAAAGACCCATTTTTAAGGGAGGAGGAATCATTTTTCATGGTGGTCCTTTTTCCACACATTTACAACAAACATCATGCGATCCTTATGTTCAATGTGCTTCATGTTCCCATGGTAACATCTCTTTATGTGCTTCTTGTGATTTGTGTGGAGGAAAATTTCATCTGGGATCCGGGTGGATTCATGGTTTCGACTCAAGTAGTGTAGGATTTTCCTTTCCTTTTATTGTAGATTATTCTTTTATGTTAGTAGAGTAGTTTCTTTTTTTTTCTTTGTTTTGTCTCACCATGGACAGAGATCGAAAAAGCTACATCTTCAGGTAACTTCTTCCCCTTTACCCTCCTGTCATTTACTTTCCTCATGTTATATTTACTTTTTGCACCACATGCATGACATCGAGGACGATGTTCATCTTAGGTTGGGGGGTGGGAACAAGCACACTTGTCCATCTTTAGACAAAAGTTTTACACAATTTGCTTTTGATTTTTGCAAAAAAAAAAAAAAAAAAAAAAAAAAAAAATCTGTTATTTTGTTGGTTCTTGGGGAAAAGGATATTTTGAGAGGATTTTTATGAAACAAAGATACCTTGAACTTTGGAATTTTTGGTGCTTTGGGCAAAAAGGAGAACAATGGTTTACTGTTTTGTTTATGGAAAGGATTTTTGGAAAAAGTGCTAAATTTTGATCCCTCACTTTTACACAGTCTGTATACGTTTTCAAGGTTTTTGAATGTGAAGCTATGATTTCCGTTTTCTTTGATGATTGGATTGAAAATATGATGGAAAACCGACCCTTAGTTTTACAATTTCCTGGTTCATCTGGTTTTGTTGGCCACAGAGCTGTTGAATTAATTCGGGCACATGGAAAGGGCTGCCTATTGTTGGGGACTGTTTATAAAAAATAAAAAAAAAAAAAAAAAAAAAAAAGAAGAGAAAAATAAGAAAAAAAAAGTGTTGAAAAGAATAAAAAGTTGTGACTAGTTTGAGTTCGTAGCCTTTTTAACCCGAGCCAGTAAGCCCGTAGAGGTATTTACATACCTAGTGCCCTAAAGACATCTGTTTTGGGAGTCATTGGCCTAATGCTCGTTACATGGGTTAATTAGAAAGCTTAAGGGACCCAGGCATTGCACAGTCACATGTGTGTGTTTAAAAAAAAAAGAAAAAAAAAAAATTTTTTTTTTGCGGCCTTCGAAAAAACATTAGTGCGAAAGCCGTCATGGTCGCCTTGAGAGGAATATTGTTTTTCGTTGCTAAGGTTAGGTGGTCCAGAATCTTGGATTGAAAATTGTTTTCACGTGAATTTTGGCGGATCATTTGAAGCTTATTTGTTTTTACGTATACACACTATTTCACCGTGCACGATCAAATTAGCATGAATTCAAGAATTTCAGACCAAAAGATGGGATTTGTGAACCGAGTTTCAAACTTGCCTTTGCTTTGGAAATTCCGAACATCGAGAATATCCGGTGTTTGTAAATCTTCTTTTGAAAAAGTTCCTTTGATTGAAAAAAAAAAGAAGAAACTGAATTTTGTGGGTAAATTCACTGCAAACCCTCACGAGGCACAACTCGTCCACTAGGGGGAACCTAGGGGTTTAAGGGCTTACTGCATATGCTAAATGCAGTCGAGAGTGTCAGCGAAAGTGGCGTTGCATTCATTTTCATTTTCATTCCATTTCATTAGTTTTAGGATAGATTATGTCATTGTGGATTCCTCAGTTTATTCGCAGTTTTTGCTAGAGACTAGCAAAATGCTAGTTGGGGGGTGTGATGAGTCCTGAAAAGTGCACATTTTCATACACATTTTGGACTATTTTAAGGGCTTATTGATATTAAAGAGCTTTATTTAATGTCAAATCATGTTTTTATGCATTTAGAGTCCATTGTAGTGCATTCATACATAATTTGCTCAAAAAATCACACTTTTTACATAAATTCATGAAACCTGCCATTTTTTGAGATTTATTTTGGGAAAGTCGGTAATTATGGGTGCATCAAGTAGGGTCCCATGCATCGTCCATTTAAATTCCTCGCATAGAATTATTCTTGAATCCATTCGTTTTAATTTGTGTAGGAGAAATCAAGAATGGGACCCACATTGGTGAAGTGTGAGAGAAATCAAGGGAATGACATCTTTCATGGTGGACCCACATATCTTAGTATTATTGGAGAGTTTGAAGAGTCAACAATGAAAAGCTAAATTTGTGATTTCAAGATCAAGAAAGGAAACTTTAGATTTGGTAAGATCTAATTCTTACAAAGTTTGAAAACTCAAAAATCAAGAAAGATATTCAAGGAAAGTAAGATAAAAGAGTTGACTAGTCAATCAAAGAAGTTTGGAAGCAAACCAAAGATGGAAGGAGAGTCAAGAAACAAGGAAAGAAAGATCCCAAGATCTCTCTGGATGCCCATATGGGTCCCACACACCCCATTGCACAATTAACATTCCATATGTGCATATTTATTTTCGGATTTTTCAAAGGCAGCAAGATTAAAATGGCCATAACTCTTAATCCAGCCATCAGATTGGTTCAATCCATACACCGTTGGAAAGCTCGTTTCGAGTAGATATCTTTAGAATCCAAGATTGTGTCAATCGGAGCTAAAACGAGGAAGATATGGCCTCTGGAATTTAGTGCTATAATTTCTACTCGGGATTGCAATTTTTGTACATGGAAAGCACCAAAATTCTCTCACTCACCTTGCTATTTCTTTGAAGACTTGTTGGCCAAGGAAGGGACTCTTCATACAAAGAAGATTGCATGCTACAAACTTGGAACAAAAAAAAGGAAAGAAAGAGAGCAAAAATCTATAAATTGAAGGCAATAGCATCCATCACCTCTCATGGGAAGATAGACCAACTCTCTCTAGAATTACTACTACACTCCATCTTCTTCCTTTCTCTTTCTCTCCATTGAAGTCCTCAAGGAGATTTGGCCAGAAATCACACTACCCCCTTGGGTTTTTCATCTAGAAGAGGCTTCTCATCCTAGTATGTAATTGTCATTGTTTATTTTTTATATCTTATGTAAGACTTTGCATATTAGTAAAATTGTTTCTTACTCTTTCAATTTTTTATTTCTTATCCTTGGGTGATTGGTGCTTGTTTTATGTTTCTTTTCTTGTTGGTGTTTGGATTGACGACCCAAAGGCCCTAAGAGCATGATTCAAATTATGACCCCGCTTAGAAAAGAATTTTGAAAGAGGAGAATACACTTCCACACATTTAAATTTATGTTCTTCCATACATTTAAATTATTGTTAAAACCACACATTTACTTTTCTTGTTTTTACCACACATTTAAATTCTTGAATTTTTGTTTATTGTCTTTATTTTTATGATCAATTCAATTTTATGTTTATTTTGTGCATAGTTTATGGTTGGAACTAGTTAGCATTGCATGCATATTCATATTGGTGGAGTTTAGACATGTATAAGTTGCTGGAATTGGAGTTTTAAATTGAATAAGCAGGAAAAATCAGAGGTTTGTGTCCATAATCTCAGCAAAATAATTTTTGGAAATTCGGATCCCAATATAAAGTTCACAATTCAGCACTTTATTGCAGGAATTTCAGGACAGATTTTGTGTAAAAAGTTTGCAATTAGAAACCTGATCAAAACACATTATTTTTCAATGAAACTTGGGGAAATTAAAGTTTGATCAGTTTATTTTCAAACCCCAGAATTTCAAGCAAAAATAACTTTGGAAAGATGGTGAACCAATGGCTTAAACATGGCTGGTCGGACCCACCTGTGTGCAGAATTTCTGCACAGTTTTTTTTAGGTCATGTTCATACACTCATATCTCATTCGTTTTAAATCGTTTTTCACTTCTGTTTTTTTTATTTGATTCATGCATCATTGTAGTTCAAAACCCAACCATTAAACTCGGTTTTAGGTTGCATTAGATTAGGAAAGATCATTCATAAAAACAGTCATGCATACTAGTTTTTTTTAGACTTAGAATTTTCTAGCACCTCATGGCATATATTGCATTACTAACTTTCTAACTTAGGTTTATTTTGTTTCTATTTTAGTTTCTTATTTTTATTTTTGATACTTTTTATTTTTGATGTTCTAACTTGTGTGTTCTTTTGTAGCAATTTTGGTTTTTAGTTTAGGATTTTTAGATTTAGAAAGTTCTCTTTTCATTGGATTGTAATTAATTTAATTTTTGGAAAGTAGGAATGATGAATGTACTTTTCTAGATTTTAGGCTAAAATTAGATTTTATTTAGGGTAGGTACAAGTTGAGAAGGAACCTTAATTCACAAAGCTCCCTGTGGATCGACCTGGTCTTACCAGTTTTATTACTACAATCGCACCCTACACTTGGGGTCCGATCAATAGCTACCACTGAATTAATTAATGTTAACATAACAAAGTTTGCCCCATGTCAGTCTAACCATTGAATCTTGAGGAATGAAATGATTTGATCCGCCTGATAGTTTGTGCATGTGAACTGATTTATGTCAGAACATTATCAGAATGCCTCCCTAGATTCTTATCATAACGCAGCAGAATAATTACGGAATAATTACCGTACGGATTGGCATAAAGTTGATAATGATCCAAGAACAGTATAATGATGTATATTTACCGCAGACCTATTCGATCCTTAGGTTATCGCAAGGATATCCCACAATCACTTGAACAGTTCGTGTATTTATTTATTTTTTCCTTTACTGTAATACTACCAAACCATCATCAAAACCATTGAATAGCTATATGAGTGTAAAAACTAATATTGCATTAAATTTGAACCGTTGATCTATCACGGTTATCAAGAAACTTGCACACACACACAAAAAAAAAAAAAAACGTGGCTTATAATTTGTTCTTATAATTTTCAAAACAACGTGACTTTCTTGCAAATTTCTCGATAATCGTGATAGATCAACGGTTCAAATTTAGTACGGTATTAGTTCTTACACTCATACAGCTATCCAACAGTTTGGATGGTCGTTTGGTGGTCCTACAGTCAAGAATAAAACGGATTGTTCAAGTCTTCCCGCTTTTGATTGTGAGATATCCTACGGATCAAACAGCTATACATTTTTGGGCTGTTATGGGGCTATTGTCAGCTTTATGACCATCCGTACGGTAATTGTTCCTAACGCAGCATAGGTGGTGCAAGTTTCTCAAGGAAAGATGCCAAGATGTTTTCTGTGTTTCCCTGAGTATAACGGTGACCCAAGCCTTTTATTGGGGTCTTGTTAATTAGTTGTTTTGGGTTTTGGGTTTTGGGTCTGTCCTAACAGATGAGAGGTACCTTTGAGCATACATTAGACACGAATGATTTCGTTATTTTCATCTCATATCATAAAATCAAAGCTATCATAGAACTGGTCTGGAAAAAGTATGGTATATGAAGCTAGAAAAATCAATGGTTATAAATAAACCATGTGAAATTCTTGAATTTTGAAATCACATGACTATTTTGTTTACGTAGTCAAGAATCAAGATATCGACTTCAATTAGTATTCATTCTACTGAGTCGACTTGCTTGTGGAGAACTTAAATTCTGTCGAAAAAATGGCTAAGAGCACCTTTATTTTGGTCAATTTTGAGCCAAAATTTAGTAGGACCCACTTATCATTTTAGGTGGGAATACATGAGAATATAATTTACTCCATGAGTAGATTAAAGACATGTATTGAATTGCTCTAATCCATTAAGGAGTGAATGAGAAATTACATCCTAAACACCACTAGTACTTGAACATGTTAAACATAGAAACAAAAAGAAGTGGTGAACTTGCTTCCCACATTGCTTGGGAGCAAAACATATCCATTAAGGAGTGAATGAGAAATTGTCTCTTAAACACCACTACTTGAACATGTTAAACATGGAAACAAAAGAAAGTGGTAAACTTGCTTCCCACATTGCTTGAGAGCAAAACATTCATTGAATATAAATATGCTTACCTTGGTAGTATAAGATGAGCCCTAAGGGGCATTCCACTTTTGTGGAAGAAGGAAGACCTAGACCAAGGTGGGGTCACCACCATACACGTGCGCGCCCCGTACCGAACTGGGCCTGGGCTTCACACGAGTTGGGCCTGGCTCGACCCACTACCCATTTAGTATTTTTTGGAGAAATTTTATTTAATAAATATTTTTTTTTACAAATGGGATGTGTCATTAGTGGTGTGTCCATTCGCATCTAAAAGGGTGTGTTCAACCCCAAGAAAAGCATTTGTTCACTGTTCTGAACAGATACAACCCCATGAAAGAATCCTGAAGCAGGCTATATGTAGCACATTATCCATGCGTTTTTTATCATCTAAGTCTAGAGAGAGTTCTGTTGCACTGTTGGTTCGCCTGTCACACAGTTTGTAGTGTTGCAACTGTTGTGAGACCGATCATTGTATCCTGGGAGACAAACGTTGTTAAAGCTCATTGCACCATTGCGAAGGCGAAATTTGTCTTAAGGACATAGTGTGTAACACTAGCGCCTTGACCAATCTTCTTTTGTGAGTTTCTGGACTTCATAACTTCAACAACAACAGCACTCTATTGTTACCTTCAAACATTGAGTGAATTTTATTTCTAGATTACAATCTGTAACTCTATTTAGTTGTTGTTTTATTTTACTGCATTCCAACCTGTTTTCTAAATACTGAACTATTTTTATATGTACTCGGAACAACAAAATCTACTAATATAGAAGAATAGGCAAGTGAGGAGTATATGCTAAGTGGTTCCAGCAATCACCCACATCTTATCAATTTATGGTCAAACTTTGTTGTGTCCACTGCCAATATTCAATACAAGAGGGCTTTACAAGTTGGTAGCTGCCAATGTGAGCCAACGTATCCAAACGGTTAGTCGCCAAAGCCTTTCTATATTTGGGAGTGCTAGTCAGTGGCTCAAAACTGAAATAAGAAACATTATAATAAACAGTTGGAGGGTTTACCCTACAGTGACTGTGAGTAGTCCTTCTCAGCCGCTGACGTCACTATAATTGGCAGCCTGCAAGCCATGTGGCGCTGCTGTCCGGAGCTGCCACATGATCTTTGCAATGCAATGCAGGATCGAAAAAGTCTAGCTGGACAGAACATTGGGACCGAATTTTGGATCGGTCCCAATGTTCTGATCCAATATCCAATATGTTCTGATCCAATATCCATTGGATATTGGATCAGAACATTGGGACCGGTCCAAAATTCGGTCCCAATGTTCTATCCAGCTAGCAGGATTGATGCAGGATCTTTTGCCATGTCGTACGGACAGTTTTGTTATCATAAAATATCTGCCAGTTAGTTGTCATCTACTCATGAGCAACTCGATTTTGTAAGGACTTCAGTCCACTTATAAAAAGCAGTTGATAATGTCTCTTTCAATAAAGAAATGCTACATGGTTAAAATCGTCACCCTGATAATTTGAATAATGGTAGTTGGAAAAAACTTTGGGTAAATTCTATGGTATAATTTGAATATTTTTTGTCAGAGTAAATTTTTTGTAATAATTTATCAGGGCTTGAAAGCTTATAAAAGGCTGTCATGTCCAAGCTATGCAAGCAACTCAAAACTCTCCAAAATCTTCAAGTGAGAGAGAGAGAGACTCAGATATAATGGAAGTGCTTCAAGTTCTTCACATGAATGGTGGAAATAACCAAACTAGCTATGCAAGCAACTCCTCTCTTCAGGTTCCACTCTCTCTCTCTCTCTCTCTCTCTCTCTCTCTCTCTCTCTCTCTCTCTTGTTTTTATATCTACTGATCTCCTTACTCTCTTTTTTTTTTTTTTTTGAACTGTTCATGCACAATTGCAGAGAAAGGCTATATCCATTGCAAAGCCCATAACAGAAGAAGCTATACTGGCATCATTTTGCAAAACATCCCCTGAGAGCTTGGGTGTTGCAGATTTGGGCTGTTCTTCTGGACCTAACACCTTGTTTGTGGTCTCTAAAATCATAGACACCATATACGCAAAGTGTAGCCAGATTAGCTGCCGGTTGCCTGAATTCCGGATTTTTTTAAATGATCTTCCGGGGAATGATTTCAACACCATTTTTACATCGTTGCCGGCTTTCTATGACAAGCTGAAGGAAGAGAAAGGAGAAGGTCTTGAGTCATGTTTCATCGCCGGAGTTCCGGGTTCTTTCTATGGAAGGCTCTTTCCAAGCAGGAGCCTTCACTTCGTCCATTCTTCTTACAGCCTCATGTGGCTTTCTCAGGTTCTTACCCTTCTTGATAAGGCTGTAAACCAGATATTGGGACTAAACTGGGTTGGTCAACTCTGACCTAGATTAGGCCCAATTATATAATTGCCTTGGGTCATGTCCACATCCAGTTTGGGTTCCATGGTTAAAAACAATACACCATATTAACAGCTTTAAATATACAATTTTGTACAATATTACTATTATTATAAGAGTTTGTTTTGGACCCATCTTAAGATTCTGGTCTCTCTAATTAATTTGGGTTTTGGACCTAGACCCTAGTAATTTAATGGGTTGGTTCGAATGGGGTCAGTCTGTGCTTTCTCCATATATATGCAGAGTCATCTTCTTGTTTATTTGTTGATTGCAACTAGATGCAAGTTAATTAGAGTGGAAGTTGGATTATTTTCAGAGATTTGCTCGCAACAATCATATATGTTGATAATGGAATGCAGGTTCCTCCTGAACTTGATAGTGGTAACATAACAAACAAAGGGAATATTTACATGGCAAAGACAAGTCCACCTGAGGTGTTGAGAGCTTACTTGAAGCAATTCCAAAAGGATTTCTTCAAATTCCTTAGATCCCGGTCTGAAGAGATAGTTCCTGGTGGAAGGATGGTTCTTCAACTTCTTGGAAGGACAAGTGCAGATCCCTCAAGTAAAGAGTGCTGTTACATATGGGAATTGCTTGCACAGGCCCTCAATGACATGGTCTTACAGGTATAGAATAAATGACCATTGACATGGTCATGATCTCTCTCTCTCTCTCTCTCTCTATATATATATATATATATATATTTCAATGTGTATTAGCAAATGTTTTTTTTTTTTCTTTCTCTAATCTTACAATTATCATTTTCTTCTATACCTGTCATTAGCGCGCTTGGCTTGTGAAGGGACATGGAACCCACCGTCAGAAAATGAGAGTTGTAGGTTCGAAACCTGGTTGATAAATGAAGTTAATTAGCAAAATAATGGGATGTTGAATTTTTGTTTTAGGCAAAGTTACGTGGAAATTAGGGTTCCACATGATGCGACAAAAAGAAAACTTGATCTGCGCCACTTTTGTATGTCGGTGGGGGAGGACTTCCAATTCTAGTTTGATAATATGAGGTTGCAAAACACCCTTCTCATGTCCCACCTTATGTGCAAACAACACTGATATTTAGTAGGCCTGTCAATGGGACGCGTTGAAATGGGTAGAAAACCCAGCCCAACCCGTCCCAAGCCCGAAAATAAAGGGCTTTTAAAAAAAAATTAAGCCCAGTGGACTGGGCTTGGACAATAAATTTTAAAGCTCGGCCAAAATGGGATTGGGACTGGGTAAACACAACCCAGCCCGTTCAGGCTCAGCCCAGTCCTCTGCAAAGTCATTTAATAATAATTATTTATATATTACTGAAACTACTGCCCCTCACTAACAGCAAAAAAATGGCTAATTAGGTTTTAACCTATCCTACATTACTTTAACTTGACTCATATAGCATACTCATTTTCATTCATTTCTATTGATTTTTTGATTTTCTACTTTCACCTGCAAAACAAAAAAGTTTTTAACCGTTCCTACATTACTTGACCCATATAGCCTATAAGATACTCATTCATTTCTATTGATTTTCTACCGTCACCGGCAAAAAAAAAAAAAAAATGTTTTTTAACTTCGCTATGTTGCTTGTGGCATTGCACTGCCGATCATTAAGCCCGGAAAAAAGGAGGGTTTGAAGTCCGGTTTACACCGGGTGTCTGGTGACAGTAGGAACAATTAGAAAATATTTTGCTTATGTCCAAAATCAGGCTAAGCCTGGGCCCGGCCCTGTCCTAGCCTAGGCCGTATGGGACGGGATTTGATGTAGGCCCTTTTAATTTAGGGTCGAGATTGGATAACACCCCACAGGCCCGTCCTATTTTTGGGACGAAATTGGACAACCCAAGCCCAAGCCCGGCCCATCCCATTGACAGGCTATTTAGCAACCATGGCCATTTTGGTGCATGTCTTTTGAGTAAATCCAGTAATGGATATTGCCACATTGGTTGGATGAGGAACCTAGGATCAGTTGGGGCGGGGGGGCTGGTTTGTTCTCTCAAATAGAATGTTTACAAGGAAAATTTGGTTGGATGAGGAACCTAGGGTCAGTTCTGGGGTGTGGTTTGTTCTCTCAAATAGAATGTTTTCCACTCTCTCTCTCTCTCTCTCTCTCCATGTAGAGAAGAACATGAACTTTATGGGCCCATTGCTTTACATGGAATTGATAACTTAGTAATTATATGGAACGTATTTTTATAGTGGCTAAAATTAAAGAAATAAAGGTAAATACTACAAATGGCTACCACTCTTTAATGTTCCTCCTCTGTGACCAATTTTACCATGAATTCCTAGGTGCTAACAAACTAGATTTTTTCTTTCTTTCTGGTCAATCCTTACGCACCTACATACACTACTCAACTCCTTTTAACACATCTACAAGGATTAATTTCCTAGTTATTTATGTGGAGAAGGAGATGCCTTACAAGTGAGCTACCAAGAGTAGTGCTAACAACAAAGAAAGCGTTCCAAAAAAGAAAAAAGGAAAAAGATATCCCTTTTTTTTTTTGCCTCCTACAACTCATGCACTCTACCCAATTTCCTAATTATCATGGCTACACTGAAGATCAAACCTTCGTCGTTTCTACCAACAATGGATTTGCATCAAGAGTAGTTAATATTGATCCTTTTTAAATATATTTATTTATTTAAATTCATTGTACAAATCGGATCTCATGTGTCATAAAGGTACATATGATTACAGATTACAATCCGTTGGTAGTAACCAGGTCACTCTTGTTTTTTTTGTAGGGAGTCATCGAAGAGAACGAGTTGGACTCCTTCAATTTACCACAGTATGCACCCTCACCACCAGAAGTGAAGGCATTGGTTCAAGCAGAGGGATCCTTCATCATACATCGACTAGAAACCTATGCAGTAAGCTGGGATCCAGAGGACAATGCCATTCAAAATCTTGTGTTTGATAGGTCCAAAAGGGCGGAAAAAGTGGCTACGTATATGAGAGCTGTGGCAGAACCCCTGGTTACCAGCCACTTTGGGGAGGCCATAGTCCATGACTTGTTTAAGAGGTACAGAGATATTGTCTCTGAGCACATGGAAACAGAAGATGCCAAGTTCACTAATCTAGTGATATCCTTAGAGAAAAAGTAGATGACTATCTCCAGATTCTGAAAGAGATAATCTATAAAATAACTCTCTTGGCATATGTGGTGTGAGAGTGTCCTGATTATGGGTTTCAGAGCACTTTTATGTTTTATGGTTGGTACTGTAATAAATAAAAGGAAATCTTATTGAATGCAATGAACTTTTGGGGCATGATTGTTTGTATTGAATAGATAGGGAATTAATTCATTGAAATTCATGGTCATGTATATGAGCTCCACTCAAAGACGATCAAAGAGCTTAGAGGTGAAGGATATAACTTAAAAACGTAATTGGGACCTTGACTTTCCTTAAATTTGAATTACTAGATTTTTCATTCTCCCTAATATAATTTCGAATGAATGGGAGGTTAAGGTTATTTGATGGATATGGATATCCACCTTTGAGTCTTCCTTTTAAACCACTTACAGAAATAAGAAGACTTAGGTCATGTTTAGCTATTCCTCGTAAGTTTTCCACAAAATCAAGAAAAAACCCAAGCTTGGCAATTATAAATCTCCGAAGATTTGGGCGCGCTATTGGAAGTCATCATTGTTGAAAGTTTTTAAGTCTAACCCCCTCGCATTGGATTTGGAAATCCATATATTTGAGGATTTATGCACCAATACTAACTTTTCTTGGCTAAATATATACTGATCATATCGATCTAAACCCCTTAGCCATACAAATCCTCAGTGAGGAATCCCTATCCTAGGGGCAATGAGAAATCTTCAAATCTTTAAATTCCCTATAAGTTCCTCACCAATTACTAAACATGTTGTTAGAATTCTTCGGAATTCAATTAGATGAAGTAACACGTCCTTCGTGAAAAACAAGAGACACCCCAATGGCAAAGGTATCCCACCTCACATAGTTGCCCAGGGATCAATTTGTGTCGGTAAGTTGTCTCACAAATTGTTTACCACTCAACCATCAATGAAAAAAACAATAATAAACATTCCCAAGTGACATTTGTGCCCTTTAAAGAGTTATCCAAAGATATTGTAAGTGGTCCTCCTCATTTAACTCCATTTCTAAGCACCTTTGTCTGGAACCTCATGAATGACTCGATTCCATATTTTTTTACCAGCGCTTCCTAATTTGTTGACTAACTTAGTCACACAAATGAGTCTTGTTGGTGAGGTCCTCTTCATCACAAGAATATAAGATAAGGGGGTTGTTAATTAGTCATCTAAAAAATAAATAAGCACATATTGCTAATTATCGGACACATGGGAGTGCTTCTGGTCTATTCAATGACCCTTATTTTGATTGTCAATTCTAATGCCTTGAGAAATTTTAATATATATTAAACGAGCAAAATTTGATTTCAAATTTAAGGTTCAACAATTTTGCAATTGATTGCTCGATTTTACTATCAATTTTTTATTTTATTTTTTTACTTTATCTTTTCAAATATAGAAGTGTCGTGCATGATACGAATTCCTTGAGCCTTAGCAATATAATACGGTTTCCTTTCTTGATTCAGTTATGTACGTGAAGGAAAACCTCTCATGATTTTGGCTCCTCATCAAATGAATCCATATACAAAAGAACTTTTAACGATGTGGACTCTCGTTCATCACAAGTCTCTTTTCTATGATTTTAACCTTAAATTTATAGTAGTTTCTCTTTTTAAAAAAAAATTATTACTTTTTATTTTTTTATTTTTAAACATTGGCGCCAATAAAATTTTAATTAAAACCAAATCATAAAATAAAAAGAGACTTTTTACCTTAGGAATATTTTTTTGTGGATGTACATGCCCTTGCTTAGTTTTAACATGGTTGGTCAAGCCAGCTAACTATTGCTTTGATGAATCTATTACGGAGAGTGAGAGTTGGGTCATGGGTGGTCAAGCTAGCTAATTGTTGTTTTGATGAATCTATAATGGAGAGAGAGAGAGAGAGAGAGAGAGAGAGCATCTTACATTGAAGTACACTTATTTTATATATGCAATGATACACATGTCAGCATCTTACATTGAAGTACACTTATTATATGCAATGATACACATGACATGGAACATGCAATGTTACATATGACGTGGTATAATCATCAGCCCCATATGAAAGATGTGACTTGATAATTATTTAGTTAAATTAAAAATAAAGTGAATATAGATAAGAAAAGACAACGGGTTATATAAAAAATAAAAAATTTAAAAAAAAAATTTTAAAGTATAAAAATAACCTCCTTTTTCCACTAAAAGATAAAAGAAATTATTTTTCTTTTCCAAAAAATAAAAAATATTCCGTACCAAACAACTAAAAATAAAATATCATCATAACCCCTTATATTTTATTCTCTCTTGATTTAATGATTCAACTCACCATACTTCCATTCACCATATATTCAAATACGCCCGAAGAAGAATCTTACTATATTGTTCATTGCGATGCATCATGGATAGTTGTATTTTATAAAATCTTCACCATGCATTTTATACAAGAGAATAATTCAAATTTAAATTAATTTTCGTGTCCACCAAACTATAGCTAATCCTTATCTCTAACAAACTATTAATTTCTACAATCTTTGACAAAATCCATGGATGAGATTTGTTCATTCTTGACAATTCCACATCACTTTTGTTGTATCCGGATCCCGTGTTTCGTCAAAACAGGAAAACCCTATTTGGAAGGATGAGGGGGCGACACGTGGGCATGGATGCTTACTCATTCATTTGAATTGTAGTGACGATTAGCAATGTTTGGACGAAACAGGAGATCCGGACGAAACTTTTGTTACCGGTGATAGAATACCATTCATTTGGATTGTAGTGTTTGTTAGCCTGTCAGCCCATCAATTGTGAAATGAAGAAGAAAGAAATGTGGCTTAGATCGATTGTGGGTCATTCTGAAGATCAATATGCAGTGGTGGAAACTTGTGTCTTTTAAATATATGGTGTTTCGGTCATTACCAAATTTGTATATTCTGATCACTTCGTCACTGTTGTTTGTCTGTCCCATGAGTGTTGATGGCGATGGGATACAATTATTTGAATAGATTATTTGAATACACAGTAGTGAGAGTGGGCCCATCTTTGAGCAAAATGTCTTGGAAAGAATCATTACATCCATATGCATTGCATGGCCAATAATTCAGTGTTCAGTTGTTATTGCTCTTGAGCGTGGCCCAGAATCATTTAAGCCACAGTTTCTTCCTATGGTAAACTAGAAGTTATAGGGCCTTACCGAGTGGAGAGAGGAGACTTTACAGGTCCTTATGAAAACAGTACCAACTCCCTTTTATGTCCTTCTGAATAAAGAAGGGCTTCTTATCCGAGTAGTCAGGCCCGAGTGATAAGCAGCGTCACTTTTTAACTTATTGATTGAATTTCGGAGTTCGAATTTTGGGTACGTCACCTCTTTTAGATTTGTACTAACTTTTTTTTCACTTGTATGAACTTTCTTTCCACTTGAGTGAGCTACTTTGTCGAATAATAGGTCACGGGTGTAAAAGCCATTCGCCAACTTTTTTTCTTCTGAGTCTTATATATAGACCCCAAATTCATTATCTGAGCTTTTTTTTTTTTTTTTTACAAAACTAATAAGCCTGAGACATTTAGTTTCTTATTTTGAATAATTGATTTTGAGAAATTTATAAAAAGAAAGATTAAAAACAGTCACAGTTATATATTTTTTTCACAGTACTTATGAGCCCCCAATCCATGACCCAAATCATTCAATGTTCTTGTATTAATAATAAGCATCGTGACATTTAGTTTTATATCATAAATCTTCATGAATTTAGATTTTGAGAAACATGTGAACGATACGAACACATCTAAGCCCATCTAAAATCATTGGATGTAGTCATTAACTCATGTGAGAATGGTGCTCAAACAAAAATGGTAATGTGCTTCACAAATGTACTACATTCATATGAAAACATTATATATGCATCCTTTACATGTATAAGACCTATTTTTATATCCTACGGGTAAAAAGTAAATGACACCTAAGAGAAACTCTTATGGCCTGTTTGTTTGCATAAAATACATAGAAATTGAATACGTAAGAATTTATGTCTATAAAAGCTAAAATGAATATATGAAAATGATCATCAAATAACCTCTCCTTTAATGAGATTTGAATCACGGGATGGGAAATAAATGCTAAGTCATCACTCTAACAATTCAAATCCTAGAAAACTCATGATCATGCATTTCTACATCACTGCATTTATTACCTCTTTAATAATGTGGAGCTTATTTGATTATGAATTCCTATGTAACCTAATGCAAACAAAAAGTCCCTTTGTTGTTTGCACCCATTTACATATTATGCAAACTTACATTTATTTTCGCTCATTTATGTTTCACATGTGTGGATCATATTTGAAAATGCGTGTAAATGAGATCATTTTCATAAAGAAGATCTTCACACTTAAAATGATGTCAAATGATTACACACCTCTATGGTACAAAGGGCACTTGGGACAATTTTTCTATGCTTGGTGTGGACACCATTTCCAAGCTCTTCAGTTTTTTCTCCATTTGGTGTGGACTCTACCATTCTGTAGAAAACTTGTAAAAGAGTAATTGACTTTTCTTTAATGACACGGAAAATCATTTCCTACGAGGGGATAAGAGCAACATTCCTTCCATAGAAGATTAGAAGGCTGTGGAGCACCCTTACAAACACGCCCCAAGTGCAACTCATGGAAGTCCAAATGCAAAAATACTAGTAACCTGCTTAAACTAAGGTCTTAATGAGATCACCCATAACTTCGAATTTGAATGCCTATGATTATTATACTCCCATTGTAACGACTTGGTCATCAACTATTCTTCCATCCACAAACATATCTTAGAAGACATATTTCACACCAAGGTTGGAAAACTCGACTTGATGCTTGAAAATATTGATTCAAAAAGAGGTTGACAACTTGGGAGAGTCATGCGTCTTCTAGAAAATATTTAAAAATAGATCAAATACTTACAATGTTTAGATATATATGTATTTACATGTCTTAATAATTATAAATCTGAATTAATAAATTCATTACATTTAAATTAATTATTTTTAAATTGTTAACTCCAAACCACATGTATTTTTTACTTATATTTGATTCGGCCAAGTGTGCCCTATATTTAACTCGGTCCTTCGCCAAAACAAAGTGACTCGGTAGAAATGAGCGAACTCGCCGAGTTTTCCGACCTTGATTTGACCTCGATTAGGGGTCTCTAGAAAATATGTATTCAACTTTTTTTTTAATTACTAAACTACCCTTATTAAACAAAAATTGGTCAAAATTGAAATTGGGAGGTCAAACCTGGAATTGGAGTGGTCAAAATCAGTGCCTTCCATATATAACTAGCGTGAAGCCCCTGTAGTATGCACAAGCTAATTCTCATGCAACCTGAATATTATATTAAAATTAATATCCCTATCATATAAATCAATTTATAATAAGTATAAAAAGTTCAAATCAACCAAAGGATTGTGAAAAACTACTCTTGTGAGTAGAGTCCTCACTCAAGGTCATCTGCACTCCTATTATTGAAATCAAATATACCCTATATGAAGAGAGACAGAGAAAAAAAAAAACATGTGGAAAATTGTCTCTCTCACCTTTGTTGTCGTCTTGTAAATGTACTATGATCTTGCGCCTCACAAATTCAGCACTACAATTGCCTTTGGGGAAGAAATGGTTTAAAGATATGAAAGGGGTGTTTCCCTTTTTAAGATATGAAGCGATTCAAATTCAAAGAGAGAAAAAGTTTTAGTGATGAAATCATTCAAATTCAAAGAGAATCAAAAAGTTAGCATGTCTTTGGAGTAACAAATGGGGCCCAATGTGCTGATGTGGCTCAAGGGGCAGAGATTTAAGGTTTTTTTGTGTAACCGTTTTCCAACTGAAACTCAACTTTAAAGAGAAAGAATAATTATTGAAAAACCAAGTATCAAAATCACTATTGCTGTTACATCATTGATCTATAAATACATCTGACTGAAAACCTTATGTAATACATGCAGCACATAAATCTTAGGGTATAATGATTTAGTCACTAGATCAGCGAGCATCTCCTCAATGCCAACATGCTTGATTGACACTCTTAAGAATCTTCTCTCCTTGAAGATCATTTCAAGAACCTTTTACTCAAACGTGATATGCATCAATTGGTGTCAGATCAAACTACTCAATGTGATACCAGGTTTCATTAAAGACAAGAACACATCAAGATGAAGATCCAGGAGAAGAAGAGAGCGAGTACTCTGTTGCAGCTAGAAGAGTGGTTCCTAAAGTTCTACATTGGAGGTGTCAGACTTTTGTAATGTGAAAACAACAAATAACCAAGAACTTAAAAGTGATTCTTATTGTTTTATGACAATAGCATAACGCCTTGATGAACCAAAGATCAAAATCTTTAGTCCTCAATATCCATTTTACAGTCCATAGAAGGCACAAGAGTGAACAACCATGGAAAACCTGTCTAATTCCAAGTTTTTCAACTTCTATGAAAATTCCTTTGAAAGTTCTGAATGTTGGGGAGGCTATCTGGGTGTGAAAAGAACACTGACCATCGTGTCAGGGACCCCTATTTATAAAAAAATCTGAAGCGGAACTAGGGGGGCTGGCAGCAATGGCGGACCCAAGTGTCCCCACGCAGGTGCAGCCGCACCCGTGAGAATTGAGAATTTCTTTATATAATACCTTAAATTTTCTATATTATTGTTTAACTTTTTCACTTCAACATTGCTCGCACCACCCAAACGAGAATCCTGGGTCTGCCATTGCGCCGCAACCCCGCTCCCAATTTCAAAAAGCCCTTTAGATAAATGGAAATTTAAAGCCATTTTTAGCTGCCCCTCCCCAGGGTTTTTTTTTCTTTTCACAATGGCCAGCCAAAGGCCTATATCCTGGTTTCCGCTCTTGTTTTGAAGGCTTGTCCCTAAAATTTTGGACCTTTCCTGCAATTGGGCGCAGGCCATTGGGCACTGCACCATCCTTCCATGCACCCAGCGCAATGCACAGGCGAGGTTAGGCTCTATTTTTCTTTTTGATAACCCATGGTATCTCCCGCCCACCAACCTAGAAGCCTTTCGCTGTGAGCCCGAGGAAGACTCGATTTTGGACAGCCGAAAATTAACCCTTTCCACATTTGTAACTTCTGAAGGCATATCTTTTGATCCATCCAATAGATTTTTACAAGAAGCCATAACCAGATCTCTAAGTATGGACAACTTCAAAACCATCGCACACAACAAGCAATGGATTAGTCCACAGCAATATCATTCAAGGACCGAATCCCTTTTCCTTTAGTGAGCTGTCCTCTGCAAGGGACTCATAGACCTCCCCATTCAATTCAATTGCTGTCCCCTGCAAGGAACTCATAGACCTCCCCATTCAATTCAATTGCTGTCCCCTGCAAGGAACTCATAGACCTCCCCATTCACTTCAATTGAACTATAACCAGGAAATTTCCGCACTCCTTGATCATTCATCTTCCTCCTCATCCGGTCCACATCATTCCATCGGCCATATGACGCATAGATGTACGACATAAGCACAAAAGGAGCGCTATCATTGGGCTCCAACTCGAGGAGATGCTTTGCCGCCCGCTCAGCTATATCCACATTGTTGAGGCACCTACACGCGCTAAGCAATGCATTCCAGATGATAGCATTTGGTTTCATAGGCATTTTTTGTATGAACACCTCGGCCTCTTGGAGAAGCCCAGCCCTACCCAAAAGATCAACCATGCAGCCATAGTGATTGATCTGGGGACTTATGCTGTATACACTACTCATTAGATCAAAATACGTGCACCCTTCTTCAACCAATCCTGCATGACTGCACGCCTTTAAGAGGCCAATGAATGTTACATCATTAGGTCTCAACTTTGCTACCAACATGAGTGAAAAGAGATCAATTGCACTACATGCCTGGCCACTGTCCGCAAGTGCTAGGATCATCGAATTCCACGAGTATAAGCCCCTGTTCTGAATCTTCTGAAACACATGGAGAGCTCTCCCTACCGCCCCACATTGTGAATACATGTCAATCAAGGCCGAACCAAGGCTGTCATCTAAGCTTATACCATTCTTCTCTATGTAGGCAAGAATCCAATCACCCAGAGAAAGTGCGCCAAGATGAGCAACAGCAGGAAGAATGCTCAACAGAGTGACCCTATTAGCCTTTACATTTTGAGCCTGCATCTCTCTAAACAAATTCAAGCCTTCCTCGAAGCAGCTGCATTGGACACATCCAAGAATTACAGTTGTCCAAGAAACTACATTCCTGCTAGGCATTCGGTTGAAAATTTTGAGAGCACGCTCAACATCCCCCAACTTCACATAACCAGCCATCAAGCAATTCCATGAAACTACATCCTTCATAGGCATTTCGCAGAACAACCCATGAGCCATATCCATCTTTCCATTCCTAGCATATCCATCAATCATCGTATTCCATGAGATTTCGTCCCTCCGAGGCATTTCATCAAACAGGTAGTGTGCCACATCAAACTCCCCACTCTCCACATACCCCTTAATAATAGTGTTCCATGCAACAGTATCAGGAACTACAATTCTATCAAACACTCTACCGGCATCCTCTAAACACGCACATTTTGAATAGAAATCAATGAGTGTGTTTGTCACAAAGGGATCAGAAAGCAAACCAAGCTTCACTAGACATGAATGCACTTGTTTGCCTTCCTCAAGAGCATGTAACCTTGTGCAGGCCTTGATAACAAAGGGAAAGGTGTGATTATCAGGTAGAAAAGGGTAATGGGTCATTTCATAAAAGAGGATAATAGCTTCTTCAGGTGTATTGCTGTGTGAGAAGCCTCTTATCATTGTATTCCAAGTGAAGGAGTCTGGGCATTGTATCTGGTTAAAGAGGGTGGTTGCAATTTGAAGGTTGGAGTTGGGTGGGAGAGCATAGTACATGAGTAGCTTTGTTGGGTATTTGGGGTTGTTTGAAAGGCCTCTTTTGATGATTTGGGCATGTATCTGTTGGATCTCCTTGGTGTTTTGGCAGATTTCAGGAAGAGAGAGGATTGAGAGTTGGGGATTTTGGAATTGGGATGCAGGTTTGTTGGGGAGATTAATGAGTGAGTTGGATGATGTGGGCAACATTTCCAAAAAAGAGAGAGAAAAGTGGGGGCAGGAGTTGATCAGGAGGACAAGGTGTTAAAAACTATAGCCATTTTCCTGGGAGGGGCAAAATTATAGCCCCTCTAAACTATAGCCAGCAGCTTATAAAAACACCCCACAAGACTAAAGGATTAGGAATAAGAGTAAGAAAAGTAGCATTCATCTCCCTATTAATTTTGCCAGTTCTCAGGAATTATAAGTTAACCCTCACAAAAGGCAAGAAGTTTTTAGAGTAAAAGCAGAATAGTGTGAAAGGGTACTTCCAAACCCAATCTTCACCCCAGTCATTTTGGTCCCAAATCTAGCTCATCAACGTCATCATAGCCTTCTCCCAACTATGTTGATATCAGCTATATGAATGTTATTTTGTCCCATTCCAATTCTTCACATAGATTGTGAACGCCTATCACAATCATGGAACAATTTCTGAGAATCCATGCTATAGATGCGGCAAAAATTTTATACATAGTTGTCAACTTCATACATCCCTCTTCCTTTATCCAAACCTAGCTGCATGGCCATATTAAAGAGTTTTCATGTTCCATTTCTAGCTGTACATAGCCTCTAGAAAGTACTTCTTTTAAGGACCAGAAAGGCTTAGTTCTTAATAGTAGGACCAGGTAGCCACATGATGTGAGTTTTGAAAAAAAATTGATGTCATTTTTCAAGTTTGCAATTGAATTTGAAAACTTGGATTTAAATTATGTTAAAATCCCATCCATCTTAGGATAGAGATTATCTAATAATACCAAGACACTATTTATTTCTCCATTATAGTTTATCAAAAAAATTTCACATGATCTTATTTTGGTAATTTTGGACCATCTCTCCAGAATATTTTCCAATAATGTAGTTTAAAAAAAAAAAAAAAAAGGAATTTGAGTGAACAAATAGAATACTCCATCCACATCTTAGTCATCAAATAAATCACTAATAATAGGCCCTGCATGTCCAGTATCTGGCAAAGCTGGCCCAGATACACTGGATAAGGCTTTGATGACGACGACGATGGTGTCTGGATATTCGCGATCATGGAATCAAGCGTCTCCAGATACACAACCTGATAATTCCTACTGCATCCAAACCCTTTCTTTCCAGTTTGCGTCTTTACTGACCATTGAATCAAAATTATGAAGATGTTAACTTAATGGAGATGCCTGGATTGAGAGAGAGACTCACTGTCAACCCCAAAACACGTGTGCCATAAAACTGCTCGCAAATTTGCTTATCAAGGCAATTTAAAGGAGTATGAACAATTATGTATACCTAAACATTTAGAGAAACAAAACTATAATCGTCTGATTGATTATCAAACTAAAAGTTGTTGGAAGTTTCACCATAGGGCTTATTAAGGTATATGTACACCCCATCCTCCGAATGATCATGAAAATCAGGTATGTCATCCAATCCCTCATCAAGTTCTCAAGGCCCGTCGCCGAAGAAGCAAGGCTCAGATATAGATCAGAGAATTTGCATTCCAGTTTAATGCTTACCCACTTTACAAACCTCTACTTCACAGAATGGACGTCATCTTGATCGGCCTCCTCATTTAGCAAGGTTGGTGAGGAGTTTGACCCTGAATTTTCAGCAGTAACAGCTCCATTGTCATCCTCATCTTGGTTCTGAAGGAAATATGCAAAAGACAAAGGGTTATAGGTGGAGCTTGGTCCACGTACACTCCGTATGGCTCTCATTGCAGCCAGCGTACTCCGATATATTTCCATAGTATTGTCCTGAAGAGATGATGTGTCAGGGGCGCTTGAGTAACTATTTGTCACTGCCTGAGATTGTGAACTTGATTCAATTACTTCTGCTTCTAACGGAAAAAGGACCTCGAGATTTGCTTCACATTCATGGACTAATCTTGTAAGAGGGTCTGTGGTAAAGAAAGGCTGGTGAAGGGCACGCTGTGTGAAAGGCAAGCGCAGCAGCCCTCCCGTCCTCTTATCGTACTTCTTTAGTATCTTAACGAGCCCTGTTAAAACAAGAGCATTGAAGCCATTAAGATCTACCTGTTATTCTACTCCAAGACTAGTAATGCAGAAACCACATGTACCTGTAAAATTTAGAGAGCTATAGTTTTTTAGAAGAACCATCTCTCCATGAATGGAAACAAAATCCTTACGAATTTCCAACATTTCTTCACTGAACTTGCTTTCAGATGGGACAAGACCACGTTTGCTACTCTTTTCTTTCAGTCTCTCTATTCTTTCCTTCAGCTCCTGTAACAATGCAGCAGAATTAGAAAACAATCATGTTACCTGTGTCAAGGTAGTCATAAAAAAAGGCACCAAGTATTCATCAGCCAGGCAGAAGATTATCCAAGCCCGGCTCATTTACTTACAAAGCCTAATGTTCAAGCCTAGATCCAGCCCATGGACGTAAAAACCAGGCCCATGCCCAACTATTTGAAAAATATATAGTCATTTTTGCTAAATATGCCAGGCCAGGATGAGACCAAGCATAATAGGCCCATGCCAACATATCTATCAGCCAAGAAAGTTGAGCTCATGTCTGGTCCCCAATCCTAAAAACAGGGCTTGGGTAGGCACGGGCAAAGAAAATCAAGATAAACCCTTGAAACCTATTGATGCAGTGGTACAAGAAACTAAATATTCCTCCATCAAGTTACAAACTAACATAAGGCATTCTTTGATAGCAGGATAAATCATTCTCAGATTTCTCTATTTGATGTTCAAGATGCTAACCTCCTTTTCCTTGTACTAAGAACCAGCAGATCAGGAATCAGATGGGAAAAAACACAGCGATGAAGTTTCAATTATACTCTACTGAACAAAGACAGATATGGAATTTGAGGTAGTCCTGATTCTCTGACAGCCATGTAAATTTCTGCCATCGTTGACATCACAGAGAATATAAGAATGTTTTCTCCTGCTACAAAAATAGTGGTAACGTGATAGTAAGATAACATCATTTGATATCAGAGGAGTCTTCCTTTTTTTGCCTTGATGAGTAACATCAAAAGATGATAACTAAAAAAAATGCATACAAATTTATCAGTGATTTTAGGCACTGGTCCCAACCTTTGATTACTACCATCATCATCATCATCATATCAAAGCTTGTCCCAACTATGCTGGGGTCAGCTCCTTTGATTACTACCATGTCATAAAATTATAGAAGCCTTATCCCATCTACATGATTGGCTTTTGTATTTTTTTTTTTTTTTTTCTTCCTGTTCCAGTCTAGAGCAATCTTCTCCAAAATTCACAAATTAACTTCTGACTATTTCATTCCAAGTCAGTTTGTGCTCCTCTTCTCCAAGTTGCGTGTACTTGCAGCACTTCAATTCTTCGCATAGAAGCTGTTTCCAGTCTTCCTCACAAAGACAATGAAAGATGAGACACACAAATCACCATAGGTTAAAAGGTCCTTTTAGATGGTCACTGCTAGGTGACCTAAATGTCCTAAAATGAAATGAAAAAAAAAAAAAAAAATAGTCAGAAAAGTAAAGAATCAGGTAAAAGATTCCACCCACTTGGTGGGGGCTGTTTCCAGTCTTTAAAATGCATCTCATAAAATACTCCTTTAATCAACTGGCAATCAAAATCACACAGCTCCCCAGCTTCCCACCAGCTCATCCCTACATTGCCCAACCTACGCTAATCGTATTTAAAGTTAACCTAGACGAAGCCTGTGTTTTGTTCTCCCAAATACCAGAGCCTATAGATATATGGCACTAAATGATTTTTAAATTTTAACCAGATAATCCCTGTGCTCCAAACTAGAAACTTAAATACCATATAATCTATCTTTAATTAATGATCAAACTGTAAAAAATTAAAAGAGTTGGAAATAAAAAGATCAATAAAGAAGAGTGTGATGGTCAAAGACCAAGTATGGCCACATGTCCTTTTTGTAGGCTTCATTAGGAATAAGAGATTGCAAAAAAGGTGTTATGTTCTATTAAAAGGCCTAATCTCCATCCATCTCTTGGTAGATAAGACCCCATATTGCAAATATCATCGCAATATTTTTATTGTGCTAAATTCATTTATCAGCAGCTCTATTTTTATTGTGATATCGTTGTGCTATTTACAATAATATTGTGATGTTTTTGGTTGAAATATAATGATAACTAAAAACAGGTTTCAAACACATCATGTAGGTGAGAGTATACTATACCACTATAGCTGCATGCACTTAGTGGTAGAATCTTTCCCATTGTATGTGAAACCGGCTGTTGCTCTTTACTTTAGGAGTACTTCCTTCTCATTGTCCTTTTTTTCCCTCAGTATTCAAATTATTTATACAATCTTTTTCAATATTTTATTTTTCATTCATTTTTTTACTATAAAAATATTTTTTTCAATAATATCAAGATAAAAGCACAAATTTTGAAATTATCCTGATATGATCTCCTGCCAATATTATCCTGTTAACGTATTTGCAACAGTGGATATGATCGGATAATATAGTCATGTAAAAGCATATAGTAAAAATAGGACGGACAATAAGGCGAAAAAAAAAAAGTTAAAAAGGAGGGAAACATTATGGTGCTCCTCAAGAGTAACAGAATATAATGTTCCATGATTCCATCAATCTGTTATTATACTCCTCATTCCCTATGACGCCCGGATACTGGATGGGGGAAGATATGGCAGGGGGAACTTTGGATACGGCAGGGGACAGGTTTTAAACAATATGAAACAAAATGATATCTTGCCTATTTTGAAGTATCTCTCAGGTATCATTGCTCATTCCTATATTCTTTACTACACCATCCCCAAGCTAAGCATAGATATCCCTCATGCCCAACTTGTTCAAGATATCCATTAGTTGAACTCAAGTTGGTCTTTTTGCTAGAATATTCGCCAGTTGATTGCCGGCTGTTACATATGTGGTAGAGATTATTTTTTAGGTTATTTTTTAGGTTACTTTTCCTCATATAAGGTGACAGTCGACATCTGCGTTTTGTCATTTTAAGAAATATAGATTGGTGGCACCGCAGATTGTTGCTTGGTTGTCACAAATCACAATGAAGTTCCATTGAATTTGAGACAGTAAATCTCATGTTTGTGAAACAAATCCAAAGCCTGGTATTCTGCTAAGGCACTAGAATAAGCAACCACACATGCTTCTTGTTTTTCCACATGACAGGATTGCCTCCAGTCATCATAAAGTGCCCACTAGTAGACCATCGGTCACTGGGTCATCTGGCCCAATAAAAAACACAGTATCACATAATTTCTAAGTACCCATTAGTTTTATACAGCAATCATTTCCAGGTTAGGGTTCCAAATATCGTAACTTGCAATAAGACTGCATCAATATAATGAGAACAGGGTGCATGCATAAATTTACTAACAATATTTACAAAAGAAACAATAAGAACTCTAGTGATTGTTAAGCATACAAGTTTTCCTAGTGGACGTGGATACTTCACTGAATCAGAGGGAGTTCAGATTATTTCATTATGTGGTTGACTCATATAGCAATTTCAACCGGATATGGACCTACATGCTAGTATGCGGTATCTATTAATAGTTGATAATGTGCAACTTCAATACCTAAAAATACTTCAACAGTATAAGGTCTTTAATGTCAAAGAAAACCCCAAAGTACTATTTCACCCTCATAATCTCTCTTTCATCGTTTTCACTACGACAAACGTCATCAACATACACCACAAGAATTGTGGTAGCGTTTACAGTGTTTGTCTTCAAAAAGGACAAAGCGATCAGAAACTCTTCTTCTATATCCAAAAGCTACCTCGACCTTTAAAACTAGGCATGATGAGACTACTTTAGCCTATAGAGTATAAATAGCCTTTCTCAATACAAACATGTACTTCATGTTTGTTTTATTAATAGTAAAGTAAGGTAAAGTAAATATCAAATCAACAGGAGAGATAATGGTTAGGTAAAGGTGAAGTATACCTTCTAGTAAGGTAAAGATTCATTTACTTACATGAGGTGAAGTAAGATAAGGCGAGATTAGAAGTCAACAAGTGGTAAAGCAATCACTTTACTTATCTAATAGGGCTCACCATGATAAATTTAAACTGCTGAAAATAATCCTTTTATGAGGTATATTTTTTGGGGTATGTTAAGGTGAAAGTAAACCCCTTTTTTGTGGCTGAATCTTAACTTTCCCACTTGAAACCAACCAAACATGGTAAAGTTAAATTTTTTGGCCACTGGGACTACTTCACCACGAAATTTTACTTTACCACTTGCTATACAAACATTATTACTTAGCATTCTTTACATCTAGTTGGTATACCAGCCAATTCTACACTAGCTAATATCTTGTTTTAATCTAATCAGTAAGTAGATAATATACTGGACCAAAAAGAGGAATAGAAGATCAAACAACAATCAGAAGCACTGCACAAAAAGCTGCTTCAAAGCCCCTTCTCAGCCAATAAATATCCGAATTTTGAAAAACCCCAGAAACCTTTAACCCACTAATACCTTGTCAAGTACTGTGATGAGAAATACTGACTTTCAAAAGAACCACAAAGCCCATAACGCCCTGTTATGTTTGCATCAAAATACATAAGAATTGAATACATTTAGAGTTTTTTTAGGTGGTTGAGAATGAAAGACCAACCTATTCATTTCCCATCATCTTCTTTTGATTCTATTCCAGGAAAAGTTATTTGAAGCTATTTATGGAAAATCACTTTTCATGCAGTGAAAACAAACAGACCCAAAGCAATCAAACAATCAATTACAAACCCCAATCACCTAAATCTAAAAAAGATGAGAGAGAAATAGAAGAGAGTACTTGTAAACGGATGACAAAGTCTTCCTCTTTATCAACATAGAAATCATTGAATTTCTCGAGCTCTTCATCGAGAATCCTCACAAACCATTCTTCCAGACCGACCCATGGTTGATTCCTCTCCGCCCCAGAGTCATCCGCCTGCGCGGCGCCGGTAGACAAATCAGGGGCGTTGAGGGCGGCGTCGGCGGTCGACATCTGCTTGAGAAGCTTCTTCAATAGCTTGTAGGAGAGGAACTTGTCTCTCCATTCTGGAAGGGTCTCTTCCAAATGGGTCTGGAATTCCTTACCAAATTTCATGGTTTCCGTTTGGGATCAATAGAGAGAGAGAGGGAAAGAGAGAATCAAACTGCCACTGCCCTAATTTCTAATTCCTATGTATCTATCATCTGGCCGTGAGTTTTGAGAATGCCTCATGTTCATCAGTAGAGAGAGAATAACAGATAGAAGAGAATAAAAAGAGAGACGCTACAGCTACAGTTGCAATTTGGAGGAGAGGGACTTTTCCTTGGAATCTACGACGGGAGGGGAAAGGCTTTTGGGCTGTTTCTTCTCTTCTTTTTATCTCTATCTTGTTTGGCCTCTCTTGTTTGTTTCTTCTTCTGTCTGTCGGGGATTTTAAAGGTACGCTCGAGTGTACAACATTCATATAGGTAGGAATTTTGGATCCCCCTCTCTATAGTATAAAATCCAATACCAAACTCATTTTCCACCTTAAAATCATCACTTGCAAGAAGTCTAGATTCCCCTGTTTGCATTCACTAATTGTATAAAATCTTTACACCACCTAATGCACACACTCTCAAGAATAAAATAATTAGAGTTTTTTTTTTTTTTTTTTTTTATATATATCCCACTAGGCTTTATAAAATTTTTAACATATATCTTGTCTTTTCAATTTAATACCTTCTATATCCCCAAATTCACTAGTCATAGCGACCACCAAAAGATTTGTGTTGAATTTTTATTAAAATGAGAACTTTACCCTTAAATTCATTTAAAAATATATATATTATTATTTTATAAAAATATCATTATTTTATTCCAAATCCCAATAACCTCTCTCAAGTTCTTCCTATGCACACAACACCTAATTATGTATTTGAGACTTTGATAAATCAAATTAGGGGTTGTGTATGGATTGGGTCAATTATAACCAATTATAAGTACAACGCGTTGATTGTTTTCGTGATCGATTTTGATTTTATGAAATGACCCCATATTCATAAAAATGGATTTATATAGGGTTTCTCTCTCCCACGGAATATACTATAGTAGTTGTTAATATTACAAGCTTTAAAGAATAATAAATCTAAAATTTTGAAAATATGCATATATGGATAAAGAGGCGGGCAAAAATGTCATTTTACTTTAAAGAACTTATGGTGATCATAAGACTACTAATTTTGGGACATAAAATGTATTAAAATAAAAAGACAGAGGGTATATACAAATATTGAAACCACATAGGCCTATTTACAGATCCTATAAACCTTGGGGGGTATATACATAAAAAACTCAAATAATTAAGGAAGAGATTTTACACAAAGTTGATAAATACGAATTGGATAAAACAATCTCCCTATTTTTCCACCAAATAAGAGATCTGGACTCATAAAAACTGGTGTTTGATCTTGTCTCCTTCCATTATACATGACAAAGGGCATGGAATAAACAATTTCTAAGAAGTTTGGGTCAACAAGATCATGTTTGAGAGAAGACCTTGAGGCACTAATCTCTTGTTGTATGATGTGGGCCTAGCTTGACACTGACCGGGGCCTGTTTTGTTTCTTGTTAAGTTTCTATGATTGTAAGATTTTGGGCTTGTTTGATTCATCATTCATGTAATTGAATAGAGATTGTCAGATTTCTATTTTATAAAAGTGGTTAGAATCAAAGAAAGAAAAAGTGGATAACAAAAAATGATCATTAAATTATCACTTTATTAATGGAAAATAAAATAAGGAAATATGTGAAATGAATATTCACCCATTTTATGACTTGTTTTATCATCCACGAAAAATGTGTGAAAAGTTGTTTCAAAAGGGTTTTTATTAGTCTAGTTGCATCAAACAATGAAAAATAGGAGTCCAAGGGATGAAAAGTTGTACAAAAGAATAGGTTTTATTCATGGAGTCTAGTTGCATCAAACAATGAGAAAAAATTGAGTTAGTAAAATTGAGTCTTTAATTCACTGCTAATTTGCTGCCACACAAAATTCTCATATTAGAACCATAAAGCATTTATCTACATCTCCACCTTATATCTCCGCCATTTACCTCTTTAATAATTTTTTGGTAGACTCACATATATTATAGTCATATATATTCTATCCAAATACATTGGAAATCTACATTTTCATAGGTAATTAAAAATAAAAAAAAAATCAACATCATCCAAAAACAACCATAAAAAAACTCTCCCTTTAATAAAAATTAAATAATGGAAAATAAAAATTAAATACCCACCCATTAATAAAGCAATTCAAATCACAAAAACTCAGAGTCGTATTTACATCCTCATCCATATCCTTTGCCACTCTCCATTTTAGTAATCCTTTAGTGGAGCTCATTTGACTATAAAATTTTCAATTGTATGAAAAAATGCCTCTTATTAAATTTGAAAATACCAACCTTGAACCTATGGCTATGAACTAGGGTTGCAAACAGATATCCAATTATCCGATCACCGGATTGTTTCGACCTGAAAAAATCGGGTCTGGAATCGATTTTAGGTTCCAATTCATAAATGGTTCAAGGTTCAAAATCCAATTTAGGTTCCGATTAATAAGTAGGTTTAGTTAAAGGTCTATATAGGTTCAGATGGACCTAAGACCCGGCAAATAAGTCTTTGATATTGCAAACTATACATCAAAATAATTTATTTTATTTTTTTCTTTACATTTTATATATAATACTATAGGTAGTAGACTTGATGTACTGCTATAAATTGGATGATGTACTTATTTAAATAAAAAAAAGAAAAGAAGATAGAACTAGTTCAGAACTAGATCAAGTCCTCTAGGTGGACCTGATTCTAGAATCCAATCCGGATTTTCTATCAGAATCAGGTCTGAAACGAACAAAATAAGTTCCGAGTCAAAATCGGATTTGAAATCGAACCCGTTATTTAGGAATGGGTCTAGGTCCAATGTAGTTCCGGATAACTTTACATTTGTACAACCCTACTATGAACAGATCAAACCCGGATGGAGCGTTAATTGGGCTTTATATAGAACCCAATGAGGATTGAAGTTTGAAAGGCCCAAGTCTGACATAGACGCTAGATCCTTTGTCTGAATCCATTCAAGAAGAATCAAAGCCATATAAGCTTCAACCATAGAAACCTAGACAAAATTTTCCTGCAATAGAAACCTCCAACCATCTCAATCAAACCCCACTATCTGGAATCAGCTATTTTCATCCTCACCAGATGCCTTCTTGGACTATTGTTGGCCAACCAATTTGACTATCCATTCACTTCTTTCTTTCCTAAAATGGTTTTATTTCCTCAGCTTTGCAGCTCTGCTGTCTTTCCTCAATTCTCACTAACAGGAAAATGTCAGTAGTAGCTGCTGCTGCAGCAGTTTCTTACATTCCCACTTTCAGATCTTCTTCTCGTCTCACTTGTCGCTTGAAATCGCCCAAACCCATTTCATTTCATAAGTTTCCCACCACGAAATCGGTTGTAAAAGGTGTTTTTCTGTCAAGAATGTCTGGGTTTAAGAACACCATGACTGAGATGAGCACAGCTGCTGCTTTCAGAAGTAGTGATGGCGATGAAGATGCTGGGTACTTAGAAACGCAGACGATTTTGAGAAGTCGGTCGTCAGAAATTGGGCGAGAGTTGGAGTTGGGTGGATTACAATCGGCTATGAATCAATCGGTTAGTGCAAATCAGAGCTTCATGGTATTTGGGTTTTGGGTTTTGTTCTATGGGTTTTGGTTTTATGTAGCTATTCATGTGAATTTGTCTCTTTTTTTTTTTTTTAGTTACTGGGTATATTTGGGTGCTTGAGTTTTGATGACTGGAGAATTCTAATGATTTTCTTTGGTTGGATGGTTTCCTTGGTTGATTGAAATCTTGAATATGCTTTAATGATTCCTAAAACAATTGTTGGTTGAACTTCTGGTGAAATGGTTGGTGGTGATTTTAACTTTTATGGATTGAATTAAGGAACTCAAGATTTTTACATCCATATATTTTGTATCTTTAACATCCATATATTTCCTTGTTGGCTCTATATAGTTTCAAGCTTCTGCATTATTCTAGATTTATGCCTTCTCTCATCACTGTTTATTTACTTTACAAGGTCAATATATATTTCAGCTTGCACTACCATTAATAAAATGAAACAACCAGGATATGCTTTGAATTGAACAACGAAACCAATGAGAATTTTGGTTTTTACCATGACTATTTCCCATTGTGTTTTTACTGTTTATTGTTAGTAATATTCTACTCAAGTTGGGTTTGCAACTTCTTTCCATAATTTTTTTTACCATTGCCAATTCTATTGCTATGTGGTGGCAGAGTAAGTGGCTGGTGTCTGCCCTATTTGGGGCTATTATTATCTGGAAGCATGATGCTGAAGTGATGTGGGCTGCAATGGGTGCTGTTACAAATTCCTATCTATCTATTACTTTGAAGCGAATACTTAACCAGCAGAGACCTGTCCCCACTTTGAGATCTGACCCTGGGATGCCATCTTCCCATGCACAGTCCATCTTCTATGCTGTAGTCTTTGCTATTGTCTCATGTAAGCCTACAAATTACTTTCCCCTGACCAAATTAAGAGTTATTTTTATGAATTTAGTAGTTCTATGCTAATATAGTGACTGAGTAGTTCTTTAATTTTATAGTTATCAAGGCCCAAAATCAAGGGTGTGAAAGGGCTAAAAACTTTTCCAAGGCCAAATGGAATGGTAGATTTAGCCTGGATGAGTGCCAAATTGGTGGTGTAATGCTAATTTAGGGTGGATGAGTGATGGGATTATAGTCAAGGTTTTACATTCTGGTGCTAGTCTCTGTGCCAGTTGGGATTATGACGAGTCGGTGCCATCTTTGCTGGATGGTACCCGGGCCGCTCCTAACATATCTTAAAAGAATTTCAAAAAGGCCGGAAAAAAAAAAAGAAATAGTGGAAAAGAAGTAAAAATGTGCAAAATAAGCTATTCAAGTGGTATCTCATCGTAGCTATAAAGATATTTAGTCTTATTGAATGCTGATTTAGCTGACACGATGCTAATGTCTCTTTAAGTTATTTAGACATGAATCTAACATATACCACGTGTCTGTTCACGAGTAGAATATCAATTAATGGAAAAAAGAAAAACGCATGACAAAATACTTCTTGTGAGGAGCCTTAAAGCCATCTTTAATCACTCAAGGTTTCTAAGTTTACATATCAAAAATAAGGTTGAAAATCTTGATTAGCTCAACAGTTAGTTGATCTAAGCCATAAAATCCTTTTTAGATAGTGAAACAAAGGATGGGAAGAAAATGTGAAAATGGAGAGAAGAATCAAGACCCAAGAACTTTGGATGATATAGGCCGACTCATGTCAGTAACTACTCTCTGAGTTAACTTGCACAAGCCGCCCTGGTTCTGTATGAAACTAAAAACCTTGCTCACTAGTGGGCCCTACTTGGAGTCGAGGTCATTACAGTCCCATGGGAGACATTGCCCATGGGATTATATATATATATACGACATACAGAAATTTTATCATGAGAAGCCCCTCAAATTCTGTGAGGACTAAGTCTTGGGGTCCACATGGACCCACCTATGATCTATCTACCACCTTCAGACTCATTGAGCTCCCATGAGTTGGCATTTACCTCAATTTCACCCTCATCCATGACCCAAGTCCAATTGTTGCTCACGGCTGGATTTGGGATGTCCATTTTCTGAAAAAATGTTTTCACCCTTCATCTGTAAGGCCTCAGACTCTGTATCTTCAAAGATCAGAAAATGTTGATTTTGGGGTTTCCATAATCTGCATAGACTTTCCCATCCCTCTTATTCTCCATGATTGACATGCATCATTGCATCCAAGTGGGCCCCATAAAACTAGTTCTCATATAGAAAAGTGAGAAGTGTTCTCATGTGAACAAAGCCTATGAAAACTGTTTAGTAGTGAATTTCCAGGACATCACCATGGTTTGATAAATAACTCTAGAGGTTTCATATGGCTCTGGCGAGTAGTTGTAATTTTTTTATTTTGATCTAGTGCCTCAATGTATTTTTTTTCTATCTATTATTATTTAAACAGTAATCATAATTATGTGGACTTATATTTTGTTCTTTTTCCTTTTGTTTGTGCTAGTGGTTGAATGGCTGGGGATAAATGCATTTACATTGACTGCTGGAGCATGTCTCTTCATATGCGGCTCATATTTTGTAAGAACTATGGCTTTGATTTACTATTTTAAGTTTGATATGGATATCTCACCTTTCATGGCCAGGTAGGATGCTTTTCTCTGCAGGCGTAAAGTATTATTGGCTGCATATCAGATCTCTGATCTGAAATGTTTCCAATCTTGATTTGAACTGGAGAAAGCAGAGAAGCATTAGCCTGCACAATCTGATTCCCCTTTATTTATTTTTTCACCAAACGCTAACTGTCCATTCTGCCAAAATATTGTGGTACAACCAAGTTTTTGTTACTCTAACTTGCTAGATCTTGCCAATAGGAATTTGTATAGTTATCATGTGTGCACTCAACCTCAGGAGATAATGACCCCTTATATTTCCTCTTTCAACCATGATTACTAATTATCTATTGAAAAAAAAAAAAACCATGATTGCTAAACACATTTCATCATCTTGTAGACTAAATTAGTAAAATCTGCATTCATATATGTATTTTCTAAAAGTACATATGTTCGGAAACTTCTCTTCGCCTTCGGAGATTTTGGTGAAAACATGGTAAATATCAGTCCTTTCAACCTTAGCACTATGAATTTGGCAGCACGTAGAATTTCACTGGCTGCATATTCTTATTAGCATATTCAAGTTGCTTATGAAACCAAAATGCTGATAATTACAGATAGATGCAGCAACTTCTCTATAGAGATTTTAGTGAAAACATGGTAAATTTTCTGTTATTAAATCTTGGAATTATGGTAAGCAACAGAGAAGATGTTGGTTGCAGATTCTAAACATAGTTCCAGTTGCCTCAGAAGCCAAAATGTCAAAACTATGTACATTTGATAACAGCACTAAGATGGAGTTGTGAAAAACGACTAGCAACTGCAAGCAGTTTCGCACTTTCCAACGAGATTCTTAGGAATGGGACTTCAAAGGTGTGAATGGTTAAGGCTTAATGGTGGAAATTTACAAGCGTGCCACAATTCCTGGAGAATAACCCCAACCCTTCTCCCTATGAAAATGAATCCCAGCATAATCTGAGAAAATAGGATCGTCCCTCGTAAATCCTGATCCTTGACCCTTCACGCTTAACCTTTTAATGATGCCCTTCTGACACAACCAAAAGGGTAAGCACAATTCCAATCCTTTACCCGAATCTACAGAAACTCAAGCAATCACAAGGAGAAAAGTAGTAGAAAGCTTACCCTGAACGCAATCCACCACTTGAAAGAATCATCATTCCTTGGGAGAATTCAATCTCAAATCAACAAGAGGAGATAATTTTGGCCCCTTATTTTGATCAAGCAAATCAAGATAATCTACAGCTAGATTGGTCACATATTCACTATTTAAAAAAAGAAAAAAGAAAGATTGGTCACATATTCACATGGATCTTGATCATGATCTCCAGCATCACCTTCATAGGACTCCACAGGAAAGTAAGAAACGAGTCCTATCTGTTGTATTTTCTGTATAACTAGTTAACGGAACTTAAGTTGTTTTGGCGCTGTTATTTTGTGTTTGCAAATCTATAACCTGGTAAACCATATCAACAGAAAAGGGGGCTCTTCCAACAAATTTTTCATACTTATTTATTTATTTGATCAGTGTTCTTTGGGGTTCTTCCAACAATTTTTTTATACTTATTTATTTATTTATTTGATCGGTGTTCTTTCAACATTAACTTCTTCAATGGCTGCTTATACCACTATTTGTCCTCTTTGTTTGCAGTCATGGCTTCGAGTCTCACAGCAACTTCATACTATCAACCAAGTTGTTGTTGGTGCCATACTCGGATCCATTTTCTCAATCGCGTGGTTTTGGTCATGGGATGCATTCGTCTCAGCTGCATTCACATACTACTTATGGGTTCGGATTGTTGTCATCCTATGTTCGATATGTTTTTGCCTAGCTTTTCTGGTGTATGTCATTAAAAACTGGCTTGTGGAAGACGACTAATCATTGTATGCAGCCAGAAAAATTGAAGTTGATATCATTTTGATTCTTTTTATAGGAAATGTCTGTCTTCGCTGATCTCTTTAAATAGTGCTCTCATATGATTTGTTTGCATGCACATGTGCGCGAACATGTTTAGCAATGATGTTCTTAAAATACCATTAACAATTATACTGTCCCGATCATTTCAACTCTAATGTGTAGTGGGCTTCCATGTAGGGAATTTCAGTAGTGGGGATAGCAGGTTTTTCTGTTATCAGGTTCAATGTATATTGTGCTTTATGTGGTAAGTTTCAATTACTATAGTTTTCTGTAGTGGGCTCTTTTGCAGTGGGGTTTTATGTATTCCTGGATTTTTTGGTAGGATTTTCTATGGTGAACATTGCATATAGATGCTGATCCTTGTCATAGATGGTGGATATTCATTGGACGACATGTATGATAAAATGATCGATATTCATTCTAGATGGTGGATTTTCAAGGCACACGAGACACCCCAGTGGTAAGGTTGGGTGTCTCATCTCACATGGCAACCCAGGAATAGATCCCTGAGTACTGTACCACTGACCCATCTAGCAAAAAAAAAAAAAAAAAAAAAAAAAAAAGATGGTGGATTTCCATGCTCAAACTAGCTCTAGATGACCTGACCACTAAAGAAATTTATAATGTACAGAACCCACTATAATCACTATAGAAACTTAAATTCTGTAGGGTGTTTTATGCAGAGGTAATTTGACAAGTGAGCTATTCTGTTGTGGGCTTTGTGTAGTGGTTTTTTTAGTGAGCATTTACGCAGTGAGATTTCAGTCGTGGTTTTTCATGTAGTGGGTTTCCTGTAGTGAGTTTTATGTAGTGGCTTTTCTACTAGAGGGTATTTTGCAGTGGGGTTTTCTGTAGTGAGTACTGTGTGGTGGAAATTCCTGTTGTGGGTCTATGTAGTGACCTGAACTGCCTTTTCTTCTACTGGCTATTTATCTTAGTGTGTTTTTCTGTAGTAAACTTTCCTGACCTGGACTTTGTGCAGTGAGCATATCTTAGTTGATATTTTTATAGTGGACTTTTAGTAGCTTTCTTTTAGTTGGTTTTTATACAGCTGTAATGGATTTTTGGTTTGGACGATAAATCTTGCAATTTTTAAGTTCTTGTCAGATGGGTTTCTTTAATTAAAGATCAGAAAAAAGGAAGTCTTGGAAGGGGAAGTAAAGATAGTGTGATTTTGCTCTCTTCCTGGGTGAAATATGATTCACTCTCAACAAGACAAAATTAGACCTCTGAAGTTCAGTGGCATTCAAATACTTGGACATCCACATGTCAACATTGTTCATTTGCCAAGTTTCTCCTACTTTATTTCCTGTAGGTGATTGGAATAAGAGTAGCATTTTATGATCTATCTGCCAAAGAAGGCCTCCTTATATTAATAGCAATGAGCTTTCTTGTGCACCATTACTTAAAAAAGTACGTTGAGATTTATGGGGTCTTGCACCTAATCTATCAATCGAAATTTCAAACTGTCCTTTGTGGATGACTTAAGTCATTTTTCATGGATATGACCATTGAAAGTGAGGTCTTTTATTTCACAAAGAAGAGGCTACAAAGGTATTAGACAGAATTTTCTAAATTCAAAATTATGTAGAACTTCTACTTGATAGAAGACTGAAATGACTTCAATGTGATTGATGGTGGAGGTGAGTTTGTGAAAAGAAGTATGTAGAAATCCATGAGTTAAAGCATTGATGGGCAGATCTTATGTCCTCAAAACCCGGAACAAGATGGATGTGTCTACATATGAAGAAGGCATGTTGTTAATTCCGTCTTCAAATACCCCCAATCAAGTCAATGATCTAAAAAGGTTAGCCCATCAGAGTCCAATACACTCTGGTCCCTTCTGAATATTGACCTGCCAAGAGCAACGGAGCACACTAGTGAAACAGTTGCAAGTGAGTACAGTAGTGCATCAGTTGTTAAGGAGGGCTCCATCTATATCTCATCTTCTACATCTTCCTGACATCCTATGGTGACCCAAACAGGGGATGGTAGCAGAATACCAAAGGTCATTCAATCTATGGAAAAATCGGGATTTTGTGAATCAAAATTCAAGCCATTGCGCCCAGTTCTGTGTCTTTCCTCCGCAGTACCCAAATTCCATTATTGCCTCGTCAATTTCTTATCTTCACGTTTTACTATTTTGTGATCGGGTGCTTGTTGGGGGCTGCCGCTTGCTTGTTTCCAATCACTGTCATTCTTTTTTACATTTTTCCATGGAGTTTTGAGAAGATTGTAACTCTAATGACAGGTTTTTAGGACTCTTCAAAAGAATAGCGTCAATCATGAAAGTGATGCAAAAGGTCCCAGTATACAAAATTCAAAACCACGTCGTAGGCCTTCAACCCCATCTATCGGAATGATCACATATAAAACACTAAAAAAACCTCAAAACCACATCCTAAGCCTTCAATCTCATCTATCGGATTAATCACATATAAAACACTCAATAAAACTCAACATGTGCCACGTCCTAGGACCTTGACCACATCGACCGGATTGATCATACATAAAACACTCAATTTAATTTATATCGAAGCAACTCTTGTTACCAACTATAATTCCACAAAAGATGCCTCAATGGGGGTTGGGGGGCGCGAAATGAACGTTAATGATTATCCTAAAGTGTCCTTAATACAATCAATGTTATGAGTAACCAAAGGGACCCAGCAATAGAATCCAAGGGGGAGGCATTTTTCACAGAAGCTCAAGAGTATAAACCCCCTTGGCAGATTGGATATCATATATTTTGTTTCTAATGACCAAAATTAGATGTAGAACACGACACAGTCAGTTTTAATTTACCATATTTTAAGCAACTGCCAAAATATATTAATAAACATAATCTTTTTACAATTCCATTTGGTCTCATGGTTTAAGCTATTTGTCTTGATTTTCCTCTTTAAGATTTCATCAAAGGATGCTATCTTTTAGGAGACTGATGAGTCTTAACTCTAAAAAATACACATGGGTTTCAAACATTGCCATTGATCTGCTTGAATATTTTTCAGTCATCTCATCAATACACAATGCCCCACCATGAGCACACCTAATTTCCATTATTCTTCCATTTGAATTATCTGACTCTTAAACAACCTTCTTCCAAAGAGCATAACAAAGTCAATAGTAATGATGAACAACACCAACAAAGACAATAGTAAATTTATAAAGAAAATATGTAAAACATAGCCGAAGTGCCTCACAACCCAGCGGCAAAGAGGCGCCAGGAGGTAGGTTTCATAATAATCTTCCCACCAGTAGTCCATACTCGCAAAAAAAGAAAAAATTAATTATAAGTAAACCATACCAAATTAGTCAGCTTAAGAACCTCTCTCTCTATCAAACTAGATATATATAAGTTTCAATAGCCTTCTAAAAGAGGAACCATGCTTCCTCCAACCTGTAGCTCATAACACTGGAGAAGCCTTTATACTATATACAGTTCATAGAGATGAAGCTCATCCAAGAGCTTTGCATCTTTCAATTTCCTATATTCCTTCCTCTGTTTTTAGCCCACCATTGAGCCCTCCTAATGGCCCTTGCCCTCTTCAATCTCGCAATATTTCTCAGTCGGGCGTATATTTTCTGAAGTTGATAAAGCCTGTGAGACTGTTGAGCAATCATGCTAGCTGTTGTAGGGCTCTCGCTCAAAACAATCTCATATCCATCTCTGAAAGAACCCATTCCTTCTGTTAGAAGTTGCCAAAACAGACCGCCAGCAGCCGGACCACCCCTTTTGGCTGATGAGTAGATTTTAGAATAGACTGTATTGAACAGTGTGTCCCTCTGGTAGCTGCTGAAACCAGGATCTTTCCATGATTTTCCAAATTCTGCAAGTAGTAGCGGCTTCCTAATGATGTATTGCGCATCTTGGATGTGAGTGTCGAGCCAGTTGTTTAAGAAAGCAAGTTGGGATTGATCATTTGAAGAGGATAACCTGCACATTGAATAAATAACCAGATCAGGACTCATTTTTGTTTCATGAGACTAGCTGTTCATATAAATCAAACGGTAAGAGAAAATCACCAATTTCTTAAACATAGCACAACTTGACCAAATACTGAATAAGTAATCAACTGAATTTAGGTACCATTTGGATGTTTATATACATATCAGTTCGCCAGCATTTTTAGATAATGGGTGCACTGCATTTCACAATGTCAGGATTCCGCTCCAAATAGGCATTTGGATGATTGTATCAAAATCAAAATCATGCGCCCAGTTCCATCTAATTTGAAACTCAGAAACACCCAGATGAATATTAAAACTCAACAAAGACCTTATCTCATTAACTTCAACATGGTTAAAATGGCTAAGTCCTCACATTCCATCAGTTGTTTTTCTTTTGTGGAGAAAGAAATGGGTTAGAGTCATGTCCATTTTATCGTTTGTGAGATTTTTTCTCTTTGCTTTAGTGTTAGATTATTACCACTGGTCTGGATACGAATGCACTGTAGCAAAATCAATGCCATTGATGAGATTGTTTGAGATGAAATCTGTTCCAACTTGAAAACCTGGGTTGAACTGCTTCTTTTGGGGCGATGTCTCTCCATAAAATCCTTCTAGGCCAGCTTCCAATAAGTGGTTACGGTCAATGGATTTCACATAAGCCGCCATTTCTGAGATCCAAGCCTACACAATTAAGAGAATTTAGATAGATGTACAGCAGCGGATGTGTTCAAAGAGAACACTATTGTTGAAATATTTGTTCACCATGCTCCAAGATTGTAAATAAAAATTCGAAAAGATTTTAATTAAGCCAATGACTTGCATGCTGAAGAGAATATTTTTCTCTCATTTACATGAAGCCGATACACCAAATAGGGAGAAGCTCACTACAGTCATATAAAGATGGAATATATAAGTTGCAACTTTAGTGGGGATGCGCAAATTGCTTTAACTCTTGTGACAATTGAAGATCAAGGGACAACACAAAGATGTTTCTTCTGTTACCTTGCTTCTAGAGTTCTATATGATCGATGCATACTAACATGATTGAAGGGAAAATCTTACAAGACGGTATCCAATATGATGTCACAATGAGCATCGTCCAATACTTCATTTTTTACATGTAAAATTTGTGTCCCTGCCATGTCCACAGCTTGTCCCTGCCGTCTCCAACTCTCCATTCCATATCCGGGCATCATAATATAAGAAGGTAGAAAAATATCTTGCATTGAGAGACAAATCAGGCTTTCTTGAATAGCGATCCAAAAGCGATTGTAAACTCAGAGTTCAAAGTAAAGAAAAGAATACTATGGAACACACATTGTTATGGAGAGTGGCATTTCTTGCTCAAATGAATGCATGACTATACCATTTGTGGGCCATACTAGGATTCTACAAAAATTGGTATGTAAATTATAGAATGAGAGATTTTCAGTTATCTTTGATTCCTAGGAAAGGCAGACTTATTCCTGTTAAAAGAAAGTAGAGAGTTTTGTTGACAACCACTTACTCTTAAATAATAAAAACTTAAGCTGATAGAGAGCAGCATATTAATGTATATCACAACACTATACCCCCCGGGGCCATGTAAGAAAAAAAAAGACAAGCTTCACGTAACCTATAGTGATGAAATGAGAAAGATGGAGAATGAAATACTGAAGATTTGTTCAGGAAAATGAATTACTGAAGGCTGAGCAAGAAAACAGCAGGAAAGAACTTAAGATGTGTCACAGAGAAATTAGAGAGGCTAATGGCACATTGTGACAGATGGAAGATGAGAAGGAAAAGAATACTGTGAAAAATACTTCACTTCAATTGACAGTTATGGAGGAGCAAGAGGCTGACAAGAATGTCTTGCTGCTAAATGAAAAACAGAGGGGGAAGATCAACAAGCGCAAGAGACCGCTACATAATCACTGTGAACTGTGAAGGAATTGAAGATTCAAACTAATATCAACAGGTTTGAGATATAAATTTGTACAAATACCCCAGGTATCAGCTAGGACTCATGCTATATTCATTAATAAGTTTCAGTATAAAAAGACCATCAAACTAACCACACACTATCCAATAACATGAAGAGAAATGAATAAATACATCATACACTAACACATTGGAGAGAAAAAAAACTAGGAATGTCTTGTACCTGTATGGTTCTTCCTGATAGATCAGATGTGCATCTGGGCTCATTCATAAGCTCCCATGCAAAGATGGTTGGGTCATCTTTGTAAGCAACTCCAGTCATGGTATTAAACCTTGTAAGCACAGTCTTTTAGACAAAAAAAAAAAAAATGTATTAGTTACTCCTAGAAGAAGAATGCCAAAAATGGCTAATGCCCATATAATATAATTTAGAAGGTCAACAGAAGCAGATAAACAAAGAAGTAGAGTGCAAATGATACCATTTCATTAGCCTGAAAAAAATACTCGCATCAGGCTTCACTCAAAGACTATAATAATAAATAAAAACAAAGCCCTAGAGATAAAAACCAGCTGCTAAATTTATGGGGGGGAAACTGGAAAGATCATTATCCCTTTTCCTCTGTATATCATTTTTACATCAACCTACGCTTAGGCACATGAGATGTTTTATTAAAGAGCCTATGAACACAGCTATCATGACTCATAAAATAAAATCTTAACTGCCCCTTTCATCAGAGATAATTCCAAGCTGCATCAAGATCACAGTTTTGCCCATGATGGACATTTACATAAATTAAAATGTATTGGATCTATACTCTCGTCACCTATATATTATATTTTTGTTATTTTTATTTACATCTAGATCACTCTAAAAGAAATTATAAATGAAGATTCACAACTTTTTCATCTTCTGAATATTTTTAAAAATAATTTCTTTAAAAAAAGGGCACCAAAAAACAGAGAAAATGTGAGCCAATATGTAAAGGTTTTGACAGTGTCTGAAACCATGTTTTTAAACCATGATCAAGTTTTTGTTGCCATAAAATGGATGAAATACTCCTTCATATGCTCCAAATTCTTTAATTCAAGATGCTTTTTTTGATATTTGCAGAGGTGGAATTCCAGAGGCAGACTTTCTCATAAGAATTTAGTTATTTGGAATTCTCCACAGGAATTCCTGAAATTCTGGCGTCAAACAGATCTTAAGAATTTAGGTATTTTAAGATTTCCCTCGTAAATTCCTCCAAACACAGAGCCTAAATTCATGTCTGGTGGTTGTCTGTGAATTTCAATTGCTAGTATTTGAAATGCTGCCAAATTCTAAAATTCTAAATTCGTTGTTTCATTCATTGCCTGAATTCTTGTTTGAGCTCCCGAACTGCCGTCGTCCCTCTCCGGGAATTCCTGCGCCAAGTGAGATTTCTAAATCCTCCTTGTTAAAGTGGTTTTCCAAATACTGAGTTTTTTTGGGATTTTTGTGATTTCAAATGCCTGGAATTTCAAATGCCCAGGAATTCTGCATTTCATTTCTGGTACTGAAACACAGAAAGAGCGGGGCCTAAAGATTAGTATTTGATCACATAAAATTTTGTATATCATAGAAAAAGGTTATCAACAGAAACCTATTAAAAGCAATGAAAACTGTAAAGCATTGTAAATAATTAAAAATAAATCATTTGTTGCAAAATTACAGTGATGGCTTATGCTTACCTTAACATGATTTTTGTAGTATCCCCGAGCAAGAGAATTTCTGAAGAAATCGTCATCAGAGGCCAAGTACTGCCCCTGATTTCTAGCCCACTGCGCATACTGTTTCTTCCCACCAAAGTTCTCATAGTTATTCACCAGGCTCAATATCAGCCTAATCCCATATTTCCTTGCCTCAGATATCACAAAATCCAGCCCCTTAACAAGCCAAGGAAAAAAGTAACACTATCAGTATCCAATGAGAGCAATGAGATCAACCAAAAATGTAAAACAAAAAACAACCACACACAAGCCTCAGACACTCAAACACACAAAAGGGTTGTTTGGATGCAGAGAAAAACAAGTTGGGAAACTAGCCACAATACATAGTAGTTTCCTGCATCTTATTCATCAGCCCAACAGACCCAAACAAAATGAGAAGAAAATGTGAAATGGGTGTTTTGAGACCTTGAACATTTGTTCATTGTAGGAGCCTGGAGAGTACTGTAAAGGTTTATAACCACCATCACTGAATGCCCAAGTCCTTGCAACAGTAAGCCCATGTCTAGAAGCCTCCTGAAAAGCTGCTGAAACCTTGCCTCTCTGAGATGGATCTGATGCAACATACATCAGCCAGTAGGCATTGAACCCATTGGCAAAGTAAGGGCTCCCATTCAAGACAAAATGCTGCCCTCTGGTTCTGATGAAACCTCCCTGTGCTCCAACATGGACAAAACTCTGTTGTTGGACCACTAGAATAACTAACAAAACTAGGCCCAAATGCTTCATTTCAGAAGCTGCTTCTCTTCTTTTCAACTGTTTGCAGTTCCTGAACTGATGGAGAAGTGAGGGGTGTGGCTCTTCTGAGAAGCAGGGGACCTCTGAATAAATAGAAGCTTAAATGTTTTTATTTTTCTTTTTCCTTTTTGTTGTAAAAGTTTTATGATGGTTTGTTCCAATAGTTCCACTGCTCCATAGAAAATAAAGAATGTGTCAATGTCACCTGTATAAATTTTCTTTAGTTTGACAACATCAACAGTTAACAAGATTTTGAAAACAGTTGAGGGGTTAATTAATGTCTTCTTTTTGAGTATTTATATTTTATTTATGAGATATGATCTTTGGGTGCAGACTGCAGAGTCTGCCTTTGCAGGATCATGATCACACACCACACCTTTCCCATTGGTCTAAGACCATTCAATTTGGCCAGAACTTCAAGTCAAGTGGGTCCCACATGATCCTGCCCATACTCTTTACATGTTACCCATCTCTCTAGAGAAAACCCTCTGCCCACATGATCCATTGATGAGAACTTTTTTTATAGGATCCACTGGGGCTCTCATTTTGGATGGACCGGCATGAATTGAAAGATTTATATGGGACAATTTCGACTACCGAATTTGGCTTGAATTTCATGCTATTACCCCTTTATCATTACTGATAAGTCAAGTCTATTTGTATAGGTGTATAGTCGATTCAACGGTCCAATTCATTTTCATTAGTGTCAAATCCTTGGACGTATGACTATCAAGGGGTTATGTGTCCATTGCATGGTTTAAATTAGGTGATAGGTGAGCCTCACCTATAGTTATCACGTGATTGTTTTTTAATATTAAATATACACATTGGATAGTGTAGAATTTTTTATTGGGTCTGTTTGATTAAGAAATTACAAATAAAAGATAAAGGAACAACTTTTTGGCAAAAATAAAGGAACCCATTAGTTAAGGCTTTGGTTCCAAGATCTGTCTCAAACCAAAGAAAAAGGATTGCAGATTGGGACCATTACATATGGCATGTCTACTTTCTTCCTTTTCTCCCCCACGCCTCTATTTTTGAGCTCTGCAGTGTGTATGGCTGTGTAATAATTCAGAAGAAAGAAGAAAGAAGAAAGAAGAAAGAAGAGATAAATTTAGAATAAGGAATAAAGGCATTGGAATTGGATGCTTTTCTTGCTATGGTAGATGAGAATCTATTTTATAGTTCCTTCTTTCTTCTTAATTTTTTGAAAGTTCATGCAATGTGGGCATTTCTTCTTTAGCGTCTCGCTTTTAGAATTCAATAAAAATATAATCATTTCGATCAAATCGCGTTAAACAATCGACACAGATGCACCTGTGTGGTGAAAAATCGTTTTGATATTTAGAAATCGCATTTCTAATCATGGGTGTTATGTAAATTGGTTGGATTTGGCTGGACAAAATGTTGCCAAAAAATTGGGGTCTTTAAGTAAAAGCATAGAGAATAATCAAATGTTAGTACTAGTAGACTAGTAGTTGGGGTTCAAACTTTTTAATAGTGGTTCCATCGTTTGATAGTGAATGTCGTCTGCTAATCATTCTCCTTAAAGAATGTTTTATTTAATTTGGGGGGTTACATAGACGGTTGGGATCATTTGGGGGATAAACACAAGAATGTTTTAGTGATCAAACAATGAAGGGCCTTTAACCCAAAGTGGGTTGTGGCATCAGCAAATATTGCCCACCCGGTCAATGATTTTGACCCTAGTCAATGAATATTTGACGCGTGGACCGATCTTCAACGATATTGTTTTTGGAAGTACAAGGTATGGAAGTTTGCCCTTGGGTTTCACCTGCGGGGAAGCTATGGTGGTCCAACACGTGTACGGTGCAGATTTTTTTATTTATAGGTGCGGCATGTGAGATGTCCAAGTGGTTGGCACATGGTAGGCCTAAAACGTCGGGCGTTTAATTACGTTTGGTGGGTGCGTGTGAAACGCGAAACTTCTCTGATCCACTTAGAATTTGAAGCCACTCCATCCGATCATATGGGGGCAATTTTTGTCATCAAGAATGAGTGCGGGGAATGGAATTTGGCTCGACTAATTTAATTGAACAAAATTGCTTTGGCTCGACTAATTGAACAAAATTGCTTTGAAGATCGATTGCAATTCAAATCAAATTTAGGGATTTGTATTAAACAATATAGGATCTTATAAATATAAAAACGTAAAACGTACTACATGATTTTGATAATGTAACAGATTTCTTTTGTCAAATAGGGGTTTTGTCTTATCTCCCTAATCATTTGTCAAATAAGAGTTATCTCTTATTTCCATAAAGAGAAGTTTCCTTCATTCACTCAAATCAACCAACAAGAGTATTATTTGATTGAGCTTACTAAAATTGAATCCAAAATAAATTTAGTAAAATAAAAAATTAAAATAAAAGAAAACAAAAAATCTGCTTGGACAAACTTTCTTAGACAGAATCTTGGACAAACCATATGGTTTGTCCAAGAAAGTTTGTCCATGTAGCACTGCTCAAAAGAAAAAGTAGCTTAAATTAGTTGGCTCAAATCGTGGGTCTCAATAGTGTTGCACATGTGGTCATGAGGACCACTTACGTCTGACAATCTCCCACTAGATTTGAATGATCACATATATATATATATATATATGATTTCCCACTTGCACAAGACGACTATATAAAAGCAATTCACCTTTTATGATACAATTTTGAAAAAATAAAATTACGAAATCAGCAGGTGATAGAGATCGACATGCTCTAAAATGTTGCATTGATCATATAATACAGTTATCTTTTCTATAAATAATGAATATAATGGAATGAAAGTTGGACCCTTTTTTCTTTTATATATATATATATATATATATATACAGGGTCCATGTGAATAGGTCAATTTTGATCATGTAAAAGTAGGCCCCACACCATAAATCACGCTTTAATTAGAATATTCATGAGATGGAGGACTCGGAGAGTGAAGGAAAAAGATGGGTGAGTGGTGAAATTAAAGAACATTTGCATGTGACTTCACAGAGGTAATCAGGGCTGAGGATCAGGAGGAATTTATGGCGTGAAGTGCGCACCAACTGACTTTCTTGGAGACACAAACTCGTGCAATGTCGTGTCCTTTGAGTAGCAGCTTTTGGTAAGGAGCCATCCTACCGACACCAAATATTATCCAACCCAACCATACCATTTTCACTAGACCAAGCCTAAACTGCCTTGGTGGAGCCTAAATATATTATGTAGGTTCATTTATTATTTGGCTTAGGTTTGAATTAAGTGATAGAAAGTCCACAATTTGGTTTAGATGGACGGATTAGAAAGTAGTGTTTATAATTTAGCGATAATTTATCTTGATAATTACTAAAAAGTCCGAATTAGCTTGGCCTAAATCGGTGGGGTCCATTAGCATATTGTTTACCACTCACCCCAAAAAAAAAAAAAAAAAAAGAACAATCACAAATAATCAAAATCTCTATTTTTTTGTGCAATATGACAGAGTTTTTAATAAAGCGACTGCCTTTCTTGATTACATGTAAGACAAAAAAACAAAGCACTCAACAAAGTAAAAAGGAGAAATTGCCACTCTCTTCCTCGACAACGCCTTTTGAAACACTATTTTGATCTGTTTTATTCAGACCTAAGATGAGACCTGGGCATCAGATTACCTCAGGGGGTGGGATTATGGGTGTTTTTTCTCTCTCTGAAATGGGATGTAAATTAGGTAGATGGTGATTTGAGGTTCTTATCATTTGATCCAACTATGCTACTACAATTTCCCCCACTCTTTGGTTCTTTGATTTTAACAACATCCATTCATTTTCCATCTGGTTCGTTGATTTTAGAAGGTTCAAATTGTGCCATATCGAAAAATATGAAAAAATAATAATAATGCAGTAGTTTTTATTTTTACTTTTACTAACCTAATAAATTCGTCAAACGAGCTCTTTTAGGGATAGTTTTAGTGGCAAAGCCTAGATTTTCTCATGTAAAGTACAAGCAATGATTAACTAATAATGCTAGTAACTTCTCATTTATCCAAAAAAAAAAAAATAGTAACTCCACCACATTTCTTTTCCCATTAACATAGATAAAACAAAAGCAAAATCTTTTATTTTCTTTTACTTAAGGTGCTAATTGAATTTCATTAATAAAAGGGAATTAAAGATCTCAATAAACCAAAGATCTATAAGAATTAGTAGTATAGATGTAAAAATTTACACCAAAAACCTAAAAAAAAATGATACCAGCTGAAAAGTTATTTCTCAATTATAACAAATAGTTTTTTTCATAATTGTTCTCAATAGATACTCATGCTCTGGAAGCATTACATGTTTGCCTTACTACTAATGCTATAAAAATATCTTTCTTGATCTATGTTACAAAATAATTATTCATCTACTCATGACCTATCATTTAATTATGCAATCAATTTTTTTATGATGCAATATGTCCTCTTGACAACGATAGTGGCAACCGTAAGATTAGTACTAATGCCATGAGCAAGTAAACTAAAAGATACAAAGTGATCCATTTCATCTAGCTCGAATCCAACAATATATATGTTTAGGCCCTTTGGTTTTTTGATCGGTATGCTTAAGCTTTTTGTTTGAGTTTAATCATTTTCCACAACAATCTCAAGCACATCATTGACATTGATGAGGAGAATATGATAATTGAGCTTATTGCCATGCTATAATGTGAGCCCTAGTGTGTATTGCTAGGCAGTTTGAAGTTAGTCTCCAGATTAACATTCTGCTTACTTGAAAGTTCATTACTCTAAGTACTTCAATCATAGTACAATATACATAGAGGTCGACTTTTGTCTTCAGCCATTGAAAAAAGTAAGAAAGTACGTTTAAGAAATTAAAAAAGTAAATCTTAATGTCATGAAATTCCCCTTTTGGGGGAACAAGTGATGGATGCTTCCGGACTTTTAACCCTGAGGGGTAGCTCAGTTAGCCTAAGAACATGGTTTGCACCCGGAGGAGTTTGTGGGTTTGAAACTGCACTACCACACTGAGACCACAGGGGAATTTTATCCGGCTTTTTCTCTTGAGCCCGTATGGATTATTCTGGCCAAAGGCCTAGAAACCATGAAATAAGAAAAAAAATACTTCGGGTCTTTGAGCAGTGGGGTGGCATGCAGGGTTGTCAACTAACTGAACAACCTCTTATTATGGGAATGAGTGCAATTAAGTAATTCATTTTAAAATCTATTTGTTTGCCATAAAATAGAATAAAAATAGAGCGGAATAAAATTAACGGCTAAATTTAGGGCCTCACGAGCAAAGTGAACTTTTAGTTTTCAAATATCAAATATTCCCTCCCATTTCTTCATGCTTTCTTTTGGAATTCTTCATATGTATCTTGGATACTTCCATGAATTAAACCCTTGTAATTGGCGTGTCAAATGTAACAAGAAGTTTGGTTACCTAATTTGTTGAAACTTAAAAGGAACCTGTCAATGTCGAACCATGATTGACTATGCCTAGTTGCATGGACATAGGCCCAAAACGTGGAGAGTCATATAACATCATATAACAATTTCACTTGTCTCAAGTCCAACATAATACGGAGTTAACAGAGACCATATGCAAGACAGTGTGATTTTTTATGCAGGCTGGCAAAATAGTTAGGAATGAATTAAATCAGATGTGTTGTAAGGTTTGATGGATCTAAACTCATCAAAATCATAGGACATTATGAAGATATGATATGGGAAGTATGTTATGAAATTCAATGGTCACTACAAAATACGGATATGAGAGTGGGCCTGTTGGCTTGGTGGGTTTTTCCTACCTACTTTCTCCTCAGCTCTACCCCAAAAATCCTCCAGTACTCTTAAGCTTGGCTAAAACCCCTGGGCCCTATTCTGTGATAGCCAGTGGCAAGATACCAAGGCCCTTGTTAGGGGTATCAAATGGTCGACTCGGGTCGGGCTGAGCCCCATACATAAGGGGCCGGGTCTCGACCTAACCGGACCTATTTTCAACAAGTCACCCAACCTTACCTTTATAAGTCCACAAACAAATTTATTTTATTTTTTTTAATTTTTAGGGGTGCAACATACAAACTTGCACAAGCCCAACAATAAGTGCCCGTATATTTTCCAGATGGGATTTTCTTGGGCATGGGCCATCTGCATATGGTCTCATTACATCAATGTTACAAAAAAACAGTTTTAAAAGGGCTCATGGAAGTTCATCCGCACCATAACCGGGTCTTGTTCCCATGGTCCCATGTAGTGGATACATGGATGTTCACAAGAAAGAGAATATAGTAACTCATCCATCCAAAATTAAACCACTTTCAGGATAATAAGATTCAAATCAGAGTTTAGAGCCTTAGAAAACACAATACCCAGACCACCCAAGTCACATTTGGCACCTAAATCTTTCACGATTTTTCATCGGTTTTTTCCTCAATGATTTGAAAAATCCACACTTGATAATTGTAAATCCTTGAGAATTCAGCCCAATGAAAATATTCATTTTTAGAGAATTTTCAGATCAGGCTGCCTTTCATAGAATTTGAAATTCCTCAGGTTTACAGATTTATACATTTATATCAAAGTTCTTAATTATACACACCGTTATCAATGTAAAATCCTCAACTACTTAAATTCCTAGTGAGGAAATAGATTCCTCAAAAAATTACCAAACGCACCCTAATCTACAGTCACTTAAATGACCAAAGCGACATGTTTTTTTTGCTATTGGAGGATTCTCAACCCTTTAGGTTGGACTAATCCCTCCGAGCCCATAGGGAAGCCGGGTAAACTCTCCTGTAGCCCCCAGTGTGGCAATGTAGTTTCGAACCTATAACCTCAGGGTGCAAACCATGGTCATAGGCCAACTGAGCTACCCTTTAGTCCCGGAGAGAGCGACAGGATTGTATACACGTTTTCCAATGCAAAAGCTTCACCTTGTATAATACCCCTCAGTTGAAGAATCAAAATAGAAAAAATAGAGGAGGATACACATCATTCTTTCAAAAAAAAAAAAAAAAAAGAGACTAAGATGAAATTTTTCCTGATTTCAAATGTGAAGTGAGGACCTATTTAATGGTCACTTGGGGGAGAGAGTTGCAGTTAGTCTAGAGACATTTCTTACTATTATTTCAATGAAAGAATTAATTGGGAGAGATGGAGAGCATGGTGTGGGATGCTTCACCCATTGGGATTGTGTGCCTGCTTAGACTTGACCCGAATATTAAACGGATAAAGATCTCAACCCATGACCATTCAATAAAAAAACAAAAAAATCTTCTTTCTCAGCTGTTCAGTTGTCACCATTGAGGATTTATGTAGGTGCACACAAGCCCATTAATACAAATCCTTTGACCATGAAGATGTGGATTTTGGGGCCTGGGGAAAAATGTGCAAGCCTTGGTGACCTGATTATTACATTGCAGATGCAGTTCTCACTAGGGTTACACAAACTCTAGATGAAGCCACTTATGCCAGTGGTGAGGACCATGTCCTCATCGTGGTTCATGAGGACCTCTTTTATATGTCCTTGCTGCTAATTATGATATGATCCTTTCTTATGGGAACTTTATATGTTAGATAATTTTTTATAATATCAAATGTGTAGGAAATTAAAGGTGTGGCAATACATCACATAAATGAGAGAGCACTCAATAGATTTTTTTTTTTTTTTTTTTTTTTTATTGTCACTGACCCAACTTATAAACACACTATCTTAAAACAAGAGTACACCCTCACATGTAATACATGTTACACTAACTTTATGACACAACACATCTCAACACAACTGCACTCAAATCTCAATTCACAAGGGTGGATCTTACTTCTTACTACTACAACAACCAAACTAAATACCTCTTTATATAGGCATAAAGAAAAGGGCTGGTCGGAGGTCACATGGAGGAGAAGTTTGCCAATTTACCTCATGTGAAAAATGCTGAGGACGGTGGCTTTCTTAGGAGGCTAAGAAGGGCGGCTTAGCTAAGTAGCTTAGGACGGTGGCTTGTGGCTTAGGACAGTGGCTTATTATGTCATGCAGAAAATATGTGAATGGGGAGAAGAAACAAAGAATGACAATGTTTGCTCAACAAGTTGGACTCCCACATTTGAAATTTTCCATTTAGATTAGTGAGATTTCAAAATTCCAACCATCTAAATTGTCACTTTCAGCTTATAAAACTCCTCAAAGAGCTTGGTTGGGCATTCTCCAGGCCTCGTTTGATTTGGGGGTGGCTTAGCTAGGTGGCTCAGGACAGTGGCTTAGGTAGGTGGCTTGTGGCTTAGGACGGTGGCTTATATATTATGTCATATAGAAAATATGTGAATGGAGAGAAGAAACAGAGAATAACAATGTTTGTTCAACAAGCTGTACTCCCACATTTGAAATTTTCCATTTGATCAGTGAGATCTCAAAATCCCAACCTTCTAAATTGTCACTTTTGGCATATAAAATTCCTCGAAGACCTTGGTTGGGGGCATTCTCCAGGCCTTGTTTGATTGGTGGGCTTCAATCAACATCATCTGCAGGATCTCATAGGTATGATCCAGAATTCCAGATCCACAAGGTAGCTAGGCAACAAAGAATACATTGTGAGATTGATTTAGAGGTGCTCATTGGGCTGCTCTTGGCCGCATTAATTGGTTTCATTTCGTTAATGGATGCCTGACCTATCATGCCATAATGGTCCACCACACTGATCCTCACAATATCAGGTGATAGCTAGCTTCAACATGGCATTGGCACACCAATGCATAAAGTTAGAATCAAGTACTCAACATGCCAACAACATATCCTGGAAGTCAACATACCAGCGGCCTTTTGAACCAGCAGAAATGCATATTTTGTGTAGTTCCACACTTCCACTAGTTTTGAGCTTGAAGACAGCAGCTCAATGACCTACTAGCCCCATCAATCTTCCAGTCCCGAATGGGCAAGAAGTTGTCCTCTGCTGGTACCCTATAGGATTCACTCTTGCTCTGGCCACAACTTGTGAAATAGTTCTATTTTGACCTAGGTGGGATCCAATGGTGAGTGTTTAATTTCACCATCCTCTCAGTGCCTTCCAGCCACCCCAGCCATCCAACCTCTACACAAGGAAGCCTTGACAAGCCCACTACTGTAACAATCCAATCCTCAATGTTAGGCTTTGCTCCCGCTCTTGGAGGATGTGAAAAAAAGGAGAACTTGGGTGAGCAGAGCTTGAGCCTTGAGAATATATGGGTTGCAATTTTGGTGGATATATACAGTATAAAATCGAACTACTATGAGAATTGGAGTACAGGAGATGTAACAAAATCAGTCTATTACCTTTACTCGATATTTAGTAAGGATAGAAAGGTTGATGAAGATGTCGAACATAGAATAAAAGTGGGATAGCGAAGTAGAGATTTGCTTCAGGAGTGCTTTGTGATCAGCGAGTGTCAACAGATTGAAAGAATTTGTTTTTACAAGACATCGATTAAACCTTCTGATGCCCTATGTTGTATTAGTCAATAAAGAAACATACATAAAATGGATATAGCAGAAATGAAAATGTTGAGGTGGATATATGGTAAAATCCAAGTGCCCAGAGCGTAGAGCGGGAGCGCCGAAATACTAAATTTTTAAATAATTAAATGTCCGGAGCACCTATACAATATAATGTTTATGGGTTTATAAATAGTTAACTAATAGGCACAAATATATCCTATCTATATATTCAAGTATAAAAAGTGGAGAAAAAAAAATTAACTTTGCAATTTGATCACATAAAATAGACAAAAATTAATAAGTTAGAAGAAGTTTATTCATTTAAAAGATAAATTTCAAGCTTATAGAAAAAGAAAATGCATATAAACTAAAGATTCTACACTGTTCGCTTCATATTCGGTTGATCCGAACTCCGAGCATCTTTGAACCACGCTCCGAAGATGGTTGAATTGCGCTGTGAGGACGGATTCGCTCTGAAAACGCTGATTTGCTTTTTTGGAGCGGAATCGAGGAGGGGGAGGGGAGGTTCCGATTACTAAGGGTAAAACTAGAAATGATAAAATTAATTAAGAAATGAGTGCGTCTGAAAGCATTCAAAGGTAGCATCAATTGATGATAAAATTAGAGAAGTCTATTTGAGATGACTTGGGCACATCCATGCAGGTTGACAATGACGCCGATAATAAAAAGTTTGGCTATACCGGATGATGGCCTACAAAAAAGAAGAGGCATGTAAAAGAGGATTTTGACTAGGTTTGTAAACGGGTCGATTCTAATTTGGGTCCACGGTGGACCCGGAATCGAAACCGTTAAAGAAAAGGTGGGACCGGATCCGGACTCAGAACCAGAACCATATATGGGACAGGTCCAGAGCTATGTAGAAAATGATGTTAAAAAAATATGGTTTTTAGGAGAGATTTTAAAAAAATTAGATAATATGTCAGGGTCTTAGGTCCACGGGTCCGAACCAAGGTGGAACCGGACCCGGACCCATTTACTTATTGGAGCCTAAATAAAGATCCAGACTCGGTTTTTAACGGGTCAGAACATTTGGGTGATCGGAGAATATTCAGGGACCATTTACATCCCTAACTTTGATGGAAGTAGAAAAAATAAACATGAAAATGTGCAAACTATCTAAGGATTTAATTTAGCTCCAAATGAAAAAAAAACATAATTAATATATATAACCCATAGTTCTCAATGTCGTTTCGGACCCCATTTCGATATGGTCTCCAAAATGAAAAGTTTCGGCCGATTTAGAATTTTGGTGAAACTTTTCAAAGTTACATTTTGGGAAATATATAAAAATAATATATATATATATATATATATATGGATTTAATCGATTCTAGTTAAACCTTTTTAAAATCACATTTTGAGAAAATATAAGAAACACAAAGAATAATATGTATAAAATCTAAAAAAAAATAATAATAATTGTGTAAAACATCTTTTTGGCCAAATGTAATTTTTCGGGTGAAATTCATCATTTCGGCCAAAATTCAAAATGAAAATTTTTTTGCGAAATTGTTTCGCTCACTTAACCAAAATAAAGAATTTCAGTCATTTTAGCCGAAACAGTACAAAATTAATAACTATAATCCTACTCTAAACAATACAAGATTAATAACTATAATCCGACCCTAACTTAATTGGAATAAGAGTTGGTGGTGATAATGATAGTGAAAAGTAGCTAAAGTTTACCACGCATTTTCTAATGAAAAAGCTGCCTTTGGACAGGATTCATTTCACGAAAAAAGCGTGTACACAAACGTGCCCTAGATACTTTGGAAAGGTGGAAAGTGATGGGTGGGCCACTACTTATGAGACATCTAGATCCACCTAAAAGAACAGAAAACAAGGGAGAAAAAAAAATTAAAATTAATATTGGAGGCAGCACATGTAAGCGACGACCAAATCGAGGGCATTGATTTCCCAGCTCCCGCCCACTACCGTCTCCTGCCGATATTAACGATGCCACCATCTTTCTATAAATACCCGCATTTCTCTCTCCCTCTCCACACTCTTCGTGCTCTCCGCCTCCATCACATCCTCTTCTTCTCCTTCATTTACGTCCGTCCGTCCGTCCGTCCGTCCGATCGGAGAGATAGATGGCTTCTTCAATCGCAGGATCTTTCATCTCCACTCGCACCTGTTCCCTCCATCAAAATAGGGTATATCTTTTCTCTCTCTATCTCAATCAATCCATCCAGATCTAGGTTTTCCCTCCACCCTTTTTTTCTTCTTCTTGTTTTCTCTTCAATGTTTGTAGATTATGAGATCAGCTCTAGATTGATTATATTTACTTACTTAGCATGTTTAAGATCTAAAGCTGTGAAATGTGAAATTGATGGTTGATTGATCAGGGGAAATGGGGTAGTTTCTTTTTTCAGGTGTTGATTTGAGGGATTTATATCGGATGGGTGTTGTTATCCATTTGATCAAAGAGCCCTTTTGTATGATGGGGTCGATGATGTGCAAGATTTCATGGTGGGTCTGAGTGGTTTGGCTGGATGCCTTGATATTTGCAAGCCATTTGATTTATCTGGGTGTGACCTACCTTTGCTTGATCCAATCTGCTCGTATCACATGTGATTGTTTATAAGAACTAATTCGAATAATTAGTTTCAACCAGGTTGTAATATGGTGTTGGATTGAGCAATTATCATGTGTGAAGAGCATAATTATGTTTTTTTTTTACACGTGAATAATCCAATGGTGCATTTCAACCTTGTTGAAATGAAACTCGAGTTAGTTCTTGTACATGCGGTGTGTGATATGAGTGGGTTGGATCAAGCAAAGGTGGCTCCTATTAGGTGAAACAGATTGCTAGCAATGGTGAAATATCCATTTTCAGAGCACTTGCGTGGTGGCCTACCCACTGTCCTGACTGGCTGGATGTTTGGGTTGTGATGTTATCACCATGGAAGCCGCCTGATGGTTGTTGCATCCGTGTTGTAGATTACCTTTGGAATGTTCTTGCCCTAACATCCTTAGCTTTGCTCAAACAAAACATAATCATTAATCCATTAAATAACAGAAGAATCCCATTGGGATGGATGACACTGTTTGAACAGATTCTAAGTACATCACGCACCCACTGTTGGGGCAACCTGCTGTGCTGACTGATTTTAAACACTGTTTCAAAAGAAAAGGAAATGCTTGTTCATTCATTGTAACAGAATAGTCGTATATCACTGTCCTCCTTTTGTTTTTGCTAAAGGGCATCAACACTGAACTTTCCCAAATCCGTCAATTCTCTCTCTCTTTTCGGAACAAACTATTGGTCCCTACTGCTACCCAAATCTATCAACATGGTCTTTCTTGTCCCTTAACTGCAGCTCAGCTTATTAGGGACATGGGTGTGTGAGTTCGAATCCCTAGTGTAGCAATAGTGGACTTTCTTAGTTTAGCAAATCTATTCTATCTACGTTGCAATTGCAAATAAATTTTCACACACGAAAGCAAAAGTTTATTTATCATGTAACTAAGTAAAAAGTTTGAATTTTCTGTTAATAATTCAATGTATAAGAAAGAAAGTACTCCGTAACATGTGGACAAAACGGAGAAAATGCTACAGCCAGAGTATTGTTAACTTCTTCTTTGTTGAAGTCCCATTTCTCTGAATTGTAAATTTCATGTGGATAATGGGCACTACAAGGTGTTGCATTTGGTGCTGGCATATAGCAAATCCAATTTCTAATAGCAGCATAGAAGCTCTAGTAGAGTTGATATTGGGCTTCAATAGAATTTGGTTGTTACTCCGTATGATGCAAAATAGTTCAATTTGAAATATGATTTCCTTAGTTACAGTTGTTTTCTGCAATATTTGTGTTCAAAATAAAGAACTTCTCATGAAGAATGGTAAGGTTTTTTAAAGTCCTACTTAAAAAAAAGAAAAAACTAAATAAAGAAATTGTTACAAATCAGTTGTCTGTCCCATGAACATTGCCCCAATTTCTTTAGAGTAGGAGAAACTCACTTATGTACTTCCCTACCTGGTTTTTTATTTTTTTACTTTAGAGTACAGGAACTCACTTATGTACTTCCCTACCTGGTTTTTTATTTTTTATTTTTATTTGAAATATCTCTGTTTCGGTGTGTGGAGAAAACCGTGTCATTGTTCTTCTACTTTTGTTGGGACGTTTATCCCCACTTTCAACTCATCCTTTCCATTTTGATGGCTCACAGAACAAACAGTTATCTTGTTTAAAAAAAGAGTTATGTGTGAGCAAGTGTTATGAATGGGAGGTTCTTGTAATACTTGAATCTGACAGAGAGTCAGTATCACACACATGAACATGCCACTGGAGGAGCTGTGTTTTCTATGCATTTTTTTTTTCTTTTAACAGTATTTCTGTGTTTTTTCCTTGGCCATTATCTGAAAGAAAAAGACAGAACATATTATGCCTTCCTTCATTACTCAAAACTTGCAACCTTGTAGTTGTGGCAATGATATAATATATATATATATATATAGGGAGATGCTCCTATGAGATCATCTCTCACTTTACTATGAGAGATAAAGGTAGGGGCCCTCACATTTAAGTTGTTGACATTAGATATGGATGTGAAGGCCCCACCTTATCTCTCATAGTAAGGTGAGAGATGCTCTCATAGGAGCACTTTCTATATATATATATATATATATATATATATAACATGGGCAAAAATGATGATTGATGCAAAATGTATTAGGTGATCTCAGTTTATTCATATGCCAGTTCTTTGTTTATTGGCTTTCTTCTTTCATCAAATAATGATTTAAAGCTTGACCTTTGAGCAGGCGACAGCAGCGATTTCTAGTTTGAAATCAGTTTCCCTTCCCAGTCAAAGGATGCTCTTTCCCTCAGTTAGATTGCAGCCAATGCCACAGCGCTTTCGTGTTTCCTGTGCTGTACGTTTCTCTATGCATAGGCTCCCTTTTTTTAATTTTTGTTTCCTCATTGGGGTTTGATCTTAAAATCAAGTGGTGATGTAACTCAGGCTTTTGATTTATTAAAGAACTATGTTTTAATGATGCCAACAGCAGATGCTTGTTGGTTGGTTTGAGACATGTGGATAGTGAGTCATATAGGTAGGGTACAAGTTGTAGCGGCTCATGGGAAAGTGTAATGTTTGCATACATCTTCAATCTCTACTCATCAGTGGATGTGCAATTCAACATTACAACAATTCTGCATCTATATCTTCTTGCATGCATTCTTCTTAGAGCCCACCATTTTGTACCTGATTTGAGTTGTGTACCACTATCAATATGATTCTCCCAAGTTGTACTACCCGGCAAATCATGCCTATGCACATATTCTATGTATACTGTATCTGTTAAGAGCATGTGCAAATATTCTTCAGAAACTGATTCTGTTGTAATGATTTGTCCCTGTCTCCCTGGTGACATGAGCTGTTAACTACTTGCTGCAGGGATCCATGCATACCAGTAACATGGAATTAGATGCATATGTAGTCTGTATTATATTTATTTAGCTTTTACCATTTTGCTTCAGCTACTCACTTCTGATATAAAACTTTTCCGAACAGGCTAAGAAAGAGACGGTGGACAAGGTGTGTGCAATTGTGAGGAAACAATTGGCACTTCCAGAAGAGTCCCCCGTCACTGGTGAATCAAAGTTTTCTCAGCTTGGTGCCGATTCGCTTGATACGGTACTATTGACTTAGTTGCATTCAATTTTGTTGCCCTTGTCACTATCCTTGCTAACAGTACCCCACTATACTAGATATAGAACATTATCCTCATCATTGTCATCGAACCCTGCTATCACTTTTTGAAGGGCATGTGAACTGTATGTAATATTTTAGAATTTAGATTCTTTCCTCAAAAGTTGCAGTACCTGTTTATGAGGGTTTTTTTTTTTCAAGAAGGTAAAAACACTGAGGAATCATTTTTTCAAAAAAAGAAAAGAAAAAAAACACACCGAGGAATGAGGTAAGGTGTTCTAATTTTCGTAAGTGTGAGGCATAGGCCTCAATGCTGGGATGTAAACCTGATAAACTTTTTTCTTTTCTTTCTAATGAAATTCCCTTGAATATACAATTATGGTAGTCTAAAAGGGTAGAGAGTTGGAAGTTACACTCTTTTAAGCTGAGTTGACTAGAGTTTGTCTTGAGTTAATCCCGTTGCATTAGTTTTTGAATTAAAAATCCTTTTATGTTATTGAAATTATGAACTGTTCCTCCTCTTTTCTTTTTTTTTCTTAAAAACAATGTATGTTTATGAAGCTGACACGTTACCGGAATGGACTATAAACAAAGCACATACTTCATATGGAACAATGCCTTAAATTTGCCTTTGAAATGTGGCATAGGCCCCAATTTTTTTGATAACAAGGCATAAGCCCCAATGCAAATCACAACTCAAGAAATTGCCCTGAGGCATCCCAAAATTCCTCACCATGAACTGAGGCACCAACCTCATGCCAGGCCTCGAGGCATAAGCCCCAATGCAAACCACAACTAAGACAATCACCCTAAGGTGGCATCCCAAAATGCCTCACCATGACGCAGGCCTCAAGGCATGAACCTCATGAGTCATGAACACTAGTTTCTTTTTATGAATTGACTATCCCATTTTAGATGGAGGACTTTCTTTTGGCGGAAGGAATAATGCTTGCCTTTCTGAGTAAGTGAAATAAACCCGAGATAGCTAGGCTCCATATCTCTGTGAATGGCAAAAATATGTTTTGAGGTTGGTTTCTGATGGAATGACTCATTGAAAACAACATTCATAATATCTGTTTTGCATAACATTTGAGTGATAACCCTTTTTTTATCTAGTTACTCCTGTCTTAATTCATTGTCTGAAGTTGGAGAGAAAACGTCCTCTACCGATGTCAGTCAAAAAAGGCACACGGTTACACCAGAAAAAGCCTAGTGGATGTTAATTTTTTTTTTGAATGAATACGCCACCATTTGTGGACATGCCAATACAATATGGTGACTAGGGGCGCATCTTGGCAGGTCTTGCCTATTCATTATGCTGGCTGAGCTTCATTTCTACCTCAAAAATATGTGGCTTGCTCCACTTTTATGGGCATATAATGTCTCTTATGTTTTTCTTATTGCAATGACTTCAGGTTGAGATTGTCATGGGTCTTGAGGAGGCATTTGGGATCAGCGTGGAAGAGGAAAGTGCCCAGACCATTGCAACTGTGCAAGATGCTGCAGATCTGATTGAGAAGCTCGTTGAAACAAGTAATGCTTGATGGAGAGAGAAAATCTGGTGCAGCATTTCATGAGATTCTGCTTTCATTAGTCTTAGTCCTATTCTGCATCGTAGTCTACATATTATACTCAGATGTTTTTTGTGACACTGAATTTGTTACATCCCTTATATGATGAACACACTGCATAGGATCTTTTGCAGTTCTGCTCTAGCATAACTGGTATCTTTCTATACCGTCTGGTATTTATTTCTCTCTATGTTGTATGTCCCAAGTCGGATCTTTTGATGTGGCTAAGCTTCATTTGTTAGTGATTGCTCTTTTCTTTTACTTTTGTGCTGCCATGGAAGCTATTTTTGTACATGGGACTATTTTTGTACATGGTGTCCCACCATGTATGCACCCACAGCTCAAAAATTTTACAAGCCAGACAATCCTAAGGGGACGTTTGTCATTTTCCTATGGTTTACGTTGTGGGGCGAAAACTGAATGGCCAGCAATGGATTTTTACAACAGTATAGCTGATGACCTTGCGGAAAAAAAAAAAAAAAAAAAAACCGCCGCTCTTTTAGACATTGTTATCCATCTCATCAAAAGGTGACAAGAACAATAATCAAAAGAAAATAAAATGAGTTTTTTTTTTTTTTTTTTATCGCCCCTGAAGTTGTGTTAATAAGATGACTGAAATTGTGTTAAGAGGGCGATTTTTCTTTATTGCATTGACATCATGAGCCAATAGTAATGCTATCACCATCTCCGGCACATGAACAATGGGCACGGTCGGTTCAAAGAACTCTTGGAGCCCATTGCTATAAATCCTTGCCAATCTATGAAATCCAAGAAGCAGTTCAAATTGGCTCAACCCCTTTTAATGTGATAAACCTGCACCAAACTGACTATGGTAAACATCCTATTGATGACACCTAAAACAATGTCCGCATTGATGATATCTAAATCATCTTATGGAAATAATACCAATTAAAGATGGATTGGAAAGAAGGAGCCGGTCACGACTCTCATTCGACCGTTGGCAAAATGCATACTCTCTCTCTCAAGTGGCTGTGCGTGCGCCTGGCGCGTCAGGAGCCTTTCTTTACCTTTCCAGCCGGCAATTGTGCGACTTTCGTTCCCAAAAGGAAAGAGGATGGACTGTTGTTTTGAGTTATTCCTAATCACAGGTAATTGAGTTTAGGAGCCATGGGCCTCCATCAGAAATAAGCCCAAAGAAAAGTAACATTATGACCATCATCTGCCTCCCTCAAACGAAAATCACGAGTCCGCACTACGATGGACTTGAAGTAATAAGCATGTGCTTTGAGATGCAGGGTGTGAAAATATGAAAATAAGTGCTGAGAATGCAAACATATGAAATTTTTTTTTCTTTATTGTTTTAGGGACGCTACATTGACCTTTCCCACTTCATTTATTGACAAGCATCCAGGTGACCTTCACCAGATTAAGTAAAAGCAAAATATTTAAGCCAGCCAATCAGATAAATCCTTAGCTGTAGTTTTTAGCTCCCAAATTTATTGTGATAAAATTCAAGCATTACTCATGTTTAGATAAGTGTCAAAAATTAAAATCCCTATCAAACATTAGGGGTATATTAGGAGCTAAGGAATTACTATGATCATAGGTGGGCCTATATTTTTTAACATGTTAAAAGGACGTCCGGTTCTGAAGGGCATTATAGAGAATCTGCCTACTTTCTTCAAATGTTTTAGTTGGTTCCTAAGCCTATAAAAGGGTAGCAAAAGGCTCCCATTTTATTTCAAATTCAAACGGACTTCCGTCCTCGACTTGGCAAAAGACAAGAAGAACAATCTCTCTCTCTCTCTCTCTCCATGCCATGAGAAGTCCAGTCCAAACAAGGCCTTTCCTTCTCATCTCAGAGGAAGATGAACAGATGAGGTACGTTTTTTTTCTTCTTTTTTTATGCTCTCCTGTTGCCTGCCGGCAGTGTTTCTGAAGACCGTTGTATCAGGGATCACTCAATTTTAAGCACAGAATAAGTAAATATCAATTTTAGAGACGAAACCACATATATGGCTACGGGGGCGGTCGCCCATGTTGGACTTGGGTCTGCTTCCAAGTCTCGCATGAAGATCTTCTGTCCTGTCCACCTCCAAAACTCATACAAAATTTCTAAGTCCGGCCCAAAACCCACATGACAATCCTAAGTATCCCACAAAATCCAATTATTTATTTAGGTCCGCCCCTCTCAAACGAAAATCCTGGGTGACCCTACTGTTAAATAGACTATTATACAATAGTAGGGACTTAATAAGTGGGGGACCCCCAGCAGAAAACTCCTTTATTCCTTATATTTTCCGCCCATTTTTCCTAGTTGTTTCTGGGCATCCTCTGGGTGCCCCCCCTCGATTCTCTCTATTTTAATATCAATTGAATAATATTTACTGATTTTTTTATTTTTATAAAAACAAGAGAGAGTACTTCACTGGTATTGTGATGTGAAATATTATTTCAATTTTCAGTTTGAGATAAAATTACATTGATACAGATGATACATGAACTACAAGCGATCAATTTGGCGAGAGAATTTTGATAAACAAACATCTAATGGTGGTATGTATGTTGTGTAGGTTTGAGATGAGAGAAGGAGAATTGATGTTGTTGAAGACACCACCCTCATATTCGTGGTGGTTTGGTACTAAGAGTCCCAAACGCTCTCCATGGCTTCAATCTACTCTCTCAGGTAGACCCCTTTTCTTTTTTTCTCCCTCTCTTCTCTCTTCCTTTAAAATCACAGTTTTGAAACATGGGTTTCAAAGATTGTCTCCCACAAAGTGGAAGAAGTGTGGAACTCTTTAAAAAATAAGATCAAATATTGATTTAGGACTGATATATATATATTTTTTTTTTTTATTTTAATGTAAACATGGAAAGTGTTTTAAGATATAAAGTTCTGTGAATCTTCATTTTCGATTGATTTTAAGGTGGTTAAGGCGTAGTAAGACTAGAAATATAAATATAAAAGGTTGTATGGGTCATGGTCCGGACCTGAGTTGGTTGGGGCAATAGCCACCAAAGACTCAGTGTGTGATGAGTTTTTTTTTTTTTTTAAATGATGATTAATATTAATCTCATTATGCAGCACATAAAAAGAAAAATCTGTTGTTTGGATGACATGAGTGATTTCTAAAAAGAATCAACACTTGGGATTTTTTTCAACAGAGAAAAGATGGCATTTTATTAATTCCAGTGTTGGGGCCCTGTTTGGATCATTGGAGCTCAGTTTTCCTGTAACTCTTTGCCTAATTGGTTATGGCAAAGAACAAAACAATTGTGATTTAGAGGTAACTCAGGTTATGTGATTGCCAGAGAGAGATAACTCAGGTCATGCATACTCATGAACCCTTATTTACGCATAAATTAAGTTATCTCTGTGTTTACAAAGATCCAAACTGTCCGTGTTGGATGAAGCATTTCTAACCATAATGACCATCGCAGCCCATTGAGAACAAAAAAATGCATGGTTATTGAGTTGGACTAATTTCTGTATTCAAGCGGTTCATGGCTATGTGGATTGTGCACCCCAAATATTTAGTTCTCAGTAACATTCTTAGGTACTATCCAAACATTTGATATCCTTGATTCTAGAAGATCTTTGATTCCCATATAGACTTTCAGTTGATTCAAAAAATTGTTTCTTCTGTGGAGAATTCCTACTATTTTCCTTGGAAATCATAGGAAAATGGACCTTTATCGAAGTGGTAAAGACCTGAAAACAGTGGGTGTGGGGTAGAATCGGTAGATTGCGTCTGTGATCGGTCGATTTCCACCTTTGTTCCTTCACTCTTTTGCCCTGTAAGTGATACCCTTTTTTCGTTCCTTGGGAATCGTAGGAATACAGTAAGAATTAGGCAAAGAAGGCCTTACATGTAGCGAGCACTGCTTGTTAACTTCAGTTAAAATCATTAGTGCTCCCAAAGGTAGTTGACGGCAGTAGTGCTCCCAAAGGTATGATAATGCATTGTACTCAGCCTCTCTTTTTAGCTGGCTATACATTTCAAGTATTGTTGGCACATACTCTTCATGATGGCCTCACTCACAGTATCATTCAAATACAGGTGCCGAAATGACACTAATAAACCAGTCCGGATCAAAATGTTTATGTGGATATGACACTTCATTTATATGATGGATCAATTTTTAGACAGCACTACTATGTAAAAATAATTCTTTCTAAAATCTACTTTTTGAAGCTGCATACAGTTCTGACGCTCTCCTTCCTATAATAATGCAACTTAATTTTCGAGGGAGGAGAAACATACTCATACCACTGCAGCTTAAATCTCAAGATATCGGAAACTTAAGCAGTTAAATGAAATCATGATACCTCGATGATAACATCTAATTGAGGAAAGAAGCCAGAAAATTAGCACAAAGAAGAACCGAGTTTCCTATGATCTTTGTCACAGTTGAGGAATCCAATGTCCTAAGATGAATTTTTGTGATGACATGATGAAAGTCTTTTGTGTAGAGTGCTCTGTTCGTGTTGACATTCACATGTTTGCTGGTGCAAATCTCTAATTTATGCATATTTAAGCGTGATCCCCTGAAATTATTGCTAACATTCACTTCAGAGCTAGACAAGAAGACAAAGGCAATGCTGAAATTAATTGAGGAAGAAGCAGACTCCTTTTCCCAGCGTGCAGAGATGTACTACAAAAAGAGGCCAGAGCTAGTAAGCATTGTCAAGGATTTCTACCGCACCCACCGCTCTTTAGCTGAGCGATATGATCAATTAAAATCAGTTGCTGGGACACGATTAACAAGTACCCTATTTGAGTACCCTCTCTTAATGGAGAATCCATCTCAGAAGTTAACATACTCTACAGATAGATTCCCTGTAACCTTGTCAGATTGCTTTGAGTCTGAGGATTCTGAGGTTGATGACCCTGAAGAAGAATGCCAAAATGAAGAGATAATAAGAGAGCGAGTGTCAAGTGAGGAAAAAGATGGTGAAGTGATGAAACTGAGAGAAGAAGTAGAGAGACTCAAAGAAGAGAACAGGATTCAGAAGGTTGAGTTGATGGAGAAAGATGAAGAAAAGAGGGAAGCAATAAGACAACTTTGCTTGTCTCTGGAGATGTTAAAGGAGGAGAATTTTTGTTTGAGGCGAAGTGTTCAGGAATCAAAGAAAAGAAATGTGTTTGAATTTAGTAAATGGAAAGACTCACTGTCTAGGAAAATATTTGGTGGATTTGCAAATGGCTCAGCCTAGTATTGTGATCCTCTAGAGATTGGTAATAGTGGCCAAACAAGATAATATTTAGCTTCCCTAGTTGGGGTTGTGTCAATGATGCCATGATAATGTTTACTTTTTCATGGGGATAAAGTTGATGGTGTTTTCTTGTTTCTCTTCTTGATTGACAGTAAACTTTTCTGGTTGTTCCAAAGTAATTTTTTTATGTATACAAATGTATTGTTTCCATGGGAATTGTTTCAGTGTGGATTTTTTAGTGATCTTGTTTTCTCTTCTTGTCTATCACATTTCCACTTCTATTCATTTGGTGTGTGAGAGAGAGAGAGAGAGAGAGAGAGATAGATGGTGTACCATATAAAAATTTGTTTTCATGATTTATTTATATCTGGTGTACCATAAAAATATTTGTACTTCATGATTTATTTTAAGGGATTCTTATTGGGAAATACATCTTAAAATTTCAAAATGGCCATAGAGAAAAATATACCAAAAAATGATGACTGAGAGGCATGACTGTTTGACCCCAATTTTTTTTTTTTTTTTTGTGTCAAATTGTCCTTAACTCACATATCATGCATAATGAAATAGAGACGCAGTCACTAGCAACCTGGGGTTCTTTCAGATACTAATTTGTGTACTGGATGGCTGTCTAAATTTGTAGTGCCTATATTTTATTGGGCTGTCCAATAAGAATATATCTTTCCAATTTCAGCTACAAAGTTTAATAAATAGGTATCTTTCATTCCTTGAAAAAGAATTCTTAAACGTAGCAATGTATTTGTCTGGGATTCACTAAAAAACTTTTTTTTTTTTTTTTGAAGTTTAGACCTGTTGTATACTTGTATTAAAGATGGCAATGAGTCGAGTTAAACAGGTTACTGGCCCCAACCCACTTCTACTTAGGGGCGGGTTTGGCTGTTGATTTGTTGGCTATGGGGTGGGTATAGGTTTTTAGATCTCGAGTTGTAAATGGATCATCAAACAGATGCTTGAAACACCGAATTACCACCATTAAATTGATGTAATGGCAACAACAATCTCCTGTAACCCCACCAAAATTTCACCTTAAAAACCCAACTTCGATAATCCGAAGTATTATCGGTTTCCAAGATTGCAGGAGAATGAACTGCAATGAGGAGAAGCAATTTGGTCATGGTCATGCATTTTCACCTATGTGTATTGTATTTTAAAGTACATTGATTTTGAGAGAGAACTGGAGTTGGACCCCAGTCCACTCAGATCATATCCAGTTATACAGCGAATCAGGTTTGGGTAAGTCCAGGCACCACAGGTGGAACAATCTTAACTAGGTTTTTGAGACAAGTTATGGAATGTTGAGAATGGAAGATGCCTGTTTCGGATGTGATCCTTTACTCACAATCCAAGGATGGCAGAATCTATGATGGAAATTGTCGATGTGAGGTTTCCATCCAATGAGAAATCTAGGCATCTTTACAATATTAGTAGTATACTATACTTGATAGCAGCAAGAATAAACACAGAACATAAACATCATGGATATAGGGTAGAATATACAGATATCACCCCCTAATTGCACATGCTGCAAATATATGCAATCAATCACATCTTAGGTACTAACATCAGTATATGTCTACAAATGGCACATACATCAGGGTGGCAATTCCTCACCTGACCTGCCAAACCTACCTGAACCCAACCTTAAATTTAGAGTTCATGTGCATGTTATTACTCTTGGGTTGGGTCAAGTTTGACATTTCCAACCCTAATAATAAGGGGATGGGGAAGGATACAAACTTAACTTGCCACCTGACCTGTTAACCTGGTTGAATATCATCAAACCCAACTTAGTGTACATTAATGATCCGCAATCCTGAACCTGACTTGATAATTCGGTTGAGTAGATCTTTGATTTTCAACTTGATATTTTTGACCTATTAAAAAATGATTTGGCTTCATATAGAGCCCACTTACAATGGTCAACTGAACCCAACTCATTGCCTCCCCTGCCTATAGAAAAGATTCAGAATGTTCATCATCTTGCTCAAAAAATTTCCCCCCATGATACAGAGACATATACTCAACAAGGCAAAGTTAAAAATATACTCCTGCAAATGCTTTACATATAGGGTTGTAAACGGGTTGGTTCCGGTCTAGGTCCATGGTGGACCCTGAACCGGAACCGTTAAGGAGAAGGTGGAGCCGGACGCGGATCCGGAACCGGTTTCTTGGCTCCGGAATCGGAACCAGAACCATATATGAGACGGGTTTGGATCTGGGTCCGGATTTAGATAGAGAACGATATTAAAAAAACATAGTTTTTAGGGGAAGTTATAGAAAATTAAGGTAATATATCATGTATCAGGTCCACGGATCCGAACAAAAGTGGAACTGGAACCAGACCTTGACCCATTTACTTATCGGGGCCTAAGTAAGGATCCTGACCCAATTTTTAACGGGTCGGAACCTCCGGATTATCGGAGAATCAAGTACCCATTTACATCCCTATTCACATATCAACATCGAGGTTTAAGAAAGATTTAACATATATTCACTTTCTCTTATCCCTTTTTTCCTTGAAGTCGCTCTATCAATGACAATGTCACTGCAGAATAATAAATAAAACAAGGAACTCATCTATCTCCTATGCATATAAGGTACTCTCTAGTCTGAAAGTTAGGGGACTCCTATCAATGGCCATTTTGTAATAAGCTGACATTTGACAAAATTTCATTCTAGGATAAATTTATTAGCATAGGAGCATAGAATTTTTACACATTCCTTACCTCAATAAAGTTCAAGCACAACTCGAACAACAATAAAATGTAACAATAATTAAGTTTGCCTTTTAACAATAATTTCTTACCTCACTGCCTAACGTTCGAACCTAAGTAGTCACCTTTTCTCGCCTGAAGGCTGTTCTACCTCACTCGAAGTCTACTTCCCTCGTTGGAGGACTCCTTTACTTCACCCAATATCTACTTTCCTCATAAGAGGGCTGCACCCTAACTATATTTTGACCAGTTTTTATGAGAATGGAACCAATTAAATCCGGCTCTCGTACATATATTTGCCACTGAACATGGCATTGTGCGTAAAGACTAATCTATCAACTTGCAATCTTCTTTTTCTCCAAGTGGCTACTGTCAACATGTGAACAGCTTTTTGCCAAGGCCCCACAGAAGATAAAAATAGAAAACACCAAAATGAATGAGGACAAAACAAAACCTTTGCAAGCTGGACTTGAGTCCTGTGGATGGGTACACACAAATGACCATAACCATTGAAGATGAAAGAGCTCCCACTGTGATTCAGCATATCACTGTGAAAAATATCACTGCCTAGAAAAGTTCAGATCCATTTGATGAAAACATAGTTAAAGAGGGGATTGTTAAGAACACGGATTGTTTTTTTTTTTTTTTAATAACACCCTGCTTCTGTGGGCACTCGGATACATTAAATAATGGGAGAAATAGAATGGGGAATGAAAGGGGCAGGATGGGTATAGGGATTGGTGCAAAGTATCACTTAAATTTGATCATTTTGATTCTCAATTTTAGGGCCTCGAAGTTTAATGGTTTTACCGGTTCATTTTTATTCACTTTTTTTTTTTCTCATTTAGTGCAACCCTAATAATGGTCTGACAGTGTAAAATTAGGGTGAGAGTTAGATCAGGCCAATTCAGTGGAGTCTCAGGTATGTGTGCGCACACATGGATTGATCATAGGTGAGCAAACCATAGTTCCTTGGGTTTTCATGATCATCATCAATATCATTGTTTTATCCCATTTATCTTGGGTTAGGTTTAAGATTTCTAGAATGTAGCAAAATTATATGGAGAAAACTTCAATCGTGGAAAAGATTCATAAGTTTCAAACTACTGCAAATTAATTGTGGGATTTGAATAGCATTGAGAGTGCTCATAAAATGATTTAGAAGCACGTACAATATCCAAGGGTAAACACACAGACACCTGCCCGCCAGCTCACCTGATTACACAGGGATTGATCCATATGGGTATGCCGCTGGTCCTAGGTGTGGCTTCTCTTACCAGATATGTGGGCTATTCTTCCCACTTTATGGGCTTCCTCCTTTCCACTTGTTTGAACTCTCATTTCCACGATTTTAGCTTTCTCTTACCACTTTGGGTGGCTCTCTTCGGTCCCAACCTCCTAGGCTAGTGTACTAAAAAACCCTTACTTAATCCCCATGATATTTGTGCATCAAGATGAATCCCACAAAAGGGGCTCATAAGCCAACTTTCAATGCTCGCATTATATAACCTTATATTCTTAACTTTTAAAACATGAAGAGCATGTTTGGTAACAGACGAAAAATCCATAGATTGATAATTCTTCACTACCATTGGAATAAGGATTTTTCGCTGGGAATTTGTATGGTTGAAGATTTAACATTGATATTGGTGTGTATCAATGCATATATATGAAAAAAATAGGATTCGGTGTGTAAATCCATTTAAGTAAGGATTTTCAAATCTTATGGGGGTGGTGGGATCTGAAGATCCTAACAAAGGAAGATTTCCATTCGTCCAAATCCACAAGAATTTATAATTGCCAAACATAGATTTGCCACAACTTATAAGGAAATAGAAAATCTTTTCTCTAGAGATTTGGTTATCAAACGTGACCAAAGAATTTTACTTGTAAATGAGTGTTAGGCCATAAGAAAAAAGACATTCCAATAGGAAATACTAAAGAATCTAGGGTGATGGTTGGGTATTAATTTCCCATGCCCCTTGATTTATTTTCCATAAAGGGAAGATCATAATTTGATTGGCCTTTTTTTTTTTTTTTTTTTTTTGAAAATTCACAACTGTTTTTTTCCCTCAATTTTAGCCACTTCTAGAAATATAAATCTTACAATTCCTATGCATTCAATTACATGAAACAAAGAGTCCCTAATCCATGCCATCACCTCCTCATATCTCCATTAGCTTATTCATGCTATACAAGTAACCACTCCTACTTGGACTAAAATCAAACTATAATCATCAATCATCTGAGAGCACCAGCACAATATATAATTACAAATATAAATCCAAAAGAAAAAAAAGTAGAATACAACACACACATCGGGGGGCGAGAGAGAGAGAGAGAGAGAGTGCGTGCCTGAATCAAACTGTCAAATGCAATGATTACCATAAAGATTTTCGTCACAGTATCTTAGCTAAAACCACCAAGCAGTTGTAAGAGGCAAAAGACCACTAGACCAAAACACAAAGCTGAGCTGCACCCAGCTGAACTTGGAGGAGCTGCCACAGAGGTGGAAGCAACTGCAGTGAAAGACCCAGATGGAGAAACTGCCGAATTCAGCCCTGTCCCGGCCATTTCATCCGGGTTAGGGGGGCTCGGATTGGATGGTATAGTCGGCAACATGTCACTCGGTGAAGGCACAATGCCGCTTGGTGAAGGCAGCAGAGGAGTGATGTCTGGTGCCAGATCCGGCGCAGAAGACAGTGGCGAAGCCGGCAGCAATGCAGGCGCCGCCGAAATGGTAGAGATCTTCTCCAGTGTAAGAGGAGAAGATAGAGATTTGATGACAGTAGCCGCTAAGAACACCACAATTGCTATCTGAAATGAGATAGTACTTTTTGGAAAGGAAGCCATTTCATACATAGAACTTGGGAAAGACAACACAAAGGTATGGTAAGGAGTTGAGAAAGAATAAAAGGGATGGTGTGGTTTTAACAGAGATTGGGAAAAGCTAGGGAAGGTTGTTATATGAGCAGCTATGCCACATGGCAGCTGTTGGTTGGTCCCAGATGAGAAGTTACAGATTGGAATATTCAGCATAAGACAAGATGGGTTGTTTTTAAATTTTTTCCCCTCTTGTTTTAAACAAGTAGATGTAGATGGTTTGCTTGAATCTCTCATGAGAGAGAGAGAGAGAGAGAGGATTATTTGCAGAGAGGGATGGAGAACACTGTACAAAACTGAGGAATTATACAATATCTACTTGGGGATCGTTAGAGAGAGAGAGAGAGAGAGAGAGTGGATTATTTGCAAAGAGGGATGGAGAACACTGTACAAAACTGAGGAATTATACAATATCTACTTGGGATCATTTAACTACTAACTTCACACATGCAATAATGACAAATGCATTAGAGCACTTAGAAGATATTTGACTACCCAAAAGAACTAATTAAACTAGAATAATTATGCTATAGTTGAGTTGTGTACTCACTTATTATGACTTGTACTTTTTTATGGGGGAGATCAATAGATTTTTAAGAGAAAAGGAATAGCTACCACACTCTGCAAACAATCAGTAATTATTTCCATATCATCACTATTTTGTAATCATGTTCAACCTTCAGTGTCTTCCCTAAACAAACCTTCTTGGTGATACTGATGACCCATTCACTGTACACCCAGCTTAGAAGAATGAGAATTCAGATAGATCTGAGTAGTGGGTCCCACTTAGACAGCCAAAGTCAGTGATCATACAATCATTAGCCATCAGATTTTTTCCATAATTTGGACCATTGATTTCATTCTTCTCTGTTCGAAAGCCATATATTGAATGTCTGGATCATTTAATAACTGTATTGGGATCAGACTACATGGTTCAAACCATCACATGAAATTTGAATTAAGAGAGGTCCTTAACTGAATATAATGCACAGAAATAACTCATTAACCTGTAAAGTGCCTAAATGCTGTCAGATAGGATAAGAGGGTTGAGGTTATTTAAGAAAATGTAAGGGTTGAGCCAGAACATTGACATGTGGAGTTGCAATCATAAGAGCATGAACTGGGAATGAGTAGATTTTTTTTTTTTTTTTTTGCTAGTAGGGAATGAACTGGGAATGAGTAGATTTATGGGGTATCTGCTAATGTGAAATTTGGAGCATTTGCATGTGCAAGTGGAGAAGCAGACAACAAATCCAGCCAAGCATGAGAACATGTTACCTGTCTACAATGCCTCATCAACCACCACCACAACAGATGATATCACTCATTGAGTCTCTTTTCTTTATCATAGGATTTTATTTTTGGGTGGTATAGATACCCTTGTCATTGTGACAAAGTGGTACTCATGAAATGAAACTTGTGCTGTGCAAAGCCGAACCTGTACGGCACGGCCCACATGAAATTGCAATTAGGACTGGGGTTGTGGGGCTTGTGCTGGGGCCCAGGCTTGCTCGGTGAGATTCAGGCTACCTCCGGATACCAGAATTGGGCCAGGGTTGGTGGCGGTGTTTTTATAAAGGGACAATAGCAGAACACTTATATGTATTTTGCTCAAAATGCAGAGCACCCTCTGGGCTTTGGTATTTTGTACTAAACCTACATGTATTTTAAATCACAATGTAAGTAGAGATGGTCATGACGGAAAATGTAGAATGACGAATTTACCCCTCCATATATAAGATGTGTCTTGACGTTTTTGATCATTTTCCCCTTTTTCGCTTGCTGCTAGAGTTTTCTTCTCCCCAAAGTCCCAAATGCCCAAGTCCAAGATTTCAACTTTCCTCTCCTCCTCCTCCATCTTCCTCCTCTAGGTATTAATTTGCCAGCTCCTAGTAGATATGCGGGACCTTCAATCTTTGTTTCTTCCTGCCATCAAATTAAGCTTTTCCAAGTCTAAGGTGCTTGCTTACTTTTGATCCTCTGCAATATGGATTGGATCAAACACCAAGGTTGGTCTCACATTCTTAAAGAGGTTGCAGTCCAAATCATCTAACAATCAGAAAAATAAGGTTTATTGTCCATCTACTCATCAACATCATTTTCAGGGCAAAACCCACCACTTGATGGAGGCCACATTTGGCTGTAACGATTGGAATATTGGATTATGTATGATACATGTACAATAGAGTACATTGTCTGTCCTCTGCAAAGAGGACTCAATTACTTTTCATTCCATAGTACCAGAAGCAAGGGATCAGCCACGGCAAGGTCCAAGAGGATTTTTCCCTCTTTTCTATTTTACTTCTCAACCCATTCATCTTCTTTTTTATCATTTTTATGTGGGTTCTATTACTGATCTAAGCATTCTTTATATATGGGTTATGGTATTGATGGTAGGATGAGGAATTGTGGTAGAGAAGAGTTGTGCAGATGATTAGCGGCAGGGACTAAGTTGGAGTAGCCGTGAGGGAGTTTCGGTAGTGATGGTGGGTAGAGATTTGATGTTTGGTGATGGTGGGGCTGGTGGCAATTTGAGGAAAGATGATCGGCTTGGTGGTAAGGTGATAAGGGATTTGTTGCAAGTTAGTGTATAAGGAGACGATCGATTAGGGATTTTTGAAGCAGAAAATGTGGCTGTGTTTTCTATTTTATGGATGTTGAAGAAGACGATGGAATTGATAGTGTATAAGGAGATGATTGATTGTGGATTTTTGAAGCAATAACGTGACCGAGAGCTGCTCCTATATTATTACCACTTTTATACCCTAGGTTCAGGGGTAAATGAGTCTTTTTGGGCGAGTAATTTGCCGTCAATATACACCAGACATCATTTATACGACCTACGCCGTTAATATTGACGGAGTTCATTCATTTTGCATGTTAATTAGAACTATATGTAGGTTTAGTACAAAATACCAAAGTCCAGGAGGGTGGTCTGCATTTTGAGCAAAGTACATATATGTATTCTGCTATTATCCCTTTTATGAATTACATATATTCGCTCTGATAGATACTTGCACCCTCACCCATACACACTATCCAAGTCCTTCACCAATGCCACCAGGAATCTGTCACTGGCTGTGTCAGTAGAGTGCGAGATGCCTTTCCACTGAGTATTAATTACAAATATTGTTTCACGTTGTTTATACTTAAATATCAACCCAGGCGCTCAGGGTTGGACTTGGACTTGAAAATGAACTGAGTCTGAGTTACATGCCTGCATATAGTTCGTCTTGGGCTTAGGTTGGCCTGGCCCAGTACCCGACTTAACAACTTTCAAGCCCTCATATTAGTACTTTCTATGATTCACATGGTCTTCATCTTTTTCATATAAGTAGGTCATAAAGAGACCTTTCAAACTCCTAACCCTTATAATTGTCATGCTTTCAAGTGCCACATGCTATGTGATTTGTAAGCTGTAATTGTATACTTATAATATCAACCTAGGCAGTCAGGGTGGACTGGGCTTCGAAATGAGCTTGAGCTTTGAGGTGAGTTATGTACTTTTGCGTACAGTTTCGAGCCAGGCTTGGCGTGGCCCAAACCCAACCTGACCTGCCAAAGTTATGGCCTTGGCACCAGTCACAAATATTCATTCTCAAGAAATCACCTTCTTGAGAATATGTCAAGATGTTTTCAAATTTAAGTTTTTCACAAGATATTCTCGGGAAAATGTTCTAGCAATAAATTAATTCTGAAGTGAATAAGATAATGAATAAATAAAAAACAAATGTAAATTTGTTATTTTTTTAAATTGATAATATGACATGAACCCATAATCACAAGGTTGCAATATATGGCGAGCTTTCAACTGTGCCACGGCTTGCTTTTGTAAAATTGGTTCAGGCTGTTTTAGTAAGAAGATTTCATATGTGTAAATTCCCGTGGCCATGGGAGGAGAAATTCTACATTCCTATCCCTCCAATAGGTAATCTAAATCCTAGAAAATGTATTTTTTTTTCCTGAAAAGAAAAGAAAAGAAAAGAAAGTGTCACACAAATGATGGGAGTGGGCTGGTTGAAGAATCGGGCTAAAGCTAACTGTTCAATTCTCATAAGCAATGCCAGAAAATAGAAGGCCATGAGTAGATGGAAAATTTATTATTGGAAGATTATTATGATTCCTGATCACAAGAGTAGTTCACTGATGTTTCTATCAAACTTCAAATCCCATGACAAAAGGCAAAATCAATCAAACTGTGCAGGGCTGTAACTTTCAATTTGGTACCGGTCCAGTGCTGCCTTCAGAAAGCATTTTTATGTCATCAGCTATGCATTGGGCATCCATTGCCAGCCCATAGAGTCCTTTCCTTACCAACCCCACACAGTAGAGTCCTCTCTTTCCCTTCCAATGTTTAAGATAACTCGGTTTGGGAAGCCCTTCTTCGTCAAGGATGTTATCTTTGTCCTGCATTAGAGACATCAGAACAATTATGTATGGTACAAGGGGCAGGATCTTACATGCAGATTACACTGTAACACCCACCACAACTACTTGTTGCACCCATGTAGTGGACCTCACCTTGGATGTGTCACATGACAGAACTTAAGGATGTGACAATTCTTAAGGAGTGGTTTGGTGGGTCTAAAAGTAGATTGGGCAAAGTGTGGTTAATTGAACTTGGCTGAGTCGACTCATGAGGTCCTCTAAAATTGAGTACACAATTAAAAATGCATGCCTTGTTAAGGAGTTTTGAGTCAGACTTCAGTACCTTAAGCCAACAATCTGTTGTTCTTTTAAAGCCAGTGGCGAAAATTATTGTGGCGAAGTAGTGCAGCTCGCCGTTTGCAAACTCCAGCTCATTACCTCTTAGGCCTGTTAATGCTGGCAAAACCTGTTTTATTCATTCCAAGATAATGAAGTTCATGAGAGCTGAGATGGACTAGTGTAAGTATGTTATGACAGAATTCACTTTCACTAATCTTATGCCATGGTTTTTGTTGATTGATTCTAGTGCTGCTAATGTGGGGTGTGAAGCAGTTCCAATCCCTGGCCCAAGAGACCAATCCAACCTCAACCCGACCAGCTAATTCAGGTTTGGGCTAACATTTCTGACCTTATTAATAAATGGGTTGGGTCCAAGTTGAGTGGATTGTTGATTTTTTACCCGCCAACCCAACCTGAATCCCTTCATTTCATTAATGATTCGGGTAGAGTTTTATAACTTCGAGGTTGGGTTTGGGATGGCATTATGATCTGCTCGATTAATAAAGGGGCATGGTTGAGTGATGTTGGCACCTTAGTATCATACACGATCCATAGACCTGTTCGTTGAAAGTATCACTCACTACCAACATCCCAGCAAGCTAGGTTCAGTTGAGCCTAGACATGATGACCACATTACTCCACCAGCTGATATTAACCCAGTTCAACACGACCAATTGCCACCCTAGTCACAACTCACAAGGCCATCATTGGTTCAGGATCTCAGGTCCCTGTGGTGTCCATGATGTACCCATACCCAGATCCATTTATTGGTGCATATACAGACCTGGACCCCGGCCAAAATCGACTTTATTGGACCCGGAGCGGATCAGCCGTACGTAATAGGTATCTAATACAAATGTTATACTTGCATGATCAGTATTTAGGTATGATTTATACCAGACCCAGACCCAGACCCTGACTGGATTAATAATCAGAACATCTAATGGGTCCATACCCATATCTCTGAGGCCAGGTCAGTTACAAAAGTGGGTAATTGTGGGATCATTTACAACCTGCTACTGTCATCATTCAAGGTGATAGCTGATTTGGTTACCTGAATTTCTCCTGACTTGATCTTGTCCATGGTCCCCATTTCGATTACTGGATACTTGCCATATTTTTCCTTGAGATAAAAGGGTCCTTCCGTAGGCCTAGTAATTCCATACTTAGCCACATTTCCATACTTGATTTTGCTTAGCATGACTAGCAGAGAGTCCACCAGACGAAGCGGTAGCAGTTTCAACAACAGGAGCCCCACACTCACCATGCCTCTGGAAAGCACATGAGCCTGTCCAAAAAATAACCAACCTTTAATATTTCTTTGGTAGAACTTTCTTTGCCATGAATTCCTCTGTGGAAAGAAAATTAGTTCATTTTTTTCTTTTCATTTTTTTTTTTTTTGTTGTACCAAGCAAAAGAACAGTATGTGTGCTGCACGAAAAATCTTAAAAATCTTCCTCCCTAAAACAAAATCCTCTCATCACAAAAACATACCCTAAGATGCAACAAATGGCCAAGTCAGCCCTGAGCCAACTTAAGCCAAGTTTAAATCACATTTGGTTAAGTTTGAGCCCAGATTAAAACCAATTTGTCAAGCCCATGCACAATTTGATGTGGGTGCAGACCTGATGGAGGCCCTTGGCCTAAATCTTGATGATCGTGTTGAAAAGTATTTTCAATGCCTCTACTAAACACCTCCAAGTTTTGGTAGAATTGGTTACTAGAGAAAATTTAATAGATAAATCACACTACAGACTCAAAACATTCCAATGGATTCCAAAACTTGCATAGGATCACAAACTTTAACAAGTTAATTTTATGTTTTATACAGTATCAACTAAATCACGGACAAACAGCCAAAACTAGCATATTTGAACACAGCCTTCAGTCAAATGGGCAGTGTGATTTACACCCACTGCAAAGTTCCAAAAGACACATGCAGAGAACTTCCGTCTCAAATCTAACTTCATAGATTCCTATCCTCTTTCCACTCGTTTACATCTGCTTCTTTTTTTCTTTTTTTTTTTTTCCCCACTGACATCTACTTGTAAACACAAAGTCAAATCTTGGTACATGTTTGCCACAAATCATAGAACTTGATCCTAATCAAACTACAATACCATATGAGGAAATTAATAGATAAAAATAAAAAAAAAACTCCACTTTTAGGCCCCTTTGTTTAAAGGACATTGATTGGAGAAGTGGATGCAACCCCATTACTTTCCTATGATTAATACTAAGGTGAGGGCTAGGTATTTATCTTTCATCTACCCTTAATTTATTCTTCTTAAAAAAAATTTATAGTCATTTTTGGATATTTGCCTCTGTTTCTCCAATTTATATGTATTTTTTAGAATTCTTAGAAATTTAAATACCATGCGAACAAATGGGCCCTCAAAATAAACTACATCTTTAACAAATGTGGTTTTAGTATCCACATGAGTGGAACACCCATGTATAAGGTGGATCCTAGGGAATTAATCTTTTTCAATGACTCTAACTGGGTCTTTGATGGCCCCATCAAGTCCGAACATATATAATAGATTTGATCTGACAATGATCCATGTAATGGATGTCACAGATTTTCCACTGAAGGCTACGAGGCATGAAGGTAGGGTCCATTGCCCATCCCCATTGAAATGTATTAATCTCGCTCGGTGTTCATTTTTAGCCATTAGTTTCATTGTTAAAATCCATTTAAGTGGGAATAAATTTCTGCATATACCTTATCAACACCTGGCTTCTTAATTGGTAAGTACGTAAATGGGTCCTCGATTCTCCGATTATCCGGAGGTTCCATTAGAAACCAGGTTTGGGTCATTATTTAGGTTCCTATAAATAAACGGGTATGGGGGACTTTTTTTGGACCCATAAATAAAATGAGTTTGGGTCCACCTTGGTTACAACCCATGGACCCGCGACCCCAACATATTATTCTCATTTTTTGAGAACCCCTCTTAAAACTAGTTAGACTTAGATTCCGACCCAGAGACGTACCATATATAAAACCGGTACCGGTTCCATCTTCTCATTAACAATACCCGACCCGCTTACATCCTTATGAGATGTGCCCAGTAAACCCAGAGTCAGAAGAGTAGTAGGCCTCGAAAAATTCTTTTCATGTCTTAAGGTGGGGGCCTTTCTGCCTCTGCCTCTGCACAGACCCACCTGTTCTGTCTGAACCCATTAGGAAAATTCTTGCCGTTTTCATGACTTTCACATGCAGTTTCAACAAAAAAGGAATCCTCTTGGAGAAAACATGTGAACAGGTGAAAACAACTTTCACGCGCTTTTTCTGTCAGAGGACTCAAGAACAGAAATTTTCATGTTCCACTTCCAGGCAACTTACAAGTGAAGAAACTGACTTTCTTATAATACTGCCGTGGAATTTTGCATCTCCACGCATACACGCATGTGATGAAGGCATAAAATATGATCTCAGGTTTTTACTACCTTTGAAATGTTACATTCTATTGGATAGAATGATGGGTATAAAAATATACTTTTAACTTAATATATCTTGTTTTTAGAGCACTCCTAAAGCCAACAACAGTATATATTGTCTAATTGAAGTGAAATTTAGACTAATACCAATCCATTTTAAGAGTTTGTTTGTTTCATGTAATTGAATGGCTTGGTACTTATATTTATAAAACTGGTTAATTTGAAGAAACAAAGGTGAATACTCAAAAAATGATCGATTTCCCTTTAATGGAAAATGAATCAAGGAGAGATAGGAATTGAATACCTAGCTAGCCTCCTAGTAATTTAAATCCTAACTAGTACAATAACCCGTACTAAGCACGGGCTTGTTTGCTGATTCAAGCCCGATTAAACTTGTAGCAACATATATGAAGATCATTTAAAAAAACTCAGATCATGTCAATCATCTTCAAACACTTACTAACAATGATTTCATATGGATAGAGCATAAAATCTTAAATAAAAAATAGGAAAAAGTAGCCAGAGGTCTCTTAATCTTGTCATTTGAGGCCTCTAGTCCACATCATTTTCGGTTAAGGCCTCTAGTTAGGAGAGTAGAGCAATTGGAGTTCTCAAAATTCTATCAGACAAGAACTGTCACAATTCTGACAGTTCTTCTAAACAAACAGCTTCAGCATTGGATCTAAGACCAGCTCTTCATAAAGCTCTGTGCGAATATGCAATGGATCCAAGACCATTCATCTCCTCTTAATATTGGTTATTGGTAGGTCATTTCATAGACTAAAATTAGATAACTTAGGAAAAGCAATCACTCTTATTTTTATAGACCTAATACTCTGATTGTATTCTGTGGAGCAACATGACCCAAGTCTATTTACAGTGAACAGAATGGAAACAGAATTGAAAAGAACTGAAATGGAAAGAAGAGAAGACTTACAGGGCTCCTGACGACAATTGAAGTCCTTGCTCCATGGTTAGAGAGATCAAGAGCTATCTCCATGCCTGAATTCCCACTCCCCACTACCAAAACATCCTTCCCACCATACTCACCTCCTGATTTATACTCAATGGAATGCAGAACACTCCCCTTAAACCCATCCAAACCAGGAACCTTAGGCACAAAGGCATCACAAGTCTCGCCGCTGGCAACCACCAGAAAAGTTGCATCATATTCCTCAATCTCACCTGAAATAGTGTTCTTGGCGACGACGCGCCATGACCCACCATCATAAGTTGCAGACTCCACCAACCTGCAGTATCTGGGGGTCACCTTAAAGTGAGATTCATAGTTATCCAAGTACTGAATGAAGAGGTCTTTGGGTATGTAAGTTGGAGAGGTAGAAGGGTATGGCATGTGAGGAAGTTGGCAAAACTGCTTTGGCAGATGAAGCTTGAGACGATCATAGGACTTTTTTCTCCACAGGGAGGCACTGCAATCTTCCCTTTCAAGAACTATGTTTGGGATTGAATGGAGGTTGAGGCATGCAGATGTTGCTAGGCCTGAAGGGCCTGCACCTACTACCACCACTTCTATCTTCATGTTGCTGGTTTTTTCCCCCTTTCCTTTCAGCTCCTGGTGGGATTTGAGATCTCTCTCTGGTCATTATATGAGGTCTAGAGCTGCAGGTTTTCACACCTGTGTACATATCATACACCTAACACCTCCTCTCTTTCTTTGGTTTTTCTTATTCTTGGTTTGTGGGATTTTGATAAGGATAAAAAAAATACTGAATCTTCACACTGCTGAAGATTGATTTCCAGGTCATTATCTTTAATTGCGACAGAGACTATATAATTTTAAACCAAAAAAAAAAAAGGAAGTATAATACATTTGAAAAAAATATTACAAAAAAGTAATACGTTTTATATATACATAGTGGGGCTCACCTATTTAAATCTGAAATGTTCATAAAAATGCGTTCTTTTTTAATGAGATATGATAAAATTTCAATCCGTTTGTGTTAGGTTCATGGTGAGATTCATCAAGAATAACACATTTGAATAAAATCTTACAGAAGACTCACACTTTTGTACATGATCGATTTGATGATGGGTTATCTCTAATTAGAATAAAATGAAATTTGGCGAGGGCCCTTCTAAGATTAAGAGGGAGTATTTATTTTGAACAGTTTAAAATATTACTTAGAGAGACCCACTATAGGGCCTCCCAAATCTCCCTTGTGTTCCACCCATTGGTCATAACTTTCCCTTATATAGATTGAACAAATGTCAATAATTTTTCATTTCTAGATTGAACAAATGTCAATATCTAGGTCCTTCCAAGTGCCACTTGGCACTTTTTTTTTTCATGCAAACGATTTTTAAGATTTCTGTAAGCCTTATAATTAGATCCTTTGATTCTCTAACTCACAGGAATTCATTAGGCTTATAAGGGGGAACCTACTGAAAATATAATTGCTCAAAATAAATGCCCTTCTCTTTGATGGTCTCTTACTAAATTTCATTCTAATTGAAGATAAGCCTATCTCCAAATCGATCAAGCATAAACCATATGACTTTTTATTTTTTATTTACTTTACTCATGTGTATTAAACTCCACAAATCTACGGTAGGCACAAAACCTATTAGCATATTCAATATATAAAAAAAGGAACTTTCCTACAAGTGGTTAAGATTTTAAATAAGTGGGCCTCAGTCTGAACAAAACCATGAGTTTTTTTTAAATTTTATTCAGATATATTAAATTTGGTAAATCTTACATGGGCCAAAAACATATTAGAACGAAGATTTCCCAAATTATACTGTATTAAAGCCATCGATTTTGAAGAAAACTTTGACCATAGCTTACGATTTTGACTGGGAGTTATAACTTCCCAATTCCAATATGTAACCACTCATCTCCACTTTAAAACATGTAATCACACATTTCCTCCCCTTCATGTAACCACATCTTCTTCCTACTTCCCACTTTTCTATAAAAACTTCATTTCTATCCCTATCATAATCACCAAATCATTATCATGAGTATTTGAAGATTGATTTTTAGTGATTTAAGTTTTTCTTAATAAATCGGTAACATATTTTTTACTGATTGGTGAACATAGCACGGATTTTTGTGCTAGTTCCACGTTAAGAAAAATACTTCAGTTTTTAGTCATCCAAATGGACTATTGATTCTTCAAAAATTCTTCCCCTTCTCTACGCATACCAAGTGTCGTTTTGTTTCCTTGGGTACGAAGAAAAGGAAGTAATAGACGTAAGAGGACCACCACTGAGTGGGGTCTCTTCCATTAAATGGAGCTTGGTTGGAAAGATTGAGACAGAATCAAACACAGATATTTCATTGAAATAGAGAATGAGTGGACTGTTTTGAGCCATTGAGTGGATATTTTTCAAGTGGAGTACATTGTTGGTAAAGGTTGGTGCCAGCTTTCATTTAAATATTAATGGTTTCCTAGCTTTGCTGGTCAGAGAAACCAAAGGTAGTTTGTAACTGAATTAAGACAAATCTAAAGAGTCGAAATCTCCTGAAGAAAATTTTGTTGAAGTTCCAGAGGAAGACCCACTAATTACCACTTAGAGAAAAAAAAAATCTTAAACACTACCAAATATATATATTTGGATATTGACCAGAATTAACAATAAGAAGAATTGGTCCACCATTAGATTCATTATGTTTAAAATATGTGAATAGAGTATTACAATGAGCACTTCAATGCAAATATCATTGTATCAATGCAAGTAATGGGTTGAGTGCAAGCATTTCAATGGAATAGTTTTTTTGAAAAAAAAAACAGCATGTAGGACCAGTTTGGAACAGGTTTTTTTTTTTTTTTTACTCTAGCATTTCAATCAATGTCATCAAGTATTCTGCGGTTGGCTTTCTATAAAGCAGGTCAATGAGATTACAACTTGAGTTTTTATTTATTTATTTATTCTTAAATTTTTTTAGCTAACTAATCCCTACCAAAACCTCGAAGCATTAGTAGAGGTAGCGAAAATACTTTTCAATATTTCCCTTGGGGTGGAGCCCACTTCTCAATACTCCTCCTCAGGTGCAACCCGACTGGCGCATTTTTTTTGCGCCCCAGTCGTTCCTCTTGAGATTCGAACTTACAATCGGTTGGTTCTGATACCATATTAAATTTCTTTAATTAGCCATTACTACCAAAACCTCGAGACATTATCAGAGACAACGAAAATACTTTCCAATATCGGGTAAAAGCCTACTCCTCAATATTTATTGTATAGTTAAAAGATGGCCATCTTTTTTGACTAAAGAAAACGACAAAATTTGAGTGTGGTTCAGGTCAGCAATTTCTGAGTGGTGGGAATTGAGATAGGTTGGATTGGAGAAGAAGATTAAAAATTGTACAGATATGGTTTGAACAGGAAACCTTTTGGAGATGGATTGAATGATGATGTGGGTTAGGCAGGCCAGGACCGGAAATGTCAAACTCCTAGGACTTGATGATATGTCATCAAGTACGTCAAGGTGGTTATTATAGTTGAAAGAGAAAAAAAAAAAAAAGAAACATCAATCTTTACAAGACAGGACTGGGGAACATGTCAAACTTGTAGGACTTGATGATATGTCATCGCGTACGTGAAGGGGGTGATTAAAGTTTTAAAGAAAAAAAGGGTTTTTACTAGAAAAAGCACTCTAGGTGGGCATTAGATCAAACATGATATATTAGGCAAAACGCATTTAACAGGGAATCCGTATAGAAAAACAAACTTTTTTTACAATTTTCTTGGATGGTCGCTATCGAGCCTTATTTTTTTGTATTGAGGTGAGGGTCGCCGTTGATTTTGAGCAGATATAAACTCTTAATTTTCTTCCTTCTTTCTCTTTTTCCCACTCCAATGATGGAGAAGTCCATGCCTGCTCATTGCGTGTTTGGTTCATTTTCTCATGGGTCATCAAAATAAAAATGAAGGGACATTTTTGTCATTTAAAGGATATTTAATTGGATGTCATGGTATGTGTTCAAATCACCTATTTCATCATTCCATAAAAACTTGTTACCATTGGATGACTTTATTTGTAATTATTTGGGGGGTTTTCTTTATGGCCAATTGCACATCAACAATCATACACCAGTTTAAGAATGTCTTTAAGAATACTTTGTTTAAGATTCCTACCCAGTCATAATATGAGAGCTTCTTCTTTCACCTTTTCGATTCGTTGCTAAGCATGACCTTGAAGATTTTGATACTTGACTCCGTCTTGTGGATTGTTTGTCCTAAGAGGTTTTATTTGTTTTCATTATTTTGTATTTTTGGAAATAAAGATAGTTCTTTTATGTGGGTTAGCCACATATTGTATTGAGTGGGACAACTCGGACCGGTTCTGCCAACATACTAAGTTCTCAATTTCTCATAATCATCTATAAAGTTTTCTCCTCCTCATTTCATCCATGAACACCCAAGAGACGGTTTTAGACATAGTACAGATAAATAGCTTATGCGTACATGAAGGTTTGTGTTTTGGGTTCTTGATTAGTGACAGTTTTGTTCATATTTGCAACTAAATTAGGGTAGATAACATAGCAAAATAAATAAATAAAGGGGGAAAGAGGTGGGGCGGGCTCATTAAGTGAGCATGCATGGGCTTTTCCATCGTTAGATTGGGTTTGGGGAAGAAAGGAAGAAGGAAGAAGGAAAAAGATGAAGACTTTATGCATGCTCAGGGTCGATAGCGACCCTCAGTAGTTATAGCGAGGGTCGTTGTCGACCCTCAACATAAAAATGAATGTCGATAGCGACCACTAAATTAAAAAAAATGGCAAAAGAAGTTGATTTTCCTATACGGATTTCCTGCTAGGTGAATGTTTGCCTAATGTTTCATATTCGGTCTAGTGCCCATTTAAAGTGTTTTTTTTCCAATAAAAACCCCAAGAGAAAAAAAAAAAAAAAAAAAACCACCAATCTTTAAAATGTTGTAAAACATGTATGAATGTAACAGGTCTAGCTCATAAAAGGGTGCCATATGCTTCCCACTGTGTGAAAGCATTTCAAGAGAGGAGTAAACTTACACCCTGCTTAAGTCATTTTCAGGCATGTGAAATGGTAAAATGTAAATGAGTATTCCATTTGAAAAACATAAAAGGTGAGAGATATATTTTTTTAATAAGTTTCTTTTTCAAGAACATGGTATTAACTTCAGAACCATATTTTGTGAAATACTTCCTACGAGTTTGTAATATGATTGGAAAATGTTCCGAGATGACTCTCAACTCTCCCAAGGCTCTTGTTTTGACAAAGGACCGAATTAAAAATAGGGAAGACTTTGCTAAGTCATCTAATTTTAATAAGTTGTTTGCATTCCGAAACAATTTAATAAGGAGATCTAATTCTAAACAATTAAAGTTTATTTATAAGTAGTTATGCATGAGGTTTGGATTTGATAATTTAAAAATAATAACTAAAATATAATTTGAAACTAATATTTGATCTTTTACATTTAATATTTAGAGTAACAAATTATGTAATAAGCAATATTTCTTCTTTTATTTTCTTTATTGTAGTGCTTTTCTTGAATGGATCATTATGAATATATGTAAATAAATGTGTTTTTATATTTGATAAGTGACGGGTTCATTTTTAAATATGTTTGAAATTTTTTTTTTTTTCAAACATGACTCTCGAGTCTACGTGTTGACTCTATCCGAGTTAATTTTCTTGCATTGGACCAGTTAAATCCGTGTCACGAGTTTTCCAACCTTCGTAAAAATCTCAAATGATCAAAATGCCCATTTTTAAACGGTCTGAAATAATTTTCTTAAAAAACCCTAATGAAAGACATTATTATATAAATTGTAGTTTGATTTGATTACCATGACAAATGAATCAAGATGATTAGAAATGAAAAAAGAGTTTGACCTAAATTGCTGTAGCTGTGTATTTATGAGGCCCACTTGCCTTCAAGATGTGATTATTGTAGAGGATGTGCTTTCGTTGGTGGGTCAAGTCGTGCAGGTGTCATTAAAGGCAAAACAAAAGTATACGTGGGGCATTCAAGCCCACAGGAAAGAGCTCTTCCTCCTGCAAACATAGGGCATTTATAGGAGAGAAATCTTCTACTACATAACACCCTCAATACTACAGGCAGCTGGATATGCATTCCAGCACATGGGGCCCACTTTGGCCCACCTTTAAACTGTGCAGACAATCTCTACCAGGCCCATTTCCAACATGCAATTTATTACACTCCCTTCAGCTCAAGATTAATCCCAGTCATAGCCTCAGGTGATCCAGACCAGCAACCACCGCATCTCAACTCTCGAGCCTGGACTACTCACATAGGCCCCATGATGTAAGGCCCATATCCCTCTCACGTGTGTTTGTTGGCGCATGTGCAGGTCATCTCTATTCCCTCGCATTTTCTCACAGAAAAAGTGTAACACAAACGATGGAAGAATGAGCTGAATGAAAAATCAGAACAAGTCTCCTAGGAGAGAATTATAAAGCTTAACTGTTCAATTTTCATATGCAATGCCAAAAAATAGGACATAGGTTGATAGAAAATTATTGTTGGCAGATTATAATGATTCCAGATCACATGAGTAGCTCACTGATATTTCTATCAAACTTCAAATAATTTTATGACGGAAGAGGCACAATCAAACCAACTGTGTAGGACTGTAACTTCTAATCTGACACCCTTACAGTGCTGCCTTCAGAAAGCCTTTTTATGTCATCAGCTATGCATTGGGCATCCATTGACAGCCCATAGAATCCTTTCCTTACCAACCCCACACAGTAGAGTCCTCTATTTCCCTTCCAATGCTTAGGATAACTCGGTTTGGGAAACCCATCTTTGTCAAGGATGTTATCTCTGTCCTGCATTAGACATAAAGAAAAAATCATGCATGCATGGTTTGAGTGGCTGCATCTAATGTGGCGCAGATTACACTGTAACAAGTAACACCACAACTACATGATGGCCCCATATAGTGGACACCACCTTGGTATGTGACAATTCCTGAACTTGGTTTGGTGGGTCTAAAAGTTGATTGGACCAATATAGTGTGCTTAATTGGACTAGACTGAGTGAACTCAGGTCCCTTAAAATTGACTACTCTGTGAAAAATGCATGCCTTGTTAAAGGAGTTATGAGTCAGATTTCAGTACCTTAAGCCAACGATCTGTTGATGTTCGAAAGCCAGTGGCGAAAATAATTGTATCGAAATAGTGTAGCTCACCGTTTGCGAACTCCAGCTCTCTATCTCTTATGGCTGTTAATGCTGGCAAAACCTGTTTTATTCATCCCGTGAAAATGAAGTCCATGAGAGTTGAGATGGATTTGTATAGGTGTGTTCTAATATATTTTTTAGTTTCACTAATCTTACACCATGGTTTTCCTTGATTGAGCCTAATGCTGCTTAGGAGTGGTGTGAAGCAATTCCAATCCCGGACCCAACAAACCTACCCAACCTCAATCCGGGCCACGTAATTCAAGCTTGGATCGATATTTCTGACATGATTAATAAAAGGGTTGGGCAGAGGTTGAATTATGATTCTTAATATTTGACCTGCCAAGCCAACCGCAATCCAACATGTTATCAGCAGTTTGGGTTAGACCCTTTATTACTTCCAGGTTGGGTTTGGAATCACATTCTCTACTTGATTAATAAATTGGCTTCGTTCGATTGAGTCGAGCCTTTACATGATCACCATAGTACTTCACTTGACCTTACCTTACCGGCTTAACCCAACTCAACAGGGCCAATTGCCACCCTTTTCATAATGCCATCATTGGACCTCAGGTCCTGTGGGGTCCATGATGCACCCGACCCAAAATGGGCTTATTTGGACCCTAACATGATCATCTCCAATTATTATTACATATGTTAATCAAATCCATTATTTTATATAACATGTAATTCATATCTTATATACTAAATGGGTATCTAATACAAATATTACTTGAGTGATCAGTATTTGGGTCTGATCTACACTACATCCAGACCTGGGCTGGATTAATAATCTGGATTATCTGATGGTGGGTCAGTTGCATATATATATATATATATATATAAGTGGGTAATTGAGGGCCCATTTACAGCATGCTACTGTCATCAATTTAGGTGATAGCTGATTTGGGTACCTGAATTTCTCCTGACTTGATCTTGTTTGTGGTACCCACGTCGATGAGTGGAAACTTGCCCTGTTTTTGCTTGAGATAAAAGGGCCCTTCTTCAGGCCTTCTAATTCCATACTTCGTCAAATCTCCATACCTGAGTTTGCTAAGCATGACTACCAGAGAGTCCAGCAGATGAAACGGTAGCAGTTTTGACAACAGGACCCCCAAAGTCACCATCCATCCGGAGAGCACATGAATCTGTCCACAAAATAATGCACCTTTAAATTTCTTTGGTGAACTTTCTTTACCATGAATTCCTAGAAATTCTTTTGCTGTAAGCAATCTCAACTCGACTTAGTTGGATTGATTCAATCAGATTTTGACTGTGATTCAGTTGCCTCACTCAAGAAAATCAGGACTCGGATTCTACCCTGACTGTAGATCAAGTTGTTAATTACATAAACTGTTTGTGTAAAAAGAGAATACCGCGCACTCTGCGAATTTATGTTTTTGAGGGAGAGAAATCCTGCATTTCAATCTCTTTTATAGGAAGTCAAAACCTTCTCCATCAAAAGAAAATTAGTTCATTTTCTTCTTTTTTTCCAAAAAATATGTCGCGCCAGACAAAAAATCAGTATGCCAAATGAAAAATTATAACAATTTTCCTCCCTACAAGAAATCCTCTCATCCAACAAACGCACTGTTATTACACAACAAATGGCCAGGCAGGCATTAAGCCAGTTAAGCCCAGTCTAAATCACACTGACTGGGTAAGTCTGAGCCCAGATGAAACTCAGAATTGTGAGCAGAAGACCTGATGGGAGCCCTTGTCCTAAATTTTCACAATGGGTTACACTAGGATCCAGGAAGGCAAAACATTCCAACAGGTTCCAAATAGGATAATTCCAACAGGTTCCAAAATAGGATAATATCACCAATTTTAACATGTTAATTTTCTGTTTTATACAGTATCAAATGACTAAATCACAGGCAAACAGCCAAAACTAGCCTATGAAGTATGCTGAACACCCTTCAGTCAGAAGGAAAGGGTAATACATGTACATCAAAGTTCCAAAAGAATATATAGAACTTAGATCCTAATTAAAACTACAATACCATATGAGAAAATCAAAGAAACTCCTACATTTAGTGTCCCTTTGTTTGAAGGGTATTGATTGGAGAAGTAGATGTGACCCCTTACTTTCATATGATTGATAATGGCTGGCTATTTATTTTCCATTCGCCCTTAATTCATTTTTCACAAAGAAAAAGTTATTTGTTGGCAGTTTATGTATTGGGGTTTTTACAAAAAACATCCTTAAATATCTTTATACTTCCAAAAGCATCCTTAAATACATGTAATGCCCAAAAGCATCTTATACGGTATACTCTGATTTCTTCTGGACCAAATTGACCCTCCAACCCCTTTCTCGTGACATTGAGACTTGATTTTGCGACATCAAAACTTGATTTGGCACATTAAATCATTTCGAGGCTAGTTCAACCCCTTTCCTGCGACATCGAGATTTTTTTGGCTGGGCATATTGAAGTATTTTGAAGTTAGTTCAACCATTTCCTCACGACATTGAGGCTTAATTTCGCAATATCGAGACTTGAGTTGGCGCATTGCAATATTTCTAGGCTTTTTTTGTTTTAATTGTCGAACTCCCTAGTTGGTTTTTCCCTTTTCTCATTAGCCCTTAGATCTTCCAATCTTTGAATTACAAAGTTCTAAAGAGTGGATCTAGGGGCTAATGAAAAAAAGGGAAAATCAATTAGCGAGTTCAAGAATTGAAAAAAAAGAAGAAAAAAAAGAAAATGAAACTAGCCTAGAAATATTTCAATGCTCCAAATCAAGCCTCGATGTCACAAAATTAAGTCTCGATGTCACGAGAAAGGGATTTACCTAACCTCGAAATACTTCAATGTGCCAAATCAAGTTTCAATATCGTAAAATCAAGTCTCAATGTCGCGAGAAAGTGGTTAAACTAACCTCAAAATACTTCAATGTGTACGGCCAAATCAAGTCTCGATGTCGCGAAAAATGGATTAAACTAGCATCGAAAGACTTCAACGTGCTCGTCAAATCAAATCTCGATGTCGCGAAATCAAATTTTGATGTCGCGAGAAAGGGGTTGAACTAGCATCAAAATACTTCAATTTCTCATGCCAACTCAGGTCTCAATGTCATGAAAAAGGGGTTAAATTAGCCTTGGAATACTTCAATGTATATGTCAAATCAAGTCTAAATGTCGCGAAATAAAGTCTGGATGTCACAAGAAAGGAATTGAACTAGCCTCGAAATACTTCAATGTGTCAAATCAAATCTCAATGTCACAAAAAAGGGGTTGGAGGGGTAATTTAGTTCGGAAAAAATCAGAGTATACCATATAAAATAATTTTGGCTAAACCCCATTATATATTTATTAGAATCCCTATAAATCAAATACCATGCAAACAAAAATTCTAACAATAATAGGAAATATAATAGTGTCCACATGAGTGGAACACCCATCATGTATAAGGTGGACGACCTATTAAATAAATCTTTTCCAGCGACTTTAGTTAGGCCCTTGATGGGACTAGGGACATGACCTAGGCAACCAATGTAGAGCTAATCACCCATCAAGTCCGAGGAAAGTGGATTACCCATCAAGTCCCAATCAGGCCTTTTCTTTTAAATTTTGGGTGACCGATAGACCATTCATCTGATTAAGCCACTGGTGGTAAAATAGATGGTAAAAATTAACCAAAACATGAAAAAAAAAAATTAATAAACCCCACAAAGAACGAGATTTGACGATGGGCCATATGATAGATGGCAAAGATCTCCTGAAAAAAATATGCGTGGTGTGAAAGTAGAGTCCATTGATCCACCTCAAATGAAGACTTTTTACGTATAACGTAACAAATTCCGTAACAAATTCATCAGTCTCAGTAGTCATTTGTAGCCATGAGATCCAGTTTCACAATCCATTTAAGTGGGACTAAATTTCTAATACCTTTCTTGGCCTTTTGGATAAGATCAAGAGACTAAATCTCTGCATACGCCCTATCTACACCAGATCTTTTTAATATTGGTCAGCCCTGGAGACCCAGAGGGTAAAGGCAACTCTTGAAATTAAAGTTCATTTCATGTCAAGGAGGGGCCATCAGAAACCCATCCCAGCCACCTTCATGACTTTGTGCCACTCTCATGTCTGAACCAACTAGGAAAATTATTGCCGTTTTGACAAACTTTCATGCGCAAACGCGTAGTTTCTGCTGGAGGACTCAAGAAGAGAAATGTTCATGCTGGAGGCATCCTTACAGATGAAGAAACTGAGTTTCGTGGGATTTTGAATCCCCTGGCAATTAGCATATACTCAAATGATGAAATCATGTGATATTATTTCAGATAATGTGTACAAAAATATAATTTAACTATAATATTTTGGTTTTAGAGCACTCGTAAAGCCAACGATAGTCTTTATTATCCAACCGAAGTGAAATTTAGACTACCACATATCCATTGAGAGCATGTTTGTTTCATGTAATTGCCAACATAGCTAACATTAATCATGACATTTTTTTTTTATCTGTATTCTTTGTTATATCCTTCACCACTAACCTACTAAATAATCATAACAATCATGACATTCCTAATCTGTATTCTCTGTTACATTCTTGACCACTCACTTCCTTAATTAATAATCATTTGTAGGAGCGTATATGATTATGAATTCCTATATATTTAACCCCATCCAAACAAACGAGCGCTAAGATCGCATGGAGTGAATGTCTTGGATCAAATTTTTTTTTTTTTAAAGCCTCTCACATAACTTAAATGGAATTCGTTTGCTTGTGAACTGGTCTCATTTCACAGATATTTGCAGTTGAAACTAGATAAAGAGATATAGCTGAAATGGAATTCGTGCACAACACATTGTATCTAGCTAGATGATATAGATAACAAGATCAAAGTTCTAGATAAAGAGATATGATGTACAGATCCAGCTATTTTAATGGTTTTATAAATTGTCATTGTTGGGCATAAAACCCCAATTGTGGCTATTACTGGTTGGATAGAATGGCATCCAACCTTATCCTTATCCCTTAAGTCTCTAGAAATTGGATCAAAGACTAACCATCATCCTCTCAGCATATGGCTCATGTTTCATGCTGGTGGGGCCCATTGGCCCCATGTGAAAAAAGAAGGCTTGAAAATTGAATGTCTCTGGGCATTGGATCCAAGACCACCCATCTACTCTTGCTTTGTTTGTGGTCGTTAATTTCATGAACTTAGATGAGATAACTTATAGAGAGGAATTTTTCAAAGGGAACATTTATGTGCATCTATCCTTCATTATAGGGTGAGGGACACTTCCATAAATGAGGATTTTCAAGTACAAAAGTGAATTTTCAAGTACATAGGGTGAGGTACACTTCCTTGTCTTTCATGTGCAAAAAGGGAAAGTGCCCCTCACCCTACGGTGAAGGATAGATGCACATGAATATTTTCATTTTCCAATTTATTATAATTGCCGAACCTTGATTGAATATGGTGGAGCCAATGGGTCTCACAAACATGACCCATGACCCACCATGTCTCTTTACAGTGAGTACAGATAAGAAAAGATAAGAAATGAGAAGAAGAGAAAAAGACTTACAGGGCTCCTGACGACTATTGAAGTCCTTGCTCCATGGTTACAGAGATCAAGAGCTATCTCCATGCCTGAATTCCCACTCCCCACAACCAAAACATCCTTCCCACCATACTCAGCTCCTGATTTGTACTCGGTGGAGTGCAGAACACTCCCCTTAAACCCATCCAAACCAGGAACCTTAGGAACAGATGCATCACAAGTTTCGCCGCTCGCAACCACTAGAAAACTTGCATCATATTCCTCAATCTCCCCTGAAACAGTGTTCTTGGCCACTACACGCCATGAACCACCATCATAAGATGCAGACTCCACCAACCTGCAGCATCTAGGGGTCACCTTAAAGTGAGATTCATAGTTATCCAAGTACTGAATGAAGAGGTCTTTGGGAATGTAAGTTGGGGTGGTTGAAGGGTGTGGCATGTGAGGAAGTTGGCAAGACTGCTTTGGTAGATGGAGTTTGAGACAATCATAGGACTTTTTTTTCCACAGGGAGGCACTGCAATCCTCCCTTTCAAGGACTATGTTTGGGATGGAATGGAGGTTGAGGCAAGCAGATGTTGCTAGGCCTGAAGCGCCTGCACCGACTATCACCACTTCTATCCTCATCTTGTTCCTTCCTTCCTTTTTTTTTCCCCTTTTTCTTCTCACCTTTCTTTTAGCTCGAGGATGGGATTTGAGATCTCTCTTTGGTGTACGGCAGTATAAGAGCTGATTTTCACACCTTTCAATTCAGCATACATCATGCACCAGACACCGTCCTCTCTCATTCAAGGACTCTATGCTGATTTTGAAAAGGACAAGAGAAGGCTACTTTACCAGGGTGCGAGTGTATTCTATGCAATTGGACATGTCTGCTGCAGTGAAAAAAACCCTCGTTTGCCAATTTCTCGTGGAGTCTCGATCTTTCGTATGAGGCTTTACTGCACGGTAATCGCCAGTAGACCTATAACCTATAAAGCTCTACCCCATGGTATTCGTGGATCCACGTTTCATCCGATTTATATTGAAAAAGTCTGGATGGACCGAACATTGGGGCCGGTCCTTGGACCGATCCCAATGTTCAGTCCCATTATCATGAATGATAATGGGACTGACCAATGGGACTGAACATTGGGATCGGTCCAAGGACCGGTCCTAATGTTCGGTCCATGTAGCATTCCTCATTTATATTTACCATCTATATAAAATTTTATTCCAGCTAATACACTCTCTCAACTGTTTTCTTGAAATGAAAAAAATTAAGTATAAAATTTTATATAGGTGACGAATGTGAATTGTATGAATAGGGGTGTAAAAAAAAATTAAAAAACCGTCTAACTGAACCGAACTGAACCGCAGTTACGATTAATGAAATTAAAAAACCGCACGGTTCGGTTCGGTTCGGTTACGGTTTTTTATAATAATTCACAGTTATTAATTGAACCGAACCATATGATACGGTTCGGTTAACCGTATGTGATTAACCGTACCGTTTACAAATAAAATAAAAAATAAGGGGGCAGAATGAAATATTTCTTACCTTGTTCAATTGCTCCTTATGTGTCATTTTACGTTCAATCATTCACATTTATCTCCTTATGTGAGTAAGGCATTCCACGGTTATTAACCGTAACCAAATCTTTTAATACGGTTAACCGCGGTTATGGTTTTCCACGGTTTTTGCGGGTACGGTTACGGTTTTAAAAGACAGAAAACCGCGGTTACGATTCGGTTAATGGTTTTTCCAAATTGACTAGTTAACTGAACCGTTACACCCTGATGTATGAAATAGTATCTCTCCATTTCTAGGAAACAGGAAATCCGAATTCCTGCTCCATACACACAGGGTTGCTGCCCTATGTTCGAGTAGGAGCTACTCACAGTGACATGGCATGCAGTGATTGGTCCACTTACGACACCATATAAAACACTTAAGATGATCCCGATCTTTTCTTGTGGGAACTCTAATAGTGAGTCCAGCTGTTTTAGATCTAAATGGATCACAAATAAATGACTCTTTTGTGTGGATATTGGAAAGTTTCTTTCTAAAGTGCTTTAGGCCCACACTAAAATTTGTCGATTATAATGCATTTGAAAAATATCGCAAATAGTTAAAATGATTTTTATGCATATGGGGCCAACTATTTAAAAGCTGAACCATTCATAAAATTACTTCCATTTTGTATGGGTTGTGATAAAATCCCAATTTATCATGTTCTAGGCTCACTGTGAGATTCATCCAAAATAACGCAATTGAATACAATATTATAAGAAAAAAAATTGTGTTTTACACATGATGAATTTGATAGTAGCTACGTCCACTTACCAAAAAAAAAAAACGAGGGCCAATCTAAAAGGGGTATCATTTGAGCAATTTAGGTTTTAACTATAGGTAGCCCATAGGGCCTCATAAATTTCCCTTGTGTTCGAACCATTGGTCATAATATATTTTTTTTAGATGGATTAACAATTGTCAATGTTATGTAGATCCTTCCAGGTGCCACTCAAAATTGTTAGCCATGCATGTAATTATCTAATCCTAAAGACTTTTTTTTTTTTTTTTTCTCTAAATAAACAGAATCCATCGGATATTTCACTCTACTGGAAGATAAACTTAACGTGAGATTGATCATGCATAAAACACATGAGTTTTCTTCAATAATATATTCATATGGTATTATACTTGATAAAAATCTTAATTGGGCCCAAAACATATTAGATTAAAGTTTATCATATCCAGTATAAAATAAGGAAACTTTCTATAAGTACGTAAGATTTTAAATAGGTGGGCCTCAATGTGTAAAAAATATCACTTCTTTTGTAATATATTTTTGAAATACGTTAGATTTGACAAATTTTACTTGGGCCCCAAAAGGCCTTCACTTCGCCATCGTATGCTAACAACTTTCGCCATCGTGCCTTCACTTCTCAGGGTCTGCTTCTATGCCTTTTAATGTGGGAAGGGTCGTTTTTGGTTGGTCTATAATTTGTTTAGGTGTATGTTTTGTGGTCACTACTCACTAGTGCTATGTCTATATCTATATATATATCTGTGTTTTTGTCTATGGTCTGTCTTTATTTATTTTAAACCCGGCCCATCGAACCCACACTAGTAAGAGAAGCTCTGGGGTGAAGGAAGAGAACCCTCGGATGATGGAAGGTGGCATGTGCGGGAATTGATCTCTAATCAATAAAGGTAAGAACAGACACGTCTTATCACTCGGGTAAGATGCCGTTCTCTTGTAATTTGTCTTGTTTTGTAATAACTTGCTTTCTTAGCCATGAATCTCTTTATGATGATCTTGTGTGCTAAATAGAGCTCTCGATGGGCCAAACTCGAGTTGAACCCACTTAGGCCTGATTGTGGGCCCAATAAGATTACTTGGGGATTCATTTTTGTTGTACCAATCAGTTAGCCATGACCCTAAATCCTTACATTAGATCCGTTTCTATCCCATGAGCATGAAAAATCAGGTTTAGCTCATTCCATTGCAAATTCTCACTCCTTGTTAAGTGTGTCTCACCAGGTTGGGCCCTCTACCTAGCCATGGGTCCAGTCCTAAGACACCGTGACACATGTCATTCTCCACAAATTATCATATTGGAAAAAATGTTTGATATTTTCAAATGGGTTTACCTCTTGATATTCTCAAGAAAATTTCATACAAAATAAATATTTTCTAAATAATTAAAATATTAAAAAAATTATGTAATACTATAAAAAGAAAAATTATTTTTCTTATATCTTCCACTATTTTCCAAATATTATTCCAATTTCATTTGGCTTACCTCCATTGATATTTATGGGCCTGCCAACTCAATAGAAAATAGGACCACATTGAATCAATCCACAAGATCCAAAAATAGGCTTACCTCCATTGCTTTTTCTTTCTTTTGTTTTTTTTTTTTTTTTTTCAATCTTATTGTGGTGATCAATTCATATTGGGGTAAAATTTGTGGACATCCTATATATTGAGGGGGCATTTATTTGAAGTGTTTTATGCTTTTAATAGGTGAGCTTCATTACAGTAGAGTTATCCTCCTCTAACTCAAGATTTCTCGAACATCAATGATATAGACTCACAACTACTGCATCTTCGACTCCAGGTCCTCTGTCGCAACCATTACATAAAACTGTGTAATACATGCCTAGAACTCCATTGTGAGGCCTAATAGTAGTAATTTGGACCGTTAAACTTGAAGTTCATCTCCTTGAGTGAGATATCCCCAACTTACAATCAAGTCAGAGTGGGTCCCACTATAAGATTGAACTAATATTGTAAACAAGATTGGTGTCGATGTGTCAACGCTGCTAATGTGACATTAATCACTTTTTTATCATGTGCTCAATCGGATGGTGGGACCTATTCCTATTTAATTAAACTTGAAGATTATATCACCGGAAGCATGATATTCCTCTTTTTTGGTCCGGATTTTCAATACGTGGGACCCACAGTGGAGTTTCAAAGACCTCTTATATGGTTCCATGTAATAGCTGCGACAAAAGATCTGAACTCACCTTCTTGGGCTACTCCCATAGGCCCGTTGATGTAGGGCCCACATCCCTCTCACTTGTGTTGTTGGCACGTGTGCATGTCATCTCCATTCCCTCGCGTTCTCTCCATCAACGTAGCCTGCATATCCGCAACAGATACCGAAACGAAAAAACTCCCACGTATCATTCCCGGAAAAATAAAATAGAAGACTCCAGATTTCGGATCCGTTCCCGAAACAGATCCTTACATCACATAACAAAAAATCTCGATTTCATTCTCTTCTTCCAAAACCTGCATATTCTCATTCCGAGAACAAATCCTAGCCATTAAAACCGCATTCCGTCTGCAATCTCGCTTGCATTTCGAGCAGAATTTAGGGTTTCATTACCGCGATGGATAGGGTTCGCACTCGCAGCCCGGCGTACGTTAGCCAGAACAGCATTTCGAGCTCGTCGGGAGCTTCTCCGATCATGTCCCCCGTCCTCCGGCAAGCGCGGACGGGATCCTCCGGAGGGACGAATTTCCGGCGGGCGCAGAACAACGCGGCTAAGGCCGCCGCCCAGAGGCTGGCGCGGGTGATGTCGCACCAGTCGCCCGACGACGAGGACGAAGACGACGACAACGAGATAATGGTGAGCTACAGCGCCACCTCCGCCGGCGCCGGTACCCGTGCCGGGAGGCCAGCGAGATCTCCTTCTCCGAAGGCCCCTGCAAGATCTCCTTCTCCTGCGGTAACCGATCCGAAATACAGCTTTGTTTAAATACAAATGCAATCGTTGATTTCGAAGGATTTAGGAAATTAAAGGCCGTTACGTAACGGTTTCGTCCGTTACGGGCCGTTTCGGTGGCCACTGTTACCATTGTTCGGTCGTAACGGTCAGGTTTTATTATAACGCTGAAACAATGTTTTTTTTTTTCTTTTGGGATTTGTGGTTATGTTATCTGAAATTGTTGGTGATTGAGCTGTTCCAGCCATTTGATCATCCAATGGTGTTTGTTGAATGTGGGTCAGTGGTTATTTTTAGTAATATCCATGGTGATCAGGACTGCTGATCTATGCGGCCACCACATAGATGGTTGTTGGACGATGGCGATGGCGTTGGCGGCCATTTGATTATCTGAATGGATGGATCTGATGGTCCAGTGCTCAGCTCTTTTGGGCTAATGGTTAGTGAACATGACCCCAAATCTACAGACCTGATCACCAATAGTTCAGCCACTGTCTTGACATGGGCCACTCAAATGGAATGGCCACACCAGGGAACTTCATATGTCCCAACAATGCAAGGCTCTATAATTTCTTATGAATGGGGAGGCTGGGAGGATTGACTTATTGGGTTATGGTGTACTCCCCTGGGATGTACAGAGGACATTGTATCTCTCTTTTTGATCATGACTTGTGAGCATTAATTAAATTCTGGGTCATGGTACTACACTGGTATGGGTGCAGGAAAAATTGTATCTTGGCCAACTTCTGCATATTGAATTCTGTTTGGCATTCCTGCAATTTAGGTGTTCTTTCATTACCTATAGTATAATGCTGACTGAGGCTTCTATTTGTTTTCTGTTTAGTTAGGTCGTAATTCCATAGAACACACTGCATCTATTCGAATGACATCAGCTGCTAAGCTATCTGTAGCTGCAAAGCCAACTTCAATTGTGCCACCTAGCAAACCATTTATAAGGACACAAACTATTGTTGCTTCACCAGAGCCACCTACTGAAAATGAAAGAGAGAGAAGGTAAATTTGGCCTTTAAACAAGCAAAACTTTGTTTGAACAAAAATCATCTCTGATTGCCTCTCAGGCTTGCATCATCAGTCCTTTTTTTTTTTTAAACTGCCATGCATTTGTATGAGACACATTCTCAAGTTTTCTAGTACTTTCAACTATCAGCAACAATGATGCTATCAGAAAAACTGAAGAAACTAAGTCACATGACAGAACCTAGTTGTTTAATGTCCACTAGGGTTCGGTGTGAATTAAGAATATTTGGCAAACTTTATCAGTCAACAACTTACAAGGTTGTGTGTGCAAACAAAGGGATTATGTAATGTGTTAATCAGTCAAGAGTGACCAAATGATAACTATCTCATGAATGCAGAAATTTCAGCAGACTGTTTCCACCCATTTAATTGTAGACTTCTTTTTTACCATTTCTTTAAACTTTTATTTGTCATGCAAATGTTGGTTATGGATCCTATAGTTCTAGACTTAGACTTGTAGCTTTTGGGTATGGCTCATCCAAGAGGTGTCTTCTAGTTGGACAGATCAAATCCATTGTTGAAGTGAACACAATGGTAGTCAATGCAAATTGAATCTTAAACCATTTCATGTTTGTACTTTAACAGATTTGGCAATCTGTCCAATGCTGAAACTAATTTACCTCTGTTCTAGAGGGTCAGTAGTCTTCCATTCAAACTTATGAATAGGTATGGTGTATCATTACTGACCGTAACTCTAAATGTTATAAATTGATAATCATGGACAGAGAAATATTTGGTTGTTACTTTTGATTAATCAGTGCCTTTTTTGTCTTACAATTGTGGAGCTCCTCTATTTTCATTGTTCAATGAAGCAAGAGCTACTACCTAAGTAGTGATGGCACCCCATTTTCTGAAAATTTTCAATGTATGACACCGAATATTGAATACGCTTAGATTCATTGTTAGGGGAAAATGCCTTAGTAGGCAATGTGGCAGTAACTTAAAAAAGATATTTGTGAACTAAAGATTCTATACAATACCTGGATGCATGTAATTGTTTCTGTCATTAATATCATCTTGTTTTTTGTAAGGATGTAGTGGACCCTATGGTTTCCTTTTTTCTAATACCTTGTTCTTCATTTTATTCCAACAAATCAAGTGTCCAAGTTACATCTATACCACTACTAGTGTTGTTTTGTATTAGAATCAGCAGTTTGGTCCACATATGATACACGCTGTTCAAGTAATCAACTTTAAAATTGGCAGTGATTTAGGTTTTTCTTTTTAATTACACTAGTCATTTACATGTGATGATTTCTATGTTGGGGTTGATATGAAACTGTTAAATTTAGCTTTATTGTCAGATTTGGAACATTTTGGGAGGAAGGATGGGGCTTATATTGCCAGGAATAAAGTTTTCACTGTTTATCTTCTGTATGGTACTGATTTTCAGGTTTTCACCTTCAATAGATGTGGGTAATGTGAATGGACGCGAAACTGGTTATCATCCATCTACTGCCTCTACATCTTCTCTTCAAGATGAGGTATCACCTACTTCGGGCAGATAACCTTTATGCTTGTGAGGAATGAAATATTCCATCTCAGGAAATGTGCATAGAACTGATATCTGGTTATGTTTTATTGTTGCATTTATTTGGATTTCTTTTCCAAATGACCATGATGGAGATCCAGTTGGTGGTATGGATTTGATGGATCACCAATCTGTGGACTACTTGTGCGCAGGGCTATTCTTAGTGCATGAAGTTGAGATTGTGAATTTCAAATGGAAGGATCTTACCAATTATATCCCTTGGATGATGGCCATCTTATAATTGTCTGATTGAGATCCTTATTTAATGTGATCCTTGCACACAGTATTGTTATTGGGAAGTGCAATGAAGAGCATGAGAAGCCAATCCACTGGTTGTTTAGTTGGTGAGGCACCTCCCTTCCATTGAAACAACCATGGATTAATCCCTGGATACAGCGCTGATGGTGAGGGACTTGGTTGGGTTTATGTGGTCTCTTGTCCCTCTTTGCCTGACAAGTTATGACATTGCATGAATGTTATCCATCTCAAATAAATTTTTCCTATTTTTTTTAGCGTGAGGTTAGCTGTAAGTTGAATATCAAGGAGATCGCTTCTTCTCTTTCTATAGTTTTTTATCATGTGATTAGATCGGCTAATGGGTTGGCGGACTCCTTAGCCAAACAAGGGGTTCAAAGGTCGTCTCCTTGGGAGGTTATTCTTGTGTAATTTTATCATGGGTATAAGTCTCTTATGCTCGTGTGTTTGTATTTTTATGGTTCTTCAATAAAATTTACCATTACTTTTCAAAAAAAAATAATTTTATAATAGTTTAGGCTCAAGATGGGGAAAAGCCCCTATAAGATGTAGTTACAAGCTCAGGAAACTAGGGGAATTGGGGAGTCCATTAAAGACCTTGATTAGTGGTGAGGAAGAAGGTGATAGGTCAGGTGAAAGATGTTTTTTTTCCCTGATCGGTAACAAGTAAAATTCATTAAATATGAGCACTAGTACAGATAAAGAATGAAAGGTAGGTATAAAAAAACTGATCTCAGATAAAAGGGACCGGCCTTCAATGATGACAATGACGATGATGATGAGGATGATTTTTGGAACTTGTCTAATTGCATGTTATGTGCTCAAGGTTGCTTGGAGGGACTCTATTGTATGTCATCTAAGAGTTGAATTATATGAACTATTACTAGTCATTGTGCTTGTATGTAGGGTTTGGAAAGAATTGTAAGATTGCAATGCCTGATGAGAAAAACGCTCTGTTAGCATGTGCAAGAGTGCATGTGAAGCTTTTTAATTTTGTAAATGATGAAATGAAAGGAAAGGAAAGAGACTTTGGGAGAGACATGTAGGGTTTTTTCCTTTTGACATAGGAATGTGAGGACTGTTGAATCAGTCCCAGTTATTGGCTTTGAGTGATTCTGTTGACCCCACTAAACTGATTCCATGCTTCCATCTTTCCATATCATGGTGTGATCCAATGGATAGCGGCTTCTTGTTGCCCAATAATCGGAGACTATTGACACCTCTATAAATTAATGTCAAATCAATGGCCACCTTTCTCGCATATCTTAACCTTTCACTGTGTGGCTTTGATCAGCTGGCATCACAGCAGAAGACCCTGCTTGAGTTGATTAGTTAAAATTCCTTGGAGTATCTTATGCTGTGAATCACATTTAAACCGTTCCCTGCTCATTTTGATGATTTGTCTTTTCCTCCATGTTTTCAGTTTGGTTCTCCTTTATGCTCACTATATCAGCCTTTATCCTAATCCAGAACTGTACCTATAAGAATTCTATAATTTTCACTGTGACAGACAAACGATTCTCTGTTTCAATGATAAATCTGATCCATTTTCAGCCATCCTTCTGCCACATTATTTTATCGAGAAGTCCCCATTTCAGTCAAATATTCATCCTCTAAAATCACTCTATTTAAAGCCCAACTTCAAGCACCACTATTGCTCAGAACAGTTCACCAATTGTAACATCCCACATCGCCCATGGGGCTGCCCAGATCTCGGGCTTATATGTGTGATGCCGTCCTTACTTGGTATGACGCGTTTTGGAGCTTGATGGGCTCCGAGAACAAAACCTTGAGGCCTGGGTCATGAATGGTGCGCCCTTCCGCCTTGAGCCAAAGAGGACAATATCATACTGGGTGATTCAAGTCGTTACAGAAATGGTATCAAAGCAGAGGGCGGCTCTCCTCTGAGTAGTGGGGATTGTAACGTCCCACATCGCCCATGGGGCTGCCCAGATCTCAGGCTTATATGTGTGATGCCGTCCTTACTTGGTATGACGCGTTTTGGAGCTTGATGGGCTCCGAAAACAAAAACTTGAGGCTTGCGCCTTTCTGCCCTTAGCCAACGAGGACAATATCATACTGGGTGATTCGGGTCGTTACTCCAATAGTTATAAGAATCAGTACCCACCAGCCACAATCACCATCTACATAAGAGTACCAAGACACTGTTCCTAATATATTGCATACTGTCCTTCAAGTGGCCCCAAAATGATCCATTAATGGCATATTTTAGCAGCTCACTTGTTCCTTCATTTCACGGATTTCAGCAATTTTTGGATCCTAGCCTTCTCCCACACTTTTTTTCAGTTGATTTTCAAGTTTCCAGCTTCTTGATCATTCAATTGCTAACTCATCTCTCCTGGCAATTGAGTTTGTCCCACAAGTACTAAATGCCCAACCTCGCTATATCAAGATGAAATTAGAAAGAGATCTTCTGTAAGAGGACATGAATTTGAAGTTCTTTTTTGACATAAACTGGCCATGGCGGCACCGCCATTGTTTGGTTACAGCCACCTGAAATGATTTATGCAGATCAAGCAGTTGTTGATCCACTGTATTTTGAAAAATGACTAGGAATTTTTGTGATGGCATACCTCTGAAAGGTTTTTGAAAAGCATTGTTTTGAGATGCCTGTCTTGAAGACATTCTTCTTTTTGTTGATTCTATTGATCCTGAATATTTAAATACACCACTCTAAAGCTCCTCAAGAGTTTAATCTCTAAAATCTTTATAAGAACAAATGGAATGGACTGGATGGATGGGATGAAAATCATGCGGATTTGGCACTAACCAGCAAGTCTAGAAAAAATGAAGCAGAATTGCATTTAAAGAAAACTGTCTGCATCATATTCATTCTCTTCACAACCTTGCCCCATGAATTCAAAGGCCACTTGCAATTATTGGATGATGTCCTATGAAGGAAAAGTCATGTAGTGTATGTGCAAAAGTGCATGGGTATAACATATTGCAAGTGAAGCTCTGAATATAAAAATGATAAAATAAAATGAAATAAGGGGTGACTTTTTGAGGAAATGTGTAGGGTTTTTCCCTTTGAGAGTGGAATGATCCACCATCAATTCAAGCATACAGCCTGGACCGCTTGAGTTGGTGGTGGTTAGTGATTCTACCAACTCTGTAGACTGATTCCAAGGCTTCTACATTTCCGATCAATGGGTGTGATCCAATGGATATCAGCTTCTTGTTGCTGGATCAAAGGTGGAAAAAATGATATTTGCCTTATCCTTAGCTACTAATTACTATTGTCAAAATCAATGGTTTCTATGCCAACTTTCTCTTCCATTGCATAGCATTGATATTGCGCGAAGAAGTCCATTTCCTGTTCTGCATCAGACTGCATTTGGTTGTACTTAAAAAATGCCAATTGGTCTATACATCTGGGCAGAAATGGTGCATGATGGGGTGGCATGTAATATGGAAATTACACTATAGTGCAATACCTTCTTCTGAAGTGCTCCCCTTCCCATGCAACCCAAAAAAAAAAGGGTATAAAAGGTGGGAAAGTACTATGCCACCTACTGTGGCTCACTTATATTGTGTCCCAATTGAAGGTAACCATCCCTCTTGTGGAAAAAAAAAAAAAAAAAAAACACTCAACCATGTGATTTGAGGTACATCTGAGCTTGCTTCATTTAAAAATTTTGCAGAGCTAAAAATGCTATTTTCTATTATCGAATTATTAATGTAACACACTTGTCTCTAAATTGCAGCTTGATATGCTACAGGAAGAAAATGAAAGTATGCTCGAAAAGGTGTGTTGTAAAAGGAGTTATTTTCTTTGTAGCCGATTTAATTGATCCACCGCCACTTTTTTTTTTCCGTATCCTACATTGCTTTGGAATTTTCTATGCACAACTTATAATTTGCCACTCCAGCTACGGCTTGCAGAGGAGAGATGTGAGGAAACAGAGAACAGAGCAAGGCAGCTTGAAAAACAGGTAAGCCTTTTACATTGTATTAGAATGTTTTGTGTCCTCACAGTTAGTTTCTTCTGGCCTCCACTTATGTGAGTCTGCATTTATCATACATGTTTCTGATTTGGACATCAATGAGAATCCATTTGCTTAGTTCTGCAAACATAGCTACTTCCATCTGAAATACATTTCTTCTCTCAGGTTGCTTCTCTTGGAGAAGGTGTGTCATTAGAAGCTCGCTTAATAAACAGGCAAGCTTGTTGTCAGCATCATATTCATTTCCTTCGTTTCTTCCTTTGTACATTATTTAGTTTATCTTCTTACTATTTAGGAAGGAGGCAGCCCTCCAGCAAAGAGAGGTAGACACATAACTTTCAGTTTTCTCTATGTCAATACCTGTGAGAACATTCTACTTGCTTAGATCTTTTCTTTTTCTTTTTAATCAGTGCTTGGATCCAATATGCATACATATATAAAGTAATATGCACGTCTATACATCTATAAACATTGCTATATGCAGTTTCTACATGTTCTTACATATGTAATAGATGTGGCTGCATTTGCATGTAGAAGACTTTTTGTCCTATCAGTATGTAGTCGCATAAAAAGGCATTTCTGTGAATGCACATATATATTTTATGTAGTTTAACATGTCCTTCAGATTCAGAACTTCTCCTTTAAATATATAAAAATGACAAAAAAAGAATGCTGAGTATCACATCAGTTGTTTCTCGCGTGACACTGTTTGCTTCCATGCTTAAACATTTCTTGGGTTCCTTTTCAGCTTTTGTTTGATAGTAGCTAAATAAAATATTCTCTATGGCTCGCAATGTTGCATCGCATGTCAAGGTTGTGAAATTGATTAAATATCATGCCACTATGATACCTAGATACATATATGGATTTGGACACAATTTGGAAGGCAATATGTGGTTCTCTATTTCTAAGCATCGATGCCATGGGTATCTGATGTCGACTGGGATTAATCAATATGAATGGCAATCCTCGTTCACTTTGACACCTGATTCAAGATGGTGAAACCGATACTACAGCTGGTCAGTCTAATTTACTTGGATACACGATTATTTTAATATAAGTCCATAAATTATTAGAAAAAATAAAATTAGATTTAGAGAAGATAGAGAAGAGTTTCAAAATTTTCTGAGGTAGGATATGATTTATTTTTTTTCTGATAAACACTCACACACCCACATACACGCTATACCCAAGGTCCCTCAACATCAGCTCTACAAAACCAAGGATTGGTCCCTGGTAATCTCAGTGGAGGGGAGGTGCCTCACCATTGAGCTACCAGATTCAAAAAAATAATAAAAATAAAAAAAATTGAGATTGGAATAGAAAATTTGTAAAGCAAACAATACCGAAACTTCACCTACTATAGAGGAAAATGGGATATGACACAAACATATTTCTTCCTAAAACATGAATGCTTCAAATAATAAATAATAGAAAAAATTCTTTTAATGTTTATATAATAGTTTCCAAGTAAAAAATAACCCTAATATAATCTTAGCCATCCATTACGTCAAGTTCTAGCCATTTTTCTTACAGAAAAATGTAAATAAGCACTGCAATACCCTATTAGTCACCTCTTGATCCTGTATGTGTATGTATGTAGTATGTAAACTGGCCATAACTCTCCAATTTGTCTCAAAATCACAACTTACTTTGGGCCATTCAGCAGATAACTTGAAAATCCATCCAATAGGGCCAATTTAGTGATGTTTTGACTCCATTCAGGCCAGAAGAAGTCACCCACAAAATAATGGATGAATAAAATTTGAACATATGTGTTCCATTATTCAATTAAACATTTATTAAAAATGAACATTTTCATTATAAATTCCCTCCAAAATGAGGATTGTGGCATGCCTCTAGTCCACTTTTAGTATCTCTTCAAGTTCTGGATGGACAATCTGCAACAATATCAATATGGGAGTCCCTTTGGATTCTCCAGTACCTCTGAGAAAAACATTAAGAGTTCCAAGTGACTGTTAAACTGCATCTGTATTGACGTAAAATAATAGCTTTACCATAGGTACAAGTATCAGGGTATCCTATTGCCACATCTAATGCTGTTGCAATCGTTGTCCCCGGATGTAAGCCTAAAAGAACTCCCTTGAGTGTGCATGATTATGATCAATGATGAATAATAAGTAGGTGATAATATTAAGGTGTTACTTCCAACAAAAGGAATACTTAATAAAAACGACTTACTAACTTGTTTTAAGCAGAAAACTCAAACTTTAAAGAAATGATAATTTGATTTTAAATATCTAAAGAAATTATAGCTTAACTTTGACTTCTAATATTGATGAGATCATTTGCTATTTGTCTGTTATATGGCGGGCTTATAAATATTCATGATAAAAACACTTAAAGATGGAAAGGGGTTCCAGACACAATACGAGATTGGAGAAGGGAAATAGTGAGTGGTGACTACCATATATAGGCAAAGTTTGTTAGCAACATCTGCAAAGCATCATAGGGAAAGTGCCTAAATGGAGGTGGCACAGGACACCATCCAATCAAAAAATGGAGGCCAAAGAGACTTTTTGTTGAAGGGTGAACAAAAAATTTTAAGGTCTCAAGCAGGGATGCATGATTGAAAGGTTTAGTAAATATTGCAAGGCTCATGAAAGATCAGATGGTCTCAAACACAAATGTCGACCTCTCTTAACATTAGAATAGAAGGATATAATACTACTGTAAATGGCTAAATGCCCTCACACCATGGTCTCAAGATCCACTGTGGGGATTTTATCTAATAAGCCAACCAGTAACAGATTAACCCACTTTCCAGTTGTTTTCTAAATAGGCCCATTGGTTTAGTGGGTTTTCTATGGAATTTATAATAAACTTCATTAAAGACCATGTCCTATATGGAATTTTTTGTTTAAACAATTTGAATCTTATAGTTTTAAGTTCCGAATGTCCAAATGTTGCAAAGAACTCAATTATTGATTGAATTGGCCAATTATTAACGTGTATCATTTTATCTATCATAGGCTGCTTTGAAAGCAGCAGCAGAGGCTACTAGGAATGAAGAAGTCGCAACACTTCGGATGGAAATAGAGGTATCCTAGAATTCCTTCCTTACATGTTTGGTTTCCTTTTGGCTTGAGTTTTCATTTCATGATTGATCAATCTATTTGTTGATACACGTACTTCTATTCAGTGATTAATCTATATGCTGGTGCTTGTACTTCCTATTCAGTCTGCAAGGAATGAAGCAGCATTTGCTCTTGATCGGCTTCAAGAAACTGACCTTGAAATTAAATCTCTTCGTGCAATGTCACAGAGAATGATTTTGACTAAAGAAGAGATGGTTTGTACCAAGTATTATGATTCTCACTTGTTTTCCTTCGTCCTTTGCAGGGGCGGACCCAGGTACAACTCCCTGCGGGCTTCAGCCCCCACCCATTTATGTGAAAAGTTTAAAATTTTTAAACACCCCTGCAAATTCTAAAAATTAATATATTTTTCTTTTATATTTGACCCTTCCTCTAATATTTCTTCTCCACGAAGCCCCCCTAAATTGAATTTCCTGGGTCCGCCCTTGGTCCTTTATGGAATAATTCTGTAGTTTTATTTATTTATTTTATGCCAGGAAGAAGTTGTTCTCAAGAGATGTTGGCTTGCTCGATATTGGAAACTATGCGTTCAATATGGTAAGTGATTTTAGTTACTTTAACATTCACCACTCAAGTTCATTCATTTCCTTGTGGTTTCTCTGGATTACAGAACCTCATCTTGAGTTATCTATAGTTAAACAGAGGAATTATAAAATCCTTGCAGCAAGGATAGTCAAGGCATTTTTTGGGACTTAACCTTGTAAAATTTGGCCCCCATAGTATGGTGATCCAGATTCTTGATCTGATGGACTTCAATGCTTCACCAACAATATACTTACTTCCTGGAATCATATACCATCTAATTGGCTAGCATCATCATTGTACCATGACCTGGAACTAAACAATATTAGTGGATCTCATTTGTCCTATATTAACACTTTTCATGCTGAATGTTACGTTTATTCCGGTCATAAATGTGTGCAGGGCATTGATTGAATGGTTAGGATTGATTTCAGAGAGGGAAGAAAAGGTTGGATGGTTAGGAATGTCTTATTGGGAGACGTGTGGACCCTGTATACAATTTGACCCATCAGATTAATGATATGTATCAAGTAACTGTAGGCCCCATTTGTTGCATGCGAATGAATTGTACTTTTTCAGAAAATGTAGCATATGCAGAAACTCTACATATAAATTTACACAGACAATTATTGATCATAACTTCAAAATGACAGCTGAGGGACAGAAATTACACTGACAACATTCTATGCAGTATGCACTATTTATACACAAACAGTAGAACATGAGAATTTTGGAAATACATTATAACAATTAAGGGATAGAAAACAATATTTTATTATCAAGGAACACACTAATTTTTTGTTTGCTGAATATGTGATAAGTTGTTTTAGCAGCTCAAAATTCCTTCTCTTCTTTCTGTTCATATAACTTCCCTTTTCCCTTTTGTCCTCAACAAAATTCCTTCTTTAGGTATCCATGCAGAGATTGCAGGTGCCAAACTTGACTATTGGTCTTCCTTAACCCCACTTCCTCTAGAAGTTGTCTTATCTTCTGGACAGAAAGCTAAAGAGGAAGACTCAATAGGTCAGACTTCATGTTTTTTTTTTTTTTTTTTCGTTTTTCTTTTTTGCTGGTTGTGTGGAAAATCATTATTTAGATATGTATTCTTATTGAATTTATTTTTTTTTCTGTTTTTTGTGTATTGTTTTCTTTAATCTGAAAGGTGACCCAGAAGAAAGGGATAAAGTTCTAAGTGATGTGAATGATCTAGCAGGAGAGGGAAATATCGAGAACATGCTTTTAGTTGAAAAGGGCCTGCGAGAACTAGCATTGCTAAAGGTTCATTTTATGATTGTGACCAAAGTGATGTTTTTACCCAATTATTTATTTATTTATTGATATATTGGTTGTAACTTTATTCTTGATGATTTATCATTGTCTAATTTCTACGTTAAGACATAGTTTTGAAATGTACAGGTGTGTCCATTAGTTTCATGGAGGCGCCAGGCAAACTGGACACCAAACATATGCATGGATAAAATGTTAACACAAAATTTTGTTACTGTATGAGTTTTTGTTTATAAATGCATAACCAAAGTAAAATGTGTGCATGAGCTGAATAGATTAGGAAAATATTAGTGTATATTTATACTGTCATTTTTCTTTTGTTAGGCTTACCACATGTCTGGCATGGCTGTTTATCAGCAGTGTAAGCAGGGTTGTGCCCTGGTAGTACTCCCTACAATACTGTGGCCTACCACCATGCTACACGTGTGGGGATTATAAATACTTTTATTTGCAAAGATGGGTAAATTAAGTTACATTCTCTCTATAGAAGGCTTAGATGGTGGTGGTGGTGGTGAGTGGTGGTGATTCTCCCTAATTTTAAGTGTTGAAATGGAAATTTTAGAAATTCAAGTATCTTTGAAAAAACGCTTGAAACTAGGCTGACGTGAAACCTCCCCTCTTATTCTTGTATCATACAAGCAAAGACTTACGCGAGTAGAATAATATTGGGAAGGGGTAGGCTGAAGAGGACTTGGACGGAGGTAGTAAAAATAGATGTGAAGGTGTGCAACTTATCTAAGGATTTGGCTCGGGATAGATCGAAAAGAAGAAGCAGGATTCATGTAGCCGACCCCAACTTAGTTGGGACAAGGGTTTGATGATGATGATGATTGCTAGTGACTCAGGTCAGGTCCTCTGATCCTCCATTAGGTGCAAGCAATCAATAATTTTTTCAACTAAAGAATTAATACAATGCACACATGTACCCCAATATAAAGAGTTTTTCTTGTCCTCTATTTAATAATTTTTCCTTATGGATTTGATTGTTTCACAGGTAGAGGATGCTGTGGCGATTGCAATGACACAACAACGACGATCAAATTTGGGTAAGTCTGATTAACTTAGCTTATGCATATATTCAACAAGAAAAGGAACCATAGGGTTCTAATACATCAAAATGGGTGGTATAGAAATGTGGCTGTACTACATTAATGGTTCATTATTTGTTGATCCGCTATTAAAATGATGGAACTAAGGATGGGAAATTCCACAAAATCTTCTGTTCTTTTCCATAATAACCTTTTTTGGGCAAAGAATATTGGTCAGGATCTGACAAGCTACTAGGTTTTAAGGAAGCTCCTGTCCATAGTTGGACTTGTGAGATCAATGGACTTGCACGCGAACCTCCAAGACTCTTCTGTATGAAATGGTGCATTAAACATGTCTTGAGTTAGACCTTAGAACCCAATCTTCCTCTCCATGCACACATTTTGTGTTCTGGTTTTATCATGAGTCCTGACATTATCGGTACTAGTTTGTTTCTTTGTTTCTTTTTTTCCTTTTTTGTGTGTAGCTGATAAGTGCCTTTTATCATTGTTTCAATGTTTCAGACACCAAGCTACAAAATGAGGGTCAGAATTCTGTAGAAGCATTTGGTAATTTGATCTCTTTTGTTCTCTCAGAGCGATTATGCTTACTACGTCGCCATCTAGTTCATATATGAGGAAACACCAGGGGCTTTGTGAATAGATGCTAAAATGCTTCTGTAAGATTGATATGGGAGTTAATAGGGTTGTTTTTTATTTATGGGACAGGGTTCAATATTTCTTTCGAGTTTTCTTTTATATTGCTTGACCTGCCATTAGTAAATCAGTTTCTCTTGTATTTATATGTTGAAATTGTACTAAAATGTCTTTTCAGAGCTAAGCAAAGAGGAGTGTGAAGATGTGCTTTTCAAACAGGTCTGATGGAGCTTTGTCAGGCTGTTCTTGATTTTTTATTTTCCTGTTTGTGTCTAAGGTTTACTTACACTAGTTACTTTGAATATGATTTTTGAGGAAATGAATTCTATTTTAGTCAATATTTACAATTGAATCATACATTTTCTCTAAGATAGGTAGCCTAGTCATTTGTAGAAAGAATGATTCATCTAAGGATTGATGTCCCTCACAACAATAGGGTACCCTCTAAGCCTTCTTGTAAGTCAAACCACTCAATTTCAAACACTGCAGATAAATACACATTAACTTCAATCCTGTAAGATTGAAAAAGAAGAGAGATGTCCCGAGCTTGGAATCCACAAAACCCCCAAGGCTGGCTTGCCCAAATCACAATTAGAAGAAAGCAGCCAAGAAAACTGTGGTTGGCTTCTTTATTGCTGGATATATAAGACTCAGAGAGAATAGCTGTAGATTCAATCTAGGCCTTACATCAATTCAAAACTCAAATGAAAGATAATATAATCCTAACCACCTAGTCACAGTCATTGCAGGAGTCTCAAACCCTAAAGTGAAATGGGAACATCTAGTAGGAAAAGCCATTCATTCCAGTAGTTGTTTCTTTCATTAATTTATTTAAATTCTGATGAAATTTCATAGAATAACACTAACAGAAAAGGGGGAAAAAACAGTTTGCTTTTTTCATGGATTCATTTAATTTTGCAGGCTTGGCTTACATGTTTCTGGAGAAGAGCCAAAATTAATGGGTTGCACCCGGATATTGTGGATGAGCGATTACAATTTTGGATCAACCATAGCACTCGGTCAGCCACCTCACAAGATGCAGTTGAAGGTAATTTACTGATTCATAGTTTTCCTTTTATGTGAACTTGTGAACTTGTACTTGGCCTACACTAATGGGTAGGTTTTTATGTATTCAATATGCTTTCTGACTATGGCACGCTGCATATAACCTGAGGCCCTTGTTTGGCATCTCTATTTACAACCTCAATTTATTTACATGTCTAAAGTGGGTAGAGGTTTGGAAAATAAGAGCATTTGACACACAATTTTGCCCTCTACCCGCTTTAGAGAAGTAGAGGCAAATCCTCTTAAAGTGAAAGGCCTCATTCCTTGGCTTGTGAAAATAAGAGCTTTAACTTTTTTTTTTTTTTTTTTTTTAATTTTATGGCTCTTCTTTTTATAGCTCTATTTTGGATAGCACTGTTGGAATAAGATTAGAGATACCAAACAAGGCCTAAGTTTATATTTGTATGCACTTCAATTTGCAAGTTGTTTGAATATTTGGGCAGAATGGATTGATTCTCTGCTCCAGTGATGCATGGGAGGAGAAGGTGGTGGGTGCGGAAACCGGAAATCATAGCGTGGGATACTGTTTTTCTGCCTCGTCCCCCCTCCCAATGAATGATAAAGTTACTGTCAATATTGATGGGGTGGGAAAAGGTTAGAAAATAAGAAGTCCACCTAATGCATAACTAGAGTCATGATAATATTTAGAAAGCCTCCATGCCGCATTAGCAAGAGTCCTTTCTTTGATTTGCCCAATGGAAGTTACTATCACAACTTTTAGGTCCTACCATTTTTCCTAATCATTAAAGTTAGCAAAACTCGCTTGGATTTTATAATGCAAGGAGGCAGGCCCATAGATCTACATGTCATTTCCCCATCTTTCAATAGTTAATTCTTTCCTGTATCATATGGGCCCAAAATTAGAAATGAGCACCTTTGAAAGCATTTAGGGGTAGCAACAATAGGGGATAAAATTAGAAAAACCCGTTTAAGATGGTTTGGGCATGTCCAGTGTAGTCCGGCAGCGGCGCTGCTTAGGAAAAGTTTGACTATGAAGGTTGATGGCCCATCAAGGAAAAGGGATAGGCCAAAGAGAACGTGGATAAAGGTATTAAAAATAGATATGAGGATTTGGCTTAAGATAAATCAAATGGAGAAGTAGAATTTGTGTAGCCGACTCCAACATAGTTGGCACAAAGCTTTGATGATGATGATGATGATGATGATCATCATCATCATCATCATATGGGCCCAAAATTTGCATGAGGGTCGGTACTCAGCTGAGTAGTCCCATTACCTACAGTAGTACTGTATTGTCTCGCAACCTATAATGTTACTAATACTCCATCGACACTTCTATGGTGTAGTAGTCTCCATGTGTTTCACCAATGTTATTTCTGTAGCTCCTAGCAATTTTATCACAGTATGTAAAGAGGAGAAGCTTTATCCATATCTTGTCTTAGATCATCAGAAATTGGACTTGTATACCTGCTTCCTGTATATAACAGCATCTGTAGTTTATAGCCAGGAATTCCAACCATTTTGGAGAGGTCAGTTGTTCTAAAGAATACTTTTCCAACATATGCATATACTAATAGTACAGTTACTCTCTTATAATAGTACCAACTACAAAGTGCTGAGCTATTTTGCTAGCAATATTAGCTAGCATTTGCATTTAACAAACTGTGACCAGTGGGTTGAAGCAAAACAAAATGGACAACATAGAGTCTCTATCTTTTCTTTTTCTTTTTCTTTCATTTTAATAAAATTAGATTAGATTAAAAGATGAGAAATACAATCTCAATACAATGGAAATGAGAAGAGGAAGGACGAAGAGCGTAAGTATATTAGCATTATACATACATGATGTCAATGTGAGAGATGGAAACAGAAAACAGTTAATGTGCTGAATTGCATGCCCTTTGAGGGTCGATTGTCTTTTGTATATATAGGGGCTGAATGCCCTAATTACATCCAATTAAGAATATCTAATCATATCTCAGATCCTAAAAAGTAGCTAACAAACTAAGTATGTACAAGTGTGCTTTGACTAAAATACAATAACTGGGCCTAAATGGGCTTGCGAGTTTGGGCCTCATTAACAGCCCCCCTCAAATTGATACCGATGAATCAACCAGCATCAATTTGTCTGTCAAGAATTGATGACGTGGTCGAGGAAGTGCTTTGGTAAAAATATCAGCAACTTGGAGGCTAGAGGAGATGAACGGGAGAGAAATAACATCGCGTAGATATTCATCCCTGATAAAATGGCAAGCAACCTCGATGTGTTTAGTTCTCTCATGAAACACTGGATTTTCAGTAATCCGAATGGCACTGGTGTTATCCGCATGTAATGGTGTGGGAGAGGTTTGTGAGAAGCCAAGTTCCCCAAGAAGTCCACGAAGCCATATAATTTCGGAGCATGCGGCAGACATGGCCCGGTATTCTGCCTCAGTTGATGATTTAGAAACTTTGTCCTGTTTTTTCACTTTCCATGAAATAAGAGCATCACCTAAGAACATGCACCAGCCCGTTGTGAACCTACGAGTATCAGGGCAACCTGCCCAATCAGCATCAGAATAGGCAGTCAATGTCAGTGGAGAGCCAACAAGAAAAAACAAGCCTCTATGAGAAGTGCCAAGAAGATAACGAAGAATTCGTCGAACAGCTACTAAATGGAGATGATGGGGCATGGTCATATACTGACTCATCAAGTTTACTGCATAACTGATGTCAGGCCAAGTAGTGGTCAAATAGGTAAGACTACCGACAAGCTGTCAATAATATGTTGGATCAGGAAGCGGATCACCACTGTCACTATGGAGTTTAAGATTCAGTTCAAGAGGGGTATCCACTGGTGTGGAGTTTGATAGGCCTGTTGATTCAATGAAATCCATAGTATACTCATGTTGATGCAAAATCAACCCCTTCTCAGATTGATGAACTTCCAATCCCAAAAAATATTGTAAAGGACCCAAATCCTTCATTTGAAAAGATTGATGTAGAGAAAATTGGAGATCTTGAATCATGGCAGTATCTGTGCCAGTGATTATGATATCATCGACATAGACGAGAAGAATGGTGATTCCTGTAGATTTCTAATGCAAAAACAATGATGGATCATAAGGACTCTGTTGAAACTGCAGCTTGAGTAAAGCATCCTTGAATTTGTCAAACCATGCTCTTGGTGTTTGTTTTAGCCCATACAAGGACCGTTTCAAAAGGGCAACTTGTCCTTCAGATGGTTTTGGGGAACCTTGAGGCAGTCGCATGTAAACTTCCTCTTTAAGATCACCATGAAGAAAGGCGTTTTTCACATCAAATTGGAAAAGGGGTCAGGATTGAGATGCAGCTATGGCAATTATGGTGCGAACTGTGGTCATCTTTGCGACAGGTACAAAATTTTCTTCGTAGTCGATGCCATATTCTTGTCTGTTGCCAAGGGCCACAAGCCTTGCCTTTTGTCTATCCAAAGTACCATCTGCCTTCAATTTGATAGAGTAAACCCATTTACTCCCAATAGGTTTAACCGAGGCTAGGCATGGAACAACAACCCAAGTTTGGTTCTGCTGTAGAGCATTAAGTTCTTCTTCCATAGCCTGTCTCCAGCATTCCTGCTTTGCTGCTTGTGAATAGGAAGTAGGAATGGAAACAGATGATAAAGTAGCGAAATATGAAGAATGAGAAAAACCGTATCGATCTGGTGGGCGAGAGATACGAGAAGAACGACGAATAGCAAGTGGAGGGGAATCTGATGCTGGAGCAGGATTCGGGGCTGGTTCTTGCAAAAGAGGCAAAGTAGTGGCATTTGTTCCTCGGCGACGAGCATACACCTTGTCCGGATGAAATCGCAGAGGTGAAGGAAGGCATTCATCATCAAAGGATGGTACTTTAGAAAAAGATATTTCTGGAGATGAATCAGGATAAGATTGAAATAGGTACTGGTGTTCAAAGAAGACAACATTCCTAGAAATCCGAATACGCTTGGAGGTGGGGTCATAACAAATAAAACCATTTTGTTGGGAAGCATAACCAAGAAAAGCACATTTTACAGATTGTGTGGATAATTTGGAACGTTCATGTGTGGGAAGATGAACAAAACAAACACAGCCAAAAGTGTGGAAATGTGTGTATTGTGGTTCAGTTTTGAAAAGACGGAAATGTGGAGATGTGTTTTGAAGTTTTGGAGAAAGAAGGCGGTTGATGATATGAGTAGCAGTGGTTAAAGCTTCTGGCCAAAATCTAGGTGGAACAGACGATTCTAATAATAAACACCTGACCATGTCTAGAAGATGACGATTTTTCCGTTCTGCAACACCATTTTGTTGGGGAGTGTAGGGACAAGTCCGTTGGGATAAAATCCCTTTGTCTTGTAAAAATGCCTAAAATTGTGCAGACACATATTCCCCCCCCTGAGTCTATACGAAGAACCTTAATACATGTTGAAAATTGATTTTGAACATAATTCAAGAATTTTTTAAACACATCGAAGACTTCAGATTTGGCATGTAGAAAATAAACCCATGTAAAACGGCTATAATCATCAATGAAAGTCACAAAATACTTATACTGTGAATGAGAAACAATAGGTGCAACACCCCAAACATCACTATGTACTAAATCAAAACATTTGGTAGCAGAAGAAACATGTAATGGAAAAGGCAAAGTTTTACTCTTTCCCAGCTTACAAGTGGTGCAATCAAGCGCAACATCTGATGATAAAAACTTCATTTTATTAATATGACCAGAATTTAACAAAGATAACAAAACTGTTGAATTGGGATGGCCTAATCTATTGTGCCACAACTGCACATTATTCTTAGAGACAACTGATGAAGCAAATAAAGACATGTCTGGATTTGGTGTTGCTATGTGAAGAGGAAATAAACGCCCACACTTAGGCCCCTTCGCTATCACGTTCCCCGTCTCTTGATCCTGCACCACACAACCAGAGGAGGAAAAAGAAACATTGCAATTACCATCAACCAATTGACCGACAGAGATTAAATTGGTAGAAAGAGTTGGTGAACAGAAAACATCGTGTAAGGGTAGAGAATGAGAAATATCACCAACAGAGGTAACTGGTATTGTGGTACCATTAGCAGCATGGACCTGAATCCGTCCATCCTATGATTTAATTGTGGAGAAATATTTCGATGATGACGTCATATGATTGGAGGCACCAGAATCAAAATCCCAGTGAGAGAGAGAGTGATTTTTACCAGACATACCAAGAGTGGAAAAGGCCTGGAGGATCATTTGTTGGATCATGTCAGGGGTAACTGGAGCAGAAGAAGATGCGGAAGATGAATCAATAGTTCCAGAAGTAGCAGTAACCGCCTGGTAAACTTTTGGATTTCTATTCTGAGGGCGTTTGCGGCATTCATTGATTGAATGTCCAGATGCTTTGCAATAATTGCAGATCCTCTGCTTGCACTGATTTGCATAATGGCCAAAATTCTGACATTTGAAGCACTGCACTTTACTAATGTCTCTGCTTGGTTGCTTTCCTTTGGTAGAATAAGCAACAGTTACTGGTGAGTTCGGAGGTTGATAGGGAGTGGGTACGCTATAGGCAACATCAAGAGCACCAGGAGTAGCCTGGTGGAGCACACCAGATTGAGTCAATTGTCTCTGTTCCTCCCGCAGTAATTCATTGAGACACTCATCTAGTGATGGAGAAGGAACCCTACTCATGAGATTAGATCTGACCGATTCATACTGAGGCCGTAATTTCATAAGAAATTGATCCCGATGACTAGTTGCTAGTATTATTTGCAATTCGGGAAGAGCCTGTGCAGAGATATTTGCATATTTGATTTCATCTAATTCTGTCCATAAATTCTGGAAACCAGAATAAAATTCTTGAACGGAAGAAGTCTCTTGCATATAATTTGCAATTTCAAATTCCAACTGATACTGTCTGGCAGAATTCCCCTGATGATACACTTTTTTCAGATAGTCCCACATATCTTTGGCAGTTTTGTATGGTTTCAAATTCATGAAAAATTGTGGTTCCATGGACCCGAGAATCCAAGATTTGATCTTAGCATCTTTTGTGTTGCAGGACACAATTTCCTTCTCATCTTCTGTTGGTTTTAGATCAATTCCAGAGATATGACCCTATAATTCTTTACCCTCTAGGTAAAGTTCAAATTGAAAAGCCCAAGATGGATAATTTTTGCCATTAAACTTGAGTAAGTTGATTTCAGATTTCTCTATTTGTAACAACAATTCAGATGAACCAGCAGAATGATGAACAAACCAATCACGCAGCGACAAATCCTTTGATCAAGCCAAGAGCACTGATTCAAGATGCCCAGAATATGTCCCAGAGACAGAATGAACAGTGCATAAAAAAACAGTACACAATGAGTCAGACGACCCTGTGTATTTCTGTATGTGGGCCCCACCAAGTGATCAGTGGACAGATCTGAGGATGGGATGGTCTAACAACAGATTTATGCAACTATTTGTGAAACCAATAGGCAGCAATAGGCAGCAAGAGACCAAAAAAGGTCGACAGCAACAATACAGTAGCAGAAAAACAGCCGCAGCCAAAAAACACAAAACGGTGCATATAAAACATCCTAGACGTCAAGGAAAGAATGCCCATGTGGGCCCTAGCAAATGATCAATGGTCAGATCAAAGAGTGGGGATGGAAGGGTATAATATTTTCGCAACAATTGGCAGTGGTCTCAGGCAGAGAAAATCTAAATCCAAAATTTTGGATGGCTGAGATGAAAACAAGTGGACAAAACTGAATTTCCACAAAAAATAGTAGAAGGCCTACCTCTGATGATCCATAAATCTTGAAAAATTCTTCATAAATAAGTAGAGAACCAGGCGACCGAGATGGGCTGATTCCGCTGATATGGTGATGATGATCGTAGGTGGGCCACGTCTGATCTGAGTTGATCAAGGATGATCACAGGCGATCAGGCTGAAGAATGGTATCTGAATGGCTTCCAGATCTTGGAAGATGACAAGGAGGATCCACAAATCATTGGATCTTAAAGAAAAGAATAACTGAAGCACTATTTGTCGTCGTGCTCTGATACCATGTCAATGTGAGAGATGGAAACAGAAAACAGTTATGTGCAGAATTGCATGCCCTATGAGGGTCGATTGTCTTTTGTATATATAGGGGCTGAATGCCCTAATTACATCCAATTAAGAATATCTAATCAGATCTCAGATCCTAAAAGTAGCTAACAAACTAAGTACGTACAAGTGTGCTTTGACTAAAATACAATAACTGGGCCTAAATGGGCCTGCGAGTTTGGGCCTCATTAACACATGAGACCAAAATAGAAATTGCATGATGGAGCAACCAAAGAGAAAACCCTATCAACCTTGCTTAGCTAATGTATATGCATGCCATTAGTTGACTGCCTACATGACGACAGGACACCTTAATAGATGTGGATGAAATTCTTTGATCTCATTGTAGTAGTAAAAAAGGAATTTCCACAGAACTGCATCAGAAGAAGACCCAGCATAGAGAGAAAACATGAACCAACCCTTTTGTTTCTTTCATGGCAAACTGGGAGTTCTTAACTCTCATTTGCTGACATCCATATCATGGGAATGGCCCATCACTGAAAATTGCAGTCTACAGGCTACTTATTATTGTTACAAGTTTGACTGTGGCCAGCATATTCTACAGCAAATAATAGAAACAAATGACAGGTAACGTTTAGTTCTCTAATACTGTTGCAGTGCTTGTTAAACTTGCAGTTGAGCGGGGTTTGCATGAGCTGAGGAAGTTGGGGATTGAATCACCACTGTGGGAGGCTTCTCACTGAGGGATTGATGGTTCTGTTGATCTAAAAGCACAGTTTGTCTTGTGACTTTTGAGGCTTTTTTTTTTGGAGCTTTTTTTCCCCACCATCAGATTTAGTTCAATTTATTCATTTCTTCATTCATTCATACTTCTACTAGTTTTCCATGTCCATTTGTTAGTTATTCGTGCAATGAAGTCATTTAATCAATTAATTATACGGCTGGTTCGCTATATAGTTTGATCTTTTGATTTCACAGTGGGAGGGATCTTCCCTACAGTTTCCAGATTAGATGATATACAGCATTCTAATGGTTATGTATTTATTTCTTGAACTTAATGGTTACTTATAAGTCTTTTGCCACCCCCTGCCTGTTAACCATGGAGGAGGCATTGACGGTTCTCATCCTCCATTCTCTCACTCAAACAGGCTTAAGCATTTTGCTAAATCTGATCAATTCAAATGGGAAATTTACATGTGACAACCTACTTTGTTTGGCAATTACAAATAACCATCTGTATTTTTTTGTTTTGAGATAACCACTTTCATTTTTTATACAAATAACCACATCTAGATATCTAAAAATGTTGGTCAAGTATTGGCTGATTTTTTTTATTTTTTTTGGTTGATTGACAAGATTCATTGTAACTCGTCCAATCAAATGCATTTTTAGGCCTGTTGTTTATCTATAATGGAGAACCCATTTGCATGGTTTGGAATTTGAATGTCTACACACGTATCACATGTCATGTATTTGTATACAGTAGCCGGTAGGACTCCGCTATATCTCTCCTGTAAAAGCATTTCAATTTCTTCAAAAACTAATGATTTGAGGCTATTAAGGCCATTTTACATGTCCGTTTGGGTCAGGTTAAGCGCATGGTTTTTGACCTTTACTTGATGGGCCCGAGCTCATATATGTATTTTGTGTACATAAGTGGCTATAGGATATAATATTATACTAATATGCTCAAACGATGGGGATTCCTTTTAGGGCCTGTTTGGATGTAAGAGAAAAGAGGAGAGCAGAAGAAAAAAAATCCCCACTGAAAAATTTTTCTCCTGTTTGGATCTACTTTCTGGGAAATAAAATTGGTTCTTCTCTTAACTACTGTAAAAAGCAAGAGAAGATTTCTCCTCAAGAGGGTGGAAAGACACCCTTAGGGCCCAATCCGATAGCAAAAATGAAATATATCAGACCATGCTGCGAATTTAAGCATATATGGTCCCAGTGCTGATCCATCTAATTACCGGGCTCGACACCGCATGGGCCACAAAACACATCCCGAATAGAGCCCAATATACTGTATGGTGGGCTGCAGACAGGCCTGTGCTGGCGCGGCCCGCGAACATCCACGGTATCCCTGTATGTACTCAACTGGACTCGGGCCTAGACCCAATGAATAATGAGGCCTTAAAATGGTCTACACCTGTACTTCTTGGTGGATAGAATAACCAATTAACCCTACTAAACTGGGTTCTATTACATTTCACAACCACACGAAAAGGGGCCATGCCAATAAGCATGTTTGAAACCGGACACGCAAAATCCTCCTTACTCTCCCAGATAACTTACAAGATCTTTATAAATAAATGCCTCATCCTTTCAGCCAAAAAACACAACAAGAACTCTACCTTTCAGGTGGGAAAGAAAAAAAAAAAGGGCCTGTCTGTACCTGCAGCCTGATAGAGGACTAACAAACCAGAAATACATGGCTGTCCTTACTGTGTTTCTGGCAATTCTTATGCTTGCTAATAACATATGCAGGTAATGTGTCCCCCTCTATCTGTGGTGTGATGTGTCTAGTTTGTCATCTATGTTAGAGATATATAAACAGTTCACAATTCCTGTCCTTTGATCTCCATGAGTGGGCCACACTAACAATGACATGGTGCCATATCTAATGGGAGATATCCTTGCTACACTCTGTTTTCTGAGAATTAGGAAGACACACTTCTGAATTGGCTGTTTGTAAGGACAACCCTCTGTTTATGGTATATTCTAGAAAGATACATGTGGATCACCAAATCTATGCTATAGATGAACCATCATTGGATCATTTGAGTGTCCTACGTTGACAAAGTTCAACCATTCTTTCATCGTTTAGGTGCACCTAAAACTACATCATATGCTGGACCCAGTAAGGTGCACCTAATCATTGTTCCATATAGTTTCCCTTTCCAAAAGTGAAAAGCACCAATAGATCAATCTTTTTTTCTGCTTCTTCTAATTCATTTTCTAGATGGATGACTAGTACACAACAAGTGAGACAACTTACCTGCCCAAATTCTGGCAGCTGTGTGAGTGTGTACAATGAATACAACAGCAACAAAAAAAAAAAAAAAAGGACCTATGGTGGCCTTTTGGCTAAGATCAGATTAAAAAAAAAAAAAGAAAAGAAAAAGGTGTGACTCACATGTATCAACCATAAGGTTGCAAACAGGACCATTCAGACCCGGACTTTTTTTCTAAATAATGATTTTGGTTCTTGATTTAGTTCCTTCTCGAAATTTATTATATTTGTTCCATATTCGATTTTAATAGGAGGATCCAGAGCCGGTTCCAATTAAAAGACTAGTTACTATTTTCAAAACCAATTTTATTTTTTTTCTTAAAATAAAGATATTATTTTCAAAACCAATTAAAGGACTAGTGCATCAATTCTATTACCTTTAGAATTAGACATATAAATGTACAACAAGACTTAATTTTGAACTACAATTTATAATATTAAAGACTCGGATGCCGGGTCTCAAGCTCACGGCTCAAAACCTATATAGACTCATAACCGAACCCGTTTATTAATCGAAACCTAAATTGGGATCTGAACGGATGACACCACAACCCGCTCCCATTGTGGCCCAGTTTTGATGATGAATTTGTCTGGCTAAAGGCAAAAGTCAGTCGGATCGAATCCGAGTTTAGGTTGACCCATGCCCATCATTGCAGTAGGTATCTCCTGTGTTCGTGTTGAGTCACACAAGGACACGTGTTGCCCGCTTGTTTCGTCTGTTGTTCGTCGTAAATGTGGGGTAGGTGAGAAAGAGAGGGAGAGAGAGACTTGAAATGTAGTCGTCATAAAAGATGCAAATCTCTCTAACTTTCTAGATATATCCATACACACACACTGGTCTTTTAGTCCCCCAAATTCTTCTCTCATCTCACTCTCACAGGAGCGCCCTGAGGTAACTACTAATCACAATCAGATCTTGATCCGATCTAGGGTTTTGAGACATCCTTTCTACTTCTCTCGATCGGCATGGAAAACCCCAACTAGATTTAGGGTGTCTCTTGAAAACTCTCTTTTTTTTCTTTTGTTGATTCTCCTGATGCTGCTTCAGATTCTGTGATTGGATTGATTAATCTGGTACCCATAATTTTTGTAGGGCTTTTTTTGGTGGTTTGATTCTCTGATTTGAGATTTTGTTTGGTCTGTAAATTTCTTGTTCAGATCACAAGGAGATACGGAAATGGTTAAGGCTGTAGCTGTTTTGGCTAGCAATGAGGGTGTCTCTGGCACTATCTATTTTACACAGGAGGGAGATGGTAATTTTTTTTCATTTTGATCTTAAATCAAATCCTTCAGATTGAAATTAGGGCATGTTTGTTTGTTTTGAGAATTTAATCCTTGTTGAAAAGTTAGTGTGATTTTTTAATCTATGAAAGGGGCTAAAATTAAAGGGGTGAAGATTTACAAGGGATCATAAGCAAAAAAGATTCAAACTTGTGATGGGAAATGATTACCCACCATTGATTTGATGCTGGGAAATTAAATTCCAAGAAAGTGATGGTCTTATCTATATCTCCCTACCTTTGACCTTTCACTTTTTTGATAAAACCCCATTTATTAGAATTCCTAGGAATTTAATACCAAGTAGGCTGAAATATGTAATTCTCTGGTTTCATTGTGAAGATGGTTTTGTTGTCTTTCTTTCAGGGCCTACTACTGTGAATGCAAACCTCTGTGGTCTGAAACCTGGGCTACATGGTTTCCATGTGCATGCTCTTGGGGACACCACAAATGGATGCATGTCTACTGGTATCAATCTCATCTCTCCCAGATCCTCTTCATCGTTAAAGTAGTTGAAAGAGAAAAAGAAAAAAGAAAAAATCAGCTTTGTAGATTGGTTTATTCTAATGGGTTTGTTTTGTTGTTTAATAAATAGGGCCACATTTCAATCCTGCTGGGAAAGAGCACGGTGCTCCTGAGGATGAAAACCGCCATGCGGGTGATCTTGGGAATGTTACAGTTGGGGAAGATGGTATTCGTTCTCTCTTCTGTCTCTTTGCTTTGATATTCTGAGTTTAAGTTTTCAAGGGAATTATCATTGTCACTATCCAGCTGTCATGTAATTTCAACTTCAGAGGGGAAATGGTTTTGTTCTGAGTTATTATATTCATATGATAATTGATTGAAATAAATTGATCAAATGTACAACTGTCTTTTGAGAAAAGGAAAAGGGGGTTGACACAATTAGGACCCCCTCTGCTTGGTAATCTTAGATCTCTTAATTTGAGTCTCCATCTTGAGATGTGCCATGTCTTAGTATATTTACTATGGAATATGGATTAACCTCCATTGCAACTGGGTAGTTGCAGCCAATGTTCCACATTTCACATGGACAAAAATGAATAGTTAGTATCATCGTGTGGTGGAAACTTTGTGGTATTTCCAATCCATGATAAGGTGACCGTATGACCAGGATCACCAAATGTACAGTTTGTGGGTCCTTCTGATTTTTCTGATTAGACATGACAGATTTCCTCATTTAATTTCATGATCTGGTTGAGCTATATGCTGAATGCCCTTTTCTCACTAACATCTTGTCATGGATTATGTCTCAGGTACTGCTACACTTTCCATAACTGACTGCCAGGTATCCATCATTTTCATTATCCGTCATTCTGCATTCCCTTGTAGTCCCCAATCAATTCTCCTACTTAAGTTTGTCTTCTGAACATTGTTTTTCATTTTACAGATTCCTCTCATTGGACCAAATTCAATTATTGGAAGGGCTGTTGTCGTGCATGGCGATCCCGATGATCTTGGGAAGGGTAATGTTAAACATTATTGTATATGATGTGTCTTCGACATGATTGCCTTAAAAAGCCCCCTACACTAACAAACAAAATTAATAAAACCGCCCCAAGCTGTATATCAGCTGGTTGGCAGTTGGGACATGGGTGAGTGAGTTGGGATGCGTGTGTTCAGGTATACAATGTATCAAAGAAGATGATGATGACAATAAGCCTAGTGACACATAAAGTTGAGCATACTGCTTATTCATTATAATACCACTACTCTGATGGAAGCCCTTAATGATGCAATTGATCTTAACCAAACATTACTTATCTGAAATCGAGTTCTTCCTTTTGTGACTAGCAAGTGAAGACATCCTACTACTTGGCTTGCTGATTTTTCTTTTTCATTTAATATTCTTTATAGCGTAGTACCTTATTTGATCAGTTTGAACCTGGGTTTTAGACTTGGTGGGGCCCGAGTTGAGTCAAAAAAACCCCCTTCCCCCAACTCACCCCCCTAACACCAGTCCGAGTCCTATGACTCCCCTCCCCGCCCCCCCCAACTCACTTTATTTTCCCTATTTTTTGTTGGGAGAACCTTTGGGAGACTCTTAAGATGCATTTTGCATTGATTTTGGGAGATCAAAATCACATTTTTTTTTTAAGATCTAAGCATCCTACCGAATGAAACACTGTGCGTCCCTATTGCTACTTAAATCCATTATTAGTAACTAACTGGTCTTATAATTCTAGATTCATAGAACATATTTTTTTCTATTTTATTATTGTCATTTTTTATAAAGTGCTCGGGCAACTCTCTGCAGTCTCATGCACGCAGAGTCATGCAACTTGGTTGAGTTGAGTTGCCCCCAAGTCCAAGTTTTAAAACCCTGATTTGAACTAATCAATCTTCTATTTCAAACCTCATTCGGAAATCAAATCATTGAGAGCTTGTTGTTAGGCCAGCTATCAGCTTATTCCATCCACAAGTTTTCTAGCTTGGCATTTTATACCAGACATAAGGGGATACATGGCCATGGGCTATGATATCTGGAAACTTCAAACTAGGCAACATATTGTATCTGATACTGGTTTTCTTATGTGTAAAATCTATGTCCCTCCCATAGCCATGGCGTATCCATCACATATCTGAGCATCATAGGCCATGGGTTGATATCCACTTGGATTGGCGGCATTACAATGCTTTTGTCAACACATGCCATATTTGCTCTTATGTGTGGATTTACCCTGTTTCTGTTTGTTATCAACTTAGCTATGCATATTAAAACTATAAGCTGGCCTTGGGACGTTGCTTAAATTTTTATTTGGATAGATATGGGATGTGGGTAATGAGAAAATTATTTCGCACTTATGGAAAATGGAAACTTATAAACTGGGATTTCTCTTTTTTGCCTTCTCTATGTGAAGGCTTACATGAAATGATCCATCATTCCTAGGTTGATATTGATTTTACACTGTCAAGCAAGAAAGAGTTTAGTCATTGAGGGCGGAAATCCGATAATGTAGGTCTCCGCTCAGGACACTATAAGTTTGACATCATCAAGGGTTAGTTAATTACATTTATTGTCTCTAGTATGTCCAATTGAACCTCCAAGTCAGTTGCAAAGCATTTTTGACAAGGTAGGCAAAGCAAAGCAGCAATATTAGGTGCAATGCACTAGTTCTTTGATTGGATCAATCATTGTGGACTAATTGGCTTCCCTTTTGGCAGGGGCCAATTTACATTGTTGGACCACCAAGGCCCACCGTATTTGTCAAAGCTTGATCGCTTTCTGGTGGATGCGGAGTGGTCTGAGTGGTTTATGCGAGCTTTCAATTAATCATCAGGGCCCTTCCTAGGACTCTCAGACCATTGTTATCTTATATAGTTGGAGATGATGGGGTCTCAGTCCTCTTTAGATTTGAAATCATATGGGTCTAAGTTTCCTGGGGAACCTGATTTCGGTTTATAGTGTGCTCTAATGAGAAAAAAATGGATTCTTGTATTTTTTTTCCCACATTCTAATATATTTTCGATATTTTCCTGATAAAAAATTCAAGCCACAACAGCTGAACCATAACATTGGTTTTGGAGTCGACCATCATAAAAAAATTCAAGCCACAACAGCTGAACCATAACATTGGTTTTGGAGTCGACCATGATGCCCATTGTTAATGTGATTTTGAACTATTCTTTGGAGCCTTTCAACTCACTCTGGAGTTTCTCTTCTGGATTTTGAAATTATAGGGATAAATTTATTTGGATTTGTTGCAATCATTTGGTTCCTCTGGAAGAAAATGATTAGTAGATGTTCCAAAAACAAGTAGAAGGGAGTTAAGAGCTGAATCTCCTTGTCAGGAGTTGTGTACTATCATGGGTACTGTCCTTGGAGATTCTTAGAGGAGTGAGTTGTTGTAGAAGCTGGAAGGGAGGTGATTGAGGATGTGGATCACGTTCACGTCCCCTTCACCTTTGAAAGAACCACTTCACAAGGCCAAGTGGTTTCGGAACTTCAGTGGAGCTTAATTTCCTGTCATGTTGATACAGTGATGAGGTTTGTTTTTTTATCTTTTTCCACTTCAGATGGTTGGTGACCTTGCTCATCATTGGGTGGGTGGACGGCTTCCTTCATGATGAGGCTGTGATGCCTCTTCCCCACTGTGCTGCATGTGGCTAATTTTGAGGAAGATGCTTTAGCCAAGAGCTTTATATTGTTGATGATATTATGTATATTAGTAGGCTTTGTTTTTTTTCTTTGTTTGATGGCTTCCATTTGGGAACTGGCCTCCCTTGAATGTTCTCATTGTTTTCTCTGTGTGTTTTCATGGGGAGAGAGAGCTTGCCCACCTGCACTGAACCTTACGTTTCTCTAGAGGCAGATACCTTTCCACAAAAGGGGTATTTGAACTCTTTTTGCTTACTAACTAACTGCGTTTTTGTTTTCAGGTGGACATGAACTCAGCAAGACCACTGGAAATGCTGGAGGTCGAGTTGCCTGTGGTGAGTATTTGGCTCTGCTTGCCCTTCCATTCTTTTATCAAGTTCTCATCTGTCTGTGGGTAATCCAACTACAACTTTCTGTGTTTTTCAGGTGTCATTGGCCTTCAGGCTTAGTTTGTTGTTACCCGGTGGTGAGGAAGCATGAGTTGTCTTGGAATAAAGCAAGAAAACTTTAATTTGGTTTTAACTATTGTGAAGCATGGTTGTGTTTGATCTCTCGCTGTTAAGTTTCGAACTTTAATTTGGTTGTAACTATTTTGAAGCGTCAGTTGTGTTTCATCTCTCGCTGTTAAGTTGCTAAGTGATGCTATTAGCAGTAATGTTTCTGTTTTCATCTCACGTAAGAAGACTAGTGCTTTTGTCGACTAGATCCTAGCAAGCAATTTGTATGGACCGTCATAGTCTGCTTCTTCTGTATCATATTGTGGCATTCTGGCACGGAAGTCTTTAATAATCCAAGTACCATCTTGAACAGATGATCCTCTCTGGCCATCACATGTGTATGTGAAAGTGAAAAATGGTAGATGGTCTGAAATTAACAGTAGGTCCTCATTGATAAGAAATGAGGATCATTCAATCTGTCATCAGGGTGGGACCCATCTTCACCTCGTGAAAATCAGTGCTGAGTACTCAACCAACCAGTGGCAGCTAGGTTGGCCATGAACTTTGTGACTCAAGAAGCGGAGGGGTTTTGTGTTCGACACCTATCTTCATTGGCCTCTCTTACCAGGTGCATGTGGATGAAAGGGTTTGTTTGTGCCCCTAGGATTACTTCTCGACTTTCTAGAATCGAGTGTCCCTCGGGCTCTCGGTTGGGTTGGGTGAGGCTGGAGATATCCTGGGTTATAAAAAAAAAGCTGAGAACTTTGCTTTTTAATTTTTCGTCAGAATGCATTAAATGGACTCTGTATCTAGCAGTTCAGTAATTTGCGGGAAATTATAGCGAGATGACAATGTTAATGATCATGAATGATGATATATTTTGGCAAGCTACATTGCCTGGGAACAGAAGCATTGTCGAGACTTACTTGCAGTCAAGCTGGGAACCATGAGGAGGGATTAAGTCGCCACTGTTTGTGAAAATGGCTGATAAAAGGAATTAAGGCAGATCATTTCTAATGAAAGTTACTCAGGCACCCATCTCTTGTGTTTAGCAGTTGCGAGCCTGTCAGGTCCAGATGGCTCCTAATTGTCCAAGCTCATCCCTAGTTCCCTTATATTAGGTCAGTGGCTGGTATTCATTTTCTATCTAAGGGAGATTATTTGATGGTCATCTACGGATCTTCATATATACTTCTTCATTTCAATCATTTTTAGGTGCCTTTTATTTTTTTTGACAATTTCTAGGAATTTAGTTCCAGGCAAGCAGAAGTGGTTTTAATTTGCCAACTCAACATGAGATGATGAAAAGATTGGAAGGACTCCCTTAACGAGATCAAGATCGAATTGGATGTGTCTTAATTTAGAGAGAGGACTTGTATTCTCTCTTAATTACCAAAGGTGAAAGTTATCTTCCTCGAGAATGCTTTGAAAATTTTAAACTGCAAAACCAGGAATAATACATTGACTATGTGCTTAGAAAGGTAAGCATCTTGATTTTGGGGCCACCTCAAAATTTTCCTAGTAAAGGTAAGCATGTATTGGGCTGGCTGGACTATTTGATTCACCTCTTATATGTTGATATCCTAGGTGGGACATCTCATTCGTCAATGGTGGCCCCCACCTCTTATCCCATCCAGACTAGTTAACCCAACAAAATGAACATGACATTGTATTGATGTGGTGATCATATTGCAATAGGAGCAACATTGACCGTTGGATTGAAACATGATTTACACAAGATTTATATTTTTATTGGGTTTTGAAACCTACCTACTTCTGCTATATATATGCGTTCCATATCATCAACACTGCAGAACTGAAAGGCCATTTAAAAAGGGTTTTACTCTAATCACTGATAATACAATGCATGTATTGATGACTAATGGACATGGATTATCAACATTCAACAACTCAACCTCCTAACACTTTCCAATACTACCAAATACCACTTCAGAAGGGAGGACCAGGTGGGCCAGGAGGACCACCTGGGGGACCAGGTGGGCCAGGTGGACCGGGTGGCCCACCAAATATGGGCCCGAAGCAATCTTGTAGCAGGAAGCAACAGCATAGAAAGTACAAGCTGCAAAGCAAAAAAAAAATAAAAAAATACAGAAACAGAATTCAGTATTCATGTGTTATCTATTAAAATTCATATATCAAAACAATAGGTGGTGAAAAAGGGGAAAAACAATCCCATGTAAAATGCAGGAGAAAATAAGAAGAAGATTTGCACATTGCCCCCTCAAATCAATAATACATCTTTACCATCTGCATTTCTTTTGTCAACTACCTTGACTGTCAGTTAAGAGGAGAAATCCAAATTGGAGATTACAGAGGTTTTTCTAGAGCTCTATCCTACCAAAGGGGAATTCAAGATGGAGAAAAAGGGAGCAGGAGAAGCTTTTTGGCCTCTTTTGGTGTGAAGAAAAGGTAGAGAAATGGTGAAAGAATCACCAGTTTTATGTAGTAATGATTCTCCACTGCATTTGGATTTGAATGGAGAAAACCATGTTATTAACATTCTATAAATACTAATAAATTTTAAAATTTTAAAATAATTTGGATTTGCATTATATTCTTTCATGACATTTTCAAACTTTTTAAAAAAAAAAAAAAGAACACTGTATACCATGTCTGTGAATATGGCATCCAAATCATGCAATTCAAATTACCAGATTTTAAGGGCAAATAAAAAATGTTCCTACTTACCATGAATTAATGGCTCCACATAAACCTTGTCCAATATTGCCAAAGCCGGGCCCCAACACAGGTCCTCCGGGTCCTGGAGGGGCCCATCCAGGAGGGCCTGCAGGTGCTGGAGGGCCCCAAACTGGAGGACCTCCAGGTCCAGGTCCTGGACCAGGTTCCCATCCTGGAGGGCCTCCAGGTCCAGGTCCTGGACCAGGTCCACCGGGCCCTGGTCCAGGCCCTCCAGGACCTGGTCCAGGTCCTCCTCCGGGTCCAGGACCACCTGGCCCCATTCCTACCTCCTAAACAGAACTGACAAAGGAAAATGCTAGAGAGAGAGAGAAGCAACTAGAGCCAAAGAGATAAAGAGTGTGCGATAGAGAAATCTGGTTATGTTTTTGTGTTTATATAGTCCTAGAGAGTGCCTAACATTCCTCATCTCACCTACTCTTCCTTTAGCAACTACCTGTCAGCTCTTCTGTACTCTTCCATTTCTACCACTTCCACTCCCTCTCACTCAATCAGTCAAACAGACTCTCTTTCTCTCTCTCCATATAGAAAGTTCTGTAAGTTTCTCAAAATCTTTCTCTAAGAGTACTGAGTAACATGTACACATCCCAACCGTTCTTCTTTCCAACCCATTATATTTGTGGTCTTTGGTTTCTGTGGTTCATTAATTAGAACATGATTATGAGTAGTAATATTGCATGTGGTGTAAGGTCTAAAGACTTTCAGCTTTGGACAATCACATGCATGATCCATCCAATATAGAAAGTTTGGATGCACGTGAAGCATGCAAATAGGAAAGTTTGGCACTTGGCCTCTAGTCCAGATATCATGGGCAAGCATCACAAAACCATATCCAAGAAAAGCATGAATAGTGAGAGGCATATCACACAAAAACCAAGAAAATTATATACTCATTCGAATCCCTTTACCCATGCATGATCTACGAATGTGCATTTAATTTGTATCCAATCTGCAGTCAAACTTTTTTTTTTTTTATAAGAAAGGGTGATTTCATTAAAAAATGAAGCCAACAAACGTGCTACAACAAACATAAAAAAAACTCGGACACAAACAAGAGAACAAGGCCATATAAAGTTTATCCCATATTGCCCGCATTTAGCAAGATAGTAGGCTATCATATTTAAATCTCTTGGAATGAAAACAGTCTCAAAAGACCCAAAATGCTTCAAACACTTCAAAATGTCTCCTACGAGAGGCTAAATAGACCAATCCTTACTGCCCTTAATACTTCTTACAACTTCTAGAGCATCCATATAAACTCGAACTCTCGAGAATCTGTAATCCTTGATAGCATTTAGTGCAAAGAGTAGTGCTCTAGTTTCGGCCTCTTTAGCGGAAATGACTCTTGGTCCTTTGGAAGCCCTTGCAGCCACAAGCAATCCATTAAATAATAAGGCAAAACCAAAAGCCAATTGGCCTGTATGACTATCAAATGCCGCATCGCTAAATAGAAGGGCAATTTGCTCAAGATCCCCTATTTTAATTATAAGAGAGTAAGAAATGAGATCTGAGATACATGGGGGGCATTCAGGTTTATGAAGTAAGTTCATACGGTAAGCAATAGTTAAAACCTATTTCGGTGTTAAGATATGCCTTTTGGCACTCAATTCATTTCTCGCTCTCCAAATTCCCCACCATAAGGAAAGAAACTGGGCATGAGAGACAGGATCTAAAAGCTGTGGATGGATTGAGTTCCTTTGATTTGTCATAGAATTCCACCAATTTAATACATTATTGCAATTAAAATTATGAGTCAATGTACCCAAGTGGGATCCAAACCAAACTACCCTAGAAAATTCACAATGGAACAGTATGTGAACAATGGTTTCTTCTTTCTCTTCACAGAAGGAGCATTGAGAAGGAAAGTTAGCCAAACCAAAATTTGATTTGAAAATAGATCTTATCGAAATAGCGCCTCTTAAGCATCTCCAACCAAAAAGCAAGATTCTCTGAGGAAGACGTAGCTTCCAAAAGTGCTTCCAATTAGTAGAAGCCACAAGAGGATCAACCACAGTTCTATTAATAATATTAAAGGCTGATTTAGTGGTTACCTCTCCACTTTTAGAATGAGGCCAGATTCTTTTATCCTCATCAGAGAGTTGAGAAATATAGATTCTAGAGACCTCCTCAACATCCATAGGGTCATTAAATATTTCTTCTATTTTTTGCATATTCCAACTTCTATTATCATCCAAAAGGTCCTCAACAACAACATTTGGGTGGGATATTGGAGAGAACGGTTTTCTCATACCCCTTATACTAGGGATCCAATTGCATTTCCAAACCAAGATCTTCTCTCCATTTCCTATTATCGAAACTATATTTTCATTGATAAAATTTAAGGTTTGAGCAAACCCCTTCCAAAACAAGGACCCTCCTTTTTTCATACCAGCTTCCCAAAGGGATTTATTAGGACAATATTTTAAATGACCAACCTTTTAAATGACCTAATTGGAAGTCTAAAATTGAGCTGATTAGTACCCCAAAATTATAGGGTGTTCACTTCATCAATCAGGCCAGCCCAGGCCCACCCAACTCCACCCCTCATGGGCTGATTTGGGCTTTTTGAAAAGACTACTAATAGGGCCCAGACCTAATTTTCTGGCAATATTGTCAAAACAGGCCATGCTTAATTATACCTATAAATGCTTGAAGCTCCAAAGTGTAGACCCAAAATGACCATGCATATCTATTCTATTGAACTTCCATTCTGGGCCTACCTTTGAGGCCCATGGTCACAGTGGGCTCAGTGCTGTCCATGATGAAAACAAAATGAGATCCTGCCCAAATGAAGCAACAAAAATAAGGCTATGAGATGATCGAAACAAGGTAGTGCCATCTAATTATGCTAGAACCAATTGTTTGGGGGTCTATCCAATCAGGGTCAGCTCACCCAATGTGTTTAAACTACACCCGGTCCACTGATGTCAGAAACTACTGTGAGACCCACTAATAGATGAGAATCATGGTGGGTCCTCCAAAAGATGGAAAAAGACAGCATATGGAAATCAAAGTGAATGGGGCTTACCCAATCATGACACTCTGGAGCCCACACAACATGGTATCCCAATTTGTGGTGTCGTCTTCAGTTAGATGATTTGGAACGAACTATGAACCCCACACAACATGTTAGGTCCCATTGTATAACTGGGGAATGTCTCATGTAGAGATGGAATGGTTAGATCATACTCTGATTGAACTGATCACTGATGACAGTGGGGAATCCCTGGTGGAGACTAGGTAGTGAAAAAAGTTCAGATTGATCACTTGATCTTCCTTTTATTACACCTCAGACTGAGTTCCTTTGTTTGTAATTGCACCAATTGAACAACACAAGGAATAGTAGTAACTGTTTGAGACCTCAGATGCCAACCGATTAAACAGCCAATAGCATCCTGGGCTTAGAGGGAGCAGAATAGAAAACAGACTTTTCTACCACAAAAAAAAACAAACAAACGAATCCTTGTTTATGTGTGCAAAGGGCCCAATGACCTGATGGAGAAGAGGGCCATGGTATAACAGAATTATACCAAAATAACAAGAGAGCCAAACTAAAAAAAAAAAAAAAAAACACTAGAAACAAAAGGATTCATCCCATCCACCCATATAACTTAGCCAAAGAATCTACCATATGATTCGCAAAACAAGGCACGTACTTAAACTTCATTTGCGATGAGGAGTACTATTGATATGCATTGTTATGACGTTCACTTATAGCTCATGCTTTTAGTATTTCCGGTTATTAGCAGAGGACAACATGTTGATCTTGTTAAGGATTAAATGGAACTTCCATGGGCTCATGCCATAAGTCAAGACCCAAGTAACTGCATTGAAGGAATTACTTTCTAGATTACCTTATCAAAATGAAAATCCACAACCAACCATAGTGCCTCTAGAATATAGCTGGCAATTCAACTTATATAGTTAGAGTCTCTAATCCCAATACTTTTATAAAACATCAAACCCCACCTAATCATATTGTTTCCTTTGGTGGAAGCTGGCCAGTTCGGTCCATCCCCAACAACTCAGAATGATTGAGAGACAAATTAACCTAAGTAGTGCAGCCCTTTCAATCTCTTGCATGTTGATTGTTAGTGAGAACGGGCCAATTGCAATGCTAGTAGTCTTGAAAAGTTATATGGAATAAGCAGAGATATCAAGTGAAAAAAAAAGAGGAGGGGTCTCAACATGAGATATATCATCAGCCAAGCACTAAAATGATCGTGGGTTGACTCTGCCTTTTATCTGAAAGTAGGATTTCATTTTCACCCACTTGCATTGTTGTGCCAGGTGAATATGAAGTCCACTGTGAAAAGTAATAGGCCCCATTTTTCACTGTCAAGAGATAGGACTGAGCATGAATTTGCGTGCACAAGATGATTTCTAAAGTGAGATTAATTTAAAACACTACTTAGGCAAATAGATAGCCAAAGAATAGTCAAAGAGAATAATTTTGTTAGAAATCGTATGACACGCATGCCATGGGGTCCATATTAAACTAAGCAGTTAATTATTAGTCCCTCCTCAGTTATATTTGATCAAGAATGCAATCAGATCAAATATTAGCTCTATCAAAGCCTAACCCGAACCCGACCTAATTAAAAACGGATCTACTTACCAGGTAATTCGGGAATCTGTCGCCCGAACCTGAACGAGCCCAGCTCAAATTTCACTTTTGTGTGGGGGTGGATGGGGCCCATGCTGGTTCATGTTTGGCCCAACCCAAGACGCAACGGTATTATTAATGTGTTAGGTCAGCCCAAACAAGGCAGTAGGACCTGTATTTTTAACATATTGGGTTGGTGGTTGATTCCAGCTATTGAACTTAGGTCTTTCAATTGGTGGTTGATTCCAGCTATTGAACTTAGGTCTTTCAATTCCCAGGCCCATGGGCTGCCAACAGATATGTGGAAGTTTCTTTATTCAGTTTTCACAAACAAATTCAAGTTTCCCATCTAATGACAACTTTTTAGTTTAGTCCAAATTGTGGTAAAAGAAAATGTCTGTCCTGCATTCAGTTTAATAGGGCAAAATGGCAAATCAATCATCATTTCCCTCCAAATATTCAGTTTGTTGGGGGGAAAATGGTCATTCAGTTCTCAAAAGAAGTGTGATCCCAACAGCCTATCTATTTGTTCTTGAAATTTTAGGAAGTAGCACTGTAGATTGCACATCACATTGATTATCTTTATTTCTGGATTAGGACTTAGGACTGATGGGTCTGAGTTCTTAATTATACCTTCATAAGCCCAGTTGTCAATTAGACCCAGGCCCAAATATTCTTTTAGCTGGGCCTCTAATTTAAGTGCCAGACCCAACAAACAGGAGTAACAACATATTCCAAATTGGTTAGCTGTAAGGGTGCAACTCAAGAGAGGCCTAACTGAAGCCTGCATGAAAATGGCGATCCGCCAGCCATGTTTGGGCTCAGGCCTGGATTTTGAAACCTAAGTGACTCAAATGCAGGTGCTCTTAGTTGGACCCGGCCAGCAGAATTACATATACATTATACTCATAAATAGCATCTTATATATGGGGCCAGCTCTCCTAAGCTGCAGCTTAGCTTATCCTAAGTTGAAACATGGCCGGTCGCACAAATTAAAGTCGATTATGCTGTTTTTTGCATTATGATCGTCTCTAAAATCAAGATAAATCCAATCAGAACTGGATTTTTCAATTCCATCATGCAAAAAACAGATATAATCAACTTTGATTTGTGGGACCAGCACTATTCCAATTTAGGATAAGCTAAGCTGCAGCTTAGGAGAGCCCTACTCCTTATATAATACATAGTGCATAACATTTACTAATAACATCAACCGGGATTGGAACTTGACCCAGGATGTTGGCCCCGCCTCAGGTTCAGGCCTGGGCCTCACAACTCGAGCTTCATTCATGCTCGATAGTACCCATATTCAACTGGAGCGGGCGTGGGCTAGTCAATAACTAGCCTGACTCGCCCAAGTCGAAATGTCAAATGTTTGCCATACTGAAGTATTTAGACATGAGATTTTGGCCCAGGTCCAACCCATGTGTTGAGTACCTCTAGCTTCAATTTTGAAGATAACCAATCAAAGAATATGACATGAGTCCCAAGCTGGAGCTTCATCCAAATCAAACTCAGGCTTCAAAACCCTAAACCCTAGAACTGACCTCAAACCAGAGCAAGCCCACATCCAATTTAGTTTTTATAAGGTCGAGCCCAGCTCGAATTAAGTTTCGATGCGGGTTCAGGCTTGCCCCAGCCCAGTTAGATTCGGACCCGTTCGGATTGTAGCCCAACCTACTTAATAATTAAATCAACCACGCCGACGTGTGTAAGACAAACCGACAATTCTTGGTGGGACCCATCTCTAGATTTAGAAATTAGTCTCACACCACGAAAAGGGGCCCACACGGTTGACTACAGTTTTTCAACTCTGGAATTTGTGGATAAAAAAGGGAGGAATGTGATTGAGTGGATTGGAAATGAGATTACATGATGAATGAAATCAATTTAGAATAAGTACTCTCTAATCACTTTCTCTTTCCGCCTAACCCATCCATCCATCTTTCACTTTACGACTGCCTCATAGGGAATAAGTAAGCAAGTGTGAAATGACATTTGTGCGCATGATTTTCTCATGCAACATCCACTTTTGGAGGTTAGACCGAAATGAAGATTAAAACAAGATTAACAACTATGGATCCTGACCGTTAATTGGAGTCGAGTTTTTTTGTATTGGGTTTTTACTTAGTATCTTCTTTTTTCTTTTTATTTCGCTGATGAGGGTATTCCTATGGTATTTGACCATCGTGCAGATAGACGCACGCCCCCACAACAGAGTCTTTCTTATTTTTAGAAACAATCATCTATACTAATTTTTCAATTTCAATCAACTACAGTCAAAAGCTGACTTTAGACCAATTCACAAAACAATAAAAGACTCAAAATGCTCTTGCACCTAACTTTCTTTCTTTGGATTAAATATAAGACCTTGTAGTAGGTCACTGAGTTAGGGCTCTTATAATCCCATTATTCAAAGAATTTTCATGTGAAAATTGTGTCTATAAACCCTACTTTTGAACCAAATCGGTATCCTAGTGGAGAATGTTAGAACTTGGATGGCATATAAAAAATTAAACACTCGGGTACAAAAAATTTATACAACAGTTAAATTTAATCTTGGCCTCTCCAAGGTGATACATGATTGATTAATTTTTTGACCAAAAGGTTGTTTGTTTGATCCATGTTGACATTCCTATTTTAAGTGAGATTCTCATATTGAATTATTGATAGAGGTGGCTGCTACCTCAAGAATTAAAGGGGGGAATGATTATAGAATTGAAATCATCTCAAGACTAAACATGCAGCAGTGTCGTGGAGTTCATTTGGTCTTTCAAATATTAGAGTCTAATGATTAGATTAAAAGAGAATTATATTTATTGAATGCTATTAGATGTTAAATGGAGGATTGGGCTGTTTGTTACATTTGTTGTACTTGAATATCTGAAATTATATTTTTATAACTGGTTAGAAATCGAGAATCAAAAGTAAATATCCGATTGTTTTTCTCTCTTCCGAAGCTAGAGGTCCTGGAATTGATCCTTTGTTCCCCCCTTTTCAAGAATTGAAGGTTGAGTCCACTAATGCTATCGCTTAGGGGTCACAAGCGTTTTACCCGACTTCTCTTTAAACCCGGAGGGATTAGTCATTTCCAAAGAATTGGAAGCCCTCTATTAAAAAAAAAAAAAAAAAAAGGAAGTAAATAACCAACCAAGACCTTTAGATAACGATAACTTCCTCTTCAGTGGAAATTGAATTAACGAGAAATTAGAAATGAATACTCATCCATCGTTCTCCTAACTCAAATGATGGATCTATTTGGTGGTAAGCATTTTTTTTATTCAAATCTCCTTCGTCCGAATTCCTAGCAATAATGTTAGGGTTAGCTTCTTGTAATTAATTCTGAATTTCTCGTTAGTCAAATTTGTTAGAATTCTGGATTTGAGAATGCATCTTTCCCTCAGAGCACTTTTTATTGCCCATGTACTCACCCACTATAGGGAATAGAAACATTAATTCTATTAAATTTGCCATTCAATAGAGCTAATTTGATCATTAATTATTTCCTATGTACTATGTGCAAAGAAACATTTATGATCAATCAATTTATAGTTGGAATATGATCATCTACATGATTATTAAACCTTGATATCTTTATCACTAGTTGGGCAATTGGGGCCAACAAATACATGCATAGATACCTTCCTTCATGGAAGCTTTTTAGAGAGGATCCTGATTGAATTTAATGAGTGGGCCTAGAAAGAGACGAACTCCAATACATGAACAATAAAAGCATACCTAAATAACGTTAGCATGTCAACGTCGTCATCATCACTATGTTTGTCGTCACCTTGATACTGTCACGTGTCGCGACAGAAGCATCTGTAATCTGTTCGTCTACATTCATTCTTCTGTTGCTAGTCTGCTATTACGTATATACTACTACTAGTGTAGCATTAGCATCATCTCTGAGTCTCTGACCTCACCTAACAAACTTTCACAACCACCACCGACCATTGATTGGATTGGATCATTTGCCATATCCACTCCCACACCCATGAGTTCTTCTGTTTTGACTTTTGACTCACTTGAGTTTAGCTATCTATAATAATAGTTTTTAACTTGTCTGTGTTTTAACAATGCAATGATCAACAAGTGATTCATTGCTAGTTAATGAAACATATGACTAATTATTGAATATTTGTTTTTCATATGGAAGATACCACTACTTTGTTCATATATGATTGTAATGTCTAGCTAGTTTTTTTTTTATTATTATTATTATTATATTATTTAAATTTGCATGCCTAATTAGCCATCTTGGTACAATTATAAGAAGAAAGAAAAAACTTATTAGGGCTATCAAAGGGTCGAGTTGGGTAGGCGTGGCATTTTGTCTAAGCTCTATCCTTAATATATGCGGGCCAAGCACATGTTGGGGCAAAAGAGACTGATTGCATTATCTAGGCCCTTACTCGGCCTTAACAACCAAGGCTTCAAGAGAGGAAAATTAATTTCTGCTTTTTTTTATATATTTTCTACGCTGCCATTGGACAAAAGTGTAAACCAATTGTTAACCTTCCTTCTTTGTCTAAGTTTGGGACTGTTAAAGTAAAGCAACAACCAATATAGTAGTCGTAAATGTAAATTCCACTTTACTAAAATATAATTTAGTAGGGTGATGGTTGTGCAATTATTTACTATCCAAGAGACGACTAATTGATGGAATTGGGGAATCTTATCTTTCAACTTTTCAATTTTAGACCCTTGATAGAATGCAGTATGCTAAAATCTCATAAATCAAGTATCGAACAAACAATTTGATCCTATAAAACAAAGAGAAAAAAATGCCTTGTAAGTTTTTTAATACAGCATGCCATTAGGATTTTGTAAAATTTTGCTTTTTAGACTATCGGTTATTAGGGTTAAATCTGAATATAAGGCTAAACATTGAAGTCAATAACTAAACAAAAGTGATCACATGCTATTAAGAGCTCTCAAAATAATCACATAAGAATAATGATTAAATAAATACACATTAATATAAATATACAAAATAAGAGGGCAGGGCTTGGGTGGACCTAGTATTGTCCAATCCTGACCCTCTAATTGCCGGATTTTTAAGAAAAGTAAACGCTCTCATTTTAGAGGTATTTTGAAGGCCAAATAAACAATGTAAATCTTATGCAGGTGACAAGAGGCAATATTTGCAACTAGTCACATAAATGGGCCATGCATTAAATAAATTAGATGGGTTCATGGTAAATGGTGCAGTTACAACAGCATAAAGATCATTTCTCTTGATAAATTAGAGTGATACAGAAGTAGAACTATAAAACATGTATTTACTATGTAGCAATCAAAATCAAATTGGCAAACATGAAGAGGAATGGTATTATGCTAAGGGATCCAGATATTCTAACAATCATGGAGTATTTTGCAAGGGGAAGATGAGATGAGGATCCTCCTCCAGATAGAAAGTGCTCACATCAGTTCTGATCTGTAATATAAACATTTTTTTTGGGGTTGTTTTCTCCATGTCCAAATCATTTCACAAGAAATGAAGAGAAGAAGAGAAACCCCTCTCTACAACCTACTTAATGCTTTGTTCAAAGTCAAAAAGGTAAAATGATGTACCAACGGTTGAAAATGGAGAAAACTTCTTCAAGGGGTCTTCTACTTTTCTCTCCAAAGATGCTGCCAAAGGGATAAGGAGATTCCCCAAGGAAAATGTTTTTTTGGCTACCATCACTTTCCCAACGTAGGAAAGGCAATGAGCTAAGTCTAAGTGGCATGCAATGAAGCAAGATGTTGTTAAATGGGCATATATATATATATATATATATATATATATATATATATCACCCACATGTGTGGCTACAAAGTGCTAAAACGACTTTGCCTTTCTTGTACCTAAAAAGAAAAAATAAATGACTTTAGCCTTCTTCCACTATGGTTGCGTCTTACGACCTGATTCTTTGCTAAAGTTTCTGACAAGAACTTGAGTTGTTGAGATTTTTTTAGGCATGATGTGATGATTTATTTCCTAGTATTTGCAAATGCTACGTTTTTCTCTAAGAATTTTAAATTTTCAGCTATCAAAAAGGTCTCAAATGCCCTTGCAGAATTTTAGAATTTTAGCCCCTTTGTTTTTTTATGGGATTTCTAAATGCTCTAAAGGATTCATGAATTCCACTATGCTGGGGCTATTACAGATTTTGGAAATAGGGATTCTTTGAATTTTAGTGAAGAAACATGCCCTTAATGCTCTAAGGACCATTTAACCGATATGTTTGTGTGGTAGGGTATTGTTCCAACAATATGGAGTTGACATATTGTTATAGAAATCCTATATTTAAAGAGTCCCCTAGAGTGAGGACATTTTGGGCTGTTCAAAATAGGCCCTTTGAATGTTCATCGTATCCTCAAATTTTATCCTAATAAGAGCTGGTCCCACCCTAAGATCGAATGTATGAAAATAAAAAGTGATAATGAGTAGTGCATAAAATTATATTAATTTAATTTCTCTTTCTATCAAGCAATCAATCCTACAGTCGGACCAACTCATATTTGAAAAAAAATCTAGTAGTCCCACCCATACATTGAGCATGACTTCATTTTGTGCACATTGGATTTTCAAGACTGCAGTCTACATGTTAAGAGTTTAGAATTGGTTGTAGCACCCAAAAATTAGTCCTAGAAAATCACAACCTTCCAATTGAGGTAAATTTATTCCGTCAGGCACTTGTGCAACTGTATCCTTGTTCTCCATTATGCAACTTTATATGCATTGTAGCTCCATGCGGCCCACTTGGTGACACCTTTGATCAATATAGGCCCCCTCACACTCCCATCTTCCCATGATACGACTCTGGGCCCATTTTCACTCCCATCAAACCTTTATCCACCGTTAGATTGAATCTCGAAGAAACTTATTGTTGAAAGACCACTAAATTTATGGCTATTAAATCAATTGCTAGGAATATTTGAAAGGGCAATATATATATATATATATATATATGTGTGTGTGTGTGGGGATATTCAAGTGCATCTATCCCTCACCATGTGTACTGAGGGACACTCCTTTTTGGAAAAATTTCAAGTATAAAATGGGATCTTCCCATCAAGTACAAAAGCCCTTTTGTACTTGAAACTTTCCCAAAAGGGGTGTCCCTCACAACACATGATGAGGGATAGATGCACTTGAATATTTCCATATATATATATATATATATATATATATATACATATAGTTACCCTCATCCATAAGAGATCTTCGTAGATATAAGGCATTTAAGTGAGCCCCACGAGCTGAACTGCATATGAGAATAATGCAATTTGCTCTTAGGAGAACATTGCCCCTGGCCCTGCGTCTAAATGGGAGCCCAATTTGAACCCATCCCATATCATTTATCATCTCATTATTAAAATTATAAATATATACATATTCATGTTGGGCACGCTGGTAATCCGGTGACCAGAGCCCACTCTTGGTTGGTCCATGCCTGAATTTGCTCGGTAAATTAATTTGGTGACCCACCCAATAGATGGTCAAGGTCGGCTCTATTCATCAATCACAATCCACAGTCCCCCAAAATGATCAGGAGAGGCCCGGTTTCATCACTCATCCAATACAAAAATTGTGATTGTTTTTTACCCCAACTGAGGAGGTTAGATCCCGTAAGAGAGCCTACACACGCAGGAAAAAAAGCCCACATATGTGAGAAACAAAGCCCACATGCAGAAAAGATGACATATCTAAGGCTTTGGAACCATAGATAGCATGTGATAACTAGTGCTTCATTCTCACAAGTATTGTGAGTTGAATGATCTTGAGGGACAAAATACAAGTGCTTGTGATGTGTCAATAGAATTTATTAGAGTACAAATTAACTAAAGTGTAAGTAAGAAAAAGCCTGCAGCATACTTTCTGTATTTGTGGTGTTAAGCATTGTTGACAACACTCTCTGCATGTATTATGTTCAGACTTCAGAAACAATCAGAGGCCTGCACCAATTTAATGCAGTGAAATGAAGTAAGCAAATCTATGGCTTTGTCAACACACTATCTTTGAAAAGCTGCACTGTAAGTACAAGGAATGATACCATTAAATTAGTGTCATGGTGGCCATTTGTCAGGTGGGCTCTGCTTTGAGTTTGCAATGGCCCAAAAGCAGCATAAAGGATAAATCCACTATAATCATAGTTCAAGAACTTGGGTTGGCCTTCATGGTCGCAAATGGGTCGGATCACATTACTCATCTACGTTTGCATCTTATATGCTTCACCCTTTACCTCTTTTTTATTCATGTTTGAGAAAAATTTTCACCCAAGAGTTCACACGCATCTTTGGAGCACAAATTTTGGTGAGTGACTTTAATTCGCAGAATTCACCTCAGATGATGGTGAGAGACCCGAGAACTCCGCTCCTATTCAAAACCCATTTTAACATGAATTCTTAGGAATTCAATTTCCATACAGACAAATAGGTCAATTAGGGCGAAGGACCTATAAGCATCATTTGGAGAAAGTAGATCATCATAAAGAAAAGAAAGTTTTTCTTATTGCCCTTCATCTTACTTTGAAAGTCATTCGGTATAACTTTTGTCTTGTGAAGAAGAAATAAGATCATGAACTGATATTCCTTGATACAAAAGTTTCTAGAGAGGACTCTAATTTCCAATCAGATGGGCGACCACTCAAGATATAATTTCTTCTATAGAAACAAAAATTTGGGGACGAGGACGGAATCCACTCCTTGTATAAAGACAACAGGAAAGACAAAACCTTTTAACACTTGAGAAGGAATCCAATCCATGGCTCAAAAGTGACACTCACTGGCTGGTAGAACTTCATCAAACAACCAGTCCCAAAAGTTGAATGACACAGCCAAGGCTGCAAACTAGTGGTCTACAGGACAAGCCTACCCAAATCTAAGATGGTCAGAGACAATCTGAACAGTAAAACAAATAACACCATTAGGGCCCGTTTGGTAATTTACTTTTAAAATAAAGTGGAGTGAAGTGAAATGAAAAGAATGAATAAAATATAACATGATGATATTTTGTTTTTAGTTGGTCTCAAAAGTGTTTTTTGATGAGATGTTTAACCTATTGACTATACTAGAGGGTCTCAAATCTGAGGCAATACGACTACATTGATGGACGGTGTGAAACATTTTTTGGTTCACTAACCATCAACAGCATGGTCCACTGACCACCACATGGTTGGGACTTGGGACCATCAATAAAGAAAAGAAAAGAAAAGAAAAATAAAGAAAGGACTGCAGCTTTGGTTGAAAAAAATGTTGGTTCGGTCTGATGGATGGGACTACCAAATTGCATCAGTTTTCCGTGATCTTGACTGGTCCTTAACTGATAGAACAGGTTGATTTGGACCAAACGGAACTGTATTTGATTGGATTTTTTTTTTTTCCTCTGAGCCAACCCATGGCTATAAAACCATCAATGGGGAATCTAGATCATTGAGAAATCATGGTCTTGATGAGGGGCCCAATCTAAGATTTAATGGGTTTAAAGAGAGATTTAAGAAGGATGATCGACGGCTGGGATTTGAGAGATGGGATGATGAATTTGAAATGCAAATTTTAATCTTTTGTGGGTGTGTGTGTGGAGTGGACCACACAGTCATCATCAATAGTCAGAGGCAGCGTGACACGTAGCTTTCAATCATCCATCAGCAGTCGTTGGTACAGGGAAAAAGAGGTGAAGCCTAGAGAATGGAGACAGAAAGAGATTCGAGGGAAGGTATGGATAGTTCCAGACGCGGAAACCAATGGCGTGGCGACACGTGCGTACGTCTATATGGACCGTCTGTTTTCCATTCTACGTACCTCTTCCGTTTCTAAACGGCTCCTTTATTGCCTAGCCAATGCCAATAGCCAATAGCCATAGCCACTCATAGTTGATAACAAGTAACAAGTTGATTGCAATTTTATTGTATAAATATATATATATATATATATATATTTTTAAGCTCATGACAATTTGCAGGACACTTTTTACCCAAATATATTGTTATTATGGGGGCGGTCGCCCCCGTTGGACTTTGGGTTTACATTCAAAACCTATTTGAAGTTTTGGGATCCACATACAAAATCCTCGTAAAGTTTTAGATATTTGCTTTTAAAATTCAGTTAAAAATCATATGTTTTAACCATAAAATCCAAAAATAAAAACAAACAACCATCTTAGGTCCGCCACTTCATTTAAATGACTAAAAAGATTTTAACAGTATTAAAATTATTTTGATTTTCTGTAGAGTCGAATACTATAGTTTGAGGCAATATATTCTAGTTTCATAAAGGGAAAAAAGAATTCGTGTTTCTTATTAGAGGAGAGTTCAATTTTCTATTGTAAGATTTAAAGAGTAGAATTCATCTCTCTCGAGGGAACAGAAATGTGTGGAGAGCAAAATCCTCTAATTGCACGGACAAGTCCTAAAGGTTCAATTCCTGACGCATTATTTGTTAATTGGAGATTCAGTAAAAGTCGTCTTGCTATGTCAGATATCTAAATAAGTATCATCTACATATAAACATGCATCGAAAATATTTTAAGGATGGTTATCACCATGTTAGTTTTAGGTTAGAGAGGTTATATTAGAAACACGTTTTAAAATTAGATGTGTTTGTGAATTTCTTGAAAAAAAAGAGGTGATGATATAAAGTCCTCGAATATTAAAGGTTGTTGAATGTTGAGCAAAAGATATCTCATAACCTTTTTTTTTTTTTTTTAATGACCAAAGTTTTCCCTTCATATATAACCAATAGGACTATTCCCCCGTGTGCAGGCATGCATGAAATCTCATAGCCAATTAACTAGAAATCTTTTGCAAGATTAAAAAAAGAAGAAGAAGAATCTCCTATAACAAGTTTTAATGCTTTTGGACCAACCATATGTCATTGTTTTTATTATTGAGAAAAGACACCTGAATGTTGGCCTTCTTTCTTAGAACCTAGTGATTGAGTGTTGAACAACCCCTCTAATGATCTTTCATCAAGTGGCTTGGGAATAAATAAGTGGATGGGGTTGAACTGGAGGTAGTGGGTTAATTAAATGTACACAATCTGTAGAATTGGTGTATGGTTGGTATAGTGATAGGTCTATTGGTTTGATTAGTGAGAGCCCTGCTCAAAAATTCAAATCCTGTTTTGATAGGCTATGGTTGGTACGATATTCTTCCATCAATTGAGTGTTTTTTTTCCCCCTAAAAATTGAGTTCTATGTATATGGGTGGCTGAGTTCTATCTTCCAGCTGATGGGTCCCATGCAGATAGGTGAACTGGTTGGATCCAGTAGGCCCCGCGCGGGCTTCATGTACAGTAGTTCCATGTATAGGGTTGGATTTCTTTCTTGTTCTGCGCGCACACTTTAGATGTTGCTCGCAAGCTAACCAATAGACAAGGCGAGAGGTTCAAATTTTTAATAGGTGGCCCTACTATAGGGTTTTACAATCCTCACAGTATCTTTTTACTGAGGGTAAGAAAATCAGGTGAGCCCCACAAGTATAGCAAAACGGCCCAGATCCACCCTTGTCACAAATACCAATTGTTTTTTAATGTTATAGAATGTGAAACCATCCTCTGCTGCCTTCAGCATCATATCAACAGCTCATGATATGTGATCTTTTGTTTAATTAGCCCAAATTTCTTTTTCTATAGTACTTCACACCATTGGATGATCCTGCACTGTAAAACATTTAACATATTTACAAATCTAAATCCAACAATACATATATATGTGACTTCAATTACAACAAAACTCAGAACAGTGCTTATAAAATACTTTAGTGGCATATGTGAAAGAGTCAAAAGCAAGCAAGGATAGGCTCTGTGCACAAAAAGTAGTATTCTAAAATTCCCTGTGTAAAGAAGTGAAGCAACATAGGATTGTCTCACTCTTTAAAAATGCCCAAGTAAAAATATGTGTTTCATGCCTGAAACATAGATAACACATCATTATAAGGAAAGAACTAAAATATCAATAATGTAAAACCACAGTGATTTTTTTTTTTTTTTATTTTTTATTTTTTGTGATTTTGACCATAATACTATTTTCAACAGTATAATCCCATCAACAAGAAGAGAAAACCCCAAAATTTAGAGAATTCTAGTTTATAACTCCGCCGCTAATAAGTCATTAACCATATTTGAGACAATGATCTTGGTCAATTCTCTCTTAACATAAGAGAATAAGTATGAGCTTAAAATGGGACTTGTTAGTAATGTGGGTCACAATATTAAAGTTGTCTCTTTTTGCCTAATCAAAGCAATGATGATTATTTATTCCTAAATGAAGTGATTAATAAAATTGAATCACGTGTGACTAAGTGTACTAGAAGGGAGTCAAAGTCTTAGGGAATTTAAATAATCAAGTAAATTGAATTATTTTGGGGCAATGGAATAAGTGAAAAAATAAGATGTTGGTTCTCAAATCTCAACATATGGGTGGGTGGAATCACTGGAATGTATAAAAATAAAGAAAAGGACAAGCCCTCGTGGAAAAGAGAGAATCCCGGAAAGCGGAGCGTGGACATTTTTATTTTTTCAATTTCTTATGCTCCTCTGTTTTATTTTTATTTTTATTTTTTATCTCTTAATCATATCTTTTAGTTTAATCATATCTTTTAGTTTGTATATTATGAATTATGTGCTGGCCAACTCATCTCATGATCGAGAAAATGGTTTAGCAAAAAACTAAGCAATGTTTAGAAAGAGGCCAGGTTGATTGGTGATCAATGGAGTAGATGGATGGTCGGTAGTCCCTGGGGGGCGGTGTTTTTTTTTTTTTTTTTTTTTTTGGGGGGGGGGTGGTGGGGTGGGGGAGGTTAAAAAAGAAAAGAAAAAAGAAGAAGAAGAAGAAGAAGAAGAAGAAGAAGAAGAAATCTTGGGGGAGGGGAAAAATATATAATTTTTTTTTATTAATCTTCAGAATTTAAAGGGAGGTTTTTGGAGTTTTTTTAGATTCGGGTGGGGGCTGAAGCCCCCCCCGGACGTTTGTACTTGGATATGCCCCTGTGCATAGTATCCGTAAATTGTAGGTGAAAGTAATCCTGCTTGGTTTTCCATGTATGGATTGGATTAGTGGTAGAGACATCCTAATTTCAAGTGCCAATTAAAGGATCGATCCATGTCCTCACATTTGAAGTGTCACAGCTAGCCAGAGAGTCACATTAGTTAGGGACAAAACACACACACACCACATTTAACTTAGATTTGTTTTGGCCCGGCCTAGTAGGTACCAACCAATGGTACTGAGTTGAACAAATGTCTTAGATTTCTTTAAAAAAGAAAAAGAAAAAATTGAGTTTAATTTAGTTTGCTATGTGCTCACCATGCGGGTGTATAAATTTTGTTGCATTGTGTGTTGTCTTTTGTGTTGAGAACTTAGAGCTTTTTTTTCTGGACCTATCTATCTTTTATTTGAAGAGAGTAGAGCTTCTAAATGGGCTTTGTGATGCTTTTAAGAAACTGAAAAAGAATATGTAAAATAGCTTGTTAAAATTATGAAAAGAACTCAAGTATATTTGGTAATAGATAAGGAATTCTTGAGGAATAATCCTCAATGCTTGAAACAAGTTCTTTTTTTTTATTATTATTGATGATTTGTATAATTGAGCTGAAGATTTTACAGTAATATCGATGTGTAGCAATGTATATAGTTGAGAAAATTTGGTATTTACGTGTTAATTCATAAAAGTGAGGATTTCTATAATGAGGAGAAGTGACCCAACATAAGAATTCTAAACAATGAAGATTTCCACAGGCCCAAATTCTTGATGATCTTCAATTTTCAAACATGCGTTTTTCACGAGTATGAAAAAAGCCGATGAGAAATCCCCCATGATTTGATCACCAAATGTGACCCTAAACATACTGTTTGAAGTATTTATTTTTTTTATTTACTTCTCTAATATTTGAAGCATTTAAAACTCAATTTATATTTTGCAACACAAATCCAATGCAGAACCAAAAACTAACATTTTTCAGGAAAATTATGCAACCTAGAGAAATCTATACAGCATTACAAGCTCCATCCCCCTTCATTTGTCTTCACCCCAAATTCCAACTCAATCACTGTTGGGTCCCAGCACGTTAACGGCCTCAAGAGTTTATATGGTTTGCATGGATTTAAAAAATAAAGTTAGATCCCACTTATGAATTTAGTGAACAAGCTTGAGATTTTACACATGAAGTTAGCCTAAAGTTCAGAAAATCCAATTATATCTAAATTATCAGACTGATATTGCCATGTGGTCGAGCCTTCATTAAAAACAGGTTAGGGCTCGACCTGTTTTGCTACTTGACCGTGATTCCCCTAAAAGAAGTTCAGCCATATCTATCACAATTGATCTGGGCTAGGTGGGTTGAGGGCTTGAGGCTAGCAACTTGTGTCTAACCTTTTTGTCGTCAAACTGTTAAAAAAAAAAAAAAAGGAAAAAAAAAAGGGACCAAGAGGTGGTCCTTCCGTACCACAGTACTGGCATATTGAGGATTGGTGTCAATTGGGGTAGCTCAGTTGGCTTATGACCACAGTTTGCACCTAAAGGTTATAGTTTTGAAACTGCAATACCACACTTGGGCTACAGAGGTGTTTATCCGGCTTCTCTCTGGGCCTGGAGGGATTAGTCCAGCCCAAAAGGTTGGGAACCCTCAGAAAGCATAAAAAAAAAAAAAAAAACAAAAAAAAGGACTGGGGCCAATTTGGCAAAAGTTTATATAGTAAGTAGTTTCCTTGAACATGAGCTGCTATTTAAAGGGCCTGTTTGGCAAACTTTCGAAATAGTAAGTAATTTCCCTGAAACATGAGAGTCTATCAAAAGAGTTTTACCGAGCAATTACTTATGTGTTTGACTGATTGCATAGAAGTGAATACACTGGAATCCATAGTCAAATAGGTTGTGCACAAGTTTATTAAAGATGTATGATTTGAAGGATATAAAGTAGAGATGGAGATGAAATTTTTTTCTCCTAAGATAAAAATGACGAGGGTGATGGGTGGATGTTCATTTCTCATACCCCATTAATTCATTATCTGAGGATTTACCTCAGCATAGATCGAAATTGAGAAATATAATTTATGTAGCCGTACCAACATGTCTGAAATAAGTCTTTGATGATGATGATATACTCAAACCCACACACTCAAGCTACTCAAGTTCATACCTAATTGACCTGGGGAGGGATCTATCACTCGTTGTATCTATTAATAGCGAGACGACCCACCACTAATTGCATCTAGAGAAATGTCATATTGATTAGCTCCCCAAAAAATGTTGGAATGCAAGTCTCAGACATATAGGAATTCAATTGCATGAAACAAATATACCATATGCTGAATTCAATTGCATGGATGAAGGATAGAGATGCTTTTTTTTTTTTTTTTCATGAGAACCCATATAAAGGATTTTTTGGTCAGTTCAAGCCAAAAAGGGATGAAAGTGAAATATGACTGCAGAGATCTAAAAAGAACCCATTAAAACGTCCTCATTGAATGGTATATGATTTTCCTCTCTTGCACTTATTATCCCTATTTTATTCTCAAATAACTTATCCCATCATTAGAATAGCAACAGAGTGCCAGATGATAAAAGGTTACCCACAAAGTTGTCAATTTCCTTATCAACAATTACAACAGGTACATTTTCTTCTTCCCTTCAGTATATTCTCTGAAACAATACATGACACTTAAGTTTAGAACTCTCTAGATTTTAGAAAAGATTTGATTTTATGTTTTCAAATTCCAAGGGAAAATTCCAAATGTAGGTTTTGAGCCGAATTTTTTTTAGGATCCCAAGTTCTCCATATTATGTAATCTCAAATAGTGTTTAATTATAATAAGTCATTTGAAGATTTGGAAAAAATATCATATAGAAATTTGAAGTTCTCAATACATAATTTATGGGAACTTAGGGATGACCCTGGTGGTAGAGGGTCCCATTCTCATCCCACCCACATGATCAATCTCCAGTGGGTGGCTTTCCTCCTCTCCAATTTGGCCACTGAGCCAAGTAAGAAAAAAAAAAAAAAAAAAACACAAAAATTCTAAAATACAGACATTAAAAGAGGCCTAAAAGTTTTTCCATGCAACCACGAAAGTAGGAATTACAACCGTTCATGTCAGATTCAGGTTTAGGTCGACCCAAACCCTACACAAAGACAAATGTCATATACCTTGTCCCCAAATTTCACCCGACCTGTAATGGGTTTATTTCTTGTGATACCAAACTCAATCCATGAGAGCTACAAGCCGGTTCAGGTTTTATATTGTTAATTTTTTTATTTTTTTAAATAATATTAACCTACTAGTACTTATGTCGTACTTGCATTACAAAATTTACTTACAAATTATACAAGAAATATATCAAGTAGGTTGGCTGTTACAACCAGGCACATTGCTATCCCAAAATCTAAGCCAACTTCTCTCCAAGTTAATGACCCATTTCAGAAGGATACCTCTTCCCTTTTCAATAGGAAAACTATATAGTACACGTTTGTATTCATTCGTGGAATACTGGTTTTCCTTATTTCTTCTTTTAAATGGATTTCTTCTCTTTAAACTAGGGATGTAAATGGGTCTCTGATTATCCGATTATCCGGATGTTCCGACCTGTTAAAACCGGGTCTGAGTCCTTATTTAGCCCCCGATGAGTAAATGAGTCCAGATCCGGTTCCATCTTGGTTCGGACCTATGGACTCGAAACCCGACATATTATCTCAATTTTCGAAAATTTCTCATGAAATTCATGTTTGTTTTTTTTTCTAATATCACTCTCTACCTAGATCCGGACCCGGATCTAAACCCTTTTCATATATGGTTCTAGTTCTAGTTCTGGAGCCAAGAAACCGGTTCCGAAACGGCTCCGAGTTTGGATCTGGTTCCATATTTTCCTTAACAGTTTTGATTCCAGATCCACCATAGACTCGGAGCAGAACCGACCTGTTTACAACCTTATTTTAAACCCTCATCAACAGAAAAGCTTTTATGTGAAATTACGAAAAATTTAAACCATTTTATGCTTTTACTCGTGAAAAAAAGAGGCCAAAATTCTTCCCTTAGAAAAAAGGGATCGGACAAACGTGCCCTACTGCTCTTAATGAGGTGTGCAGCAGCAGGGCAAAAAAAAAATAATAAATAAATAAAAATCAAACTATCCCAATAACAAGTGGGCCCCACCATCAGTACCGTTACTTTATGACCCTTTGTGCGAAGGCACATGCAAGGTGGGCCCCTTCAGATGAAGGAACCCAATGGTCCCAATCCCATATTGGCGCCCCTTATAGGGCTATAATCGGTCTGCATCCAGACCATATCATTTCCACATCTCTGAACCCATATAACAGACAACCTCTGTGGCTGCTGTCAGACAGAGACCTCAACGCCCAGCAGCTCTTTAACGGTCCAGATCTCCTGGCCCTCCACACCCCAATCCAATACAGACCGTCCGATCTTCTGCCCCCAACTCAAAAAAGGACCCATCCTAATCTCACCACAGGATCTTCCATTTGAAAAGACCAAACAGCCCTTGTCCTGTTTTACAGATATCACATCACGTCACTGTGTCAGGGATTTTTCTGTAATTTCGTCCTTTTCAGTTTCACCCTCCTTTTGGTTGCAGAGGGGTGTTTTTGGTAATCAGAAAGATTTCTTCTGTGTGGGGAGGGGGGTGTGTTTTGAAATAATTGGGGGTCAATAACAATTAGAAGGAGTGAGATCAGCGTACTTTTGTACTTAAGAAATGCCTGGAAAACGTATTTCTAGGATTTTGCTACTTGTTTTAGTAAAAGGTAATGTGATTCTCTCTCTAACCCCTTCTGCATTTAATACGTACGTATTTCTTTTCAAAAAGCAATAGTAAGTTTGACCGCTTATACGATATATTGTATTTTTTGTGATCTCAAAATATCAGGGTATGGTAGGGTCGACTCTACCAAACTTGTCCCGCACCTTCGCTGCTGGGGTGGTTAGGTTTTGAAGTGCAATCTTTAGAATGAAATCTTGGGTTTCATTCAATTAAACTCCTTCCTATGTATATCTCTTGCTATGAGGGTGGTTGAAATGGAATGGTAAGAATATGCAATTTGATTTGAAATGTAGGATTTATGATCATTTGATCAGTGTGAGTGACCGGTGTTTATGGCTCGTTGAGGAATTAGCATTATGGTATTTTATTTCCATTTTTTATAAGGAGACTTCAAGTCATGCACTCCGCGTATTGAATACGAACACTGCTGCGTTGAAGAGGATCCATACACAATTAATACAGTTGGGAATAAATCTCAACTACAACAAAACTAGTAAACTAGCATAACAAAGTTGATTAAGCATGGATAGAAAATGTTAAAGATATTGTGATGTTAATTTTTTTTTTTCTTCTTGAGTTCTGTGTTTTCAATAAAATATCATAATATTTATATTTTAAAATACCATGATATATTCAAAATATCAAGAAAAAAAAAGAGCTTTGTGACAGTGGGCTTAGAAGGCTTCGTCCTTTTGCCCACTGTATATCATGAGTAGATGGTCTCCCTGTTGAGGCATGGGCCATGCAATCTTTTGTTAGTGTCCACTGCATTTATTGTTGTGTTCTTACTTAAGAGAGCCATTAATTTTTAGGTCACACACACTCTTGATTCAAATAGTGCAATCAATGGGTAATTATAGAAAAGATTCCATCATTGCCAAATTAGCAGTAAGATAATAGAAGAAAAAACTTGCAAGTGCATAGCAAGTGACACCTAACAAAAAGAAAAAAAGTTACACCATCATACTTTTCATGGCATCACAAGAAAATAAAAAATAGGATATAGGAAAAAAGAGAGATGCATCCTTCCAAAGAAAAGAATGCTTTTGAAATTACCTCAGCTTAAGTGATAATGGAAAACTTGTCTTTAAGAATTAAAAAAGAGAAAAAAAAAAAAAAAAAAAAACTCTTCCACATTGTGACAAATGTGGTTATCTATATATTATCCTCGAAAAAGTAGGGTGGACATTTTCAAATTTGGAGACTTTAGGAAATAGTATTGAAAACGTAAATAGGATTTTGAACTAGTCAAGATATTATGCATTTTACAAAATATTTTTTGTTTTTATCAATATTATGAAAATACCATGAATTGGGATATTCGAAAAGTATTGTGATCTTTTAACATATCTTTAAAGACTTTGTTATATTATCTGCTAATTTATCTATAATCTATATACCTAACAAATGAGATGTTTGGCTAATTAGAAGGTATTCTGCAAATCTTACTTCCTTACAAAACCTTCGTGTTAAATTATTCAAGGATATGCTTTATACAATAATTCTTTCGTTGAAATATATATATATATATATATATATATTTATAACAAGAGTAAGAGTTTTTGCAAATATGAGTCGAGAGTTCATAAGTGACCATTTATTATAGTAGCACAATATAATTTTTAACATTGATGGTTCTTATTGGAGTCCTAGTCTAACTCCCAAGATTAAATAGGCGTCTTAGTGTTTACAAATTTCATGTAGGTCCTATGAGTATGAACCCGTTATGATTACATAGCCCCATTGTTACAATGATAATCGATATTCGGTGGGTCCTACAAGTGTCATACTAGTGGCTTCTATTGTGATTACAAATATTCGGATCCGAAGAGGGTCTCATCTACCAACAAGTGATGGGTTTCGTACTAATTACTAAGATTGGATTGTATGATTGTAACCATCCGAGCATTAAAATGAGTATCATTGTTTGATGCCCCCCTAGCTAGCAATTACTATAATCAGCCTTGGATAATTTGACTAGTAACATGAAATGGGTCCCACATTAAATTCTCATAGATGAATTCATCAATGATGCCAACCACTTAATAGGGCTCTCTATTATAATTAGCCCCATAAAAGTATGCAATCCTTTAGGGGAAAGCATTTCACATTTTTTTTTAATCAAAATCTAAGCCAAAATGAGATATTTTCATCACACTATGGCCTCATGGTTGTGATGCTATCTCTCTTGTGGAAATTACATATATGAAAATGTTCTACTAAGAGGGTTCCTACTTATCATGAAGGGTGGAGAGGATCAAATGATCTTGATGGAAGCTGAGTATGGGCAAAAGGATAACACATATGCAGGCTCAAAGTGACCAGTCCCACACCAACTTCACCCTAAATCTCTTTGTCTTATTGTCCAATGAAAGGAAAAGCAAAATGGCCCATAAAAAAGGGTGATGAGACTAACATGTAGAGAGAACACCTTTCTCCCTAAAAATGATCAAAGCCGAAAAGATGTGTGCTTATATTCAATTTCACGTCACAAACCTCATCTAAACAACTTTTAATCAAATCGACCGTCCAAATATTGGCCCACTTACATCAAGACGACCACATCACAAGGTCAAGACTAATATTTTTGTTGCTTAAGTTATTCAACATATTATCAATGTAACAGTGGACTCACCACAAAGGTGCTGATGAATTAGTATCAAGTTAAAATATGGATTTTGCCATTAAGGTAACCTTTTGGATATGAATGGCAATGGGTTGGGTTTCGTATGGGTTGCGGTAATTCAAACTCGCTCCGTGTCAAGTTTATCTCATCTAAATTTGATATGTCCGCGATAGATCATTTATATGTAATATCAAACATGACCCACGATGGATTGGGATCAAGTCAAAAGCATACCACCTTCTCTTTCCAAATCCCTCGAGTTATTGCTCAACACCAAGGACACTATACGAATTGTCTGTAACTTTAGTAAAAAAAAAATTATAAATATATTATATATAAGTTACGCTACAAAGCTCTCCGACCATTTTTCACAAAAAGAAACGCGCCTTTTTTGTCCAATAAAAGTGCGACACATGCCATCAATGATACACTTATCCATTCTTTATTCTAAACATTTTCCTACAAAGGAAGATTTTTTTATAGATTCTCTTAAAATACTAACAAATCATTAGCAATTAGATATGGACAGAAACTCCCGTTTTGAGATGTGAGAGTTTTTGAGAATTTCTCATTATATATATAAGGCGGGGCAAATATAACAACAAAATTCAATTCTATTCTAAATAAAGGGGAAAAAAAAAAACTGCTACAAAACCAGCTTCTAATAAGAGTAGGTCGAGACGAGTCCCATTTAATTCGGACCCATTGCCATCCCAACTTTTAGCTATAGATAAATCATTCATGTGATGAAAATTGAGATATTTCCTACACATCCTCCACCTTCAAGATTAAAAAGAAAAAACTTCTTATATTAACTTCCTACTCTTTTTGGTGTTTTTTTACCAAATTATGAAACTTCCTACTCTTGTTGTTGCTCGATACGTTCCCATCTGAAAAAAGCAAAAACTCATATCGAGAGAAATTGCCGACAAACGGAAATACTTTCATCTCTCATTTACATACGAATTCAAATACACACACAATAGAGAAAAAAAAGCGTTTTTCTGCGGTTGCCCTTCTTCCTGGAGCGGATAAGGGAATCATCCCTCCCCCGACGACTCCCCATCCCATCCAACGGTCATCCTTCCTTCCACTATCCACGTGTCCTCTCTCTCCACCGTCCATTATCCCCACCCCACTCTAACCCCAGTTAAAACTCAAACCCCTCTTCCCTCTCCCCTACAAATAAAAACCTTATCTCTCTCTCTCTCTCTCTCTCTCTCTCTGCAACTCTCAAATCTCTCTAATGGCCGCAATCCAGATCTCGCACAACCCCCAAAGCAAATGCTAGCCGTCGATCCGGAACCAAGATAAAATCGCATCCGTCAAATGGCCTCTTCCTTCCCGGAGGAGGTCCTCGAGCACGTCTTCTCCTTCGTGACCTCCGACAAGGACCGGAACGCCGTCTCGCTCGTCTGCAAGGGGTGGTACCGGATCGAGAGGTTCTGCCGCCGCCGGATCTTCGTCGGGAACTGCTATGCTGTCAGTCCGGCGATCGTGATCCGGCGGTTCCCTGAGCTCCGGGCTGTGGAGCTGAAGGGGAAGCCGCATTTCGCGGATTTTAACCTTGTGCCGTACGACTGGGGCGGCGAGGTATGGCCGTGGATCTCGGCGATGGCGGAGGCGTACCCGCGGCTGGAGGAGCTCCGGCTGAAGAGGATGGTGGTGACAGACGAGAGCCTCGAGCTTTTGTCAAGGGCGTTTGGGAACTTTAGGGTTTTGGTTATGGTGTCGTGCGAGGGGTTTAGCACGAGCGGGCTTGCTGCTGTTGCCGCGAATTGCAGGTTTTGATCTCTCTCTGGTGACTCAGACACCAGATTCCTGAGATTTGGGTTTTGTTGATTTGTTTTGTTTGTTAGTTATTTTTTGAAATGATTGGATTTTGATGGTTTAGCTTCATCTCATAATCTCTGTCTGTTTTCTGTTTTTATCTTTTGTTTGTTTTTTCTTCTTTCTTTAGAAGAAAGATGGTTTTTTTTAACCTGGGTTCTTGTTGATGATTTGGAATTTTATTTCTTTCTTTCCTGTTGATTCATTCTCTTTGCAGTTTTTGTTTTATGCTTTGGGTTTTGGTTTTGTTTTGTTAGTTTTGATGCTCTTTCAAAAATGTGATTTTTACGGATGATTTGTAGGTTTGTGTTCATGTTTACTGTTGATTTTGTTGCCATTATTACTATTTCTTGAATGATTTGGGTCTGCTTGGATTTGGAGGAAAGGGTGGAGGAATGGTTTAGAAAGCTAAACTGTTCATAGTAATTATTCTATATTAAGACTGAGGCTTTTATTGATGTTTCGTAGTTTTGAGTTCTTCCCTGATGTAACTTTGTTGGCATTTTTTCGCGTTTAAAGTTTTGGGTGTGTTTGGATATGCAGAATATGATGGAGAGAAATGTCTACAGTAACTTATACTTTACACGTTTGTTTTTTTCCAAGCTCAAACAACCCCAAAATGATTTTTTTTTTTATACATATATATATATATATTTATATACGATTTTTGGGGGGTTCCGGTCACTGATTTGGATTTGGATTTTTAAATTACATGTTCCCCAAGATTCCGAGGAATTCTGGATTTTGATTCAGGAAATTGTTGTCATGGTAATTTTTGTTTGTTTTTGGGCTAATCTTTTCAAGCTTTATGGTGGGGTGAATTTTTTTTTTTTTAATTTCTTTTACTTTCTTCTTCTTTTTATTTTTTAATTTTTTTTTGCCTTATTGTGTAAAACGTTCAGTACTTGCAATTTTCCCCGGTTTCATGGTTTAGGCTTTATTTGATTTTGAGGACCCTGGATTTGGTGGTAAATTACTTGTTCTTTTTTCTTGGTGGATTTTTGTTTCTGTTTTTGATTGGTGGGTGGATTTTGAGAACCCTGGATTTTTGTTGGATAGTTCTTCATAAAAGCTTCACTCTGTTCTTTCTTATTTTTTTAGTTCTTTTTAACTGAGGAATTGAATTCGGATGGTATCGTGAAAAAATGGAAGTGATTGTAACTGGGATTCTTTATATGGGGTTTGGTTTTGTGAGTTTCCACTCTTGTTTTTGGGTATAAGTGGGATGCGAAGGTGTGAATTTGTTGTCTTTTTTTTTTTTTTTTTTTTTTTTTTTTTTTGAGGTTTTGCGTTGATTTTAATATTTCATTCTTGGATTTTGGGTCTGTTTGGTGTGAAAGGGCTAATTCAAATTTGGGTTGGTTGATGTGGAAGATCTAGTCATAGCAATTTGGTTGTTTATGCTTTTCTGTTTTGTTTTGTTTTGTTTTTTTGTGCTTTACATTCTCCTACTGTTATTGGTTTTGGGTTCTTTGTAGTTTTGGATGTTTTCTGGTTGGGTGATGCGGTTCTTTTTGGATGCGTCTCTCATTGTTTTGCCTTTTTTATTACTTAATTGAAATGGGTTCTCTGCCCTGCCATTTTCTAGGATTAGTTGATGTTGTCCTTATTGCTTGCTTTACCATTTTTTAATTGAAATGGATTCTTCATGCCTTCATTTTCTTGGATGAGTTGGTGTTGTCTTTCTGGCATCACTCATTTGATTTTGGGGCTACTGGTTGATAGCTGTGGAGCATTTTGCTAGCAACCTTTGAATTCTGTGTAGGCAATTTGACTTTCATTTAATTTATTTGGAATCGTTGATAATTTATCATATGCACTCATGGCGACTTCCAGGTTTTGTCATTCAGAACATTCATCTTGTTAACAGCATCACTGGTGGTTATATCTCCAAAATACATACTCTTTAACTGAATGATTTGAGACAATAAATGGTTAAAAGGTAGTAGGCCAATAATCCTCCTTAAGTGCATTGACTAGCTTTTCATGTGATTGGCTAAGATTCTCTGATCAAATTGATATTGGAAAATCTTCTGGAAAATGGCTAAAAGGTGGATAAATTATTTGGAAGTTGTCTTAATCGTGAGCTATAACTGTCTTTAGAATTTAAGGGATGGGCAGGGGCAAGTTTAAGTTGGCCAATGGCGGACAACAGGACAAGCCCTCCATGTCTTACTAGAAGTGTTGTATTGAATTAACATTAAGAGAATCATTTTGGAAGCTGTCTTAAAAATATGATGCCTATTACTGTTTTGATGAGTATGAAGGAAATGTGAATGTTGTCTGTTTCATTTTCACTGAACAACAGAAAGCCAACCTCACAAGCATCCTATATTGAACAAATAAACGATGAATCATTCTATAAGCAGAATCGGTCTGTTATTATCTTCTTATAGAGGTTGTAAGTGCAGTCTCCTTATTTTTTATTACTATTGTAAGCAGATAAATGCAAATGCTGAATTTGTAGTTTAATTGCCTAATTTCTTTTAGTTTTCAGAAGTAATTGAAATGAATTTCGGTTATTGCTTGATAGCTTGTAAGATACTTAAACTTCTGTGATTTTTTTTATTAGTGCTTGTAAGGTTCTTAAACTTCTGTGTTTCTTGCAAATGCAGGAATTTGAGGGTGCTGGACTTACAGGAGAACTATGTGGAGGATCAGAGTGGGTACTGGCTCGGCCATTTTCCAGAGTCATGCACGTCACTTGAGGTCCTCAATCTTGCATGCCTTGAAGGAGAGGTCAACTTCTCCGTACTGGAGCGACTGGTTGCTAGATGCCCCAATCTCAGGACCCTCAGGCTCAATCAAGCTGTTCCACTTGAAAAGCTGGCCAACATCCTCCGACGGGCCCCTCAATTGGTAGATTTGGGAACAGGTGCCTTCTCCGCAGATCCTCGCCAAGAACTCTATTCAAAGCTTGCAAATGCCTTTGAGGGCTCCAAGAGTCTGAAGAGCCTGTCCGGCTTCTGGTCAGTTGTGCCATCTTACCTTCCAGCCATCTACTCAGTTTGTGCAGGCCTGACATCCTTGAATCTGAGTTATGCCACCATTCAGAGCGCTGAGCTTGTCAACCTCATTAGCCAGTGCCATAATCTGCAGCGCTTATTGGTATGCCCATTCATATCTACAATGACAACTACTGCTGTCCTCTGTCCATTTTGGCAATTTGGGTTTCTTTTTCCTTGTTTGTTCCTCCATCCACTTCACCATTTGCTGTGAGCTTGCTGATGAAGATATTGATTGTGTTTTCTGTTTTTCTTCATTTCTTCTCCTGAATCTTCCCAAGTTTGGCAATGATGATTGTTTGGCCAAAGTTATCTAGGGTATGTCCTGGTGTTTAAATAAGACTTTAGAGAATCACGTCTTTTGTTGCCTTTGAGTAGTGAACATGGATCTTGTATATTGAAAATCAATTTTTCTAGAAAACCTGATCCGCACACACTGATTTTATCACCAACTGGCGCTACATATCTAATATGCCATGAACTGTGATTTAGTTTTACTCAGTGAAGAACATGCTGCAGGTGCTTGATTACATTGAAGACAGCGGACTTGATGCTGTGGCTGCATCCTGCAAGGACCTGCAGGAGCTTCGAGTGTTCCCATCTGACCCCTATGGTGTCGAGCAACTTGTCTCACTGACAGAACGAGGCCTCGTCGCTGTCTCTGCTGGCTGCACCAAGCTCCACTCAGTTCTCTACTTCTGCCGCCAGATGACCAATGCAGCACTCCTTGCAGTTGCCGCCAACCGCCCAAACTTAATCCGTTTCCGTCTGTGCATCATCGAACCAAGAACACCTGACTACCTCACTCAACAATCCCTCGACATGGGCTTTGGTGCCATTGTCAAGTCCTGCCAGGACCTCCGGCGCCTTTCTGTCTCTGGCCTCCTCACAGACCGTTTGTTTGAGTACATTGGGGCACATGCCAAGAAACTCGAGATGCTCTCAGTAGCGTTTGCTGGGGATAGTGACGTAGGTCTCCATCACGTGTTGTCCGGGTGCAAGAGCCTCCGTAAGCTGGAGATTCGGGACTGCCCCTTTGGCGACGAGGCTCTTCTAGCTAATGCCGCTAAGTTTGAGACAATGCGATCCCTTTGGATGTCATCGTGCGCTGTGAGCTTTGGGGCATGTAAATTGCTGGCACAGAAGATGCCGTGGCTCAATGTTGAAGTCATCGATGAGGGTGGGCGGCCAGATTTGCTGCCGGACAGCTGCCCTGTTGAGAAGCTCTATGTTTACAGGACAGTTGCTGGGCGGAGGTCTGATATGCCCAACTTTGTGTGCACCTTGTAGCACCTGTAGCATACTTACATGATGTTCTCCCTCAGGATACCATTGTTTTCGAGGAAAACCTATGTGAAGGTATGGGCTTCATGTTCACTTTCTCAATTATCTTTTAATTTCCTGAAGATAATTTGATTGCAGCAATGTGGATCAATGGAGATTGATGAAGATTAATCCACCGGAAGAGCGCCACACGATGCCATTTCTTTCGTAACTTTTGTTGAAGGGAGAAATGATTTAGTAGTTAATAAAAGAAAGGAGATGCAGTTGAGTTGATCTGAAAATTGTATGAGGGGTAGTTTATTGGTACGGATTCTTATTGTATACTTTGTTATGCAGATTTTCTTGAGTAATGCATTTGTAATATTGACATTTTAAATCTCATTTTTTCCCCTGTGCTTTTGAGTTAGCAATGTAGCATTGTAGAAATAAGCATGAGTTTGCAGTTTAGTAATGTGGGAACTCTATTTCCTCTAAACAAGCATCTGTCTTACCTTTGAGAAAACCATACTAGGTTACTATTACTAAGAAAAGTACACCTGTGACTAGATGTTGGGACACCTGTGACTAGATGTTGGGACCTTTAATAGAAGCAGCTTGGATTCCCTAATTTAGGTATCAAAGCTTCTGATGTTGTCATTTTGGTGCACGATGGAGTTTACAATTACATAAAAACAGGCTAATTAGAGCAGTTTTACATGTTTTTATATCTGAATCTTGCTGCGATTAGGTTCTTAAGCATTTCGATGGACGGGCCTCCTCATGGATCAAATCAGACACTCGGAACAGTTCTTATTCCTAGTATGCGATGGAGAGCTCTTTTAGCCAAGACCACCAGATTTGATGGGTCAAGGTTGTCTTATGATGACAATTAGTAACCTGTGAGATATGTTAAATCAAAATGAGGGGGGTGGGTTTTGTGTTGATCTAATAATCCTATAAGACTCAGCTTCATTTATCCGTATAGGTACATTCAGTCCATCGGTTGTAAATTTGCTGTAGTAACCTTCTGATAATTGAGTTGTTAAAGCAAATCTTTAACAATTAAATGTAGCTCACTTGGGTGTTGGACAAACAATCATGAGAATGGGGAGATGAAAAGCTTCATACTTACATAGTGAGTGGACTAAAATTCAGTCTCATTGGCCATCATATGACCCACTGCTAAGGCACCAAAACTTAGGACGACGAAAAAAAAAAAAAGAAAAAAAAAGGACAAAATCCAACAGTGGATATAAATTAGATGGATGTCAAATAGGGTTTTTTTTCATCATAATTCATCATTCAATGGTGGGCTATACATTGACTTTGCTCATGATAAGATTGTTAATGCATGCAGTGCAATCACATGGCCAACCAAGTGTCTGATGTAGCCTACACACACGAGTGTTTGTATGGAAGACAAAAAATAGTTTGAACCATTCAAAGGAAATAATAACAAAGCAAATCTTCAATTGAAAGTAGAGAGACTTAAAAGAGAGTGGAGAGGAGAACATGCACTCATCCATACATCCCCAACAATAAATAATACACGTGAGAACATATTAAATTAATAAGGACTTGTTCATGAAACTAAGAGCTCTTTTAATGATGCTAATGAGATCATTATTCAGCATTAATGCACGAACCCTAAGTTTGTAAATGAAAAACAATAGATAACGAGAACCTTTTTAATAATGGGAAAGCGACGGTTGTGCATGTGAAATATACAGTCATCATTGTATGCACGTGGAATTGCCTTTTCTTTGTAGAGAGCATTTTCAAATGCAAAAACATGTCTCCCTTCTTCCTTAAAATGAGTGATGAGACCCAGTACAGTTACCTCAAGTGGGTCCCTCTTGGTGGTGGATGATAATCAATAGATCTTGATGTATGCTTAGGTTGGAATCAACTAAGCAATGGTGAGTTCAAATGGTCTTCATTTCAGGTTATGATAAAGTCTTAATATTTCATGACTTTGTAGTTTTTTAAAATATTTTGAGATTAAATCAAGAGAAGTTGGTGTCAAGATGTAGAAATGGATTTGAAAGATGAAAAAACTGGCTTTTGTTGAGAATTTTTCCTTATTAATTATAAGATTATATAGGTCTTGTTTATATTTTTAGATGTTAAAGTTGCTCTAATTATCCAAAACTCGAATATTGTTTTGCTCATTATTGACAAGTCTACGCTTTCAATATCATATAAGGACGAATAAACTAATGGCCTGCTTGTTTTGCATAGAATGGCCAGGAGTTGAATACATAGGGATTCAAGTCATAATTGGTTGAAAATAAAAACTGTAGGGGGGAAATGACCTTGAAATAGCCTTCTCTTTAATAAAAACTGAATCAAGGAAAATGGGAAGGAATAATAAACAAACATCACCATATTAATTTTAAATCTCAAGAAAAGTCAATGTCCCGTCTACATTCTTAGGTCATATGCTTCACCCTTCACTACTTATCACTCACATCTCACCTCTAATAAGTAATAATCATTTCTTCTTATTGAGATCATTTGACCATAAATTTCTATATATTTCAACTCCTATGGAATCTAATGCAAACAAAAAGGCTTTAACTACTAATCATCACAAGACTAATTTAACTTTAACAAAACAAAGTGCATTTTTACAGAGGATCAATCTAATAGGAGAGTTCTCTCTAACTGGATCCAATTTTAGACTAATTGTCAATTCACTGGGAGACATGTAGAATAAGCCCTGTATAAGGTTTATCTTTAGATGACCTATTACATGGATTTTATTATGTCAGGAGCCAAAATGTAGTCTAAAGCAATTATTATCAATAGGAATGGCCAGGAGCAAATTATAAAATCAATCAATAAAGTGACAGAACATGGTGAAAAAGCAAACCTTTTGGCTCTAGTGTTGTGTTGGTCTGATCACCTTTTCCTTCTCTCATCAGCATCAGAGAGGCAGAGCCGCAGAGGCAAAGATTCTGTTCTAGTGGCACTTTACAGGAACTGTTGATGATAGACTTGGCAGGGATGGACTGATCCTAGCCACTTGTTAATTAGTCAGGCAATATCAACCCTTCATTCTAATCATCTGGTTCATTTTTCTTAGCTGTTTGTGTGTGACAAGTGATCCGAACCCTTGACTCTATTTTTTTTTTGGTCTTGATGAGTGCCAGGCCAAATTTTTTTATCCAAACAACATGTTGGATCTGAATTGTGTAATTTTTTTTATTTTCTTTTTTAATTCTAATCAATTGTTTTACAACTGTTTAATCTCAAAACGGACGCAACTCTAAGGGCATGTTTGTGTAACGCTTTTCCGCGGAAAACCCATTTGTCCAGCGTTTGGTGCGGAACAATTCCGCGGAAATGCTTTCCTGCCCAGTCAGCATTTTCCTTGATAATTGTGGAAATGGATTTCCTATGGGTGGGTATGGGAAATGGATTTCCTCGGAAAACTTCCTCTACTTTTCCTCACTTTTGTCCATTTCAACCCAAAAACCCTACAAATATTTCATTTTTTATTTCTTTATATAAATTATTATTTAATATTTTATAAATAATATACATGTTATGTTATTTTTATTCAAAAAAAGTATATCACCAAATAAGAAATTTTGATTTTCTATAAGGAATCCAAAGCCGCACCAAACAACATTAGCACCAATTCAATGAGGAAACTCTTTTTGCACCAAACATGAATTTCTAAATTCTATGGAAATCCTTTTCCGAGGTTTTTATTTCTATGGAATTTACTTACGTGGCAGTTTCCCCTTTCCGCGGAAAAGGTGTGTACACAAACGTGCCCTAAAGTCACGTTTGATAATCAAATCTTTAGGACCGAGTTTTCACCTAGTCACGAAAAACTCACATTTGGGAATTGTAAGTCGTTGAGGATTTGGGCTAATCAAAATCCTCATGTTTAGGATTTTCAAGTCCAACCTCCTCTTACAGGATTTAAAAATTCTCAATTTTGCAGACTTTACCCATTGATCCAATTTATTTATTTTATTTATACGTATCGAAACGCACCGAAAAATCCTCAACTATACAAAATCATCAGTAAGGAATCTCTATTACAGGGAGAGTGGGGAATCCTCAAATCTATGGTCTCTTCACTGATTCCTCACTCGTTATCACTTCTGAATTCTGATCCACATTTGATGCACACAGGGACCATTTGAGTAGGCCCCACAGAATGACTTCTGTATTTCAAATGTGAGGCAGGTTCCTAGGCATAAATTACCCCCATAATAAAGTATAAAAATCCAAGATTGGTCCTTCCCAACCCACCTTTGCTGGCCATGTGATCAACCTCTGTGGGCCCCACAAAGCCATCAGATTATTAAGCCATATACATATATGGAGGAGACGACATTGACAGTCAAAGGCCGGTGACAAAACAGCCCCATAAATGACGGGACAAACAGAGACAATTCAGCCTCCTCGTGCATGATTGCCACACAGCTGCAGAGCTTTACAGATGGAAAAGAAAAGAGAGATAGAGAAACTGAAGCAATGAAAAGATAAATTTCCCCCTACCAAGAGATGTCAGTGGAAGTCATTTCCACTGAGAAAAGGGATTCTAGAGAAATTTACAACTGCTTCTGAATTGCCCAAACACCTTGACTCACTCTAATGACCACCATTTTTTCTTCCTTTCCATGTGAACACAGTTAAAGCCATGAATCATCAGCTCCTGAATAACCCAAGAACTTACATCTTTACTTGGATGTGATATAAAATCCAATGTTGTCAAGAAAATTCACACAAGACCCAGATCAAAGATTGAGGTGCATTGATGCCCGAGGACCTTGCTGTAACATTGATGCCACTGATTTGTGGAATCTGAGCAAGTTGGATAGTGGATACCCAAGTAGAGAGAGTAGCCTTGCAAATTGTATGAGCACATTGGATCTTTATCTAGCCAAAAATGAGAGATCATCCATTTGGGTGGTAAAATCCGTTTTACCTTTAATAAGTGACAATCTTACAAGTACAATTTATTATAACCAATTAATGGTCATCTGAGTTACTGGTAAATTGAGTACAAGGCAACAAAATTTTAAGGATCCAAATAAAGGCCAAAACTGCAAACAAGCTAGCTATGAGTTTCCAACAAAATCAGATTGTGAAGCAAGAAACTAAATCACCCATCACCTGTCAGCACAGGACAATGGGGGTACAAATAGAGTAATACTACAGTAAGAAGTGCAAGTTTCCAATGACAGCCATCAAAGTCCACAGAAGATTTGAAAGAGGCCTGCATCTGTAGTTTCAAGTCCAATTAATTTGAAAAAGAGCTAGCATGCCTGCATGCCTTTGATAGTTCTCCTTTTTAAGTCAATACTAACAGATACGCAAATCTAAATGGAGAAGGACAATCTACCCAAAGTTGTATTTAAGATTTCTTCTCACAAGAGTTCATACCTTGGATTGAAAAAAAATGACAGTGACACACATGACTAGGAAAATCCACCGACTGGACAACATTACTTCAACTTTTTTTTCCTTTTTTTTTTTTCATATGAAAGTAAATGGTCTGTGGAACTTCAGTTGGTTATTGCTTGTCATGGTTTAGTAAAGTTTGGCCAGTGTCTAATTGAGGCTTTGGCCCATACTGGGTAGGACCTACTGATGATGATCAGTCTGATTTGAACATGTGGTATTAAATTATTTAAACCACAGATAACCCAAGAAATATAGGTGGGTAGGTTCTTACATTCTAAATTTCTTCATTCATGCGAAAGATGCAGTGGGCTTGAAAGAAAACTAGTACAATAAAAAGATGAGTCTTTCATTGCCTACAACTATTTGAGAAGAGTGAGGTATGCTTGATGCATTGGCTCTTTATAGAATTGCACAGAAAGATTGACCAGAAATCAAATTAGGCAAGGAGCAACAAAAGTTATTAAGGTTAGGATACTGAAGGAGATCATGGACCTGTTAGGCCTGGAAACTTTAATGGGGAAATAAGGAGGGTGCATAAGGCTAAGGCTACATGTGGATTAGAGGTAGACCAGAAATTGTCACAATAAAATTATCATAGCCCTTGATTTATGGTCTTCTAGTTATAGTACTCTGATAATGCTTCTCCAATCCCAACCCTTTATTTAGTCAACAGGGCCTTATAGGGGTGCTAATTGACTGGGCCATCCAGAGCCTAGATAAAGCCCAGGACATGTTAGGTTGGATTTTGGCCTCGTTTTATTACCGTGGGTGCAGGTTTAATTTAAACCCACTAACTGTACTGGGCCTCCACCAAACGGATTACCATGAAAAGACATCTTTGCATAGATGGGGATGGACAGGTTAATTGGATCTGCCTCAATATTAGGCCCAAGACTTGACGGGCTAGGGCTGGACAAGCTTAGGCTCTGAGCCCAACCTGGTCCAGACCATTTACAAATATTAAGTCTACTTTGTGTTTATTGTAACCATGCTGTGACCTTTATAGGGGCTTTGTTAGAGAAGTGGAGTCTTTTTATTGAAATCTAAGTTGTTGGGATTTCAAAACTAACTCGCAGAGCTCCATACAGTGTTGGCTTTCAAGCTTGTAGACAGACCCTCCTCCAATTCACTTAAATTATTTATTCGATTTGGATTCCGGGTTCGGCCCAGTTCATTGTTGTACTTTGACCCACTAACCAAACCTGATAATTACTTTATCACTGATCTCCACCTCAACCCAACCCAACCCAAGTCCCAACCCAACCTAATACTAACCAAACCTGATAATTACTTTATCACTGATCTCCACCACAACCCAACCCAACCCAAGTCCCAACCCAACCTAATATGAACCCAATCTGTTAATTTGAGTTGAGCCTTTCTAATTATTCAGGTTGGTTGGCCATAATGGACATTTTCAACCCAATCTATTTATAGATTCGAGTCCAGGTTCTATTCATGTTACCTCTCTTTTCTTGTGCTAACCTCAGAGAACCTGACCCACTGGTAACTCTCAATTGTGACGCCTATGGGCAAACTCCCCCACCACTACCAATTTAAAAATCATCATCCAGCTTTCTCTGATGGCTTAAGATTCATATCTTGACCGTCAAAATAATATTGTACCTCCTGGCTCTTGTGGTTGATTAATAGCTTTTCAAATTCTGTTTCTCCATCAATGTCTTCTAGTGGGGCCCACAGGCTACTACCCATAAGACCATCTCTCAAAATGCACTCCCACAAATATATATTAACAAAATAAGAAATAAAATAAAAATTAATAATAATAATAATAAAAAAAACAGCCACACAAAACACCAATTTAGTCCAATAATAAAAACATTATCAAGAAAATGAAATGAGCTCTAACATATAGAGCCAAATTAACAGCACTACTTCATTTCTACTCTGCTAAAAAAAAACCAAACCACCCCTCCATTTCTACTCTAAAGAAAGAAGGAAATGACCATCATGACTCCAACAGCAGCCACTAAAGAAGCAGCAGCAACAGTTACTTTGATGGCCGAGCTAGAGGAGGAGGAAGAAGAAGAAGAAGGTGGCTCTCCAGGGCCAGAGCCCGAGCCCGAACCCGACCCACCCCCACCTGCCGAAGGAGCCGAGGCTGGCACTTGAGAGATGGGGTGGTGGGCCATCACCCACACTATCAGCTTCTGCCCGGATTTGCAGTGCCCACCAACTCCACTTATGAAGAAAAAGAACCCATAACGGTCCAATTCAATCACTGTCTTCCCATCCTCGTACTTTGCTATCGGTTTGGTGCTCCCACATCTGTTATAATCATCCTCATCCACCACCAGCACCGAGTCATTCATGTACTTGAAATCTACAAAGACCCCAAAAACATAATATAAACCACAGAGAGAGAGAGAGAGAGAGAGAGAGATGCAAAACTAGGAGCAAAGTTGTAAAGGACTTTTACGGTTTAATCGCTTGACTCTAGTCACAATTATTTTTTGATGATTTTGACTAAGTCCCATGATTTTGTTTGGGGTCTTTTGTCGATATTATTTCATGGAACACAAGTTTAAGAGGGATATATTACACTGTAAAAAGTCCAAGAAGTTTATCTACTTACACAAGGAATCTCCAACATGGAATCTGTGCTTTGCGGCCCATTGATTGTAAGTTTCATTCTCCTTTCCAGTAGGTTGGGTCCAACCTGCTGGACCCCCGACTTGAAATTCATGAGCCGATTCGGAGATGGTGGCTATTGAGATCCAGCACAGAGAAGAGAAGAAAAGGAAGTAGTTGTAGAGAGTGGCCATTGATGAAGTGGTAGTGGTAGAGTAATCACACATGCAATGGAATAGGGAGGGAGGGAAAGTATTGTACTGGTATAATGGTATTAGTAGAAGAAGAAATGCAATAAGAAGTGGAGTCGGATTTATAGGGTAGAGAGGAGAGGGTGGTGGTTAAGTTAGTTTTGTGGAGAGAGAGAGAGAGAGAGAGAGAGAGAGGGTGTGGGTTGGGGAAGTGGGCAGAATCAGTTGTCAAGGGATGCCACGTGGCAAGAGGAGAGAGTCACGTTCTCATTGGGGTTTTGGGCACGTGGCACTTAGAATGAAGGTTGACTGGGTCTTAATTTGTGAGATGGAGGTGGCCCAGGTGGGGTTTTGGTGAGTACAGATGGGAAGTTATTTCTGCATTAATGGTTCGGATGTTTTGCAGCATGTGGCCTGTTTTGGGGACCAATGCCTACTAAGAGAATTACAAAATTAAAAAAAAACATGTATTAAGGGTCTGTTTATTCGCATTATAATACATAATTTGTGTCAAATGAGCTCCATCAAAAGATGATTAACGAGATGAAGTGTGGATGATATAATATTAGGGGTGAAGCATATAAGTTAGCAATGTAGAGAATATATTGATTTTCCTTATATTTGAATCACGGAGTGATGGCTATGTATTCATTTTTTATTTTTCTTGATTCACTTTTCACTAAAAGGGATGTTATTTGATAGTTACTTTTATACACTCACGTTGAATCTTCATTTTTAATCATTTATGGTATGAATCAATTCATATGTACATTCTATGCAAACAAACAGTCTCTAAAAGTGAAATAAAAGCTCTTACTTTGAAGATTTAAGGCCATGACGTTGATAGGATATCTCAAAATCTTATTTCGTTTTATTCCATTTAATCTTACAAAAACCCTTCCACCCCGCGAAAAAAAAAATGAAGAAGAAGAAGAAGAAAAAGGAAAAAAGAACTGGGCTTGTGATCACATTGTCACAAACATTATTCTCTTAAAATTATCATTCGGGAAAATGTTGATAATTCAAGTCTGCAAGTTTCTTAGAACAAATTCAGAAAAACTTTGAGGAACATAAATTATTTTTAAAATCATGAAAATATTATCAAACTGAATATAAATAAAGGTTATTCTTAAAAATGATTTTTGTATAATTTTACTTATTCATCACACTTTTATCAAGACTTATTAGATTTTTCACATAATTCTCTATTTTCATCATAGTTTGGAAAATCACAATATTGTCATGCGTATACCCAAATACCCATATATAAAAATAGTGATATATATTATAATCAAACAGATTATGTAATAATAAATAACATTTCAATAATATCATACATGAATTATATTTATAAAGCTTCCAAGTGCTTGCAGTGCAGCTGATAACTGCTTTATGTTTCAAACTTGTGGTAGACTTTAATTTAGTTCTTGCCCCCGACAGCTCACTGAAAAAAAGAGAACGCTGAGTTTGACCAGTGTCAGATTTGTGTCCATGTCCATCTCCATCTCCATCTCCATCTCCATGGACCCTATGAGTATGAAACCCACCCATTTTACATCCAAAGTCTCTCGTCAGCCTCCCAAAAAAAAGTTAGCATATTATCACTAATAATTAATTTTAATGAATTCTACTCTTTGCAACAGTGCTCACCCTTAGTATGGGTGGCAATGGGTCGGGTCGGGTTAGGTTGAAATTTGAAGGTCATTGACATCTCCAACGCAAATCCAACTCATTTATTAATTGGGTCGAAACCTTACCCTCAACCCTGAAAACTCAGGAGTGGTCCAGGTCAAATTCATGGGTGGAACTTGAATTACAGCAATGAGGCCCATGAGAGACCATAGCCATGGAAGAAGTTGCCTGCTTCCATGAGAAAAGATGGCCCGGCTATGGGGAAAAATCTTACTCTCACAAGAAGAGCAAACCCAGGGGTTGAACCTTAGCCGGAAATTGCCAAACCCTTGATCTCGAGAGGTGGGTTAAACAGCATATACACATGCATGTGCTCCACTCGAACTTGACCGATTTACTAACCAGGTTGGAAATTTCAAGTCACATAATCACCATCTTCAGCTCAAGTGAGGTTTTTGTTGAAAAAGTAATTCCAGTCTCTACTAACGCCTCGAGATTTTGGTAGGACTGGTTAGCGGAGAAAACTTAATATGGTATTTTCGCCCGAGGGAAATATTAGTTGGTCAAAAATTGCCACCCAGTCTAGCGACTCCATCAACATCATTTTCTTAAAATTTCTCAGAGCAGAGAAAATTATCTTGTAGTTGGAGCAGAAGGGTAGGTGATAAAGAGTGCATATGGCTTCATCTCTTTCCAACTCTTACTCGTTTTGATTTCACCCAATTGGATTACTTCTATACAATAACTGTCACAGAGGTATTGCTCCATTTCCATCGCTTGACTTCCAAGAAAATGCGAATCCAATACTAATCTAGTGGTGTGGTGATGCATTGTGGTTCCTGGATTAATACATGCAAAGGATAAAGAGGCAAGATGTTGCTATCTTGTTGGAACATGAAGCTAGAATATCCAGACCATAGGCATCCACTTTAAGATTAAATGTAAATGTAGACTCTGACACTGGCTACAATCACAAAACCTTTCCTCAATTACAAGCATGCAAATACATGAACAAATTCCAAGAGACCAAGACACACATCCTCCTTACACAAGGACAACACTCGCACCACACCCAGTATATTCACTACTAGTTACAACAAGAGTAAGTTTTACACACAGAGCTGAAAACATTTGTTAAGTTAACAAATCATCTAATACCATATCAATCACAACCAACACAAACAAGTTACTTTGGCTCTCCAGAAACATGCCCCCACTTCTTTACAATTATTGATTTCAATGTCTGGTTTTCACCTTTTAGCTAAAATCAGACATCCTTCTTCGATGATGACTAAAAGTAACTCTCAAATTCGGATGGGACATAGAGACCCTCTTGCTACGAGGTATAGAAGATGACTTCAAATCCATTGAGTTGCAACTTGGGTTTTCTGTATGTAGAGCATTTGGTTCTCCAAGTCCGGATTTCTTGCCATTCCTTGAGCTTCTCAAATTTTCTTTGAAATAATGATCGGAATAACTGAGGGATTGGGACTGGGATTGGGATGCAAATAATTTGCTTAAATGTCTGTTTCCTGACCCTGGAGTTCTAGATCTTCCACTAATATCTCCGTCTACACCTTTCCTTTGACGACTGCATACTGTAGAAGACATGAAATGAGGGACAGAACTAGACATGTTTCTGCGAACTGATTTTTCGAAAGTCCGAGGGCTTTCTGTGACTTTTCTCTGATCAACTGGGGGGCTTCGTGGGGATTCCTGATGCTCATCAAGTGGTTGATAAGTCAGTGAGAAAAGCTTCTTCTTCTCCTTCAACAGGAATTCAGCTGCTTTAATATTGTTTTTGATTTTCTGACATTCTTCTTCAGCGTCTCTCATTTGATCATCCAGCTCCGCCAGTCTCTTTTCCCTCTGCTTCTTCAAGTCCTGAACAAATATGTGATGGGTAAAAATAATCCAAAATGTCAACGGGTGTAAGTCATTGTTGGATTAGGATCAAAAGGTCCATTGGGCCTCGAAAGGTCCATTGGACTCAAAATGTCAATGGGTCCAGTGGTTTACTTGGGGCCCAAGTCTGTTAGGGCTAGTTCTTTATATATACTCTCTAGGGTTATTCTTTGTAAGCAACGGAGAGAAAACAAGTAAAGGAAACAAGAGAGCATTGTGAGGGGAGAGGCTGTGAGAGTAAGATTGAGACCAATTGGGGGAGAGAGTAGGCTAAGTGTCAGAGGATTTGAATCCTTGTAACAAGTTACCCCATTTCCTGCATAGTGAAATCGAGCGGAATGCTTATAGCCCCGCGGACGTAGGCAATTGCCAAACCACGTAAATCTCTTGTGTTTGTGTGCTTATGATTGATTGCGTGTGATTTGCCCTAATTAATTTCTTAACAGTCACATAGTCACCAGCTCAATGTGGATAGTAACCATAGGCCTCAAGTTTAAAAATGAGGCCCATGATTAAGTAATTCAGATAGTTGACCCGATGGATCCACATGGATAGGCATGCATCAAAAGCCTCTCCAATTAAAAGATCCTCGACATACTATAAATTCCCTTTCTCATTTTGAATGTAATTTTTGTTTACCAGTCCATTCACATGTCGCCAAATGGAGGGTCAAGAAATGTCTCATCTAAGATGTTTCAGAGAAATAACTATTCAGAGCATAGTTTAGACTTTGGACCCACAAACCACGGTGCCATTTTTATCCACTGCATATTCTTTGGAAAGGTGTAAGATATTGAAATTTTAAAGGTAAAAACAACAAATATATGTATGAGAGAGAGAGAGGATTGCCTCAGGAAGATCTCTATTAGACTCTATAGCTCTTGCTCTTTTGGCGAAGTTTAGAGAACACGTTGTCTCCCCGGCATCATCTTCACTGGGGCTAATGTGCACAAGCATTAAAGCCTTTGAACCATCACCTAATGCAATGGCAGGAAGAGGGGTTAACATGTGCAAACTATATCTCATCTTTGCATCATAACTAATGGATGGATTATATGATCATTTGCTGGAAGATTTGTGTATATCCTCGACCTTGAATTTGTAATAGTACTTGGGGTCAATGGCTCTGTGATCCCATCATAAAGTGTGAACAGTATGGAACACATACAGACCGAGATTAGAATGTCCTGGCATTTCAATATGCTTCTTCTCCATGAATAAGGAATCATCAACATCACAGTTGCCATACCCTTATCCCACCTTCATTTGGACTGTTGCTGAAATTCTTAACCATATATTTGTAGGCCATTGGCCTAACAGTCAGAGGCATAGTGTGTGATCCACAGAAGAACCAACAGTCTGCATATCATCAATGATCAAACAATGCATTACTTGTACTGTTTTACATACTTAAAGCCCGAGGATACAATGCATATCAATCATATAATTCCGCCACAAAGTGTAAAATGAATAGTTAAAACAAATTTTGACATAGCAGTACTATACCAAGAGAATCTCTTAGAATTTGGGTTAGCTTGCTATTCCTGCCAACAATAGGAAAAAAAAATGAGTGAAAAGTGTTGACATTCATGATGAAAAAGGGACTAACCAAAGACAAACAACTGAGGATATGCCTGTATGGGATGTGATTACGCTTTCTTTTTAGTGCCGCAATAACGTCACCAAGAGCTGAGAGAGACAGATTTATGGCTTTTCCTTCATCCATTGTTTGTCCAGTAGCTCCAGTCTTCAGTAAGCGTTCGCTTCCTCCAAGGTCCACCATCCACAGTTTACTAGGTTCTGGCTTACCCACCTCTGTGTCCCCAGCTCGGGCAATGGTGATTCTAGTTAAGCTGAATATACAAAATTAAACCAACAAAAGAATGACCAACATAAATTAATCCATAAGAACAAAGAAGTCTGGGAACAGCTTGAAGACAAACCAGTGAGATCTGCTAGATGCCTCATTGACACTTGTCCATGAGGTAGATCGAGCCCTCCTCCCCTTGGAATACCACCGATTTGCTTGTGCGAAATCAGCTACCACCACATCAGTGAGTCTCTCTATTTCTACAGACCCATTAGAACCTGTTTGAATGTTGAGAGCGCTGTGGAATGAACTAGACGGAATAAGCAATATACCAGAGAGCACCATAATTTTTTTTTACGACAGAATTTCTAGGGACTGCAATGCATTTAGGTAGAAGGCCAAATACTACAAGGATTCTGCATATCGCCATATACCATAAAACTAAACTATTTAAATCTCAGCTGACAGCCTTAAAGGAATTAATACAAGCACATACCATTTAGAAACTGGTTCAAACATTCTTGCTGGTGGCTTTTGTGACAATAAGTCCCTTAGGCTACCCATGTAAACCTCCAACATGCTCATGGAGAAAGTGAAAGAAGCTGACGTATCTTGAGAGGCTTGGCGAAAAAGCTCTTGGATAGCTCGAGGAACAATTCCAGGCTGGTCATTTGTCCCTTCCTGAAAATTTTAAGCCAACCCACCAATTAATACCGCTGAAGATGAAAAATTCACAAGAAAACTGGATTGCAAGAACTCAATTTCCTTTACTAACCATGGTAAATGTCTTGCCAGTGCCCGTCTGCCCATACGCAAAAATGCAAACGTTATGCCCATCAAGTGCAGATCTGAGAATCGGCACAACTTCTTCAAACACTTCTTCTACAAGGTCATCAAGCAAGAATCTTATATTTTGAGGAAAACAACAAAACTTATGTCTGTTTGGATGCACCCCAAATCACAAAAGGTTTGGATATTTTGGTGGAATTGTAGAACAATAATTTCATTGTTTAATTGACAGTCCAGAAAATGAAATTCTCATTAGGTGGGATGCTGTTCTAGCAAAATTATCACCCCAAATCAATATAAATATAAGAGATCTGCACTGACTAGAATATGGGATGGAAAGGCATTAGAAAAGCAGCACAACACATAATAAGATTCTCAAAATTTTTTTTTTTTTCAGGTGTTATCCACTTTGCAAACTGGATAATCATATGTGCTACCAGCACAATTAAACAAGTAGAGCTTTTAAGGGTACTTCCAGACTCAAATACACTCTAAACAAATTACAACGAGTGGGTGTAGGATGATGCTAACCTTGAGTTGCCTCTTGAGGAAACACCTTGTCTAAAGTGAAATCTTTCCTACTTCCACTAGATCTAACAATTACATTCTCAGATCCAGTAGATATGGGTAAATGAATCTTTCTCCTATCAACTGACAGGAATGGGCGAACTCGACAAAAAACTCTGATGCTGCCTAGAAACCCAAATCAGTAAATTCAGAAAAAGTTAACTAACAAAACGGTTTAAAGGATATGATCTATTCAAGGCTCAGATGCACTACCTTTGATGTCTAGTATCTTATTCAGTGCTTCTCTCCGTTTTTCATCCAAAGACCTCTGTTTAGATTTCAATGCTGTGATCTCTCCTGCAAAACCAAATCAGATTCAAGATCAAGGCTCACCATTCTAAGGCTCACCATTCTGCAGTAATTATCAGATCAATTATGCAACTATATGAAATTAGCACAAAAATCTTACCTTGGAGATTAGAGATCGCCTCTTCAAATTCTTTCTTTTCATGCTCAGGCACTACATTTACATCTGTAAACTCAGTTGGAGGTGGTGGCGATTCGGGCATTTCAGAAACAGATGGAAGCCCATCAGCCGAATCTGAATTCAACCCACTACTAGACTCAACAGACTCTTCCACCATTTCCAGAGGCAGGGTCACCTGTTCCAAAGGTTCTTCCAACATCCTCAGACCAAACTAACAGAGACCCACAAAAAAAACTTTTTTCCAACGGCAAACAAAGATCTCTTCTTTCCCTACTTTAAACACCCAAAGACCCCAAAACAGTGCTCAAATTTGAAAATGCCCAGATTGCCATAAACAGACTCAATTCAAATCTTGCCAAAAACAGACTCAATTCAAATCCAACAGAGGAAAGATACACACAACCAACATACTTCTAACAATAGGCAAAACCATGGACAAGCCAAGACCCTCTTTACCTTATCAAATGCATAAAACCCACTAACACCCACGATCACTCCTCACAATCCGGAGAAAAGAAAAGAATGTTCATGAATCAACAAGCTGTAACTCGATAAAAAAAAAAAGACCCCTAGGAAGGTTAAAAATATTGAAAAGTACAAGACTAAATAAACTCAGAAGAAGTGTGGTGGAGATTAAAACAACACAATTCACTTCACTCCAAGTAAGTAGGAGAGAGAGAAATAGAGAACAGAAACAGTCCTCTCTACTCCTAGTAAAAGTGAAGCAAAAGAAAGTTGAGATTTTTTTTGTGGGTGTAAGAAAAACAGAAGCAAAGGAAAGAACAAAAACACTACCTACTTCTATCTGAAACAGAGAAGCAAATGATTTTACCACATAAAAAAAAAAAAAAAACAGAGAAGCAACAGAGAGAGTACTCTTCACTGAGCTGAGCTTTTATGGTCTTTATGTTTTTAAGCAAGAAAACAAGGAGGACTCAGTAGTTGTAGTACTAAAGCACTGCTGAGAAACAAGAAGGATTCCAAAACCCTAATCAAGAATAGATTACAAAGCCCAAACAAAATAAATAAAAAAAAAAAAACACATGGATTTTCAGGTAGATTTCAGCTCCATTAGAAGACCCAAGATGTCAGAAATCTGTAAAAACCCAACTGGTTTGTTCAAATAAGCATTTTTTGGTGGGTAACAAAAAGAGACATGGATAAAATAATCATGTACCTTGCTTCTGATCTGTGCAATTTCATCAAGGACCATATGATGATATGGAAGAAAGAGTACCTGGAAAAGAGTGTCTTTTTTTTTTCTTATTTTACTTTTTTTCTTCTCTTTTTCTGGAGGGAGGAGCGTGAGGGGTAAAAGTGGAATATGAAAGAAAGGAAGAAGGGATCTGTTCCACTACTGCTACTTGGTCATCCCCATTTTTGGTCATAGGATGATCCAAACCATCAATCTCCTAAGCTTCTTCCTTGATGGGAGGATTTGCAAAGGGCCCATTTGGTGTTTATGTGACGGAGAAGTGTAAAAATGAGCTAAATTTTTTGTGATATAGAGGAAAAGCATTTTGGAAAGAAAAATAATCACCATGTGAAAAAGTTGCGGACTAAATTTTTAGCAATGCTATACAAACGTGCCCTAAATTCCAAATGGCTTAAAAAAATTTAATCAATTGGTCATTTTGAGATTGGATTAGAGATCGCACAATATCATAATCAATTTATCTTAGCCTTTAATTTAAGATTTTTAAACTTTAATGGCTTTTAGATCATGTAGATTTGTCATAATATATATTTAGATCAGGCTCAAATATAAATTACTTGTGTTTGTGTACTAGGAAGGGATTAGCTTGATCATAAGACATAAATAGACAGGGAAAGGTGCATGAATGAAAATTTACCATTACTTTTTATGGTCCTGTAACTCTCCTGTTTGTCTGTGATAAATTCAATGGAAGGGATGGTCAGTCAAGTACATTTATTATTAGCCCATGATAATAAGATCTGGTTAATAAATGGTTAGGATTTCATTTTCTTCTGCCACAACCAATTGGGTGCTGGGGAATTTGGTGCGCCTGTGGGGGAATGAATGGATTCCCTCCCAGATGTGGAAAAGAGGGGTCTGGGGCTTCTTTAGGTGGAATAATATCATACACTTCAGGAGCACATGAAATCCTAGGATCCTAACCAATTGATGGACAAATTGAAGAAAACGAAAGGACAACAATTCTAGCATAATAATAATAAAAAAAAAGGTCATCATCGTCGTCGTCGTCGTCGTCGGTGGTCATACATAATCCCTGGCCACAACTCATTTATTTCAGACTACACGAAAGTGATCACTTCTTTGATACATTCAACAGTGTAAAATGAAATTGTTTGACAACTTTTAAGTAACAGTATATAATTTTTGACCGGTAACAAAGACTTTTATTAAAATTAGACAACAACTACTGAAGAATCAGCCAACCACAAGTCAAAGGGAACAGAGATGGTTAATGAGTGCTATACCCAAACACTTATTCATAAGAATCCAATCAACCAAACCAAAGGTTTGGATCTTCCATTCAAAGTTGGACTTGGATCCATACATCAACACTATGGACCACTGATCTATACTTACCTTGACTCATAACCCCGAAATTTTAGAGTTAAAAATGTGATTAACACAATTGTATAATTGGGAACAACTCATATTAGAGTAAAATTTGAGGATATCTCGTCCATTATTTTGGATAAAATCTCCACCCTACCCACATTTTCTTAAAAGAGTGTTGTTTTGGGTGCACTTGAGGTACACCTGATATTTGAATATAACTATTCTTTGAGTGAGGTTGGTTTCTGGGAAGCTTTGACTGCAATTTTCCTGTGCAAGGAGAAGCTGGCAGGCTTGGCGTTAACGGCAAACTAACGGCCGTTACATTTTAAAATTCGAAAACCAGAGTCTTCTCTGCATTGGGCGCTGCAGAGAAACAGACAGGCTCAGAGAGAGCACTCGCTGAAAGTCCCAAATGCAAATACTTTACAACCAAATTACATGGGAAAAATCTTCTCCTAGGAATCTAGGAGTAGAGTAGTAGTGCTCCATACGCGCCGTGTGGGACCCACCTCCATGTGATCAGAACCGCCCATCTGATATAGTATAAGCCAGCATTTGAGTGGACCACGTGCCACAACCTTTAGTCTAGTGGACTTTTTGGGTGGTTTTTTTATGGGACCCACTGATAATATAGGTCAAGGATCATCAAAGATAAAAATGTAAAGCATTCACGTTAAGGAAAGACTAGCGAAAGCCTCTCGTACTAAGCACAGGCAATGTAATTAGTGGTAGTTATAATGTAAAGGTCTAAAATAAAAAAATCGATAAAAATAGTTTATAGTGTAACCCTAATAAAAAAAATAAATGAGTTATTGATTAGAGAGGATGGAGAAGAGGAAAGGGCTTGTGGAATTTGAAGGTGGGAAATGTAGAGACGTGAATGGAAACACAGAGAGAAGAGAAAAGAGTTTCTGGAAACACAGAGAGAAGAGAAAAGAGTTTCCTATAACATTGGATTAGTAAAAAAAACGTTATTAATAGGGCTAATATTAGTAGGATGATTAATTAATGATACTAGTAGGAGGTCAACATGAGAAGAGTCAAAATCAAATTTGAAATTGACAGTGAAGTTGGAAATCGAATCCACTTCACTTCATATATAATAATGGTGTGATTAGGGTTGAAAATGGGTATTGGAGACTCGGCCCGTTAAACGATCCAACCCTTTATTGAGTTGAGAGAAAATCAGATTTTTTGTTCTTGATTCACAGTTAAATGAGTTGGAAATGAATTGACTCATCCAACATGTTTAGCCATTATACAAATCTAATTTTATGGTGTTTTTGTGTTACAAGTTTTTCTTGGACCTACAATAATTAATTTGTAGATGTTGGTCTACATCACCAAATGTATAATATGGCTGTCAATCCCAGGGCTAAGCTGGTGCTTGGGTTGTTCAAGGGGTACTATCAACATGTGTATACGAAGTCCAAAGTAAATCAAAACTCTCAAAGGGCCTGCACTAGTTAAGTCCTTAGTTGGCCTCCTGGTTAGGATAAACTCTCAAAAAATAATAAGCAAAATAAGGACTTTTATTTTTCTTATAAGGCTCAAGGGACAACCTTCGACAAAAGCTTTACAGCCCCGCTGTTTCGAGGGTTAGTGCTCTACTTTTTTCTTCACATTTAAATATGATTGCAACTAAAGCCTTCAAAGCTGAGAGCTATAAATATAGGTTTGGGGTTTTACCAAAAAAAAAAAGGAAAAAAGTGAAGTACGGAGTTAGGATGATTTAATGGAGTTAAAATTTCATATACATGTATGTGCCATCTAGATCTTTCTAACCCACACCTCCTCTAACATTGGAGTGGCCCAAGTGGGTTCTAGAAGAGAGTCCGCGCAGAGGGTCCATGAGAGACATCCACACAAGATAAAACCTTAGATTTAGGTGGGGACCATGCACCTGTGCCAATTAATCAATAGATGACAGTGCCATGTGGTAATATGCACATGAGTTGATGTTGGAATTTTGGCAAATTAATATGGGCAACTTATCATAGATGCTTTGTTACCTGCTCTCTATATTTTTCTAGTTTGGCAGAAACTTATTAGATTTTATTTGGTTGTGGTTAGATATGAGGCTTCACACAACATACTTATTTTGTTTGTAATATGAGATAGAAACAAAAGCAAGTGGGGCAGTCAAATACCCACTAGTGTATATATAGTCACATAACTGGGCCATTATCCAAGGGTCTCATTGGATGTAATCTATTGTAGAACTTGAAGGACCTGTGCCTCCAAACTTTGAGAAGGAAAGTGTTTGAATGTGTTTACTGTTCTTTTCATGCTAGTCAAAAATCTATTTTTACGGTGATATTACAGTGGAAGTCACTCATATGAAACTTGTCGTAGTAAAACATGTCACTTCAAAAAAGAGTAGTTTGCTTAAAAAAATAAATAAACTTTTTAACCCGTTAATGACTCTACTACTATGTAACACAAACATTTTTATATTGTTATTATTACCCATCTTATCACAACTAATTATTACAAACATCTTTATATATAAGCACTATATATCCACCGTAAATTTGTTTGTGCAATAAGGGGATTTCATGCTCTGCAGATTTTTGTTTTTATAGGCACGTTCTCTCTCTCTCTCAGAGTTAGTTATTTTTTCCATTTTTCATGGGAAAAAAAAAAAACTGTTGCATTAAAGAAGCGGTACCACGAGAAATAAGAACAATTTTATACTATTGCATGATCCTTTTCAGCAGCACAAAATACTCTAAAACTCACTCTAGTTAGAGTAATATATACACACATATGCATGCATATTATTACTCCATGTGAAAATATATATAGTTATTATTTGAAGCACACCAAACTTATATTGTCACTTCTGTTCGAGCAAGATTTGTTATAGTTACCATGCAAAGGAGACTCGTGATATAAACAGGTTTAATCAAACAATGGTGGGTCCTTAGTTATTCTTAGTACATTACATAAGGCAAACAATGCTACAATACTTCAAGAACAACTTGTCTTTTTTTTTTTTTTCTTTTTTGCTTGTCTTGACTCTTCCCAAGGGGCAGTGAGGGTCTGAAAAATTACTGTCAAAGCCTCAGCCTAACTCGTCCGGGTTACTCCACTGGATGGCCTCCCCAGATCACTTAGTCGAATCGGGCTTTTTTTTAATACTCTAGCCAAAGGGGCGGGACGAAGAGAGAACCTATACACACGGAAAGACAGTCCATGAGAAAGTAGCATATACGTACGTACACACGGAAATAAAGCTTGCACACACGGGAAGAGAGGGCATATCCCGAGTCTAAACGCTAGATACCAGTTGAAAACTGCCTTTCCTTACTACTTAGGTAAGGAGTCGCTCTCATTAGAGTCCGGCTTTAAAATTGGGGGACACCCACATAAATTGTTTGTGTATCAGCCACAGGATTACCATGAATTCAACTGGCACTAGACAAAATAAACGCCCAAAAAGTCAAAATAACCATGAATCATACAACTAGTGGCCCACCTAGGACTCTCCCTTCTTATGAAAAAGTGGAATTAAAGATGAGAGAGACAGAGACACTGAGGTTTTGTCTCTGTCAGTCACAGCGATAGTTTCTCTGTTGATAATTTGTTAGGGGGATATTCATGACCCGTTCTTGGCTTCCTTTGGTTTTTTTTAATCCAACCCAGCTTTTGATTTGAAAGTGGGCCTTTCTGTTTAAAACATATGTGTGCACCAATGCAGAGAGACTTGAACATGACACTTCACATGACGACCCTGATTGAGAGATCCCAGCCACTTGAAACTAGCCCAGATTTCTTGCTCCCAATGTGGAACCTCATTGTTTTATTGCATGACCTATTCATAGTTTGTCTTTTCAGATCAATGGCTTACACCAAACTGTGGGCCCCACAGGCACAAATAAAATGCTACCCAGATTTTATGGGCATGACAGGATAGGGGGGATTTCCATTGGCATGCATCCTTACCCAACATAAGAAGTTGAATTGGTAGGCTAAAAACCTATTAGGGTACATAGAACTGCACACTTGAGAAGAATCACAAACATGATCACACTCACACCCCATTAATTATACGAGTAGAATTGTCAATCCTAGTTAACTCAACCCAAAAGATTATGGGATTTGGTTCGAGTTTTAGTTGGCAGTTGGGAAGGTAATTGAATGTTTGTTTGCATGATTTACGAGAATTCATATTGGAAAAAGATTCAAATTCTCCGAATGCTGTCCCTTAGTAGGATTCTCAAATGCTCAAGTGCCAATCAATATTTAGAAAACTCAAATCTGAAGAATTCTAGAATTCCAAAAGCAAGAGTAACATTTTAGAGGATTGTGTTTGTAGAACTCTGACAGAGAGTGACAATGCCTTGAAGAATTTCCAACAGATGAAACTTCAATCTAGAATTTCAAAAGAAAAATTGACATTTCCATAAGGTTGGGTTGCTAAAATTCTACTTACTAAAAAGGCAAAAACTTTAGATGGTCGATAGACAACTACCAACATTGTTGTTAGAAACTCTTAACACATGAAAGTGCAATCAGGAATTCATCCAAGCAAACAGGCTTTAGTACTTCACATATTCTCTTGAAAAGGTTTTTTTATGAGGGCAGAGGGACCTTTCACTCTCAATGAAAGATTAACAAATGGGTGTTTCTTTCACAATTCACACACTCAACTCATTCACATGGTCGTGGTCAAGGTGGTCCTATAAATCCCACCACCTCGGGGACCATCAAGGCCATGATAGCTTCTTAGCACCAGAACATAATAAAGACATCTTTCATCTACATTTGGAACACTCCAAAATCCTCATAGGGTTGGTAAATTTAGCTTTAGACCCTCTGTTGAGCTTTGGACTCATTTCAGTAATTTGAGCACAAATTTGGCAGCATATGGGACCAACCTAAACCTAACTCGTCCTCCTCATCTCTGGTCTATTTTCATCCGTTTGTGGTCGCTGTAACTTGTTCCACTTGTGACCTGCATGCTTTGCACCCTAACCATACTATTATTATTATTATTATTTATATTGGAGGGTGTTCCAGCCCTTTGGGCAAAACTAATCCCTACGGACCCAAGGGAGCCGAGTAAATCCCCTGTGACTCTAGTGTGGTAGTGCAGTTTGGAACCTTCAACCTTCAAAAGCAAATCATGGTCCTACGCCAACTACTTCAGGTTAAACCTAACAATACTAGTAGAAGATAAAAAAAAGTACTAAAAGGGAATAAGATATGGGTGGAGGCATTCACATTTAAGCCGTTGACATTGGATATGGATGTGAAAGCCCCTACATAATCTCTCATTTAAGGTGAGAGATGTCTCTCATAGGAGCATCTCCCTTATTTTTAAATGTTTCATGGAGAAGATAATCATCCATTAAATGGACTTAAAGCAGAATTATTAGGCAGGAACTCTTTCATTGATTATTTGGTGATTAGATGGTTTGATCAGTGGCAAATGCCTGATTGTTAACCCCATTGAGATCTAAAAGATGGACCACCCATGAAGCATGATCCATTTATGGTACACAAGTGGCATCTGATGTGAATTTGTTTACTTGTTGATAGTATGTATAGATAGATAAAAAAAAAAAAATGTAGACATGATGCCCTCTTATCATTGGCAATTGTTTCCCAAGAAAGCCCACACATGAGAGTATAGGAAGCCTACATAAGTGGGAAGAGTGACATACTCAGTGAGAGTGTTCAGAAAGGCATGTTGGATTGGGTTTTCTAGTCCAGCCCATTTGGTAACTGGACCAGAAAATAAGAGAACACCCAGAAATGGCCGGGTTGGATATGTGCCAAGCTAGTTGTATAAAAGCTTCCTGTTGTAAAAAGACTTGACCAAACAAACCCAGAATTGGCTCATCATCAACATCAGCAGCAGCAGTAACACCACCACCACCTTGGCTTTAACCACCTTAAAAATGGACCATACAACAGAAATCACAAATTTTGGATGATCAAGACATTGAAATTTGTGGTTAGCCAATAGGCATTGATCACAAAATCGAAATCGTTCATGGGCACATCTGCTTCTATTTTTAGCATGCAAGTGGGGCGTTTCGCACACAGTTTAGCAACAAATCTTGTCCAAGCCTGGCCCATTTAGGTATTGCGCGTATATTCTGGCTTTGATCCAGCCCATGAGCTGAAAGTCAGGTCCAAGCCCAGATCGTTTGGAGAATGCGCATACATTTAGTGCTAAATACTCTAGGCCAGGGCCCAGGCTAAGGCTCTAAGATAATAGGACCAGCCCAGCCCATTTAATTATAGGTGTATAAATTAGGCCTGAGTTCAGTGCACTTGCGTCTGGATGTCAAGAATCCAAGGTAGCCAGCAAACCAGGCCCAATTAAGTTCGAGTTCAAGTTTGGGTCATTGTCTCATGAGCCAAGCTTAGGCAAGGGACAGCTCACCTTGGCTGAGGTCAGATTTTGGTTAATTTAAGCCTTTCACATCACATGGGGGTGTTCATGGCCAGGCCGAGTCATTATCTAGGTCCAGCCTGTCTTTAGAAACACCAGCTCGCATCCGACTCAAGCCTAACACGAGCCGTAAATTCCTTGCCTAACCCACCCATTTGGAAATCGGGCCAGGCCGGACTGGTATTCTATCACTTTTTTGTGCTTTCAAATTACTTGTTTGGTTAATCAGTCACTAAACTACATGCATTACTTATTCATGTTGGGCCGGGTTTCAGGCTTTCTATGACATAATCTTAGCCCGGCCCATATATTAAATAGGCCAACCGTTGAGATCCAGACCCGAAACCAAGCAGGCTTGGCACGGGATGGGCCTGGCCTGGCCACTTCAATTCACAGTTTGAGTCATCAAAAGCTGAAATGATATTTAGTTAAATACCATTTTCATACATATTGATCAATCTAATGGTGTATATCAATTAATCATTTTGAAGTTCCGAACCACTGCCTATTCACTGGAAGGGCTGAAATTTGAATGTCTCCAATCAATCAAAACTGGGCCCTACGCCATTCAAGTGAAAGCACTTGTGAGATGTCAGCATATGATAAATTCTCTATTGATAATTCAATAGGGGTAGGACAATGTGGAAAATGATCATACCCTTACAACCAGATTACATTTTGTTAACCTTCTTAACTTCCATTAGAGCTGATTCTTAAGGCTTAAGATTTAGACCTGTTGAGATTCTATTAAGTTGACTTTAGGTTGGCTATTTATTTCTTTAAACATTGATTTTAAAAATATTTCTCTTACCTGTTTTTCTTTGGTATGATGCTTTCTTTAACCATCACAAATAGAGTGGATTAAGGTGGGTATGGAGTTTAATGAAAGTTTACAGCGTGTATTCAAATTTAAACAATTTGAAACCTATCACAGGTTGGGGCGAGTTTGGGATGGGTTATGATTAGAGAGTGTCAAGACTCAAGAGTCAACTCTGGAGTTTTTCAATCTTCGTTTGTATAAATATTTTTATAGAAAACGAAAAGTCTTATTTTAGCCGGATTCTAATTTTGGTTCTTCAGCGTGGCAATACTTTATGTACGACCCTAATTACCGAGTTTTTGCTTTCCGGTAAGATAGGAAACCCACATCCGAACCTCCCCATCGGACTTCCATTTATATAGAAGAGGAATAACGAATTGCCTCTTTCATGGCATTACCCAAACAAAGCCCTTAATACGAGTAGTCGAGCCAAACTCAACCAATTGCTTAATTGATTAACTCGACCCTAAGCCCCCCGATATAAGACTATCAAAACCTATCTTGACTCAATCTAATCTCAACTTAAATTAATCTCATCACAAGTCAAATCTTTGAAATGTCCCAACCATCCAATCAAAAACCCATACCCATAAAATAGACAGATCAAAATAAATCAACCCTTCATTCTTAATAAACCCTATCCTAGAAAGCTCTTAACTTGCAAATCATGAACCCAAATAAATATCTTGGGGGCCATGCACCATAAGCAGTTCAAGGAGAAGTCTTTTCCTTCCTGTTAGTTGCTTCTTGTGCAAAATTTAGTTGTCAATGAATCACTCCAAAAAAAACCCAGTCAAACCTATAAAAGGACCCAACTCGCATTGTAAAACTCGTCCCAATCGAAAAACTACTTGTCTTTTCTCTGCAACTTCTCTTATGCAATCTCCCTCGAAGACGAACAAGACTAGTCACTAATCCAATCCTCTTCCATTTACAGGTACCTCAATCTCAAAACCCTAACCCTAGAACACTTAAATCTGAATCATCATCACTTGTATTCTCATCGTTTAACAATATCTGAATTGCATTACCCCTTCTATCAGCCACTCGATTGCTTCAGTTTTCCCCTCGATTGACGAAACCCTAGATTTCAAGATCGGATTTTTTTCTTTTTTTTTGTTGTTGTTGATGTGAACTTAAAATTTGGATTGGTCAAGATACTGTTTTGGATGTTGGATGGTGGTTGATGGTGATTTGGATAAGGATACAAAGGATGGATGGTGTTTGTGGCATCAGGGGTAGAGGGTTTTTTTTTTTTTTTTTAAAGGCAGTGTATGGATTGGTTCATTTAGGAGCTGAAGTGAACTGGACGGAGAGAGGATGATAAATTTGGAAGATTGCAGTTCAATTGAGGAAGGGATAATCTCTCAATTGGAAGAATCATGAGATTGGATTCTTCCAAGTGAAGAAGGTATAGAGGATGTGTCTAGGCTTCGAGGGGTGCTTTTTAGTTAGACAAATTGGCGAGAATATAGAATGATTTGTTTTCATGGGCGTTTTCTGTTTAGATGAATGAATTAGGGAGGAATGACATGATTAGTTTCCACTTATTGTGTGAGAGCGATATGAACTGACTGGTTAGAGTTGCTTTGACTGGAATGAATGCTTCGGCCAGTTTTGTTTTAGTTGCTGTTGGGATGCCAAGAAGAAGTTGGATTGAAAGATTCAGAGCTCAGTTATTTAATATTTGACCTCAAGTGTCATTTTTTTTTTTTTTTTCTAGTCTGTGGCAGGAAAAAAGTTGGGTTATGGGTTATGCATAGATACCTGTTTCTCTGTTCAGATAATTTGCATTTGATTTTCAAATTCGCAGTTAGAGACTTAACTTGATCAGAAAATTTGATGGATTAGAAGAATGACCTCTGCTCAAAGCATCAGACCCTTGAATTTTCATCTGGAACATCCTCATAATATACTTGGGAGAATGACCTCTGTACATTGGCCTTTTGCAAAAATTAAAATAAAAAAGGAAAAGAAGGAAATGGAATCACCTACTTGACTTGACCCCTGCCGAGTTGGGGGTTGAGTTTTTTTTTTTTTTTTGAAATTACAGTTGTCTATTGGTCCAAGCATTGATTTTGATCTTTTTTTTCTCTGGGTCCAGGTGGATATACACCCAAGTCCTGCCAATGTAAAATGGTGGATGTTATTGGGTTCTATTGCTAAATACAGTTTTGCATCTGTTAAGACAGACAGTTGGAGTTTTTGAAAGTTCAGCATAGACAATACAACGTTTACAATATTTAGTTTTGAGAATACTTGGATTCTTGCCTTTCTCAATGAGCATTGAAGTTCATTTAGGTCACGTTTGATAACAAGTGAGGAATCCGCAGATTTGATGATATCTCACTTCCCTAGAATAGGGCTTTACTCAATGAGGATTTGTATGGATGAGGATTCCTCAATGTTTAGTAACAGGCAAGGAATCCTCAAATCTGAGGGTTTTATATCCTCCCCTTTTCAACTCAAAAGTCCCACGTCGGACTTGAGAATCTTCAAAATTTGAGGATTTCAGCAAGGATGAAAATAGCGGTAGCGGCGGGCTTAGCGGCCTGTAGCTAAAACGCTACGTAGCGGCGTAGCGGTGCGATTTGAAAAAATCGTCAAAAAAATATGAAAAAATTCTAGAAAATCTAGAATATTGGAAAATGAGAGAAAATGTATTTTTTTTTTGCAAAAGTAATTAAGGTAAGGGGGCGTAGCGGTCCCCTCATTGTATAAGGTCCTGTATCGCTGTATAAATAGAAAATAATAGTAATGATCATTTTTTCACATGTGTTCATGTTGTTTAGTTATGCTAACTTAGAAACTAATGAAAAGCTTATAAAAGTAAAAACTATGTCATGAAGTCAAGACTTAAGAGTACCTAGAGAAAAAAATACATCTACCAAAGGGGGTGTCTAATAGGATGTACTTAGAGAAGAATCATTTGAGAAGAACTCTTTGTATCGACTGTAATTCGGCAAGATCATGTGCTTTTTGGTGTTCTTTTAAACATAAAAGAGTAGAAGAGTTGTGTAGAAATGTTATTTAGAGAGAAGAAAAAAAATAAGTCTTATTATGCATTTTAAAAAAATTTGGAAAGTTGAAATTTTTCTTACCCCGTAGCGGCCCATAGCGGCCGTAGCGGCCCTGTAGCGGACGTAGCGGCCGCTATTTTCATCCATGGATCTCAGATGTCTCAGATACTGGAGGATTTACAAGTGTCAAACATGGGCTTTCCACGACTTTAAAGAAAGTGAAATATTTTCCTTGAGGATTTTGTTGCCAAACTTGACCTTAGGGATTCTAGAAGTCCTCGATTGTTAAATTTTATTTTATTTTAACTATGGAAATCTTAGGAGATCTCTTGTAATAAAAAAATTCTTAAAATTACAGGACATCTGAAAGAGTATTTTTATCTTTTATTTTTTAAAGATTCCTTTAAATGAAGGAGTCACAGATTTCCAGGGAGACTTAATATCCAAGAAAAAAAAAAAAAAAAACACCCCTAGTTGGATGGGATAGTGGTTCAACGATGATGATAATTTGATCGAAAGAAATCTGTATCATGAGTTCATGACTTAGTGATTCAACATTGCATGGGATTTTAGTTTAAACTGGAATTCTAGATTTCCTCATTTTGGAAATCTAGCAATCCAGACAATGCCCTAAGTTATCCTTTAACAGCTACATGCTAAATCAAATCTATAGACAGTGTGGTCCATAGTGATTTTGATAATTGCACTTGTATCAGGTGTTACTGCAATGCACCGTGTGGCTAGTGCAGGGAATACATCCAATTCATCTCGCCCTCGAAAGGAGAAGCGTTTGACATATGTCCTGAATGATGCAGATGACACAAAGGTGAGGCAACTTATTTATTATCTGTTCTATCCTTAGTTACTCTTTTGCATTCCTTGGAATAGAATTCTAACTGTGATGGTCTGCTAAATGGTTCTAGTTGCAAACATTATCTTTTAAATATGTTAATTTTCTAATCGATAAAAAAAGAAGGAAAGAAAAAAGGAAGAAGGAAAATAGATGCATTACTTTTCTTTACAGTGTTGTCTTTGTTCACAGCATTGTGCAGGCATAAATTGCTTAGCTTTGTCAAAGTCATCAGTACCTGATCGTTGTGATTATCTGTTTACTGGAAGCCGAGACGGGACCTTGAAGAGATGGGCGTTGGCTGAAGATGCCGCCACCTGTTCTGCAACATTTGAATCACATGTTGACTGGGTATTCTTTCCTGCATTTTTATTCATTTGCTACATTTACATCTTTGAGATCTTGTAATCAACCAAATTGTATTTTGTTTGTGAGAAATCTATGATTCATTTGTTCAAAATGATCAGTTTTCACAATTTATATGGATTTATTGAAGGACAGACCATCTGAACTTGCCAAAACCCCTAAGACAAACCCCAAAAATGAAGTGTTTTTTTTTTTTATGCTAATCTCTGATCAATGGCTTTTGACCTTTTATTTTGTCAAAATAATTTTCATTTACTATGATTTGATTAAGAAACGCTTACAATGTCTATTTAAACTCCTATAAAAATCCTTTGAGTGGGACCTTTAAGTTGTTCCCTTTGTTAAATTTGGGAGTACTTTGGCTTGTTTGCATATGACATGCTATGGAAAAAGGTGATTGTCAAGTGCTATATGGCATGGTGTGATAAATTTCAATGTCTAGGGTTATTAATAGAACAAAATGTAGGGTCTGATTTGGATATAGTGAATAGGATCAACATGGATTGGGCAAAGTAGTGAGAAGCTAGTGGAATGCTATGTGATTGTCAAGTGCTGTTTCGACTAAAGGGCCATTATTGCAAGACGACTCTTAGACTGGGAACTGAATTTTTGGCAATGAAGAAATGAGACGGAGCTAAAGTATGCACATGCTGAAGTGGTTACAGGAAAAAATAGAGTTATTAACGAGTGCAAAAGAGTAAACTTATAGATATTAACAGAAGAAAAAATCAAGGAGTGCCATTTAAGATCATTTGGACATGTACACGTAATGCTTGAATAAGCTCTTGTATCATTTCAAAGCGTTAGAAGGTCCAGGAACTACGAGAAGGGTAATTTAAGACACTGGATGAAGCAGGTAGGAAAGATAAGGCTGGAGTGATAGAGAGGAGGGCTTCAAAAAGTGGGGTGACAAATAAAACTCACAAAGGCAACCTTGAACAGATGGGATTAGAATTTGATGACAGTGACATTGCCCCCTTGTTTCTTCAGTACTTTTTTTTTTCCACTGTTAAGTCCCTTGTGTGCTTTCCTCAGACACAAATACACTGTAGACCATCAAAAAGTATTTTGAAGATCAGGGTCGGGATCAATGCATGAGCAAATCATTTACAAATTCAAAGCCAAAGATATTTTGAAGGAATAGGCTTTGAGTGAAGCCCACGTGTCCTAAAATCCTTTAAAATGATGGTTCCACCTCCCTAGAATCGCTAACATGGTCAGATGAAGATAAGCAGGATATGAAGGGTGCAAATCTTTAATTGCTTGTTTGGAGATTGGGCTTGATTAAGGGCTGATTAAGTGATGCAAATTTTGTGGTGGATCAACTGGCATAGCATGGACTTGGAGCCTGTCAGTCTGTTTTAATACTTAATTCATGATACTGTTTTAAACTTTTCATGCATTTATACTACTATAAAATGCCTAATTTGATCATAATCCATGATATTCCTTCATAGTTTACATTTATCTAAGTGCAGGCTGCATCATCTTTCAGAGTTTTGAATTTTTAAAATTCCCAAATAACACTGTGTTTTCATAAGCAAACTGAATATCGTTTTCTAGTATGCTGAATGGGTTTTACAGAAACTATCACTTCACCCTTTCTTCTCTTGATTTTTTATTGTCAAAAGTTGTATATTTGTGCTTCTAGAATGGAAAATGGAAATTGGACTGTCAAATTATCTCTCTATGTTGTGCTTTGTTAGATAATCTTCCTACCTAGGTTTGATCATTCTCTGTGCTTTGAAATTTTTTTATCTTAGAAACTTCGGAAAATATTCATGTTGATGTACTGCAGCTTCATTTTGGATGAACATGTTTGTGTATTATTGCTTTTAGTATACATTTAGTGATCAGAACAGCGGCCTTTATTTTTGCAGGTTAATGACGTGGTCCTTGCAGGCGATACCCTTGTATCATGTTCTTCAGACACAACTCTCAAGGTTGTCCAACTTTCTTAGTATAGATTTTTCATTGTATAGGTTTTTTTTTACTCTTCACCACATTAATCTGTTGAGAAATACCAGACATGGAGTTGTTTCTCTGATGGGACTTGCACTAGAACTCTCTGCCAGCACTCTGACTATGTAACTTGTCTCGCTGCAGCGGAAAAAAATGTAATTTCTTTCTCGAAATCTTTGAGTCTCTTCTTAACTGTATGAATTAAGTTTATTTATTTATTTTTAACTACAAAATCCTACAAAATCCCATTTTAAAAAAAAATTTCGTGTCAGTTTTATCTAATACTGGAGAAAGAGATAAAATGATGTCAGTTTACTTGAAGGCATTTTGCTTTTGTTGTTTCCATGAATCTCTGACCCTTGTTTAGTATCATGCATTTTAGGGCAATATTGTTGCATCTGGTGGACTTGGTGGGGAGGTTTTTATATGGGATTTAGAAGCTGCGCTGCTTCCAGTGGAAAAGTCAATTGATGCAATGGAGGATGACAGTTCAAATGGAATAACTGTCTCTGGACATTCTGGACTGCCCATTACTGGTCTCCTCTCTCTTAATTCAAGCAGCAACATTTCTCTGCACACAACTCAGTCACATGGGTACCGTCCATTGGCCACCAAAGGACATAAAGAGTCAGTATATGCTTTAGCAATGAATGAAAGTGGAACACTACTTGTTTCTGGAGGAACTGAGAAGGTGCTTATTGAAGTCTGTATTTAGTTCTCTTTCTAATGTTGCATCTTTTTTTTTTGGTTAGTGCATTAGAAGTTAACAGTGAATATTCATTTCTAAATTTAATTGCTTCATGGACGGTTTAGCTCACTTTTTCATTGTGTGAATCCTTTAACCAAATAATGTTTAGTTATTTCTATCTTCTTTCTTTTTTCTTTTTCCTTTTTTTCGTTCTTTAAGATAGTAAGAAAGAAAAGAAAAAAACAAAAACCATCAGTCACTCATGATACTTATCCATAGGTGGTGCGTGTTTGGGACCCAAGAACTGGTTCAAAGAATATGAAGTTGAGAGGGCATACTGATAACATTAGGGCACTGCTTCTGGATGCCACTGGCAGGTTGGTAAAAAGAATATGTATTCTGTATTTGAATTCAGTTGCTTCTCATGATTTTGATGTAGCTGTACCTCATAGATTGACATTTTCTCGCTCTTTATCATGAAAGAAATATGATTCTTATCCATTTAAGTGTTCCATTTAATTAAGATTTGTTGATTCTCTCTCCATTTATTATTATTTACTAATTCTCTCTCTCTCTCTCTCTCTCACACACACACGCGCGCGCGCACGCGAGGAAGAGTATGGAATGTGATGATATTAGTTTCTTCTTGTTTTCATTTGTTTAATGTGCTAATTCTTTTATGGTCACCACTTCTCTTTGACAAATGAGGTAATCAAATTCCAACTAGAATTCCCAAAGAGGAAACAATAACGGAAAAAAGTTTCATTTGATTATTTAAACAACAAAAGGTTTCATTTGATCAGGCATGTAAAGTAATACATGACATTTCTGATCCAATTTGGTTTCACCAGCGGTCCTAACATGTCTATCCATCAATCAATCTGGTGCACGATCATTTGGAAACAAACTGCAATGAAGGAATGGTCCACTTTTTTAACGTTGTGACTTTTAGTTGGGATAGAAATCCAAACCATTCCTGCAAACAGCAATTGGCTTCGTGTTCAGTAAAGTCAATTGAGGCTACTGTCCAACCAGACTACCAGAGTATTGGCTAGTTGACTTTTGTGGGCGTTATTATACACACCCTTTGCTATCTTCTGAACTCTCCAATCCCCTTATTGTTTCCAACCAGATGTCATCATCCCAAAACATTTCCTTGGCTTGGTTATGAAACTATTTGAATTAATTGGAGCACTCTTTGTCCCCCTCTTACTCTAAACTACTTAAAGGATCGGCTACCTGAAGGAGGAGAGAGAGATGGCTTCTCACTTTGTCTTCTAAGTGATTCATCTCTTCTGTACTTTGCCATTTGGATCTGGATTTTCTGTCCCCTACCACCTTCCCATTTAATCTTTCTAAATCGTAATGCTATGAGTGCATCTCCCTATGTTTTGAAACCAATAAAAGCAAACTCTCGTTTCTTTCTTATATTGTTATCGAGGGGATGTAGACATCTAACACAGGTCCTTCCCCTCCCCCTCCAAAATAGCATGAAGATCGGATGAGGTAACTGTGAGTTTCTTATGGGCTTATTGCTTCGCTTCTATACTTAAAAGATATTGTTTCAGTTACGTGTTTGAGATGTTGTATTATTAACATGGCGTATACACTTTTTTTTTTTTTTTTTTTTTTTGTATTTTTAGATAGTGATAAAATATGGAACTACTAATTACAGTGCTGTTTCTAACCCAAAAGCTCGTAAAGTTATCATTCCATATCCTAAGCATTTTTCCTCATTGTTGCAGGTTTTGCCTATCAGGATCATCCGATTCTATGATTCGGTAAAATTTGCTATCATACCTTCAATTTGGCGAGTAAATGTTCCATTTTTGTAATAATTGTCACTTATAATTTCATACTTCAGTTCATTGTCAATGACAGTATTTGGCTATTTCCATTACCATGGAAATGTAGCTTATTTTCATGTAATAGTAAATGGAAAATTTATTTTTAGTAGATAGCAGTTTTGTTTGTATGTTTGGGTTATGACAATTTTACACTGCTTGTCAACCTACCTAACACAACCCTCCTCCTTTACCTGGGCTTGGGACCGGCGGTAAAAAGAAAATGACGGAGTTGGCCAGAGCCACGAAGGGACCCACCAAGGGGAAGGGGTAGGCCAAAGAGGACGTTGATTGAGGTAGTAAAAATAGATACGAAGAAGTGTAACTTATCTGAGGATTTTGCTCAAAATAGATCGGAATGGAGAAACAGAATTTCGACTGCCGACCCCAACATAGTTGGGACAAGGCTTTGATGATGATGAGCAGTTTTGTCTGTAATTATATCTAGGGATCTTATGAATTGTACGTTGAAGATTAATATAAGACAATTTTTGGTTTATTTCTGCTATAGAGGGACTAGATAGTAGTTTTGATGAACATCCAATATTAGCTTTAGTGAAGGAGCACAAGAAGTTTGATAGTCAAAAGGGGAGCAAGATGTAGCCAGAGCCACGAAGGGGCCCAACGCCTGTTCGGCCAAGCCTATGGGCCCAAGTCCATGGTCGACTATTGGGTTTTGGGTTTATTTGTTGTTTTGTTTTGTAAAGCCCATTAACCATAAGGGGATTTAGTCCAATTTGTTACTTAGTTTGTTGGCCTGGACTAAAAGCCTTGGCCTTGATGCAATGGTTAGAATCTGTTTTGAAGTTTACATTTGCTTAAGAAATATATAAACAAAGTGTATGGTGAGGGATGACCTTAGTTTTGGAAAGAAATCATATTGCCGTGCAGTGTTTTTGCTGGGAAACCTGGGTTTCCACGTGAGTGAATTCCTACTGTCCATTGATTCAGAGTGATGTTCTGCTGAGATTTAGCACTTGTAGCAGGCTGTTCTCTCTGTGTCCTGTATATGTCGTGTGTTCATTGTGGGCTTGTTGGGCTTGGTTGTAGAGTTGCTGGATTTGCATAGAAATATTCCGCATTCATCAGAAACAACTTCAACAGCTACTGGAGTCACTGTTTGACATCTCTGGGTTGCTGAATCAGTTCTCCTGCTTTCTGGTTTGTTGCCTTTAGATTGTTTTCATCAATCTGACGCGTACCAAATTTACTGAACTTCCGGGACTTTACTGTAATTTCATAAAACTGCTACAGCAGGGGGTTTATTTGTAAACATAAAAAATTTAATGTGTGTGTGCATGCATGTGTGTGTAGGACTGGTCGCCCATCCCTACTGAGCAACGTGCCCTAATCCTCTCTCCATTCATCTTTCTTTCTCTCCTCTTTCCCATTTCTTCCCAATTTCTCATCTAGAATCTTCAACTTTAATCGTTCCAACTTCATATCAGAGCCTAGAAGACCGTTCAAGAAGCAAAGGGAAGGATATTTTTCTCAGGCGCTAGGGTTTCTGCATCTGCAAAAAGTGGGTAAAGGAACATGGGGAGCTTTGGAAAGAGGAGGAACAAGATCCACACCCTCTGCGTCAGGTGCGGACGCCGTAGCTTCCATCTGCAGAAGAGCAGATGCGCTGCTTGTGGTTACCCTGCCACCAGGATCCGCAAATATAACTGGATTGTGAAGGCAATTCAAAGGAAGACAACAGGAACGGGAAGGATGAGGTACCTTCTCAAGCTGCTCCAAAGAAGAAGGCTGCTGCTGCTTCATTTTAAATCCGTAAGAGAGTCATTTAGGGTGTTATTTGCTGCTCTGTTTACTTAAATCATGTTGAGGTTTGAAAGTTACTGGACTTTTGGACTTTGTTTGATGAATTTGATTTTTGGGAGAATCAAGATCGTGAAATGGGATTTTCAATTGTTTTAGATGTATCGGATTTTCAGTTGTCTGAGCTTCTTTGTGTTGTTAAACGTATCAGAGTTTTCATTTTGTGGTGATTCAGGGGTTTATAGATAAGATATGACCACGCCATTTACTTTGCCATTAAAAAAAAGGGAAGAAATTTTTTTTTTTTCCCTTCAACCCTAGGGCCTGATGTCAGCCACCATGTGCTGACATCAGCACTCTGACTTGGGTCAAATGCAGTGAAAATACTGCTGGATATTAGTTATCTGAAGGTTTAAGAGGTGAGTATGAACAAGTTTGGTGGAGGTTTTTGAATTTCTCTTTTTTTATCAGTACTTTTTAAAAAAAAAGAATTCTTGGTGTGGATTGCAGTAAAAATAAGTCTGAATAGTGTTTGTTGGATGAATATTCATTCCAATTATTAATCTGGGTTGTTGGATGATGCAGGACAGACCCATGGTCCCCATTGGTCGACCTGCCAATGGGTTAGCTGATGCAGGACAGACCCATGGTCCCCATGAGTCGACCCGCCAATGGGCCTAGCCCATCCATCTCAGCTAGTTCTTTGGGCGCAACCCTCCTATCTTAGTTTATTTAGAGTCTTATTTACTGTTTTATGTTTAAGTTGTATTTAGTTGGATGTTTTAATCCTGGCCATCAACGTGTTTGGATAGTCCAGGTTAGTTTTAGGTTTTATTGATTTTCCTATATAAGTGATGTAAAGTCTCTTGGCTTAGTGAGTTATTGATTAATGAAATTTCTTATGAGTGATTTTGGGTTTTCCCAAGTTGTCTCTTCGTCTCTTCTTCCTCGCCCGCGATGGGGAGTTTGGCGTGAGGCCAATTTTCAGACGAAATTCTGACATATCCCTTCCACCATCCATCTCTCGTCTCTCCGCCTCTACCCGCCCCGCACCTGGTACCTTGCTTCGCATCAATTGGTATCAGAGCCGAAGATTGATCTACTCATATTTGAGATTTGGCAGCTCTTCACCATCACGAGTCTCAGATCCATTGATCCTGCACTCTATCATCTTCAAGGTATTCATCCAGTTCCCTTTGGTTGATTACATCTCCCCATCCAACCTAGTTCCTATTATCAGAGAAAACCCGTCTAACATCTGTTAATTCCAAATCCCTACCCCAAATCCCTGAGCATCAACACCATAAATCCATACTTTTTTTCAAATCCCCAGCCTAAATCCTTAAGCATCAACACCCCAAATCATACTTTTCCCTAAACCCCAAACCACACAAGCCTCCATTCATCCCCATCGCTAGCACCGGCCACCGTTATCTTCATCGTCGGAGAGGAAGCAACAGTGTCTTGCTCCAATCACCATCTCCTCGTCCAGGTACAGAAATGAAGAAGAAAGGGTCAAGACCTCTTTATCTTTCTCCAGGGCATCGATCTTCAATGCAAAAGATCTTGCATGGCTACAACTAGTAGCACGTGTTGAGCCCAACAGTGGGCTTTAGTTCAGGTCAACTCGACCCGCTAGCAGCACAACTGAGTTTGAGTTTGGCCCAAATCCAAAACTACACCCATTGCAACAAGCCCAGTCAGGGAGCACATTTGGCTAACATCAGTAGGTTCAATCTCAACTGTTGATCTTTAATCTGGGATATCTTCTCCATTTGGACTTCGATCGTCGATCTGTCTTCACCTACAAACTTCAATCAGTAAGATCTACACATCTGGTCAGCCTAAATTTGTTTTTGAAGATCATTAAATTTGACTTATCTTGCGTCACATAAATATGGAATCAGAAGAAAGTCTGCTATTGAAAATCTACAATGATATCCAAAAAATAATCTATGCATGTAAATATGGACAATGGTATTCTGACAATAAAGCCTACTTTGATCAATTTCTTAATTTGAGTCAAGGAAAGCTGACAATTGATGTATATTCTGATGAATTTTCAAGCCTACAAGCATAATGTGCATTAGATGAAGATGATGAACATTATGTCACTATCTTTACCAGAGGTTTGAGACCAAGTATACGGAATAATATGAAAAAGGAATGCAAAGATATGTATGAAGCATTTTAGGAAGCTATCCGTGTTAAGCGCTTGATAAAACGCTATCGCCTTCGAAAAGCTAAGAAGCAAGAAGAAAAATCTCTGCAAACCACAAAAGTCTCAGTAGTGGAACCACTCATGGAGAATGCCTCAGGTGAATATGAAGAAAATGAACATGAGTCTCGTCATTCTGATAGTGGTGTTCAGGTAGTGCACGTGGAACGAGAAGAAGAAAACATCAAGGAGTCTAATCATCTAATGGATCCCATTGCTAGTCCAACGCTAGAAAATCAAATTAAACAATCAGATGAAATGACCATTGATCAGGAGATCATCAAAGAAGATCACATCATTGAAGTTCCACATTTTGATTTCGTCTTCGGAGATTGACTGTTACTACTTGAAGATTCAAAGCAATTGATACTCCAAAATTGGAAGCATCTAATGGTTGGATCTCACATCAAAGCAGATTTTCGTTTTTCCAAAGCAACATTACCGCACTTCTCCCTCTACTTGGAAGATCATTTTGAAATCAAAAGCATTGAGTCACGCCTCCAAGCGATGCAAAGAGAAAGAAGATCTAGAGGAACATCGAGGCTTTGTTCGCTTGACTTTCGATCCCGGAGGACTTCTATAGAACTTCGTGGTCGAGTTCTCTCTAAGAAGGGGAGAGTTGATGCAGGACAGACCCATGGTCCCCATGAGTCGACCCGCCAATGGGCCTAGCCCATCCATCTCTGCTAGTTCTTTGGGCGCAGCCCACCTATCTTAGTTTATTTAGAGTCTTATTTACTCTTTTATGTTTAAGTTGTATTTAGTTGGATGTTTTAATCCTGGCCATCAACGTGTTTGGATGGTCCAGATTAGTTTTAAGTTTTATTATTTTCCTATATAAGTGATGTAAAGTCTTTTGGCTTAGTGAGTTATTGATTAATGAAATTTCTTACGAGTGATTTTGGGTTTTCCCAAGTAGTTTCTTCGTCTCTTCTTCCTCGCCCGCGATGGGGAGTTTGGCGTGAGGCCAATTTTCAGATGAAAGTCTGACATATCCCTTCTACCATCCATCTCTCGTCTCTCCGCCTCTACCCGCCCCGCACCTGATATCCCGCTCTGCATCACTAGCCCATCCATCTTGGCTAGTTCTTTGGGCGCAGCCCACCTATCTTAGTTTATTTAGAGTCTTATTTACTCTTTTATGTTTAAGTTGTATTTAGTTGGATGTTTTAATCCTGGCCATCAACGTGTTTGGATGGTCCAGATTAGTTTTAGGTTTTATTATTTTCCTATATAAGTGATGTAAAGTCTCTTGGCTTAGTGAGTTATTGATTAATAAAATTTCTTACGAGTGATTTTGGGTTTTCCCAAGTAGTCTCTTCGTCTTTTCTTCCTCGCCCGCGATGGGGAGTTTGGCGTGAGGCCAATTTTCAGACGAAAGTCTGACATATCCCTTCCACCATCCATCTCTCCTCTCTTCGCCTCTACCCGCCCCGCACTTGGTACTCCGCTCCGCATCAATTGGTATCAGAGGAAAAGAGGGTCATAGCGATTGCCTAGAGCAGTAGTCTGTGAAGAGTTTAATAGTTTTTAAGGACTGATTTTATTATCAAAGTGATTCTTTGACATATTGGGGAGTACCGATGGAATCCAAGTCAATGGGAGAAGGTTAAATTGGAACCCAATTTCCAGGGGTTTTCGATCCTAATAATTGAATTGCAATAACTTTTTTTAATGGGAAAAATTATACAGAATGGTCTTATTCTGCAAACATGGGAATTGGTGGGGCGAGGGGGCTTGGTTATATTGATGGTAGAATTAAAGAGCCACCTATTAATGACTAAAGGATGGTGGTTGGTAAGATGATAATATATATCTTAAATTCCATGGAAGACATTATTGCAGACATTTTTTGTTATTTCAAGGCAACAAAAGAATTATGGGACTCCATATCTTCCATACATGCACATTAGAAAAAACAATCCCTGATTATCAGCTCACAAGAAACATTTGTCGGTTTAAACAAGGAAAACAATCTCAAGGGTATTACTATGCTAAGCTCGGGGGTATGCGGAAAGAATTAAGTATGCATCAGTCCATGCCTTCTTGTTCTATTAAAGAACAAACAAAGGAGTAGAAGTACAATACAGTGGTGGTTAAGAGAGGAGAATAATTCCCTATGGAGAAGAGTATCTGGAAGTGAATCTTGGGTAGAGGCAAGGGTAGGAACCAGGTAGGGCTTTGTTTCATGGGAAGGCAATGTCTAGCAGTTTTCTTTGGTGCAATTTTGAAAAGAGACCAATGAATCAGAAATTCAGGCTGTTGGGGAAGCATTGGGGTTTTCATGATTCTTTCTTGAGTTGTTTGATTGTGGAGAGTGACTCATCTAATGCTATAACATGTGTAACAAATTACCGGGACAGTCCTTGAAAATACAAATGTATTTGAATGAAATAAAAAACCTTTGTAAATCCATGAAGGTTGTCATCATATTTTCAAGGGTGCCAATAAGGTGGTGAATTTTCCATGAAAACGTGGATAGAGGTGTACTCATTTGGGCCCTCTGTTGTAGCTTTAAGTTTTTCCTGTTATTGTTTTCTGTTTTGTTAGTTTGTGGCTTTTTCCTTGGTATCGGTAGTATACTGCTTTTATACATTTCTTCTATTCTGGCCTGTTGTATTATCTTGTAGAGAGAGAGAGCCTAAATCATGTTGGAGGAAAGGTGTCTTTAATCTTGTAAATATTTTGTGGTCCTTGCAAGGGTTCATTATTGATTTTTTTCTTAGATAAAAAGCCACAAACGAAGCCATCTACAAGGTGCAGGGGGAAAGTCTTTTTTTCCCCTCTGGATTATATACTCACATCCCCAGACTTACATGCTACCCAAGTCCCTATTCAACAGACCCAGATATTGATCCCTGGTTATATCTGTGGACAGGGAGATGCCTCGCCACTTGGGCTACAAGAAGGGGGAAGGGGTTCTAATAACAGTTTTTCCACGTGGGCTACAAGATGGGGGAAGGGGTTCCAATAACAGTTTTTCTTTTTGCTGTAAAACAAAATAAATTTGTGATGACGAAGGCTGAATGGTTTCCCATCTTTTAGGCATTGGTACATGCGATCATGGAATTTAATATCAGATTTTATTGGCTGTCCTTCATTTGTTGCTTTACATTTTGCTATCTGGATTCATCATTTTCATTGTTATATGAAGGAAGCAATTGAGATTTTTTTGTCTTGCAGTCTATGGGATCTTGGTCAGCAACGATGTGTGCATTCCTATGCTGTGCATACAGACTCTGTTTGGTCTCTTGCTAGCACTCCAACATTCAGTCATGTTTATAGTGGTGGGAGGGACCTTTCTGTAAGTAATTTTTTTTTTTTTTTGGAAATTCTGAATTTATGATGCAACATTTTCCCTATTTGATTTTTAGAATGCTCTCTTTTTTAACATTCTACATTCTCTTTGCTCATTTTTGGTTGCTATCTCAGTTGTATCTTACGGATTTATCAACTAGAGAGAGCCTTTTGCTTTGCACCAATGAACACCCTATCTTACAGCTGGCCTTGCAAGATGATGGCATATGGGTTGCAACAGCTGATTCCTCTTTGCACAGGTGGCCAGCTGAAGGACGTAATCCACAAAAGGCTTTTCAAAGAGGTGGTTCGTTCTTGGCTGGTAATCTATCTTTTACAAGGGCAAGGGCTTGCTTAGAAGGATCTACTCCTGTAAGTCATTCTTGCTCTATCTAGCTATATTAACCAATATGTGGCATTCACATATTTATATGGTCTCTTTGTATTGGTGATACTTTTAGAGGGATCTGCACAATAAGATATCATTTTTGAATTTTTATTATGTGGATACCTGGCAACCTATCCAAAGATTTGGCTTAGGATAGACCGGAATAGAGAAATAGATTCATATAGCCAACCCCAACATAGTTGGGACTTGGGACAAGGCTTTGATGATGATGGATACCTACAAATGTACTGATTGAGATGTAAAGTTTACATCATTTAATTTGCTTCTGATTATATCTGTTGAGTCTCTTGTTAAAACTTGTGGGTATTTAACTTATCCTGATTATGTGGTTGGATTACTTTAATGACAAATGTTGATTTCTTATTTGCTTTCTTCGTGAAAGATACATAATGCTACTTACCAGTTATCACATCTGATTGGCATGAATGGTCACATGAAGTGGAATTGAGAGTTCTGAAGAGCTTCAAGTTTTCAGTCTATCAATGTTTGGATATCCTTTTGGTTGGAAGTGACTTATATGGTGCCATTTTGTGCATGGATTTAGGACTTGGTTCCGGACTAGGATTAGATCACCCTCGAGTCTGGGTCGACTTGCCCACACGTAGTCACTGGAATATGTTAGATTTGAGTCTCAGACAATCAAATAGAAGGCGTTAAAAAACCTAAAACGTAATTAGAGTCTCAAAATCATACAGAATGCATTATAAAAACCCAAATAATAATTAATAATCTAGAAAATGGAAAATATGTAGAATTTAAGAACTCATTTTTCTTTTTGGGTGTTACTTTTTAAGGACATTCTTTACGATAATATACTATGGTAGTGTGTTTTTTTTTTTTAAATTATTTGAATACTAATATGATAAAAATACTGTACACACCCAATTTAGAGCATGCACATGGTTATTTGCATTGTGTAAAAGCTTGATTGTGTTTGACTTTTGTGGGAAGTGAGCAGAAGTATAGCAGGAAGCGGAATGGATAATGAGATGAGTTATCAAGCTTTTACTTCAATTAGATATCCCCAATTAAATTTATCATTATTCTTTTTTTTTTGTCCTGTTGTTTTATACCATTGAGAATTTGAGATTCTTACATACTATGTTCCCTTGAGGTTGTATGATCCTTTGTCTTTTATGCTTTTACTAGAACATGCCTTGGTTTTATATTGTACTTACTAATGTTTGGGAATTGGGCAAGTTGAAGTAAGGACATCTATATTTGTCATTATTTTTTTTTTTTTGCAGGCTCCTGTTTACAAAGAACCATCGTTAACAGTACCGGGCACTCCTGGAATTGTGAAACATGAAATTTTGAATAATCGTAGGCTGGTTCTGACGAAGGTGATTGTGATGGTCTCCCTTTCACAATCTTGGCACATTATTTTTCACACCCATTTATTGTTCTCTCTTGAACAGGGTTTTTGTGAGTTCTTGTCATGTTGATTAAGTTTTATTGCTTAAGATTCCTCTATATCTCATTATCAGGATACTGCTGACTCAGTAAAGCTGTGGGAGATCACTAGGGGTATTGTGGTTGAAGATTATGGCAAGGTTTGATGCCTTTTCTTTATTTATTTTTTCTATGCTTAATTTATTGATTAATCATGTTAATACTTCCATTGGCCTTTACCTCTAATAAAGGAAGTACTGAAATTATTTTATAAAAATCTTATCCTAAGGAGATAATTTTATAAATTTACCATTAAAAGGCAGTTTTGTAATTTTTTTGCTCATTATGGGTTTCTTGCAGATATCCTTTGAAGAAAAGAAGGAAGAGCTATTTGAAATGGTAATGCTATTATGAACTGTTACTACCATTCTGTCAAAACTATTTTTTTTTACAACTTTGTTAAACATTACCCTTTTTACTTCTCCAGATAAGTATTCCTGCATGGTTCACCACGGATACACGGCTTGGGAGTTTGTCTGTCCATTTAGAGACCCCACAATGCTTCTCTGCAGAGATGTATGCTGTTGACTTGAACCTTTCGTTGACATCTGAAGAAATCAAGGTAAAACACATCTTAGTAGGACTTTATTTTTTAATCTTTTATTTTATTTTATTTTATTTTTGAGATCGTATTTGTGGTTTTGTTGTTGTATTACCCTTCATCTGTATTTTCAAGCCATAAGTAAGCTTGGTTGATCCGTCAAAGATTGAAAATTCCTTTTGTAAGATGTAAAGGCATTATTTTTCCTCGTAATTCTTAACCACATGTTTAGACAATGGTTTTTCTAATTTGACACCCTTCATATACCTTGTAATGTTATAGGACGATCGACTATTGAAATTCCATTCTACGGTTCTAGTGGCCTTCTGTGTGCTTTTGGAATGGAGCATTATGGCTTTCTGGTTTTCCATTTCAGAAGAAGGCACAATGGAAAAAGAAAAAACGAAGAAGCCAACCAATTGTACAATCTTTTTTGGTACCCACCCTTAGTCAATCCAACCCCCGACACCTAGCTATAATCTATTGTGACTGGCCTTAATTTCATCCTTGTTGTTTCACTGTAGGATTGAATCATCCTAAGATTATACCGTTGAATGTTTGTGGTCATTAAGTGGATAGCTATTGTCAGCCGGAGGATGTCTTCTTGCTATAGCTTCATCTAGGACGAGACCTTCCCATCCCACCTTGCATCATGATTGGTGGTTGTCCTAAGTGGGCCCCACAGGGAAATGGTCTTATTTGTGGTCCACATCAAGCCCTTTCCAGGATGTGACACCTCTCTATGGAGCATTTTTTATTTTCACTGGGACTTTTAGCATCTAGCATAGAAATTCGTGGATTACTATCATCTAAACTGAAATAGAATAAAATAGAAAAACATGGATTCATTCATGTTTAAGGTCTCTTCGATGGTAAAAGTGAGTTATCCTAAAATCATTATTAGCATTAACTGAGTCCAGGTTCAGGAATGTGCCACGTTTTTAAAAAAAAAATATGGTTATACCGCTTTCACAGTGTCTGATCCATTATTGAACTTGACATAATCATGTGTTAAAATAGAAACCTAGTAAGGTAATGTAGCCTCTGCTGATGATCATAATGTTATTGCTCGTAGAAAAAGTGCATTTTAGGGAATGATTTTTAAAGAAGCCAGTACTTTGGGGAACTTTTTCTTATTATATTTTCAGCGTAGATGAGTCTTGAAACCAAATACTAATGTAAAACTATTTAATGTTTTATTTCACACAGATTATTTAAGCATTTAATGTTTTCTTTTCCTCATTTATTTACCTGTAATTTTGCAGATAAATCTAGCCCAGGAAACTCTCTGTGGTCTGCTGGCTCATTGGCTAACCAAAAGAAAGAAAAAGTGTGGATCACCGGCTTTAGCTAATGGTGATATTCCTCTAGGGAAGGATATTTCCATCAGAACTCATTCCAATTCAAGACTGGAGGCTGATGATAATTTTGAAAACCATGGCACTACCATCCTTCCTCCGTTTGAGTTTTCAACAGTTTCCCCTCCTTCCATCATTACAGAAGGCTCTCATGGAGGTCCTTGGAGAAAGAAAATCACGGAATTAGATGGCACTGAGGATGAGAAAGATTTTCCATGGTGGTGCCTAGATTGTGTCTTGAATGGTCGATTACCTCATAGAGAAATTTCCAAGTAATTTTCTGACCTTTGCTGCATTTGTGGCTAGTGTGACCTTAGATGTCTTGGTTTCATTGAGAACATACGAGGGACCAAGAATCTTGCAGAAGTCTAACCATGCATATACATGCACACACATTTCATTTGTTCAATTGTGTCTGAGAAGAGCCTTCTATCTAGATGCAGCTGTAATCTGTCACGAATGTTTCCAGGCCTCCATTCATCCCTCTTGTTTTCAGTTTTCTCGATATTTTTCCAAAGTCCAAACATATAATTTTTTTAAAGCTTGCTGTGATAGTTTGTAGTTTGTACCTGTATTAATTCACATTTAGCATGTTGAACTGTAATATCTTATTTGAGGAATGGTATACTTCTTTTGATATCTAGAAAATAACAGTAAAAACACTACACGTATAAGTAACCATGTGCTTGATTATGAAACGATGATGATTTACAAGAAAAAATAATATAATATTCACCAACTAGCAGCAGTGGAACTCTGTTAACTCAATTTAGCCAGCCTCTGGTTTTGTTATTAGACTGAAATGATGATGATGTTTTACAAGAGACCAGTGGTATCTCCCATATGAAGCAGAGTGCAAACTGGATGGCAGATCAATTAGCTAAGGAGGGCATGATGCAACCCAGTTTGTTCGTTTTTTTTTTTTTTTTTTCCTCTAATGGGGACTGGTGACTTGTCTTTTTGGTGTATTTTGTTCTGTAATGGTTTATTTTGTATCTGGCGTTCTGCTTGTAGCGTTACTCTATATCTCTACTGTACTATATTGCTTCTTTAATAACAAAAAATATATATATATATATTTAAAATAGGATACCGGTGATACTTGTGAAGTTTCCAAACTTCATTCTATAGTTCACTTGTATCAGGATCAAACTGTAGCTGTGATAATTCCCTTTTTTTGAAGAATAAGTTTCTTTTGTATATTGCTAAACTTTAAAAAAAATGTAGTCTTCAAGTACCTTTTGCAGAAGATTTTGGTTGACAGTATAAATTTTCCTAACAGTTAGAATGCAATATGATTTTCTTGTCCAATGGAAAGTTGTAAGAGTCTACAACAGGTTTGCAGTCATTGTATGACCTAGAAGTTTGATAACTTGAATTCTTTTTTGTATTTGGGGATCAGAGCTCTGAGGCACTGTAGTCTTATAGCAGCAGCTCAGCATCAAAGTAACAGCCTGTGATTAATTCAAAAGATTGGTAACAAAGGATTAAATTGATTCAATTCTCCTTCTGGGTTTCAAAATATGATTTTTCATCCATGAGAGAAAGTTATCTTTTAGGTTTGGAATTTACCTATAAATAGACTATGTACACCACATGTTTCCATCCTTTAAAGTTCTTTAAATGTATTAATTTGCATTGAATCTTCGCTCCCCTTCCCTCTTTCTCCCTAACAGTTTAGCATCAGTAAACTTCAATTCTCACCTGTTGTTATGGTTGGAAAAAGAAAGAAAGAAAGAAGAGATGAGTTCCACCTTTTCACACTTGCTTAGTGAATGAGCTAATTTGCTCATCTCATCTACACCAACTTTTAAGTGAGATGACTTTCAAATTTGATATTGTGGTGTCTACAGGTATAGCTTTTATTTGCATCCACACGAAGGTTCAACCATGCAATTGGCCACTCCAGGGAAGCTGAGTGCACCAAGAATATTACGAATACACAAAGTAAGTGGTTGGTGGTGTTACTTCACAGTCAATATCAGATATTCATTAACCTTTAAATATTGGAGCCAAGTGATCAAACAGGCTTCCCATAGTATTTTCCTTCATTTCCTAGTAGGCCTGTGACAGGCCTTGGATCCACTCTGGGGCTGGTTCCCTGAATATACTTAACTGGGTCTAGTGAGGTTCATGGTTCAATCTGATCCACGTCTAGTTCCCAACATATGTTTAATTGCCACATATTTAATTGCACCTGAGTTGCTTTCATGGTTATAATCCGAATAACCGTTGTTCTGAAAATTGAAAACATATCACAAATCATTCGAGGGGATGAATTGAATTGTATCGTGAATCGTATATCAAATGACAAGATTTTTTATTTATAAAAATAAAAAAATAATTTAAAAATTAGACAAAAAAGAAAAAGTGGTTCTTAATCCACCAATTTTTCCATCCATATCAGAATAAATACAATTTCAAATAAGACTGATATAATCATAAGAAGATTTGTAAATAGTGAAATATGTTTAGATTACGTTCCACTATACAGTCTAGGAGATTTGTGCATGGTCAATCCACAGGAGGGCTCATCATATCATCAGTTTGGATCACTAAACTGTGGCGCAACCTGTACAAACTGAAAATGCAAACAAAGCTACGCATTCTGTATTCCTCTTGTACACAATACAAACTGCCGTTAATAAAGACATGATTAATGCATCACTATCTTGAAAAACATTAGTGCAGACATCGTAATGAAATTCTAAATACAATGACAAGTAAGACTATGATACAATCATATGAAGAACATCATTAACATTATTAATATATCATTAATGATATTGTAAATAGTTAAATATGTTTTAGATTGCGATCTACTATATAGTCTAGCAGATTTTGTGTGTGCTCTCTTAAATTATTCTACCAAATCCAAACAACTAAAGAGATATAATCTAATAATAAAAAACTCTTAGATGATTAATTCCTAATTGAATAACAAATTGGAACGGAAGCAAGGACTAATAAAATTCTAAAATATCTGAAATGAAACTAAATGACATTAAAAAATAATCAACTGATCTAAAAAAAAAAAATCTATTCAGATAACAGATAAATAAAGAAGTTGGGCCTGTTGGGTGTTGATGAAGTGGGCCTACTGTTGGATCTGACTTCCATCGTGGCTTCTCTTGGCCTACAACAGATCATGCGACACGGTTTTTGGCATAAGATGTTTGAGGTACCTTGCAGATAGAGTTGAACTATTTTTAATCAGAAACTGCTGTAAATGCCTCTTTAAACAAAAGCTTGTGATTTCTGATCTATGAACTTAGGATTATATCTGATCGGGTAGTTTAGTGCCTTTCTTTTGTTTTCGTGTTCTATTCTTTCATATTGGTGAGAACCAAAAGGTATTGCTTTATGACAACTGTGTAATATTTTATAATTTGGTATCAAGCCTTTGATGGCATTGTCTTTTTGACTACTATGTACCTCATGTACCATCCTTGTTAGTGAAATTTTTTTCCCTTTATATGGCCATGTTAGTAAGTACTATACGATGACATGCCTTTGTTATGGGTCATATGACGTGATGTTCTCATTGAATTGGTTCTTCAGGTTGCTAACTATGTCCTGGAGAAAATGCTTCTTGGTAAGCCATCAGATGGAGGAAACTCAGATGGAACATTCAGTTTAGGATTGGCAGGACAATCACAGATTACATCAATTGGAGATGGTTCTTTCCACTCTGGCTTGAAGCCATGGCAAAAGCTGAAGCCATCTGTAGAGATCTTATGTAATAATCAAGTAAGTTAGTATGTTTTAAATAAGCATACTTATGCACATCCCCTTGTTTTCTGCAGCCCCAACCGGCCAACCCCTTATATCGGTTCGAGCTATTCTCGAACCTAGCAAAACCCACCCACCCCAATGTTTTCTAAGAAGGTGAATTCTGTAAGACTCTTTGCTGATTAGTTACCTTCATGTGAAATTTTTCGATAAAGCCTATGTCATCCTTGATCAGAGTAGTTAATATGTAATTTTCACTATGTTATAGCTGTTGTTCCAAATATGCAGCAGTCCACGGTATAGGACCTATACTACAGTTGTCTAGATCATCTTTTAGGATTTACAAAAGAAATAAAATGATAAATATGTGGGGCCCATACTACGATTTTCTAGATCATCTGGTGTGGCCCGCCATGGATAGGCAATGATAAATGGAAAATGAAATATTTAGACTTTTGAATATATATATATATATATATATAGGTGGATGATGAAGTGTGTGAGCTCCTAGTGGGGCCCACCTGATCACCCATCCCGGTGGACCACACAAACGAACCCATCACCCACCCCGCCACCCACACACACACAAAAAAAAAAAAAAAAAAAAAAAAAAAAAACGCACACATTTCTCTGATAGCACCGACTCGAATGGACTGACACTTCATACATATATATATATAAATATGTAGGGAGGTGCTCCTATGAGAGATGTCTCTCACCTTATATGAGAGATAGGCGTAGGGGCCCTTATATTTAAGTGTTGACATTAGATATGGATGTGAGGGCCCCACCCAATCTCTCATTTAAGGTGAGATATATCTCTCATAGGAGCATCTCCCCTATATATATAGGGGCTAGAGCTTAGGATAAGGTAAGCTCAAGTATGTGGTGGGGCCCACTTGGGGACCCGCATGAGATGAGGATGAGGGGGATCTCAAGGACTCCCTGGGATCCTCTTCTCTACAAAAAATCAGCCCCAACCGTGATTTCTATCATCTCCATATGGGCCCAAAAGTCTAATGGTCAATAGTCCATTTGGATCGATACATAGTCGATCCAACGGTCCAGTAAATTCGGATTTGACCAAAAGTAGGTGGACATTTGCAATTTAGGAGGGTTATGTGTTTGGTTCATTTGGATGGACCAAAGGTACGCCCTACAAACATGATCTTACGAAATTTTCTCCTAAGCTCATGAGCTTACGTAACTCCTAAGCTTGAGCTTAGGAGAGCCTTGCTCATATATATATATATATATAAAATATCCCACCCCTAGGTGGGGCCACAACATGCAGTGCGCAGTGTGGACAACATCAAGGTAGGGCAGGGGATCTCCCTTATATGTATATGTCTTTGAATATACAATGTTGCTAGGAGGAAGTGAAAAACTAGTATTTATTCTTTGAGTGGAGGCTTAAAGGAATGTTGCAACCATGGGTAGGTTTGCCCTAAATAAGAAGGAGAATTCAAGTATTTTATTTTAATTTAGTGCTAGGATAAAAGAGATTACATCTTTTTATTTTAATTTATTTGCTAGGATATGGTTGCAGCTGAATTATAATCTTGATATCAGAATCTTTGGTGTTTATAAAATCATTTCTGGGTTTGCCTTTACAGGTGTTATCCCCTGACATGAGCTTAGCTACTGTCCGGGCTTATATATGGAAGAAGCCAGATGAATTGATTCTTCATTACAAAGCAGTGCAGGGAAGATGACTCTTCAAAACATCTGGAAAAGGTGTGTTTCAGTTTGAGTCTTACTGGATGCTAGCACATTATCTTGTCGTATTTCTATTTCTTCACTTTTAATTGCATTATTCCAAGTAGGCCTAAGGTTAATCCGTGTTCTACCTTCTCTCTATATGATATTTTGAATATGACATTCTAATGTGTCTCCTTACTGATTGTTCTTTATATACACTTCTAAAGGCATTTCGGAATCATGTGCAGGCAATGATACATATGGAGGGGTCCTGCCATCTGATTGTGCATAATACAACTGTAATGAATTTTCAGGGTCCTGAACTGTCATTGAACCATCTTTCTTTCTTTTTTTCCCTTGTAAAGCCGGTCGTTCATCCAAATCATTTGAGCCCTGATTTCTGCGAAGTTCATCATGGATGTTCCAGATGGTGTCGTGGGGTATGGGGAAAAACCTTGCAATTTTTTGCCATTATCGAAGGCAGGATTATCGAGTGGGGAAACAGGAAATACATTTTTAGTGGCTCAACAGTACTTGTGCGAGGATTGGAATGTGCAAAGAACATTGAAGGTGGTCAGAGAAGAAATGTGATTGCTGATGTGGGTAGCTCAGCTGCAGCCTGGAACTGCAATGGGGGCCCAACAGTGAGGATGTTAGACGTCAAAAGAACTGTATATTTGAATCACGGAATTCTTAGGCAGTAATTGATATAGAACAATTTCGATTAAATGAATTTTGGAATATATTTTTATACATTACATAATTTCATTTTATAAGTTCTTCCCTTTTTCTTTGAAGATTTGCATTCTGTGGTTTCCCTTCATCACTTGTAAGATAGACCAGAATATTTGTAGCATAACAGTGATGTACATTCTTATGTTCAGTCAAAATTTGACAATCATAAAAGGGAATAAGAAGAAATAGGTTCAAATTGCTGATGGAAATGTTATCCATTGAGAAGAGCCTGTGGCACAGATGGAAAGTGCTCATAAAAAGAAAATAAAAGAATAAAAGCAGATTTAGGGACTGTTTGTATCATATAATTGGATTCCTTGGAAATGAGTAGGGCTGCTGCAGTTCGGATTTTCATTAGGTGAGCCCTATGGTGCGTCACTCTAGGAAGCTTGTGGGAGATCACTTGGGATCCGGACTCTCAAATAAGCCCCACATGCCATGTTGTTCCATGCATGTGGATAGCCTGGCTATAAATACACCTTTTTCTTTTTATACTCAGCAAGCGGCCAGGCTGCTTTTATATCACTAGGCCCGCTTGAGCTCATCCATGACCAATCTCTTTCCCCACCACACTTCCCACTCAGTAACCATGAGTTGCACTCAGAAAAAGTGTCACTTTGACACTCTTTTAAGTCTAGGGAGTTTATCACGTGAATCCATTCTCTCACACAAATCACACAGATTCCAAAAAAAAAAAAAAAAAACAAACAAGTGGAATGCACCCAAGTGGGCTCTGGAAACTGCTTGTTAGTGCAATGTTGAGATTCTGTGTTTCAAAGAAATCCAATTTTATGTGTGTGCAGTTTTAAATTCCAACACCTCAAAAAAAAGAAAAGAAAAAAAAAAAAAGAGGCTTTCTTGGACATTAAAAGTAGAGGAAGAAAAAGATTCAAAACCAGAATCCTCAACAATCAACATTACACAAAGCATGGCCTTAGCAGCCTCGTCATGTTGTCAAAGATGATTTTGCTTAATCCAATGGTTGAGGTTTATCTATTAAAGAAAGATTTGATTTTTCTTTAGTTTTCTTTCTTTGTGATTTTCCTTGTCATGGGTATTTTTCTTTTGTAGGCACTCTCATAAATAAGACAAGCTCAATGAGGTAATTACTAGCATTTAAGTGGCCAACTGGGAGTTGGTGGAGTGGCACGAGGCGTGGTTTGCCCCCCACATCTTATTTGAAACCATTCCAAATTTACCAATATGCTTTTGTATAGGCTTAGTGGATGCCATTCAAGAATTAGTCCTGTTGGGTTAAAGACCTCAACGACACCCACGCTTTAAATAAAAAAATACTAAAATTTGAGTGGAAATCAAGTTCATTTCCTAGGTCTCTTATCTCTCCCATCAAATTAGCTATTTGAGAAATTCCTCTAATCATGAAATGCAGGTCATTTCTCCATAATCCCAAATTCCAAGGATTTTCACTTTTTGAATCAAACAGTTCACATCTCTGGATTTCCATGAAATAGTTCATGGGTGGCATGCTACCTCGATTTTATTGATTGCAAATTACAGCAACCTGCAATTAAATAGGCGGTGGTAGAGCATCCACCACCCTTATTACAACCTGTGGTACAGTCACATGATACCAGTTTTGAAGAGTGAAAGCAATGAAAAGGACTTCTCATAGCTCTCTACTCATGACCGTCCAAACTTGTACTCCACAGGGTAGATAAGGCCCCACAATAAAAACTGAGATGATGGATCTTTTTATATGCATAGATGACAGAATCCGCACCATTCATCAACAGGGCAGGCAAAAGCCAAAAATGTTCACACTTATCACAAATATCTCTTTTTGTTATTATGTGCTTTTTTTTTTTTTTTTTCTTGTCTGTGGTTGGTCGATGATGAGGTCCATCTCTTTGAGTCAGGTCTGATACCTTTTGACTTGACATTGATGCCCATAAACCATTTATGGTTGCAAATAATATCTGAATATCCAATATCTAAAGTTTTTGGTTACAAATAAAGCGGGTATGAAACTTGTTATTGGATTTGGGAGTAATTCGGATTTGGATCCGAATCTATTTATTTAGGATACAAAATAAATGAATCTGAAACGAGGTCACTATCTGTTTTGATTTAAGGATCCTCCTTTACATTTACTTATTAATAATAGAGGCATAGGTTAAGGAACTATATTTAAAATGCTACTCAACTTTAATTATATAACATGTAATAGTCTCATTTGTATATTTAAAAAGTTTATTTTGAAACTCTTTTATCCAATTATACTAATGTACTTTCCTTCTTATTCTGGTAGATACATTAAAGAAAAGAAGTAGATATCAAATTCGGATACAACACATAGATTCCACATTAGATTTGGATCTAAATCCAGATCCAGATGTATAAACAATGATTTGGGTCCGGATTCATTATGGATCAGACTCGAATATGACCCATTTGCATCTCTAATCACACCCTAACTCAGTGTCGGCACACCCTGCCATGGAATAGATTTGAAATTTGTGACACCAACCCTTATCTAGTGAATGATTATGGTTGATTTTACCATTCTCACATGAGATTTTCAGTTCATGTGTGAACACTTTCTAATCCTAACTATGCATAATATGATGACAATAATGATGATTATGATGATGATGATGATGATGATGATGATAATGATGTTTTAATTAAGATTTTAAGAAACATGTATGCATTCAGATGCCTATGAAGTTGGACTGACTTTCTCCAGCAATGAAAACAAGTCCTTGTCTATCTTTTTCAATCAATAGTCACAACTTACTTTTTAGGTGGAATCAATGCTAGAATACTTTGTGCACAAGAAACAGCTTTACATGCAAAGTATCGTAAGCTTTTACGTCACATGTAATGGACAGCAAATGAGACAAGCCAACAAAGTCTTACACAGAGTCACAATCCATTTAGTACCACAAGTGGCCACGAGATGGTCTCCTTTTTGATGGAGTAGTACATTTCCCACCTAAATTGCTTCTTACATCCGGTTACCATTTAGTAAATGCTATACCCAAAATTTTCACAGTCCATCCATGAAATGGGGGTCCTTGAATTTCAGGGGACCCAGCTTGGCAATGAGGATTTTCATAGGTGGAAACTTATGTAGGAAAGGATTCCCCAATGCTATCCCTACTCACAAGAGTCGGAATAGGCTTTTCCCCACTGGACCGTGAGAAAACCAATCAGGATTTGCCACACCAGTAGGCATCTCACGGTGTGACGTGGCATGGTCACGGCCACTGTGAGAAAAAAGCATGATTTGCATTTGCAGTGTTCCTACTGACAGGATTAGGGTAGAATCTTAGTGTCTGGAACCTCTTCTTAGCCTTCTTGATTCCACTCCGTAAATAAGGATTAGCGTTGTCGGAATGGATCTGTCTTCGGAGTGTGGTTCGATCGAATATGGAGTGAACCATACATAATTTTTGGTTTTTTTGTACATTTTTTTTCCTGTAAACTTGATATTTATCTTTTGAATGAAAAAACTTCTTTTGATTTATTAATTATTGTCTATTTTATGTGATCAAATTGTAAAGTTAAATCTCTTTTCAATTTTTTATAATTGAATAGATAAATAAGTTATATTTGTGCTCATTAGTTAATTGTTTATAAATCCACAAGCACTTGTATAGGCGCTTTGCACATATAATTATTTTAAAATTTAGCGTTTTTGCATTCCTGCTCCATGCTTTGGGCACTTAGGGTATAACCTTTTTGCCTTGGGGGGACGGGACCACCATGTTAAAACAAAACAAAACAAAAAAACAAAACAAAACAAAAACATATATATATATATATATATATATTTTTTTTTGTGGGGTGGGGGGGATCCACCATAAAAGAAAGGAAGTTTTCTATAACATTGGGAAATTTTCCAAACCTTTTGAGGGGCCAATGTAAAAAAAATGAAAATCTTTCTAACATCAGGGAGTTAAAACAAATGAGAATTTTCTCATCCAAAAATATCCACATGTGGACATCCCCATCTATCTATCAAAAGGTTGGGGTGAGGTAAAAAAAGATAACCAATCAGGGTCTGCCACACCAGCAGCAGGCATCTCACGGCGTGACGTGGCATGGTCACGGCCATCGTGAGAAAAAAAGCATGATTTTGCTCTTGCAGCGTTCCTACTCACAGGGTAGGTGTAGAATCTTGGTGTCCGGAACCTCTTCTTAGCCTTCTTGATTCCACTTTGTAAAAAAGGATCAACGTCGTCGGAATGGACCCGTCTTTGGAGTGTGGTTCGATTGAATATGGAGCGAACCGTACATAATTTTTGATTTTGTTGTGCATTTTTTTTTCTGTAAGCTTGATATTTATCTTTTGAATGAAAAAACTTCTTCTGATTTATTAATTATTATCTATTTTATGTGATCAAATTGTGTTTCAATTTTTTATAATTGAATATATGGATAAGTTATATTTGTGCTCATTAGTTAATTGTTTATAAATCTACAAGTACTTATATAGGTGCTTCGGACATATAATTATTTTAAAATTTAGCGTTTTAGCATTCCCGCTCCACGCTTTGGGCACTTAGGGTATAACCCTTTGCCTTGGGGGGACGGGATCACCATCTTAAAACAAAACAAAACAAAAACATATATAATTTTTTTTTTTCTTTGGGGGTGGTGGGGGATCCACCATAAAAAAAAAAAGGAAGTTTTCTATAACATTGGGAAATTTTCCAAACCTTTTGAGGGGCCAATGTAAAAAAATGAAATTCTTTCTAACACCAGGGAGTTGAAACAAATGAAAATTTTCTCAACCAAGAATATCCACATGTGGACATCTCCATCTATCTATCAAAAGGTTGGGGTGAGGTAAAAAAAGATTACCTCCCTTGACACAAAAGGCGTTTGAGGGGACATCCGAGGGGATTCCCACAGGAGAAAATCTTCCAACGGGACCAAAAATAAGTTTAAATGGCTTGTGAGGTCCCTTTGTGCATATTCAAAATATCAGGTTTCTTTATCTACATTTATTGACATTGACCTAGATTTAACCCTAATCAAAGTGACACCCACTTTTAGATTAAGTTATCCTAAACCTACATTAGAGTGAGATATCCCTAGTTGATTTTTTTCTCCCAAAGAAAAGCGTAGGAAGAGTAGTTCATATTTTTGGGTTGCCCATGCAAGGTCGTTCCATTCAAACCATTTGATACAACAATAGGTCCACATTTCCATCCAAGTAAACATGTTCAAGTTTGTCTTTTTAATCCTTCAAATTTGCAGTTACTATTATGGATTTATGCCTTTGCCTTATCCACAATAAGGCATCCCTGTGGATCTGAGACTAAACAATGGTTGAGTCCAAAAAATGAGCCCCACAATTAACTTCTTGCTGAACAATGAATATCAAAAGGTCCAGATACTTACCTTCCAAGCTAAAGCACCCTTAGCTCTTCATGAAAAGGACAATACAACATACCAAGGATTTTCTGTTACCTATACCTAATCTTCAAGAGGAGAACATTCCACATTCCACGTTCCATATTTCCTATGATTCCCAGTCACCTAATACTAGGAGGCCTTGGATGATTAGTCCTCATCTTCTGACAATTATACTGTTATTAAATGGTCCTGTTCATATTACATAGGTGAGGAAGTGCACAAGTGTGGCCCCCAAACTCCTTGTTTGACACTTTGGCTACATGAACAAGGAATTCCATGAAAAAGAAATTCCAAGCAGTAATCCAAAATTATTCCAAGACATTCATCATTCCTTGAGTGGTAGAATTCCGAATAGCCTCTAAAAGACGTACAATCCACAGCTAATGTTCTGTTCGAGTGGGACCCACTGACAGCTCCCCTTTCTTGATGGCCATTGCCTTTTGTCTATTGCATGGTTCAATCCATTAATTATTTTTGGCCTTTTTGTCTGTCTTTCTTTGATCATCTATTCAACTGCTAAATGACCCCAATCCTCCTATTAGTGTGGGGCCAAGGGCAGCTAAGCATCTGATTTTGTTTATGGATGGCTCACTTTTTTTTTTTTTTGGTGGCTATGGAATGTTCACTTTTATTTGATCAAAGTCGTTGATGCATGGAGGAAGTGGTCCAAATCTTTACTCCAAATTGAATCATGTCCACGGTTAGTTTGATTTAGTACAAGATAGAATAAGGATATATTTAAGGTTAGAGTGAATTAGGGCCATTGCCTTAAACATATGAAAAGGCATGTGAGGAGTAAGTTCATGTGTCTTAAATCGAAGGTAAGATGCTAACCATTCAAAATAACAGAACACATGGTATGTTGTTTATCATCTTGATGCAAATCGGTCACCATGGTAAAGCAATGTTAAATGATTTTAATGTAATCGACAATCCATTAATCAATATGATTATAACCATTTGCTTATATTTCAACGCCTTTAAACAGATGACTCTAATCTAATTTGAATTTGGATCCCCTATTTCAACGAAACAATATTTTCCTGTTTGGACCAATCCCTAAGTGACACTTTCAAAGCTTGAAAATCGCGTTGATTTTTTCATTCTTTTTGTTTAAAGTGATGACCTAACTGTTATGACATTTTATACATATGTTGCTTTGGGATAAGCCGAAACATAAAAATACTATTTTGTTGAAACAAGGATATGAACTTAATCTAATAGTATATATTTGGGGCACCCCTAATTAAAGGACTTTGGACAATAGGGGCAAATAGTGATAACCCCTCCCAAGACTTTTTAAAGGCACCCTAAAATTCTTGGAAACTCTGCATTTTATTTTTTATATATATGACCCTTTCTAAGATAATATTTTTCCTTGCTAACCCTTCTGAGGAATATTTTCGGGTCCCCACTCCGCTAATATATGTTGAGCCTTCCAATGACATATATTAGGTAGGTCAAATTTTGAGAATTTGATTTTTAGGGTCCGTTTCTTTATAGAATTTCAAGAATTCATATTTAGAAAAAATTTAATTTTTTCAAACGTTGTCCTTATAGGTGGAATTTTAAATTCCTCTCTTGTACGAAGGATTTGAAATTTCAATAAGTGATATAGTGTTGAATTTTAAAATTAAAAAAGTATAATATTTTAAGAGTCAAAATATCACATCATATCACGTCAGGTTAAAAATACCCAGACCCCCCCAAATTCTAAGAATAAAGAAACAGGCTATCGGGGTTGAATCTTAGCCAAAAACCATCATAAAATTAAGGCCACTTCAAGTTGATTGAAAATCAATGGTTTTGGATTAGCATGTACGGAGCACACCAGCCATTGATGGATACAACATCATGAAAGCAAGGTTGAAAAGTAGAAGGTGGATGACTCATGCATTGGAAAGTAGTTACGAAATCTCTCCTCTAGATTCTCCCAGGAAAAGTACACCTTGAAATATCACTCTTTCGAGCTAAGAATCTTACGTGAGTCCTCCTCCACACATCAAGGCTTCTTGCATCAGATTGTCCAATGTACCGATAGATTAGAGAAACACCTACATACTGCTATCCTTCAATCAGAGGAACAGCAACTTGAATGAATACATGCGCATGACGATCGGACTTATGTAACTGAGCTTAATAAATCAATTACTCATCAAGACCAAAATGATAAATCGTCCAGATACATTACAAAAAACAGATGGTTAGATTCAAATAGAAAAATAATGTTTTTCGACGACCATAACGTACAAATGTTCAGTCCACCACTCGTGCCTACCTTTTATTAATACAGCCCCTTCGGTCTTCTTGTCATCTTATGATCTAGCATGAAAACCAATTGTAAATTCACCGCACATTCACTCATCATTGATTAAATCTAAAAAAGAGAAATCTATGATTAAAATGTCATTAAACTTAAAAGCTTATTGAACCAGGAGCTAATTTTCCCTATGATATACTTTCTATCTAGGTGAACCCTATGAATAGGCTGCATACTAACAATATGCAATTTGCTTATAAGAAGATATTGTGCTTGTACACATTGTCATTTTTAACCATCAATTATAAGGCCAAGTTTACACTTTTGGTCATTCATGATCCTCCTCCTTTCTTTTGGCAAAACACACTTCCACTCTTTCAATGCGCAAAAAATTGAATACGCCATTAAATTTTCTTTTCAACACCATTGAAAGTCGATTACTTCCATAACTTTTTCTTGAGAAAAATTGAACTCACTCACCAAACAAGCAATAAAAAATACCACCCGAAATGTCACAAGGTACACTTTGTTGTTAAGGACTAACACAGGATTCATAGATGGTGATACTTCCACGAGATACTTCCACTGTATGGGAAGTCTGTATGTACTCTCATGTCTACAATTTCAAATGCACATCCAACAAAAAAATCATATCAATCTGATCATTTGGTGGGCCACACTTTCTTCCCTCACATGCAAACTTGCCAGCAGAAGTTATCGTTGATAGTAGTAGTTTCTGGAGCTGTTAAACCACTAGTCCTGCAACCAGACACAGACATAGACATAAAACCACCCCAAAACCCTTCAAATCCAAACCCCCCTTCACAAGATCTCACACCTGAAAGATATCCAAAATGCCAAATTCTCCACCATCCAAACAAACCCATCTCCTCCAAACTCCCAAAAACCAATCCCAACAACAAGAAGAAAAAGATGAACAAACCCAACAAAACCATCACCATCATCATCATCTCTGCGATTTCTGCAACAAATCGATTCCTCTTCTCTACTGCCGAGCAGACACTGCAAGGCTGTGCTTTTCCTGTGATAGGAGCGTCCATTCCGACAACCCCCTCTTCTCCAAACACCAACGCAACCACCTCTGCAACGCCTGCGAAGCCAACCCCGCTTCCATCTTCTGCTCCACCCACAACCTCTTTCTCTGCCAGAACTGCGATTGGGACGTTCATGACGGTCTGTCGCCGGCCCACGACCGCCGGCCGCTTGAGGGGTTCTCCGGCTGCCCGTCTGCTATTGAGTTTGCATCGGCTTTTGGGGTTGATGAGAAGGGTCTGTTGGGTGAGGAAGATGGTGAGGATTGGGTTGATAGGGTTTTGGATGGGTGGGTGTGGGAGACTTCGGCGCCGGTTGTTAGCCTTGATGATCTGATCGTGCCGACGACGGCGGTGGCGGGCTCTTGCCATGGTTTCCAAGCTGTGGGCGTTTCACCTCCTTTGAAAGTAAGAATCTTTCTTTTGGGGTTGTTTGTTGAATTGGGTTTGCTTAATTCTTGGATTTGGTTGTTGGGTGGTTGTCAATTTTTTCTGAATTTGCATGATTCAATAGGAAATTGTTTGTTTTGTCTTGAAACTCTTCGGTGATGCAATTTTGATATTTCATAGAAATTTTTCTTAGTTTTGGTGTTGTTTGTTGGATTGGGTTTGCCTAATATTTGCTTGTGATTCATTGGTAATCTTTCTCTTGTTTTGTATCACCTTTAAGATCTTATTAGTTCTATGCAATCCATGATATCCATCACTCTATGTAGTTTTAGGAATTGATTATTAGGAAAAGAAATAAAATTTTCATTTTATTTAATTAGTCAGTCTGTGTTGGTGACATCAGGAAAGGATGATATGGCCTAAGTTCAGTAGTAATTAATGAGGTGGTGTTGTGTTTAGCTTGGATAGTTTTGTTGTTTAATATTTTATTCAATCATTTTCTGTTGCTCTAATCTTATTAGTATAAGCAGTCTGGACATAAATTAGAGTTTAATTTATGGGCTGGGGACTTTGATTCCACAATACATGGGGTTTATTGGATGTAAATCCTTCATAGGCCTTTTATTTTCTTGGCTGTTTTGCTTTTGGGTGCTTTTGGGTTTGATTTAATATTCATAATCATTATTATATATATTTTTGGTCTCAGCATCGAAACGTAGGCTGCGGGAAGTATAAGGAAGAGATTCTGAAGCAACTTCGTGATCTGGTTAAGACAGAAACCCCTAATGATGAATGTGAAACACTTGATGCAGTTCATGGGTTACAGTATTTGGTTCCAGAACAGAATATTCAGCCACAAAATTTGAGTACAGAAAATGAAAATGATGCAGTGCCAATTCTTGTACCGTGTTATGAGGTATAAACCCTTTTTCTTCAATCTGTTTGTTTTGTCTAGTTGAAGTTTCTTTGAAGTTCTGTGTCATGCTTGTTGTTTAGTCGGCTATGGGATGACTTAGCCTGAATGTCTTTCTGATGCCTGTATACATATATATAGACAAGTGACTCCGTGTAATTTAAAAAGTTTAGATGTCATTGTTCTGTATGTGTTATTCTAAAATCAGAGGCAGAAAGAAGTAGTTAGTCTGCATGTGTTATCCTGTAATCAGAGGCAGAAAGAACAATAGTACTAGTAGTAGTAGTTGGCATATGGGCCCATTAACAGCCCCCATAGGTGTGTTCCATATTGTGAAGGTAAATATGTAGCCATGTCACGATTACTCTCTGGTAATGCAGGCAAGTGCAGTCCAATGGCATGACAACAGCCATGAAGCAACCGATCCAGTATCTTTTTCTTATAAAAACTTTCTGGAAAACACAATTGAAGAAAACTCATCAGTTCTTGATGGGTACACTAATGTTCATGATAGTGAAACTCATACCAATGAAGACAAGAAAGAGATAATTTCATGTTTTGAAGAAATTCCTCGGTTGCAACCTAGAGTATACGAGTTGACAGGCCATGACAGAGATATGGTGCTCTTGCGGTACAAGGAGAAGAAGAAAACAAGGAGGTATTCCATATTTTTTTTTTTTGTGAATTTATTCCTCATTGTCATTCAGCCATTTTCACGAATGTTTTACTCAGTTTTTTCTTATATGAACCCCCTTTTTTTTTTCTTTTCTATAGAAAAGATAACAACAAAGATTTACTGATGAGCATTATACCCAATGCTACAAAAAACTAAACTAAAGATGCAGCCAACACTGATCATTTGCCAAACCCTTGCTTAGCTATTATATCGGCCATACTATTCACCGATCTACCCATATGACAAAAAAACACCTGCATAGATGAAAGCAACGGCATAATCTCATTGAAAGAAAACTGGAATTTCCATGGGCTCAATGGTAATCGATGAAGCAGAGTTCCGATGGGCTCAAAAAACCACCTCATTAGAACATCCCAAATAAATCTTGAAAATTTTTGTTTTGTGTTTTTCCCCACTTAGGAGGTAATGAGTTGTCTCAGAAAAATGAATTAATTAATAATCTAAAATAGGAAATAAAACAGTGCTTAAAACGGACAGTTTAAAAACTAGAGAGTTTAGGTAAAATCTCTTACAAAAATTAGGAGGTCCTTAATGTTAAAGTCCAACTAGCCAATACATCCCAAAAGCTTAATCTGTTAGGAAGTGGAAAACAAATGTACTTAACCACCCCCACCCACCACCCAAATGAGACCCCATTTGAATTCGCAATCCATACGTGCCTACCCATGCAATACGTGTCTGTCCATGCAATGGGGGAACAATACCTCCTCGGGGTTCGAAGTCGCAACCTAGTGTAGCTCTGATACCATGTTACAGTCTGACTAGCCAATACACATCTCAAAAGCTTAAGCTGTAGGAAAGCGGAAGAGAAAACTACTTAACACTTAATTATTGGCAAGAAAATATAGCAGTATTCTCCAAAATATTTTATTTTATGAATTTCTAGTCAGGGACTTCAACTACTTCTGACATTTAAGACACTGATTATATAAGATAATGACGACTTGGACTTGAACATAATGTGTTAAATGCTGCTACTTCAGGAATCCCTTTACATGTCTGTACAAATATATCAAAATATTGGTGTACTTTAATTTTTTTATATATGTAATGGTATAACAAAATCATCTCTGATGGGGGCACATGGTTTTTTCTTTCTTAATCTCATAATATATTCATGTGTATTTTCTTGTCTCATTGCCCTTTCATCTCCTTGAAGAGGGCTCTTTATTTACATAGTTTTCATTCTTATTGAACTGTGTTAAATTCTCAAGAAAAGAAAAGAAAGCAAAAGGATAGTAATTGTTATCGTTTATTCTAAAACTAGTTCACAAGTTGAGTTCATTGTATAAAGTTGTCTCTTTTGTCCAAGAGTGCAGAATTCCCTAAAGTCATATCACATAGTTATATTGATCTTGTTATTGATGTTTATGCCAAAATCATTTGACAGATATGATAAACATATCCGTTATGAGTCGAGGAAGGCTCGTGCAGATAGTCGGACAAGGGTTAAAGGTCGTTTTGCAAAGGTTACTAATGATCAAAAAGTTGACTCGGTCGAACGGCAGGTTTGAATTCGTTGGTTCTGCTGCATGTTATCTTATTTGTTTCTGTATACTTAATTGTATTGTTATATCAAGTGAATCAATCCACAGTGACTCTGTTTACCAGTATATCATCCAAGGAAATAATCTTGAATTCAATCTTTTCATCTAGGCATTTAAAATTGCTTACAAAATAATGGATAGTGCCATTAATTGATTACAGATAATGAGTATCAATTGGGTCCACTAGCTGTTGCAAATTATTTGAGTAATTAGTCGACAGATAATGTTTTTTTTTTTTTTTTTTGCGTGCTAGAACAAGGAGACAAATTTGGTTTTGCTTATTTTGTGAATATCATTAACCAGCAGGTTCTATGAGACTTGAAATGACTCTAAAACGGTGGTTAGGGTAGGATCGATAGTAATTAGGCACTACTGAATTTCCTTTTTTCTTATATTTGGATGTGTAATATGAATGTATGTAAATGATACGGTGTTGTTTTGGCAGATAACTGATGTATGCTTAATTGCATAATGGGTTCTTATATGGGCATTGCACTGATTTCTGTAGGCTGGGAAGTGGGGAAATGATCTGGGGAAATGGTTAATTAACTAAGGAGGCATGCATTGCAATTGACCCCTTAAATTGCGCCCTACCAGCATGATGTTTGCACCAGGGTGTGTTTCATTAATGAAATGCCAATCTGCGTGAATCTGTTAATTTATGTGTTTCTAGATTGGGGTCAACGTGATATGCAGTATGTCTGTAAGTTGAGAATTTACCAATTCCTTGATTCATTGAAAAATATAAACTCTTAACAGAATTTAATATTTCCTTTTGAAGAAGGTGCTTTGAAGGGAATTAAATAATATCGTGCTCCTATTTTACTGTCTGGGAGTGGGCCTGTCTTCTGATTGTCCTCTAATGTTAAATGAGCATTTGATTTGTGGAGGGGTGTGGCCAGACTTTCGCAGTTTTTATCTTCCCACGTCCATCAATGGCAAAACATCATTGAGAGAGAGAGAGAGAGAGAGATGGGATATGGACCACAATCTATAAGCTGATTTGAGAATAGGATAGATAGAATTGGTAAAAGAACTTTGATGCAAAACTTTGAAGGTCTTAAATTTCTTTAGCTAACCATTTTTACCTAAACCTCGAGACATTTATAGAGGTAGCATAAATACTTTTCAATACTCTTCTTGGATAGAGCCCACTGCTCAACACTCGCCCTTAGGTGGAACTTGGTCAGCGTATTTTTGGCAGCACACATTTTTTTTGTGCTGAGTCGTTCCTCTTGGGATTTGAGGAGTTGAGGAGTTACTTGGAACATAGGTTACAAAAGGATTGAGTGAAAAATTAGAAGTCACCACCCAAAAAAACAAAAAAAAAAAAAAAAAAAAAGAAGAAGATGAAGCACCACCATCACCGTTGAGCTAGAGGCTCAAAATCTTACCTATTAAAAGAGAAGGCCTCTTTGTTGTGTGTCTGTGTTATTGCTGTCATTGTTATCGTCGTCTTATTGAATGTTGTTGTGTTGTTCTTTGTCTCTGCTGTTAATTAAATGACTACAATATTTTGTTAAGTTTCACACTGTTTGATGTAATGGACAACCAATGATTGGGCCCCAGACGAACAAAAACTTGAATAAATTGGATAGCCAATTAAGAAGTGAATCCCATTGCCTTTTGAGGCTAGGCATATTTGTTGTAGCTCAATCCTTACACATGTTCAAGAGCCTCTCTCACAATAACCTCAAACTATACATTTTAACTACATTTCTCAAATGCCTTAACCTATTTTGTTGATTATAAAATCATGCTATCGATCTTCTGTGGTCATGTCTGTTTTTCTTCCGGCCAACCCATACAGAGACTGCATGCATGCAGCTTGAGTTTTTTTTTTTTTTTTTTCCCCTCTTTGTAAGGGAATGCAAACAAATGTATTCTCACACACACAAGTATCCCAACCAAGTTACAACTTGGGACTTGAGTGTGTTTTTGCATTAGGATGTATTACAGAGCTTTAAGAAGATTAATTGAGGCTTTGGGTGAAGCAGTGAGGAAAGACTTGTTGGTGACTGTTGAATTACTATGAAATAAGCCTTGAAAAAACTCCAATGAAAGTCAAAACTTCCAAAGGCTATCGTGAATAGTAAGGTCACAACAATGATGACATTGTGGTGCTCCCATTTGCTCACACATTCACTCGTTTTGAGAGAGAGAGAGAGAGAGAGAGATATTGTGGCAATGGCCTGGGCGTGTTGCTCCACTTCATAATGAAGTACAGATGGAAGGCAATGAATGCAATATCTCACAAGACCAAGTTTCTCAGCTACATCTTACAGCAATATTGGAGGATTATATTTATGTCTCGTAACAAGATTCTCTCGCAAAACCCTCTGTGAGCCCAAAGTCCACCACCAGCTTTTGCAAGAAGAAAAGCTTCCCAAGAATAAAATTCCTAGAAATTTATTTCAGTGACCTATCTTGTTCAACAGAAAATAACTCATAAATAAATGATTGAGTAAATAAGAACATCCTAATTAAAACTATTCTTGATCCAACATCAAACATGCCTTAAAAACAAGAAATAAATAATCTATAGTAAGAGTAGGAAAATTGTGTGGCCTGACTACCATGGGGCCCACACTAGAATGAGCCCAGTGGTTTGCCGTGGATGAACTTTCAATAAGTCTTGATCTGATAGAGTCAGATGGGGACCAAAATCTTGGTTCTAGAGTTGGTTCAGGATCAGACTCCTGGTTTGACAGAATTCCCATGCTGTTGGTAAGGAGATGTAGAATTTCTAGGACATGTAGAGTTCGGGTTGGTTTTGACTCCTACGGACTGCTCCATATAAGGAAGATGGAAACCCTTAATTGACCATTCATCGGGTTCGCATGGTATATCTCACATTGGAACGCACAAATTCTCTTCCAAAGGTTGACTCTTTTATGTGTAAGCTCATGTATGGGTGCATCTAAACCCATATACTTTCAAGAGTGGGATGTGTGGAATTCCACCATGAGACCTATCAATTGATAATCTAGATTGTTAAAAATGAATGTCATCCCCTCTAATGATGTATTCTCAAACTTTAATTAGAGAGGAGTGGTCGCAATGTAAGATTGAGCACATCATTGATATCGTGATCATCTTCACATGGAAGACTCTGTTCAGTCTTCGTAAGATTGAATTGAATCCAGTAAGAATAGGGAAGAAAGAAGGCTCAATCTTTTGGTGTGTCACTGAGGTGATCAAGGAAGAGATATGTCAAGCATCTTTCACTTTGATACACACAATCCCACACCAACCTGTCACCCTGCCCTTCCCTAATAAGACATCTGTAGGAGCCTGATTTTTTTTTGTCAAGTCACATCTACCAGGGCCTCCCTGTATAAGAGACTAGGGAATCCGAATCTTTTGAATGCAACTGGAGCTACTCGACAAACTGTATGGATCTCAGGTCAATACTCAATACCGTGCTGTACAATCAATGGCCACCTCTTTAATGAGCCCCCAAGGCCATAGTGCCCACCCATCACTTTCCACACTTCACGACCTTGATTGGATTGCCAATCCAGGGTCCTTTGTTTGCATGTGAAGAATTAAAATAATATAAGTTAATAAAAAATCAAAATAGGATATTTTACCTCATAGTAGTTTATAGCGATATAAAGAAGATGAACGGCTCGGATCATTAATCGGTGGCCCACAAAGAAAATTAGATCCGATGATTTTGACTTTTTCACAAACTTCTTAAAATCCACGAATAATTAAGACAAGAAATTTGATGTGAGATGGTTCAAATCGTGAACTAGGTCCCATGAGAATGAAAATAATTAAAGCTTTTTAGATGGGCTACATGGGAGAAGATACTAATATGAGATGGTTCAAATCGTGAACTAGGTCCCATGAGAATGAAAATAAATAAACCTTTTTAGATGGGCTACATGGGAGAAAATACTAATGTGAAAATCACTGCTTAGCCGCTTTGTACCCGAGCTATACATTCAAACAATGTTGATGTTCAAATATTACGCATGTGAATCATTTACGCATACAAACAATAAAGACCCTTGCTAGCATAGTAAAACTCATGTAAAGGGCTAGTTTGACACTTTACTAGCATAATAAAAGTCAAGTAAAGCCACCACTTTTTAGACAAGATGTCACATAAAAAAAACTTTAATGAAAAACTCCTTCCATCTTTTTCAAAAAAAGTAAAAAATCAACTACCTTTATCCACTAAAATACAAAAAACTCCACTTTCTCATATAAAAATTCAAAAAGATTACATAACAAATAACTAGAAATAAAATACCATCATAATCCACTTATATTTTATTCTTTCTTCAAAATCAACTTTACTTCACTTGACTCTATTAGTAGAGTTGCAAAAAAAAAAAAAAAAAGATTTTCACGACCAGCAATAATTTAGTAATTGGCTATTATTATTCACAACCAAGTAGTTGATATAATTATTTATGAAACTGTTTTAGTACAGTGAAAGTGGCGTCCAGCTAACTTCAGCTAACCCATGGAATATAAGTCAGGTTACAACCAGACCAAGATGATTGAGTTTTGCTAACAGATATGATCACAGTCTAGCAAGAGTGCATTTTAGTTACTCAGAGAATAAAAAGAGCTAACAATGAAACTGTTAGCAAGAAAAAAACTGACATAGGTCTAGCGAGATCTACGGTGGAGATGCATGATCGAAAGGACGACAAGCAATAGGAACACCAATGATCCCATCATAGACAGAATCAGAGACACTGCTAAGCTGCGGCAGAACTTCTCAAACCTGTTGCACACTTTATTCCACCTCAAGTGCCAGTTCCCCTCATGACCGAGCACGCCAATCGTGGCGGCCGCGCCTTCGCCGGAGAAGAGAAGGGCCACCATGATCACATCAAGGATGGTGATGCCTAGCCCCACTCCCTTTGGTCCCCCAAGCTGCCCAATTGTTGCAAACAGTGACAACAGTGCATATCCGCATGCAATCGCATTGGCCACCACAAAATATCTATATACATACAAAATTAAAAAGAAGAGAGAAGATTTAGTAGCCATTGGACCAACGTTATCTTTAAAACTAAGTGTGTAACTTGGATGTGAACAGTTGACCATGCAAATAGAAATTATATGGGTGGTGGGTAGTGGGCCAAATCTGATAGTTCTATCTGATAAGATGTTGAAGCTGGTGAGACCCACTTTCCATTGCAGTCCAAGGTCAATTTAAGGGAAGAAAGGATCAGGAGAAACCATATCCAGACTGGTGTGAACAATCATGCATTAAGAAGAATGTGGACCTTGGCAAGAATGAGACCTAAGCTGAGGAGAATTAAGAAATAACCCTTACCAACTTAAGAATTAAGAGCAATCTCTTTTAGTTGAATTTGGGTATTAGTTCTGTCAAGTGTCATTGTAGCAAGCTCACTTATGTAAGAGATTACCTAGGAGACATTGTTGAAGTCTAATCATGTATTTTAAAACTCTTGTCCATCCAAAGGTATGCTATACATAGATTATGCCAATTATAGCTAATTATAAGTACAAGTGTTGATCGTCATCATGATCAGTTTGGATTTTAATGAAATAAACCTCATATTTATAAAAAAAAAAAAAAAAGAGGGTTTAGATAGTGTTTACTCCTACCAAATGTATTATAATGACCATAAATATTATAAGCTTTAGAGAATAATACATTGAAACTTTTGAAATTATGCATCTAGGATGGAAGAGATATGCAGAAGTGTCACATCTCACTCTTAAAATTTATGATGGTGGGAAGGCTATTGATTTTGGAGACATCGAATCTATTAAACTGAAAATGAAGTGATACATCACTAAATACTGAACAACAATAGCCTATTTACAAAATGTAGAAACCTCATGGGCTTATAGAAGAAAAAAAACTCTTTATTTAAATATACAAGTGGTGGGACTTGGTTCAAGATCTATCACTTTAAACCATTGTCCATTGATATGAAGGTCCACTTTCAAATTCCGATGGTGTGATTGGACATTAAACCATAAAATTAGTTAACAATACAAAAGAAGAATCTAACCGCCCATAATGCATATAATCTTGTTGATTGTTGGATGTTACTATATTTATATAGAGAACCAGCAAACCATTTTAAGATTTTAAGCTTCTTAACTGATAAGGCCAGGGTCTCAAATACCTGCAAAGGGTCCTACTCTTTAGAAAGCTGCAGTGCTCCAAGGGATGGATCTTTTTTACACGTCGAGTAGGAAACTGGGTTTTAGAAATGTGAGCAAATGTTAAATGCCTCAAACACGTTATTAATTATGTTTGTTAAAATCACCATTTTCACATGAGTAAATGAATCCAACCAACCATTTTAGATGATTTGGATTTATTGGACTAAATCCCCCATTTCCCAAAATTCATTAAAATCTAAGCATGAGATTAAACATCTTCATACTTATCATTAATATGAGAATATTAAACAGTTTTGATCATAAATTAGGAAATCCATGTTAAGTGCAGAAAATTAGATATAGGTAGGGATTTTTTTGGACATTTCTCCACGAATTTCTATCAATCTATAGAGATTTAAGATAGAAAATTAAACATATTGGTTACTTTTTGGCTTACTACAGAAGACGAATGGTTTGGGTCATAGATTTGGGACCATAAAAATGAGTAAAAAAGATTGTGATTTGATGGGTTCAAAACCACACATTTCTCCATGTCCAACCTGTGCAACCGGCTGATTTTTACTATGTTGGGCTATTGATTATTAGAGTGATACTTTCACTCGAGGGCCCTGGAAAGATCCCCAGGCATGTGTGTGTGAGGATAAGGTGTCACCCCTCCTCAACCATGAGCATGTTGGCTTTGCTTAATCACTTTAGGCATGTAAATGAGAGGCTGCAAATAGCTCATATGAGCACCACACCTCCTTTACAGTAACATGTATAAATGAGCTGCCAATGAGTTTAGACAAGCAACACCTAATCAAATTTGCGACCACGTATCCACTTGTGAAATTCGGAGAACAGCCTTATTGTTTTATCAAGATTCTATGATTTCTATACCACCCAACTCCAATTTCCTGGTTCCAGACCTGGAAGCATCCAAAGTAAATGACGTTGAAAAGATTCTCCAGTACAACATCCTAGACAGACCATTCCATTGGCTTTAGCTCTCTGTCAAACACCAAACCACACAAGCATTGAAACCTAATGGACTGTTCCTTTCCACGTATCAAATTGGTTTAGACAGGTGTAAGCTATGAAAGCACGAGAAAAAGAGAGACACAGACACCCCACCAGATAGATTTAAAAAAAAAAAAAAACGACTAATACCAGAGAGAGAAGTAGAAGGACTTACACTAGAGCAGATGAGTAACGCATCTTAGCATGAACCTTTACTGAAACAGGAGGTATACCAGGGAAAATGGAGACAGGAACTACTTCAGTCTCCTTGGCCAAGCCCATGACTATGGCAGCTGCAAGTGTAGTCCCTATGACCAGCAAGCGTAGGAGAAAGTCGGACGACCGAATGTTCTTGGGATTAGCCACATGAACTTGGTTGCTTCGACTCTCTTCCATTTGGGTTCCATCTATATTGCTCTTGACTTGGCTCTCCATTACTACTGACTTGGTTAAAAGAGAAGGCAGATGAGAAAAGAGAATACAAGGCACCAGAAGATGGACAGGATGTGAGGAATATCTAAAGAGAATTTGGAGTGCATATATGTATTGTTGTATGTGTGATTCATGATTCCTGCCATAGCCTAAACGAGTCAAGAGAGAGGACCATACGTCAAACTTACTGGGTCCACAGGTTTATCACATGACACGAGTAATTGAGGTGTCCACGAATCCGATGTCATTTAACATGTGACTTCAACTTGACTAATCTAAAATAAATCATCTCAATCAACATTATTAGTGTTGAAAATATGGCTAAGAGCACCACTAATTTTTATCAACTTTAAACCAAAATCTAAGTGGGATTCACTTATCATTTTAGGTGGGAATACATAGGAATGTAATCTACTCTATGAGTAGATTAAAGACATGTATTGGGTTGCTCTAATCCATTAAGGAGTAAATGAGAAATTGCCTCCTAAACACTACTACTTCAACGTATTAAACATGATAACAAACGGAAGTTATATGAAATTAGGAGAAAGGGACAAAGAAAAACATTTGCAACTTTGTGTTCCTCTTTCCATTTTCCTTTTTTCTTATTAATGCCTAGCTATTGGCAATGCTAATTCCAAATGGCATGTGTAGCCGTGTAGGAGATCTAATCTTCCCATATTACCCTGCCACGAATGGGATTGCTGAGAATCTTCCTTGATAGAACAATCCTGACCATATCTTAAAATGGAGGAATCATCATCCTCCCAACCACTTGATCAACGACCAACAAATTCTCACCTTTTAAAATGAGTACGATCCAACGGTCTAATCCATTCAAATAGACGTTAAACGCTGTGTGTGTGGATCAGGGGGTGGCACTCAAAATGGTTCAAATCATAATTTGGGGGATCATAAGAAGCGTAGAAAATTAAAACTATAGATTGGGATCTTTTTTATGTTTTTCACAAATTTCTCAAAATGTATAAAGATCTTCAAATATGAAACAAATATCATAGGGTCTGTTAGCCATTTAGAGAATATGGATGGCTTGGATCATGAATTTCAGGCTCACACAAGTTAGAAAATAAAAAAGTGTAGCTAATGAGGTTCAAACCCATAACCAACAACATCCAACCCCGTGAACAACAATGAGGTGTTTATGAGGTTGAGTGTTGGAAAGTCTCACATTCCACATCCCCTAAGTCCTGGGTTGAACAGGGCTTACTATCATGTATATATATGAAGTCCTGTCCAACGCAGGACTTGGGTGATGTGGGATATGAAAAAAACCCTTTCCATTTTTTCCTTTTATAAGTTTGAATTTAGACTTTCCCTTCACCTCTTTTTGAGAGTGCAAGAAAAATGAATTAGCCCAAGAATGCTTGATCTAGTCTAAGTTAAGCAAACCAAAATCTCATTCAAACTTGTAAGACTCAACTCATTGCCCTTCTGAGTCAGATAGGATACTCAAATTTTAGTACAATGGCAGCAAGCTGCAACCACATTGCTCTAAGTCACATAGGTGAATCAAGAGGGACAAGTGTGAATCTCACCCTTTACCAGTACCAAACCAAACCTATTACATTGCTATTAAAAGTACTCCAATCCCACAATCTTCTATGTTATCATTAAAATGATTAGAACTATTCTACAAGGACCCTTTGTTTTTTGCGAGTTGGCCCATAGAGGGCAGCAGTCGAACCAGTTCCCAAGTGATGCAGTGATAGATGAAAAGATACATAGATCAAGTGGATTCCACTGGGCCCACCTAGGGCTCCATAGATCATAGTATCACGGGCGGATGGAAAGATACATGTGGATCACCTGATCAAATATCAAATTTCAAGTCAATCTGATATTGCCCTGACCCCTAATTGATTCAAGACTTATAAGTTTAATGACTTTAAATAAGAAAAAATGACACTCATCCAATGATCCAGCTGCAATGGGTTGGTGACATATAAGGGGGAAGGGTTTGGAAGGTCGATTCACATCAGTGCATAGGTGAGCCCCATATGCTACCTCGTGTTGGACTGTGGTGGCCTACCGGCCCCATACGGTTTGCCCATAAACCTTAACATCAAATTTAGAGATGAACAGCTTCAACCAGGTGAACTACAACAGCAGTTTTACACACCTATGAAGGCTTACTACCAGGCCTCCATATGCATGTGCACCATATATAGCACATAATTGACTGGGTAGGACAAGGTTGGTCGACACCATAATCACTATGACCTTCCCTTTTAGTGTGTCGAGGATCCAAGAAATGACCAACCACAGCAGTACCAGGAGGCTACTTAGTGATACTTCAATAGTTGTGAGGAGAAATAGATAGGGACAGTTGAGAGACGCCTTCTTCTGTCATTTTTTCTTTTTTGGTAGCCCAGCTAAGGGACTCGGTTCGTGAGAGACTCACATAAAGGGAGATAGAAAATTTGCTTATGGGAGGAGAAGGAACTTGCATGGGAAAAGAAGGAACTTGCTTGAGCAAGCAGGACCCAGAACCAGGATATAGACATTGAGGGGCCATTGTGAAAGTACTAGGATATACTATATAGATATTGGGGGGCCACTGTGAAAAAAAAAATCTTGGGAGGGCCATTGCCAAAAATAACTTTAAATTTAGGGTCTTTTTGCAATTTAGTGGGGGGCGATGGCCCCTGTTAGCCTCCCTCTAGTTCCGCCCCTGTGAACAAGGGGAGCGAGAGGCCGGTGTCGAAACCTTGACCTCTACATCTTACCCACTGGGGTAAGACGGCGTTCTTTATGTTGTTATGTCATTATCACACATAGAGATTTTGCAAATGGTATTAAATCAAGCTTGCAATTGCATTGTAGGTCAAGGTATGGCCATGATATTAAATATGGCTTGTGGAGATCTGAGCATGGATTTCTCATCGCAATGGATTTGGTAGGTCGGGTTGAGCACCATGGATAATATCAGGACGCTCAATCCAAACCCAACTGAATAATTGATTGGAACTAATGATGTTCTGATTGGGTTGGCGGGTTATGGAGTAATTAGTCAGGTGAAGTAGGGTTGGCAGATGGAAGGGCCAAAAAAGATTAACCTGTCTGCTTATTAGTAGCAGACCTCAAAACCCTCTATGAGGGATAAGGAAAAGAAAAGGAGAAGAAAAGAGAACTCAACACATTTATTAATTAAATAGCCCATCATAAATGCCAACTAAACCCGAAATAAAAACAAAAGAAAGGGTCAACTCAAACCCTAAATTGCGGCGTTTGGTTCAATTTGGATGAGAAGGGCTGGTCGGAAACTGCCATCACTAGATACCATTGGGGTACTAGATACCATTGGGGTACCTGAGGACTCTAAAACAAACGGATATCAAATCTTTGTTGTCTGATTAATGTCTAAACCTTCTCATCACCTGCCAACACACTATGGTTGAGTGGTGTTGGCACCTTAGTTTCACATATATTTCTGGAGATCGATATTTGGGTCGTCAAGTTAAAAGTATCGCTCCTTATCAGCATTCCAACATAACGAGAAAATAAATAAGTAAATAAGAATCCAATCACTTTACCTAGCTTGATTGTCATGCATTTATATGGATCCACACCAAGCGGACACTATTTGAGAGAGAGAGAGAGAGGAGGAAAAAAAAAAAAAAAACACACATGCTCCATTAGTCTAATCATCTTTGTTATCACCATCTCGGCCTAGTCTCAGCAGAATGTATCGGCTTAAAATCTTCTATTATCGGGCTAAATAACTATTTTTGGTACAAGAAAGCCCATACAAGCAGAAAGGAGAACCCACAAAGTGAGATCGATCCTTGGGCTCAATAACTTATGATGACAAAGAACCAAACTCCTTGGTAGGAACAGCTCCCTCTCTCTCTCTCTCTCTCTCTCTCTCTCTCTCATTCATTGATAAAATCAACCAATGATGAATGAGTTTTGAGAGATTCCTGTTCTTGGATGACAGTAGAGGATCACGACCGCTGGATACATTCTGTAATTTTGTGATGAGGCCGTATTACTGATGAGCTGTTTGAACAAGTGGAGCGTCCCGTATACGTTACATTGATGTTAGGCTTCTTAAACTTGATTGATTCTTATCTCAAGTTTATCTTTCTTCCTGTCATTTCCCAAAATTACAACGGTTCCTCCACATCCAATAGGCTCTCTAGTTTGGAAGTTCTCTCCATATTCTCTACAAACGCTGCACATGACAAAATCTTTGGTCTGGTGCCCCACTATATACGTGGTCACTCTCTAAGCCCTTGCCCTTTTCTGCACTTTTGATAGAAATCTAACATGCTTCCCTTTTTTAAACTTTCTATATGCTACATTAGAGGGTGTTAGGTTCAACTTAAGTGGGGCTTACAGGGAATACATGACAATGTTCTTGTTTTCTGCTATATCATTGCTTATGTTCTTCAAATATGTTGGTGTGTGCGATTCAAATGAGGCGGATGTGCTAGTTATTTTGGAAGGCATCAAATTGTTCTCAAGAGGATATGGTGGTCCTCTTATAATGAAAAGTGATTCTTCTAATGCGATTGCTTGGGTATCTAAATAAAAGGCTAATCCATGGAAACTTCAACACTACTTCAATGAAATTCAGGATTTAGCAGCTAGCATGGAGGTCTCCTTTTATCATGAGTTTAAATCCGCCAATTCCATGGCGGATGTGCAAGCCAAGCAAGGGATTGATAGGCTTGTTCCTTGGGTAGGAGTGATTATGTAATTGGGTGTCTTGTTTTTTGAGAATGGGCCGTGTTGCATCTCTCTTGCACCTTTCACATTCCTCTTTTTTGTGTTCTTTCCGTACTCTTTACTAGATGCTTATTTTTAATGAACCCTTTCGTTACCATTTAAAACAAATATATATCTCACCCACACGCCCATATAAGTGGGAAGAGAGCCCATACACACGGAATGAGAGATCAAACAAGTAGGAAATGACAGCATATTCAAAGATCCAACATTGAGCAGCTTTGTTAGAAATTGGGTTGGACAACTTTTGATGTACATTAGGAGTGTGTGCAATATCAGTCACAACAAATGGTTGGCAACTATAATTTCAGATCCTCAAAGTTTTACATATTTGTTCAGCACATTCTAACAAAGTTCAACAATATTAATTTTCAAGTCATTATCAAAATAGAGCCAGACCAAACTCAGGGAGGTCTGCGTATGGATTCGATTGGTCAAAGAAGGATCCCCATGAGAAAAAAACAAAAAGTGCCGTAAAAAAGAAAAGGCATTCTTAATTTTTTTTTTGTCATTTTCAAACAGCCTGATTGCAGAAGAGATAGGATTGCTAATAGGCGTGCCAACTCGGGCTTGACCAAAGTTTAGACCACTTTGGGCTGGGCTTGGGTCCTAATCAATGACTGGAATAGAGTTTTTTAATTTCCAAGTTCAGTAAAATTGGGTCCATTTCTAATTGAGCTTATAACATTCTAATCCTAATCAATGGCTGGAATAGAGTCTTTTAACCTCCAAGTTCAGTAAAATTGGGTCCATTTTTAATTGAGCTTATAACATTCTAACCACTAGTTAGGACTTGGGACTTTCCCATCTAACGACATACTTTCGGCATCACAACCAAAGTAGGCCCATGGCACATTGCTAAATGATATGGATTACAGAATTATAGACTTCACTAATATGAAATCCAGATTCTACTCGCCCATAGCAGGTCTGAGGAAAACACAGGGCCCCCAACTCACTGATTCTATTTGGCAAGAAGATTCTCACTTATGAGCAGACCGGCCGCGTACGTACTGTGCCAATGAGGTCCAAATGGGGGGTACTTGCATACATTTCTATCATTTCAGGTAGGATAGATTGAAAGGTCTCTTTCCACATAAGGGTCATGCAAAAAACTAAATAAGAAAAACGAAAAATAGCGCTATCAAACTAACATAGTCTATAATTCAACAGCCTTAAAGTTTAAGAATCTATTGAGATTTAATCTAATTGTGAATAAAGCTTTGATGAGCATAACTTCGGACATGGTGCCAATACGATGAGGGAATAAGAATGCTAAAGCAGTTGCACGCCCAAGTTGGCCCCATAGAGCTGGACTAAAACATCTCCCAATTTGGCCAAGTCCCAAACAAAATCTCACCTCTAATGTGAGAAGAAAGCCTCCAATCTAATACTTGCAACGCTAACGACTAAAATCACAAACGACATTTCAAATCCAAACACTCCAACGTGAAAAACATCACTGTAAGGCGTAGCTCAGAAGGCAAAGCAACCTCTCTCCTCGTCGTCACTCGTTTTTGAAACTTCATACATGTAATGGAGCTGCTACTACTACTACTACTCTTTAGCTCGCTATATAACTGGCTATCATTCAGCTTCTTTTTCTGCATACTAGAAGTAGTGAAATCCAAACGATGATGGCATCCACTGAGCAGCCTGTTGATGAGTCAAGCAAGGCGGCCGTGCCAGAATCCAAATTGGCTCGTGGCCCTTCTTTTTCTCCCATCTATCTTTTATGGGGTGATTTGGCTCTTAGGCTTTTGTTGTTTGCGTCCACCTTGACTGGGGTTGTGGTCATGGTCACCAGCAAACAGACTGAATTGCTCTTTCCATTCCCAGTAACTAAAACTGCCAAATTCAATTACTCTCCAGCATTTATGTAAGCTTTTACATCTGTGGTTTTTTGGTTATAGGGTTGAGATTTTTGGGTGATATGTTAAAGGGGAAAATGTTCTCCTACAAGCAACTGCAAGTGCAGTGAATGATCAGGTACCTTTGTATGTGTTCTCACATGCAAATGAGTTAACTATGAATCTTTTGATGTCATGGAGATGGAGGAACTAAATGCAAGTGAAAAGAAAAGACATAAAAATACCACTTCAAAGAAACTTCTTATCCACTACAAATCACAAAAATACATCCTCTAGCTCTTTCAATAATATTGCTAAGCACTAAGACCTGAATTTGCTGATGTTTGCAGATACTTTGTGGTGGCCCTCAGTGTTGCTTGTTTGTACAGTATTCTTACCATCACGGCTTCCATCTATTTCATATTAAAGCCATCTCCCTCAAATAAGCTGTTGCTTTTATTAGTTTCTGTTGATGCGGTAAGTAATCTGGGAAAAAGCTTATTCAGCATACATGCTTTTCTTACAGGTAGACTTCATCATATAGTTATATGATTGCACATGGTGAGATGAGCATGCATGGAGTAATGGACCTAAATTTTCGGCTCAAATCCAGGCCAATCACTTTGCTAGTAAATATGCCATTTTAGTGCTAGATATATTGGCTTGGTGGCATGGCTTCATCAGATGAAGGCCCACATCTGTCCAATTTAAATTTTAGGGCTAAAATAGGCCTACCTCGAATCCACAAGCTAATGATTCCTTCCAAATCTACACCAAAATCTGGCCAACTTCACATATCAGATTTGGGAGCTACGTTTAGGTCCAGTGGGTCTCAATCTCTTAACAACAAGAAGAAGATGATGGTTTCAAGAGAAAGTTTCAAAATTCATATTCTAAAGTTTTCGCCTACTTATAAAAGCAATGAATAGATTAAATTAAAAAGGCTCTTAAAGTTTTTAGGCACCTTCCAAAGGTGTCATTGTTGTTAAGTATAGTTCTTAGCTAGGTACGTTTGTTTAGCAAGTGGAGAAGTCCTTCACCTTTACTATGCTGTGTTAGAAAAATAGTGTGGAGAAATAAACTTATGATGTGATATTTCTAATTACTCCTCCACAAGTGCCTTTTTTTACCACAAGAACTTGTGATAAATTGTGGTGAAATTAAGTTCAAGACAAAAGGTACTGCTTTTTAATTATGCTCTATCTTTCTTACCATGATGTGTCATTTTTTACTTTCCCCTCATAGTATCCATACAAATATTTTACCATGCCTTTGCATGAATTCAAGATTCCTTACATTTACTTTTTCCATGATGTAACGTCTACCTCACCTCTACTCATCCACATATGTAAACAAACGGATTTGGGACTTTATTAGTTAACTTAAAGTGAAGTAAATAGTCCATTATCTAGACAAGAAAAGACCAAAAGGTCATATCGAAAGTACACAAATTCAAAATCTCCTCTATTTTTAAAAGAAAGTTAAAAAAGAAACCTCTTTTATCTACTAACTGACAAAAAAATATTTTCTTTTTATATAAAAAGTCAAAAAAGATTCTTCATCAAGCCACTAAAAATAAAAGACCACCATAATCCCTTATAGTTTATTATATTTTAATTTGATGCTTCATCTCACTTTACATCAATTCACTGTCCATCTAAACACGCATAAGAGACAAGAAAAGAAGGGAGGTCTTTTAAAAAAATATAAAATTGAAGTAAAAAGTTCAATCTCTCATTTCACTAAAAGACAAAAAAGCTTCATCTCTGTATTAAAAAAACGGTTTAAAAAACTCATTTACATACCACACAAAGTCAAGAACATGGATTCTAAAATTATGTACTTTTTTATAATACTTCTTTTCTTTTCTTGTCTCTTGAAATGAATTACCCAAACAAGCCTGCCTATAGAGCTCTCAACCAAAAGTTTCTATAAAAAAAAGAAGCCGGTAGAACATTCGAGCTTAATAATAATAATAATAATAATAATTCATGGTTATGGTTGTACTTCCTAATTTCTGTGTTGGTTTGATGCAGTTGATGGCAGTGTTGGTGGCATCTGCTACTGGTGCATCCGCTTCAGTAGCTTACATTGGCTTAAAGGGTAATTCCCATGTGGGATGGATCAAAGTCTGCAACATCTACCACAAGTTCTGTAGGCACATTGCAAGTTCCACTGCCTTGGCTCTTGTTGCATCCATCATCCTGCTTTGGCTCGTTCTGCTCTCCACTCTCTCCATCTACCGTCGGATTCGCTGATCTAAACAGTTTCCTGTTTGGGAGAGGTGGATTTATTAATGCTCTATGTATGTGTGGGGCCAATCTTTCAATGGCCCATTTTGTCTGTCCATCTATCCATCCGGGCAGAGTGAAAATAATAAAAAAATCTTAGTAGTACTTCAATTAGGTTGGTTTGTTTATTTGGAGAAGTTTAGGGTTTTGCTTGTACATTTGGGCTCCAAACTGGTGAAAGAAAGATTCTGATCACTGAAAGATGGGCCTCAGTGGAGCTTTTGCTTTAGATAATGCGTTGCCAGGTATTGTAAGTTATTAATATGTTACCATCTGAGTTGTAATTTTGGATGGTGTCGTTTGTGTAACTAGCAGTGGTGTAGTTTGTGTTATTAGTAAAATAAATGCATGCATGCCCACTGCAAGGGACTATCATTGTTTCCTTAGTTTTTTTTTTTTTTTTTTTGTTTTTTTTGGTACCATGCCTAAGGGAGCTTGGACCCAAGAGAGAGACCGCATATATGGGAAGGCAACCCACTCACGTGGAAAAGGAGCCTGCACACTGTAAAAAGAAAGCCCATACAAATAAGAAGGGACCGCACAAATGGGCACCCATTGTCTCATTAGTTATTTGTGTACTATATCGGTCATAGGATAAAACGAGTTCTAAATAGGTGATTCTTAGTGATCAAACCCTGGTCCCCTTATATATGAACAATGGGATGCATGATGAGTATGGAAGTCCATTAAATGGAAAGATTCATATGAGACCCAGTGGCGGACCTTAGATTTTCATATGAGTGGGGCATACCCAAACAAGTAATTAGATATTGTGGAAAAATCCAAGATTTTCGTGTGATCACTTTTGCAGGCAGGCCTGAAGTTTTCATGTGGGTTTTGAAGCCGTATCCCAAGATTTCGTACAAGTTTTGAATGCGGACACAAGTGTGATGGGTGCAATTGCCCCCATTCAAATATATGTGGGTATGGCCATGATGAGACCTACCTATACATAAAATCTTGAGTACATAAGATCATCTTAACCTTTTGATCCATGACCCTAAAATTTAATGGTTTAGATGCATCATTTTATCATAATTTCAATCCAACAGTGAGAAAACGTTGGATGGGTATCAAACTTAGACTCGTGACTATTCATGGGGGATAGTGTGTGTGAAAATACTAGATTGAGTCAACATTGGGCCCATGACCAAAAAAAGAGGAGCGAAAAATAGGTGTTTTTGAGAATTTTTATATATATATATATATAGGGAAATTTTCAAGTGCATCTATCCCTCACCATAGGGTGAGGAATACTTTCCTTTTTGCACATGAAGACAAGCATCTATCCCTTACCCTATGTACTTGAAAATTAACTTTTGTACTTGGAAATTCCCAATTATGGAAGCATCCCTCACCCTATGGTGAGGGATAGATGCACTTGAAACTTCCCTATATATATATATATATATATATATATATATATATATATATATGAAGAGGGGGAGGGAGAGAGACTATGCTTGTTTGGTAGTCAGGAAAGTGTTCTAGAGGTGGAGGGTTTTTGGTTTGATAGTTAACAGAGCAATGCGTTGCAGCGGCAGAAGGAGAAAATTTTCCAGAGGAAGCCTAGAAAAAAAAAAAAAGATTTCTCAAGGGGTCATCTGTAAAAATCACATAAACTTATTTAACTTTAGAGAATTTCTACAAGTTTTTGGAGGCCGTGGCCACCCCCAGTCCCACTGTTCCGGCCCTGATGAGTTGGGTGGGTTGGGTTGGGGTTCCAGGCCAGCCGTGGCACAACTAAACCCTATCCATTTATTAATCTGGTTAATATAATGATAATCTAACTCCAACTATATAATAAAATGGGTCAGCCACATTCACTAATTAAGTTCATAATTAAATTAAAATTAAAATGTGCAAGATGGGATATTAGGCAAAACTTAATAGAACTAAATTTACGGTCTAGCGGCACCATTTGGCCCAACAAATTGTACTTCTTGTCTAATTTTCAAAACCAAGAAAAGGTTCCGGGTGAGGACGGCTCCTTACCCCAGTGGTAAGGAGAAGCAATTCTCATGGGTTTCAAACCTGGCCTCGCCCCTCCTTGCATATGTGAATTGCTATTATCTTACATGTGTAAGCTGTGCCTCCTTGCATGTGCAAATTCCAATCACCTTGCATGTGCAAGTTGTGTTTTCTTGCATATGCAAGTTCCCATCACCTCGTATATGCAAGTCTTATGGATTTCCAACCCATTGGCAGGGATACCAAAAAGAAAACAGGAAAGGTTCTAGGTGCAAAAGCTATAACTACTATCCTTCCCTTTTCACCTCTTGTTGTGAGCTCTAGTCCTGTCTTATTTTTTTAGAAAGAAACTTTTATAGAAAAAAAAAATCTCTTAAATAATTGTACAATGGTAAAGTTCATATATAAAAGAAAATTGAAGAGAAGTGCTCTTATGTTAATATTTAAAATTGATTTCCACTACCATTTAAGAAAAATTATACAAAGGCACATGTGCGCGTACACACACAAACATAGGCCCCTTTCACCTGAGCACAGTGCTCACGATAAGGTGAGCACCATTTCTCATGGGACCCACCTGAGGCAAAACCACAAGATGGATATGGCGATGGAGGCTCAAATCATCACCTCATTAACCCACTTGATCATCGATCGACAAGTTTTCACCGTTCAAAACGAGCCCATAGTTGATCCAATGGTTGAATCCACTTGGATAGGTGCTAAACCTCAGAACGATGACCATCAAGGGGATCTCTATTATATGGTCCGCTCGGATGGATCACCAGATAGGCCCCCACTTGATGCTATGAGCTTGCCAAAGGTTTTTCCCACAAACATAAATCATCCAACGACACCAAGGGCACATTTGTGTAGCCCGTTTCCATAAAAAATGAGGTATCTTTCCTGCGGAAAACCCTTTTTTCATGCGTTCTGACAGCTTTCCGTCGAATTGCTTTTTCGCCACTTCAGCCTTTTTCTTTTCTAGGTCTGAAAATAAACTTCCTATGGAGGATATGGAAAGTCCATTTCCACATAAATCCGACCTTCCTTTATTTATTTCATTTCCTCTTTAATACTAGTTTTCAAAGGGAAATCCTCAGCTAACATTAGCACCAATTTATTGAGCAAAAAAAAAATTGTACTAAACATGAATTTTCAACTTACGTGGAAAACCTTTTTTGAAGTATTTAAAAATCAATGTATTAATTGATGCGACAATTTCATCTTCCCATAAAAATGATATGTACACAGAAGTGCCTTAAAAAAATTCGTGCTTCTCAGTTTCTTAGTTTCCATGTCACCCATAAACCAGCCGTCATAAATGGAGCAGTCCATCGCAATTGCTGGAGCATTTTCCCCACACTTATGAAGTGAATGGTGGCCTAAACCTACACGACGCGCACTCCTCATTCAAAGTTCAAACAGGTTGGTTTATACATCTCAGAATTCATCAGTATCCAATGATTTCTCTGATTTATCTCACCATGTGATAAACTACTTTATATGGTCAGCTTGGACCTCTACATGTGGCCTTTTGAAGTGGTGCATGAGTCCCATCAACTCAGTACTCGTGGCCCCGAGACATCCCCGTATATATAGAATAATAGCCTCTTCTTGTCAAAGTTGGAGACACTGACAAAGACCCTACCATCAAATGAGCCATAGACACCTTAGAAACTCTAGAACACCATCAAGTCCATGATTCCTTCCATCTTCTATTCTCAGCCGTTGATTTCGTCCTTTATGAGAAAAAAGAAGAAGAAGATAAGACAGCAATAAAATAAGCAGTCTGCAAATCCTCAATTTAAGATCATTATTACCCTGTTATTGTTCTAGAAAAATCATATTACTTTAATATTCAGTGTTCAGGCACATGACTTCGAGTCGGATTTCCTTGTTGAGTAAAAGGGAGTGATATTCTACATTAAGACTTAACTTGTTGAAATTCAAGTAGTTTAAAATGAATGTCTTTTTAAAGTGAAATATCTTTAAAACGTAATCTGTGATGGAATTTGAATATTCTTCATATAGCGGCCACTATGTAAAAAGATTTGTACGTGCGCGTACGAAAGCGCGAATATCTTAGATTAATAATTAAGTCACACACAAGAAGAGAAAAAATCACACGAGAAATTTACTTGGTTCAGTAGAACACCTACGTCCGCAGCCAAAGAGAACTCTATCTCTTTACTATTCTTTCACCTTCGATCTAGGATTACAGATTATATCATATTTATAATCTCTACTTTTTTAACATCTTTAGAAAGTCCTCGGTACAATAATCAAAATACATTTGACCTAAAGCTCGGTCTTTAGCTAACCCAATGCAATAATCCGGTAAACCCGAAATACAAACATAAACCTAATAATATATATATATAAAAAAAATCTTAAGAATCCTTTCCTGTGAATGTAATTCAATAGGAATTGGTTCCATTAAAGAATTAAGCATATGATTAAATTGATGGAATCACTAGTGAAAGAATATCTCAACAAAATGATATTACACATGTATTCGAATTTGGAGCCAAACTACATGAAACCTAAAACCTCACACAACAACCCAATTATGTAGTGTGGACTGTAGTGAGGATTCATCGCTCATTCTCCATTGGCTTTCATCGATCTTGGCGTTTTTGACAGATATTAATCAGTAGGATGCAGAACTGGTCCTTTGTAGGTAAACTATGTCCAAGCAAGAGTTTTCAAAAACTGAAACGAATGAGTGGAGACGCAGACGACACGTGGCATTTTGGAGTAGGCAACTTTTGGAAAGTAAAAGTAAAGTTAACACTAGGTCGGCATGTAAATATTTTAAGGTAAATTAGTGGTACATCCTTCATTCTGCTTTATAAAGTCTCTCGTACAAAGTATTACTGTTTTCGGCCTAAAGTATTTTACGCATGAGATTAATTCTGAGAGTGGTCTCTTAGCATGACCCGTCAGATTTTTTTTATAACTGATTTGTTCTTCTAACCATTTGAATAACTGTCATGCAATCTAATCCTGATTTTTAGCTCCAACTCATTGTCTTCCTTGATTATTGTCGGATTTAAATATAGTAAGATGAGTTTTCGACAGAACTCTATACAATTCAGCTAAAATGATATCAAACTAATCACAGTCCAAAAACAAAGTGAGATAGAACCATAACAAAGTCAGTTAAAATCATAAATAAATTCATTTAAATTCACTTCAGACACAATTAATTTTATATTAAATTCAGACAAATTCAAACCAAATCTAGTCAAACCAAAAATGATCTAGTCAAATAATTTTAGATCAAATATAGATAAATTCATATTGATGGAACATAACTTTTTTGTGAACTAGTTATGATTTTGAACACAAATAAATTCATATAAACTCACATCAAAGTTAATAAAGTTCACATCAAATTAGTATAAATGCACAGAAAACTTAGATAAATTAATTTCAAATTCAGATAAATTCACCTCAATCCAGTTTAATTCATATCATACTTAGATTAATTCACAGCAAACACAGATAAATTCATATCAAACTAAATTCATACAAAACGGATATAAATTTAATTTAAAGTCAAATAACTTTATGCCAAAATCTGATAATTTATACAAAATTCAGATAAATTCACAGCAAACTCAGAAAAATTCATTTAAAACAAAGTTGAATACATTTCAAAGTAAAATAAAATCATGCGAAACCCATTTAATTTCATACCAAATTCATATTATTTTATCAGAATCTCAGATACATTCAGGAGAAAATCAAATAAAATCGTGTCACAGTCAGATAATTTTACTTGGAACTCGTTTAATTGATAACAAACGCAGTTAATTACAAATCAGACTCAGATAAAATCATGTAATATACAAATAAACTCATTTAAAGTCCTTTTTAATTGATATCAGACTAAGACAACTTAAAAACACATTTAGATAAATTCACAGCAAACTCAGATAAATATATTTCAAAGTAAGATAAATTGATTTTAAAACTCACAAAACCCTTTCTGTTTTTTTATTTACCTTTCTCTTGCTTTGATTGCATTTTTCCTTGTTTTGATGAAATCACATACTTTGTTCTAACCATTTTCCTTTGTCTTCGCTTTCGGATGATTTGGGTTTTTATTTAGGTTACGGATCGTATGGCGGTCCGAAATGTTTTTAAGCAGAGCGTGTTTGCTGGCGTATTGACCGTGTCAGTTTTAAAAGATGAGTGCTGCCTCTATTAGATACTATCTTAGACCCTTTGCTGTAAAACACAATGACGAGGGACCTACTGCCAAACGCCCCAATATTTTACTCCACCCTATTAAAAGGCCATTTTCATGGTGATGGTCCCCACCTTGATAAATATATTGGCCTAAGCTTACTACCCAAATTTCTGGGACAGCTGGATCTTTCCCACCTTTACTTTCATTATTGTTCTTTGTAAATTAACACCAACTAGTTATACAGGTTTTCTAGTTCATCAGGTAAATATTGGCACTTATTATTTATCCCACTTTCATCTGACTGCTAGGATGCAGACGTTGATGGATGGCACAAAAGGAAATTATAAGGATAACCTTTAAACCCCTAAAATCCATGATTGTTGTTATGCTTCCTAGTGAAATTAACAGATACACCATACTTAAGGTAGGAAAAATCTAGCCATTCTTGAAAATGACTCAAAAATAGTTTCTGTCTTTAATTAAATGGTTAGATTTTATGTCCCAGTGGAATTTTGTATTGATTGATTTTATATCTTATATGTGATCAACTTCAAAAGTTTTGTATTCGTCATAAACCCTTGATTGTGTAATCAATCTAAGCCCATGTTTGGCATCTTTATTTTCAGTCTCTACTTGTCTAAATGTTTAAAGTGGGTAGATGTTTGAAAAATAAAAAAAGGTCTAGTAATGGCCCCATGTCAACGAATAAGATTTGAATGATCTAGATTTATTACGAAGAGCTCCCTTGGAAGGAGTTAGTTTTACAAACAAACACCATCACCGTATTCCATCTATATGGAATCTGCCTTTACAAAATTTTGAACATCACACTTCCACCCATTAACAGAAATTAGTAAAAGCTTTCACCTCTTCACAGTGACATCTTCCATAAGAATAGTTTTGTCTTTCCTTTTTCAAACATGCAATCAAACTCACTGGGGGGGTAACATTCTGTTTTGAGTAACTTTTAGGCTTTAGCTCCTACATGTTGCCGTGTTGGTCTGTGTGATATGAGCAGGATAACTGATGTCTGATGGTCCCCATGACAACCACTACTTTATGTCATCTACCCATACATATGCAAGAAATATTGTCACTATTCACATTGACTATAGTTTTAACACCGATAGCACTGATTAGAGTGAAAATTGAATGTGTTATGATAAATTTATCGCATCTAAAACACATCATTTTGATTTTTTTTTTTTTTTCAACCACAAGTGTTTAGCAATGATAGTAGAGTGGGAATCCGGAGTAGTGTTCATATGATGGTGGAAAAGACTAGTCGTTAGTCGTACCATTTAACTTTTCACTAGAAAACGAAAGGCTTAAAAGAAAGCGCAGCATTTCTCTTCTCTCATTCCTGTAGCTTTTATTGCATTTCCTTCCTCGGCTCAAGTTTCCTCTCTCTCTTCCTGCAAAAAGCCATGGCCTTTTCCACTCTCTCTGCAAATCGCTTCTCTCCTCCCTCCTTTCCACATTCCACTTCCTCCAGCTCCAATCGAACCAGCACCCGGACCCGAGTGAGTGCAGACCCGAAGCCGAAGTTGGTCTCTCTAGACCCAATCGAAACGTTTCCCACAGAGAGAGTTGGAATCAATGGACGGAAGAGCGACTCCCACGTCGAGAAATCGAAAGACTGCATCTCAGAACAGCTGGGTTTGATGTATGATGATGGGTACGGGACTGCTAGCGTGATTGATTATCTTGATGCTACCAAGGAGATGATCAGACCCGACGGCGGCCCGCCTCGCTGGTTCTGCCCCATCGAATGTGGTCCACCCATAAAGGGTTCTCCCATCCTGCTGTTCTTGCCTGGTAATTGATGTTGAATCTGGTTGATTTGTTGTGACTCAGTTGTACAATGATTGGTTGTTGGCCTGTTTGGATGTGCCTTAAATTGCAATTGACTTTTTTTATAGTGATTTGGGCTGAAACAGTAGATTAGCAGTTTCATCATGTGACTCAGTGTTTAGTGAAGATAAACTACTTTCCATTGAAGTGCATCATCCAAACATGTTTTTAGTTAGTTTATTTTTCATTGTTTTTAGATTTTGTTGATGTTGAATTTGCATTCTGGGAGATATATTTACCTGATAATGGGTTTGTGGTTGATGGGATATGTTGTTCTTTCAAAATTGAAATTTTTCTTAATTAATGGGACTATGGGGGATGAATGTTGTGAATACAGAGTTGGGTGACTCTGTTTTCTGTGGGTGTTACTTGTTAGATTTGTTTGGTTATTTGTTTATGCTTTGGAAGCTTGAATTTACTGATGGGAGGGTTCTGATGGAATTGTGGTATGCAGGAGTTGATGGTCTTGGGTTGGGACTCATATTGCATCACAGGTCTCTTGGAAAGTAAGTTAAAGTTCTGTTCTTATTCTCTTACACGCACAGAGCAACACACAAGATTGAAAGCAATGATATCTTTCAATTTTTTGAGATGGCCCAGCAAATTTTATTTTATTTTTTTCTCTTCTTTTGTATGAAGTCAAGTCATCTTTTAAGCTGCTGTGACTTATTGTCACTTGTATGGTTCTGAGTGTTTTTATTTATTTATTTAGGAATGGAAAGAAAATGGCAAATTGTAGGCCGGGCCCGGGTGTTGACCTAACTTAGTCCAACCTGAACTACACATGAGCATAGGTGAAATCCAGGACAAACTGGAATCATTACCTTTCATTGGGGTGACTAGGTTTTGCACCCTGCCAACCCCCCTCCTTGGCACGTGCGAGTCTCTATTATTTTGCATGTGCGAGTTGTCCTCCTTGCACGTGTGAGTTCTTATTACATCACATGTGCAAGTCATTTAAAAACATATTATTATACTCATGTAATTAAAAAAGTCAATCCTAAACCTACCCTATAATGCTCCACGCAGCCGCTAGTGTTTTTTTTTTTGGCTAACGAAGGGTTCCCTACTCTTTGAGCTGGATTAATCCCTCCGAGCCTAGAAAGAAGTCGGATAAAACACCTGTGGTCCCCAGGTGGCAACACAAGTGGACTCAACCTTCGGTTTCTGAAAAGGGGGGAATCGATGGTCGATATCAAGACCTCTAGCTCCGAAAGAGAGGAACCGTGGTCTTGACCACTAGGCCAATCCCTTAGGGTTCAGCCGCTGGTGCTCAACAACATATGCTCCTACATCCATGGTTTACGATGTGCCTGAGATTGATCCTTGGCACTTTGGTGAGACTGAAATGGCCTTTCTCCTGAATCTCCACGTTAGTTTTTTTTATTTTATTTTATCCTTATTGCTCCATTATTATGTTAGGGTAATAATATATACATCTGAGGATAGAGATCATGTTAGGGTAATACTATATAATCTTAGGATAGAGAATTCAACAAATCATCTTCATATATATGAATAATTGGGCCGTCAATGATGTCACCTTCTTGTTTAATAATCATAGGATAATTTGCTTGTCTTAAATTAGTGGGTTGGAAAATGCATAATTGGACAATGTGACAACGTGTGACTTGCTCCAATTAGCAATCACTTTAAAAAAACATTATCGCGACAGCGAGACTTCCACTTCTAAATTTCTAGGGATTTGTATGTTTCAAAACATTTTCGGATAGATGCGGTTGTTGGAGTCTCATAGATTATTGGAAAAAAACACAGGAAAAAAATAAATCAAAATCAATATTAAAATAATAAAATAAACATTCAAAAGCCCAAGAAGCATATTTAACACCCTTTTAACATATACCAAGGTAAGTGGCTATAAGAGCCTACCAATTTTTTTTTTTTTTTTTTTTTTTTTTTTTTTTGTGGGGGGCCGGATGAGTGGTAAATAATCTGTGAGACAACTTACTTGCCTATGGATCGATACTGAGGCGAGGCAATCGTACGAGACAACATATCCTTGCCATTGGGATGTCTTGTATTTCTCTACCATTTGATTGAAATGTATTGGAGATACTAATGCTTCTTATGTGGTTCGAGTTGCTATTATTTTTTATAGGTGGAACCCATTGATAGATCTTTGAGTGAAATTAGTGGGTTGGATTTTGTATAGCTGATGATTTTACATCAATATTAATGTATATTATACATACATAACAATTGAGAAAAATTAGTATTAGCATATAAATCTGCAAAATTGAGGATATTCAAATGTTATAGTGGGGGGTCCTTCAGACCCGAAAAGTCTTCAGACATGAGGATTCACCGTTGCCAAACGTGAATAAAGTGATCTCTGAGGAAAATGAGTGAGGAATCCTGACGATTCGGTTGACAAGCACAGATTTCCGAAGACGAACGAAATTGAAGGCGAGAGCTGTAGCTTCTGAAAAGTTGGATTCGTTCGAAATAATCGTCTTGTAAGTGATGAAATAGAGTAGAGAAAGTGAGATCGGCCAGTTTTCTGCTCTCGCACAAAGATCGCAGGCTTTCATGATGATCAATCTCGATCCGACATGCAGATCAGTCGTTAAAGATTGTATCTTTCTTTTTGAATCTGCTTCAGTTGCAAATGCAATGGAAGTTCTCGAATCTGTAGAGGTGAGAGAGAAAGGAAAGACGAGAAGAAGATGGCCATTGCAGATCGTAGGGTTTCGGAGATGGATTTCGTAATATTTGGGAAAGATCTCATATCGGAAATGGGATTTCTCAGAAGCATAGGCCTGAATCTGATGCAGTGGGTTTGGGGTTTTGGATGATCAGGTTTGGATCAAGGTGATACCTTTCTTTGATCTCATCAACAGACACAAAAAAACCAAAATGCCATTTATTATTTCTTAATATTTTATGATGTGGGTCCCACAAGAACGCAAAAGATTTTTTATTTTTTTTTTCCTACGATGGGTTCTCCCGCGAGAATAAGATAAAAATATAATAAAATAATAATTGGGCACATCGAATAGAGCTTCTACTTTTAAGAGATGTCAAATTCTAAACCTTCCTATTACCGTACTTGCATTTAAATGAAATTTGACATCTAAAAAAAATGACATTTTGGTTTGTCAATGAAAGCAAAATTGGGATGTTTGCAAATGAAGAATGTGGCTTGGGCCTCATGATGGGCTTCATCTTGAGCTGCATTAAAATCCAACACTTAATGTGTTGCTAATACACTGTAGATAACTATTGAAAATTGAAGCTATTGCCAATAACGAGATAATTTGAATTACCTTGTCAATTTTGAGAAATCTTCTACTGGTTGCAACTCATTTATGCTTTCTATTATTTGGGTATCTTTCAATGGATATGTTTAGCCTTAGGTATCTAATTTTGGTTCACTTGGATTGGGTTACTTGGAGTGCAGGGTCTTTGAAGTTAGGTGCATGCACACTCCTGTTTATGACCGGACACCATTTGAAGGTCTTTGCTTGTACATTTCTTTATATTGTTATGTTTCTGCTTATGCTTTTGTTTCTTACCACCACCATCATCATGTTAGCCTTGTCCCCCAGATCAGGTTAATGTTGGTTTTTTTTTTTTTTTTTGCGAGACAAGTTGTTTATTATCAACATGCATTCTTAAATCTTAAATATTGCTAGATGCAAACCCTCAAAATGATCTGAAAATTTGAAATTGTTGACGAACTTTACAATTTCATTTCTATTTTTTTTTTATTAATTGATATATGAGAAGAAAAAATGAATGTTGTCTTGGTTTTGGCATGCTCTTAGAAGATTGGAAATGGTAGCATTTGCAGAATTGAAGGATGCTGTGAAGGCAAGGAACTAGCAAGTGAATAAGGACTTCAAATGAAGTAGTCAGAAGCAGAGCATATTAGATTTTAAGAGGACTCAAAACATTAGCTCAAATTATAGATGCACGGAGATGTGGATTCACAAAGTTCAAACCACATTGATGTTATGATGCAATGACGACGAATAAAACATATATGAACTGTTTGGATGAAATGGTGTGAACTTTTGTGAGTCTGCTACTCTACTTCACCCTTTCCTCTCACTTTTATATGTTATTTCACATTTTGGAGTAACACATGGATTATATGTTACTTTAATTTTTGTAATCTATATTAGTAAAAATGCATTTCTAATATATGCTAATTTTCAATCATCTTTTCAAAATGAAACTAAAAGTTCCATCATTGAAACACCAAACCGGCCGAATCATTTTAGTTTTAAGTCAGACTGAAGAAATTTATACAACGAAATTGACAACTATGTTATTGACCTTAATGATGTATACGTTTGTACCACGCTGAAAATTTAGTGTGCATTGCTGTGCTTGGAAATTCACATGTACCAATTGTTTCAATGATGGGATTTTATATAGACCACTACTTGGCGCCTCACGGAGGCACATGAAACCTGAAAAACCAAATCGGTCGTTTCAACGCTCAACAGTTCTTCCTACACGTAACAATTTAGAGTAGGCACTTTGTCCCATGTAGATGTAGATAATTTCTCATTGGCATTGAAGTTCTAAATGGTTTCAAAAAAGTCCTATGAATTTGCAATATATTGTCTGTCTTCTCTGTGTATTCAAGAAACCTTAGAGTGGGCGTATAGATTCTAGCTTTCAATTTTTATGATGTGCTGATTGTTTCATTCGTTCACAACTTGAGACAGAGAAAAAATATTGAAGGAAAATGTATGATTTCCGTGATGTCTCTTCCCTTTTTCCTTGCATGTTTCTCTCAACTGACCTGGTGCTTGAAAATGGGGTAGGAGAGATTGATTCTTGGGGACAGGCTTGTTCTGATTCTTTCCATTCTGTTCCTGCTTTCAGTTAACTATGGTAACTGATACTGATAAACCAAGCTTGCGCTGTACTATGTATTTTCCATTCGTTTTAGTGGTATGAATGGCACAAGTAGCTGGACTGAGATTTATGTTGGGCATGCTAGGCTTGCACCGGTGCTTTCTGTTCTGTTCATTCAATAATATACGCTGATAAATTTCACTTTCTAAGCCTATATCTTGAGATTTCATAATTTAATTTTATCTGATAAATGGAGTTTTCTAATTTGAAGGTTTGCTGAAATTTGTTGAAGAAACTGTAAGGCTTGAGCATTCTGCCTCTCCAAATAAACCGATTTATCTTGTTGGGGATTCTTTTGGAGGATCCCTTGCACTTGCCGTTGCTGCCCGTAATCCTGCCATTGACCTGATGTTAATATTATCCAATCCAGGTTTGAAAGGAAGATGCTGCTTGCAAGCTTGTTAGCTTTCACAAATTGTTCTTGCTGTTTCTTGTTTATTGATTGCTGATCGCTGATGTACGTGCCTTTCCATTCAGCGACATCATTCAGCAAGTCACAACTGCAGCCTTTTCTCCCTGTATTGGAGGCGATGCCCAATGAACTTCATAATATTGTCCCTTATATTCTTAGCTTCACTATGGGTGCGCGGTCTCTTTTTTAAATTCTTATAATTGCATTTATCATGCTATTAGGGGATAAGTTTGGTGTCCATATGCAGTTGAATTTCATGATCATTTACTGGTTTTATTAATCTCACATTCGTTAGTCCCTTATATTCTAAGCTTCACCATGGGTACAGGATCTCTTTTTTAAAATTCTTATAATTGCATTTATCATGCTATTATGGGATAATTTTGGTGTCCATATGCAGTTGAATTTCATGTTCATTTACTGGTTTTATTAATCTCTCATCCGTTAGTTCCTTTTTCTTTGTGACTTCAGGTGATCCATTGAAGTTAGGAATGGCTAGTGTTGAAAAAGAGATTCCTCCTTCACAAACACTTGTTGAATTGTCAAGAAGTCTCACTTCCATGTTACCACGTCTTTCAGTAAGAAAGCTCATGCCTTGCTTTAATCCTTCAACAGTTTTTAGTTTTTTTGAATATACACAAACATCTTATATATTTAATTTTCCTCATACTTCTACAAGACTCTTGTATATTTAGCTTTAGGTTTCGGAGGGAAATAATAGTCAAAGCTTTTCGTTGGGCTACTTTTCAAGGATGTTAACGAAACACATTCTACAGATCCTGGTACCTCTATAAAAGAGCGGGGAATAATATTCCGGTTAATACAATGATGAAATAGCATTAATTATATATAGGGAAACACGATGCTATTGTGATCAGCTGATCAGATCTACTCGGTAGCGTCTACTGTATTTAATCATTCATCATGACGATATTTCTTAGAGACTGCTATGATGTCAAGATATAGCTTTGGATGCTTAAATGGATTTGGCAGGCAGAATGTAATTTCACATTTCTCAAATCTAGGACATGAATAGGAATGTAGCTATCCTTTCCAATACTTCGACATGCAAATATCAAGGAATTCATAAATTATGAACTTACATGGTAGGATAATGAACTTAGTGAGTACTCTAATGGTTCTTTCTGATCTAAAAGAGCCAAAGCTTTTACTTTTTTTTTTTAATTATTTAATTTAGAATCATTTGACAAATTAGTAAATTTTTATTGGCCTATGCATTAATGAGTATAATTTGAGCCATTTCCAAGCAGGATTTGGCAGATTTGTTACCGAAGGAGACTCTTTTGTGGAGACTAAAGCTGCTTAAATCAGCTTCCTCATATGCTAATTCCCGTCTCCATGCAGTCAAAGCTGAAGTGCTAGTCCTTGCCAGGTATCTATAGTTCTAAGATGCACAGCTTTATTATATATATATATATATATAACGTGACTAAATTCTTCTTGTTTTCTGTATGCGACCCTCTTAATGTTTTGGCGAGGGTTTTCAGAATGAAAATTAAATATTTTTTGTTAGTTTTCAATCATTGACATGGTTTGCAAGACTTCGTCATATGTTTTAACATATTTAATAGATACTCAAATATTAGGTTCGATAGTTTGAGTCTTTTACTAAGGACTCTTTCATTTGACTAGTTATCTTTCTCATACCATCATCTGATGAAAATTGTGTTGATGGTGTATTTGTATTTTAGTGGCAAGGACAACATGCTACCTAGTAGGGATGAGGCTCAACGCCTATGGGACTCATTACGAAATTGCAAAGTTCGCTACTTCAAAGACCATGGGCACACACTTCTATTGGTAGGTGGGATAAAAGATTGTCATTTTACTTGTAATCTTGCTCTAGGCATTCAAAGAACACTTATTTTCATTAAAACTTACGAAACTGAGGTTCATGCTCACTTAGTGTACTGATAATGTCTCAAAACATAACAACCTGCATCTTCTTCTCTGAATAATAAATGGAATCTTCTTACAGGATATACATTGTGATGTGGATCATTAATTTTTGTAAGAAAGCATTCAACCTATTGTAGTTTAACATTCAATTTCCCACAAAAGGGGCTATTTTATAATTCTATATTTATTTTGTATAACTATTAACAGTGGATGTGGCCCTTAATAGTAAGACCGGATATCCTTTCTACTGAAGTGATAATTGAGAACATTGAAAATGCTATTTGTTCACTTTAAAACAAACCATTATTCATCAAGATCAAATTTTCTATAATATGTATGATACTAATGATCATAGCAATGATGAATTCTCTTTCTTAGTTAATAAGAGTGCAAGAAAGATAAAATCAATAAAGCCATGCCCTCATAGGGATATGCACATCTTGACAAGAGCTTGTAGCACAGATGGAAAATGCTCATTTTTGCAATGAATTCGAATCGTGTTACTGGGAAAAAAGTGCTACGATCTTGGACCATGAGAAACCATCTTCTGGAACCAAATGCATTATTTACTTCTGTAGTTTCATTTGATGAAGTAAGCCATTGAAGTTGTTGGAGTACTTCCCCTTTTTCTTTTTTTCCCCCGAAGTAAATTTGACATCCATAACATGTAACAGTATATCTTTGCATTATCTTTTGTTCTAATGTGAATATTTAATGAACCATATACATCGTTAGTAGCCATTATTAAGTCCATCTGTTGTAGGGTTGCAAAGGGTTGTCCGATTATCCAATGATCCAAAGTCTCAAATTCCGAATAATGCGGGTATGAAACCTATATTTTTGGGTTTGAGAGAAATTAGGATCTAGAACCAGATCCTTTCTTTTCCCTTTTTAAAGTTCATGCAGGATCCGACTAAAATAGTAGGTTCTGTGTCATAATTGGATCTGGATCCAGAACCTGAACTATAGACCCCCAGATCCGACCCATATGTATCTCTAATTTGTTGTTAACAAGTTGATTTAGTTCACTTATGGTTAGTATGTTGTGAGACATTTAGGTGCTTTCCATGGTTTATGAACACGCTTCTCTCTCATTCAAGTAAAAAGGCACAGGACAAGACACAGACCATGTACCAAGTTCTTGTCCTGGGTCTTGCAAGGTTCTGAATTGAATCAATTATTTGTCAAGTAAGATTACTTTCATTACAAGCTGGTCAACTCATTTAATTAAGTTTTCTACTTCTCAATCTAGATTGTAGAAAACAATGTAGCCAATTTTCTTGGATAGTGATAATTAAGTGGCAAGTTGGATTGGTGTATTAAGTGTCACAATGTTCAAAAAACAATTTAAAAGATGGTCAACTCTTTTGAGCAAGCTGACTTATCCGTTAATTCATTTGCAGTCATCTCTACCTACTATACTTGACTTACCCCAGTTTCAATACATTCTTTGAAATGAAGCTTTTTAGAGGTACTGTCTGATAATCGATCCATTTCATAAACTGTCTTAAAGCTTCAAAGTAATGGTGCAGGAAGACGGTATTCATTTGTTGACTGTTATTAAAGGTACACAAATGTACAGACGCTCGAGAAAATATGACTATGTTTTGGATTACCTTCCACCTACTAGAACAGAATTCGTTGATGCATTCGAGAAAGGCGAAGTGTAAGTATAGTGTGAGTACTACTACTGTCACTGCATGATATAAGTGGATATTGAATTAACCAGAAAATCTTGTGAGTTCACATGTATATGCTCTATGCAGATGGTTCAAGCAAGCTACCTGTCCTGTAGTGCTTTCAACAATGAAAGATGGCAAAATAGTGAGGGGTCTTGGTGGGGTACCTGATGAAGGTCCTGTTCTGCTGGTTGGTTACCACATGTTGTTTGGACTCGAACTAGCACCTCTTGTTGAGGCTTTCTTGAGGGAGAAGAATGTTCTTGTACGTGGTATTGCACATCCAGTACTTTTTTCAAAAAAGGTCGAAAGTTCATTACAAGAGACGTCCAGGTTTGATTTACTTAAAATATTTGGTGCAATGCCTGTCTCAGCAAGCAACTTATTTCGGCTCTTATCATCAAAATCTTTTGCTCTTCTTTATCCTGGGGGTGCACGCGAGGCTCTTCATCGCAAGGTGTGTTCATTTGTTTCACTTGTTGCATTTTCTCCTATAGTTACTCTAATTAGCTTGTTAAAGGAAGTGCATATTTAAGTTGTCAATAGCTTACACTTCCTAAAATTATCGGCCAATGAAATATTTGTTCAAAACTGATATGGTAAGAAAGTAGCACACACTAAGTGTTATATGTTTTTCCCATTGCCAATGCAATGGAATATCTTATCCATTAAATCGTGGAAAAAGGACCCAAAAGCTTAAGTTGTATCCTCAGGTGAAAAAGAAAGAAAATGTTATCTCTTGGTATGATTAAAAAGAAAAAAAAAAAAAAAAACAGCTATATTCTCACAACTTCATAACTAATTAAGCATTTTTTTATTTTCTATTGATTTCTCTTATCTATTCTTGATTTTCTTGAGATCCATTTTCAAGTACAAAGTTCAACGCACATGTCTGGATAATATATTTATTCGGTTTCCATGTGGATTGATGTTAAACTTGGCTAGTTATTTCATGCCCCAGTTATTCTAATTTTTAATTTTGTTTCTATGTAGCATTTCACTTCTACATCGAAGCTTAACAGTATAGTATTAGTTTTTAACTCACTATCTAGTTCTCCACTCATGTTGCTTTAATGGTTTCCAGGGTGAAGAGTATAAGCTGTTTTGGCCAGATCAGCCTGAATTTGTAAGAATGGCTGCTCGGTTTGGGGCCACAATCGTACCATTTGGAGTTGTGGGAGAAGATGATATAGTAGAGGTAAGTTTGTACACTTTTTCATTTTATTATTAGTATTGTTATTATTATTATCATTATTTTGTTAGAAGGTTTTTCTTACGTCCAACTACTGGAAAATGCCAATGTTAGCTCACTACTGTTGCTGCTGTATGTTCATTGTAATTGTGCTGTAATATATTAAAAGGGCAAATGCTCCTGTGCATCCACCTTGAACCTTGACCGAGCGATGTGGCATGTGGGGTTTGCAGCGATCCGTTGGGCCTGACCATTGGATTGAGCATCAACTTTCTTTTTCTTTTTTCTTTTTTCTTTTTTTTTTTTGAATAAAGCTGTTAAATCTTGGCCACATATCAAGGGGTTAGGATGATCAAAATGACTTGAGATTTGATATTTGGGATGGTCCTGCATGAATCTTTCCATCCCCACCCATCCCTTGATATGTGGGGCCCCAAGTGGTCCCCAACAGCCTCTACCATGTATGCTGTGAGAGGTGGATGCACAGGAGCAGGGCTCTACTTAAAGATGTCTTCTTGCATGTCTTTGTGAAAATGGTGCATTATTTCTTTTAAATCATCCAAATCATACCTTTATATTTTAATTGTTTTTATTTGAGGATTCAATTTAGTCATTGGCTATTTGTCTTTCATGCCATGGTGGCACTGAGATATCATGTTATCTGGTCAAAATGATTAGTAGGAACTTAGAAATGTGCAAAGTTTTTTCCCCCACTTTGTATGGGGATTTTTTTTATATTCTTACTAGTTGTAACAGCCAAAGTTTTGACACAAGTTAGGACTACATTTATGCCAGCAGAGATTCTAGCGATCTTATCTTGTTACTTGCCCCACTGTACAGATTTTCAAAAATATGAGTATGCACTATTTTTAGAGTCAGAGTCAACAGGATTACACACGCACATACGATGCACACAAATTTGGAAGAACGATCTACCCCAGCTGTTCTACAGAAAAGATTGGTCAGCCCTATGGGGCCCACCTTGGATCCCCCATGATCAATCCTAACCCTTCACACTCAATGAGTTTTCTCTCACCCAAATCTGACACATTAAAGATTTGTGTTGCCTTGAGTTGTTCATGGAAAAACACATTAGGAAATTCCCAATTTTAGGACCTTCAAGTTTGTCTTTAAAATGATCAAATAGATGTTCCCAGTTTTCTGCCTTCCCAGGGAGAGCGGACAATGGGCCCTTCATTCTCATTTCTCTAATGCATAATGCATTCAGGCTTTTCTGATAACACGCACACACATTGAAATTTTCTTGTAAGCAAATCCCATCCCTCTATCATGCTCGCTGATACCACCTTGCCCCTTCAGTCTTCCCTAATTGCAAAATGACCCAATTTGACACTTATCCAAACTGTTTTGGCTGTTGGAATTTTCATGTAACTCCTGTGTGTGTTTTTACTGTTGATTTAGGGGGGCTGTATCTCTATCTTCTCAAATCCTTTGGAACTTAGATTTGGTTGGCACCCTATTCAAAACATGTCCTTTTCCATTCCCACGACCCTTGTCCTCCCAGTTGGTCCCACTGGGCTTTCACCCAAGGACCACTTGAAAATCCCCCTACTTCATAACTGCATCATTAATTACCTGTTGAAATCATTTGTGACTATGCTTCAAAATTTATTTGTCATTTCTTTATTATCTTGCCTTTTGTCGTCAAAGGCATGTAAAAGCTTGTGATATGTAGTTACCAAAAGATTATTGTGGGCACTATTGTTAGTATCTTAACGAGGAAGGGGGAAACACCCGTTTTACCTTTTGTGAAGGATGCTATGTAAATTATTCAGTAATCTGTTCAATGAATACCAATAAACAAATAAAGCCTCCTCCGTGACATCTATCGTTTTTGTTTTTCTATTTATTTGTTATCTATTGTCTGCAATAGTGGAAACTTACAATGTCATCTAGTTTCATGGTTGATCATCCCATGGTTTGGATTCTTTAAAATGCTACCGAACTCATTCCGGAGCAATTTGTGGAGTTCATTAGCTGGTTTGATGGTTTTCTATATGAATTACTCTTTATAACATGTGATGCTTGTTGTACTTCATTGTGTTACTTGATTGAACTTTTCTAACATACATATATGCGGTCCATAGAATCTTATCTTATGATTGTGTTTTTGTTGGACATTGTGGCAGTTGGTCCTTGATTACAATGACCAAATGAGTATTCCCTACGTTAGAGATTGGATAAAGGATATGAATGAAGGTTCCCCAAGATTAAGGTAATCTCTCTGCATTTAACAATTGCTAGTTGCCCATTTGTTTTTCCTCACAGTATTTTCACCTTGGTTGTCTTCAGAGAAGGATCAGATATTACATGGAACCTACCTGGAAGGAAATTTATTATGGAAAGCCCATTTTTCTCTAGGGGCCCGTTTGATCCCTCTTAATTAACTCTATTTACTCATTTACTCATTATCCTTTTGGGAGCAACATCCCCTTATTGGTAACATGACTTGAACCCACAACCTGAAGGTTGCATTAGTGAGCACCTTCCATTGTGCCACAAGCTTGTCATGTTTGATTAGTCATGGGAGCCATCTGAAGTTGGAATCATATTGGAAATCATTTATGTTGGAATGACAGCATTAACTCATCCAGTGTTGGAAATCAGGAAGGGAGGGATCCATTTAATGTTGGGCCACATCTAATGCTAGAATGTTGGAAACAGTGGTGGGAGATGAGATGAAGACGACAGTTTGGTATAATTATGTGAAAATCTTTTTTTATATATATAAAGAATGAATTCATAACTTTTTTCTTTTATTTTCATCAATACATAGGTTTCTGGTGCATCACTTTATGCAGAAACCAAGTAAACTTGATATACAATTACCTTACAGGATCAGAACTTGCCTGTGTAGAGACACGGTGACTCTTTAGTAATGCCCGTTTTGAGAAATCATGGCCTTTGAGTTGCCTGGATAAAAATAGCCCTTGGACTTGTTTTTGTATCTTTCTTTCTTCTGATTGTTTGGTAGATTTGACCATCCAAGCTTAGAATGGTTAGTTTTATGAGTCACATAAAAAGGGGCCAATGTTATCATATCTGACATGAGAATGTTGTTGTTTGTAGGAGTGAAACAAATGGTGAAGTTGCAAATCAAGACTTCTTCCTTCCTGTGGTTTTGCCCAAGATACCGGGTCGGTTTTATTATTTGTTTGGGAAACCAGTTGAAACCAAGGGAAGGATGGAGATGCTGAAAGACAGGGAAAATGCAACTGAAGTGTACTCGCAGATAAAGTCCGAGATTGAGAGTGCTATGTCCTACCTAAGAAAGAAGAGAGAGGAGGACCCTTATAGGAGCATCTTACAAAGAACTATTTATCAGGCTACCTGGGGCTCTGACCGTCCAGTTCCCACGTTTGAACCATGATTATAAGCACAGGATATGAATTATCTAAAAGCACTAAAGTTCAATTTATTTTTCTTTTCTTTTTCTTTGTTCTTTGTTTCTGTAAATCGGTTTCATTTGTCACATTGATCCTAGCAATTGAGTTTGCTATGTAAAGATATTGGTTCCATAAAAGTACACCATGCAAATGCATTCAGCCACAATTGTAACACTTAAAACATTTCAATGAGTTGGAAGCAACCGAGGCCATATTTATAACTTAAGCCTAAGGGTGTTGTTCTGTAATTGTCATGTATTCTACAATTATTTTAGCTAGCTTTATATATTTTAGCTTTGTTCTGACACCTTTTTAGGGCTGGACTAGACTTTGATCCATAAATAAGAAAAACTAAATGTTAGATTATGCTCATACAAGTCAAGTGGGCATCTTCTGCAAGCCACCCAAAAGTGGATAAGTCTTACATTCTCCAACTTGGTCCAAACATTTTATTTTTCTAGTTAGTCCCACCTAAGCTAATGCCGCGAACATTTAAGGCATATAGCAAGTCAATGAGCTTGCCTACCTCAAATAATCCAAATCATTGAAACCAATAGAACATTTTCAATGCCCTTATCCGAATTTCACTGCAATTAGAAGTTAAACCACTGCTAAATTGATCACACCCATGCTTTAAAGGTTTGGGGGTGAACATGCCCCCCCTTGGGAATTGGAAGATTCTATGTTTTTTTCATATATGGTCCCCCTAAGTATTTTGAAAACTTCATATCATTTTTATATATGCTACACACTGGTTGTGGTACAATAAAGCCCAGCTTTTGAGGGACATCAATGTCTTCCACAGACAGGTCATTGGTAGGAGAGTGATTCTAGTGAAGATGGAACCTCAATTGGAAGTTGGAACAGGGAAGCATTGTAGCAGTTTGTCCTTAACTTTGTCAGCTCATGCGTCACATTCTCTTCCAACAGCACAATCATGCCTAATGAATGTGTGGTAGTTATCATCCATCATGCTCTTGAAGTGAATGGAGACTATACCTACACGACTAGTGCAAGGCCCCTCTGTTTCTGATGGTAATCTTGAATGTGGAGAATTTGTGACAGTGGCGTGGCTGCCTCTCAACCGTTCTTAATTTGTCTATGAATGGTGAGAATTCATACAATCAGCTCCCTAAAATATCACTTTTGACTAAGTAAATTTTTCTAAATTTCAGTTTTCAAACTCCTATTGTGTACCAGAGCATTTGCGAAATCAAGGGCCTATGTTTCTTTTGTGGAATTTTTGCCATGATGTGATATGCTATTCCTTGGAATTTCTTAATTCCGTGTTTCTTCACTAGCATTTATAGATTCCAGCCATATGAAAAGTCTCCTATGACCTTTGGGAATCCATATCTGAAAATGTAAAAATTACAACTTAATGGACCCAGCGTTTCGTCCAACCTATGAATTTGCCAAACATATAATTTTCTAACAAACTCAAAGAATACTCATCCTCTACTTGAGCATCTAGAATTTACAAGGAAAAACTAAGAATTGGTATTACAAAGGTTATTTGAGACTTTTTACGTCGCTGAAATTCTCGAATCCGGATAGAGAAACATGTCATTTGCAAATGTCAATGGACACGCCATCAGATTATGTCCATAATTTTCTAATACACTAATTTATTAGAAGAAGCCCTAGTAAAAGAACATGCTCGAGCCCAGTTTGGTTAGAGGTGTTTCTAATTGAGAATTCAACATTAACTCTAATTGAGAATTCAACATTAACTGGGATAAGACTTTGATGATGGTGCTAATGATGATTATGATGATGCTTCGGATTATCTACCCTCAGCATTTCAAGTGCATTATTTGATTTTCAAGATTATGAATACTAGTCGGCATGAAAAGTCACTTCTATCCTTTTGAATTCTTGGAATTCAAATACTCTGAGCATTTGAAATTCTACTTGGGAGTACAAAATTGGGTGAATTTATCATTCTCCAAGATAAGAATCTTTAGAAATCTTGCAACCAAAGATGCCCAAAATCTCCCATTCATAATTGAATACGTCATTTTCAATAGTCTTAATGAAAGCACTAATGGGTTAAACTAGTAGAAGAAATCAAGGGCTCACCAAACTACACAGTGTGGTGTTGTTGACAGCTGAATATCTCTCTTTCTCTCTAATTGGTTAGGACTCTGGAGGGAAGACGAGGATGATAAGTGGCATTTTGAGGATGGTTGCTTTGAAGGACGTTCAGTAGCCAACATTTCTTCTTAAAATTACAAAACTTACAAATATCATGCTTTAGCCCATTTTTTCAAATGCTCAAGCAGAATTCAAATGTAATAATTTTTAGAGGGTTTTAGATTCACTTAATAGCAAAAAGGATCTAAAAGATACGTATCCATTGTACTATTCCCGGGGGCCATTTTTGGTTCATTTTTTTATTATTTTGTTGAACAGCGATATCCCTGCTCACCTATACATACGAGCGAAAATATCCCCATTTGTTTCTTTTTCTTCTTCCTTTTTCTCACGTTCCCCCTCTTTCTCCTTATTCCTCTAACTCCTTCCACCTCTACCAATTAATCGCTTACCTGCACAACACGTTCCTTCCTAACATGGTGACCTCAATGGTCTTTTGTACTTGGGTGCAGGTGACCACAATATCATATATAGTCATCTAACTATATCATCTTCACCGTCCATCTTTCTCCTACAACCTAACAAACCCATCTAAACACATTCATCTTATTCCAACTAAACAAATGAAACTTTACCCCATCTCACAAAAATCATCTTCTCTCTCTCTTTCTTGAACCCATCTTTTTTTTTCTCTTCTTTATTTTATTTTCTTTTGTTTTTCTTCTTTTCCTTTATTCTCCTTCCGTTCTTACTCTAAAGAGCCCACTATCATCTTCAACTTCACCCATCATCACCATCCATCCTCCATCACAAGGCGACCACCATCCAAAAGAAGAAAGCTTTTTTTTTTTTTTTTTTTGAATTTGACTTGGACGACGATATCACCACTTAACTATGAAGAAAAAGGGAAAAAAATAATTCTGGTAATTGACTATATTCATACACCCCATTGATGATTAAATTTGAGATGGAGAAGAAGAAAGGTTTAATTAACTCCGTTTACCCATTTACTCTAATTACCCTTTTGGGAGCAACATCCCTTTGTTTTTTTTTTTGGTAAAATATCCATTTGTTGGTAGCATGACTTGAACCCACAACCTAAAAGTTATATTAGCCAGCACCTTCTATTGTGCCAGAAGCTCCTTTGATTACCCATTTTGGGACTCACTATAGGTTTTGGATGAAGTTTCCCATCCCGTACTTGTTTTCCATGGAAAGCAAAGAGGTCAGACTTCAGTGATGAGTGATGAGTGATGTGAGAAATAGAACCATGGCATGGTTAAATCATTGAGTTGGTGATAGAATCGTGTAAAAACTGTACTTCTCCAGCCTCCTCCATGCAAAGATGAAATGAGTGGCATAAATGTAGATCACCCCACTCATCCTTATCAAATCTACTGTTGGAAATAAACGGTGATGGTCCTTGTTCAAGTGATGGGGCCCATCTGAAGTTGGAATCATATTGGAAATCATTCATGAATGACACCATTAACTCATCCAGTGTTGGAAATCAGGAAGGCAGGGATCCATTTAACCTTGGGTCACATCTCATATTGCTAGAAATCCATGGGGTGACTCACCTAATTATGTGAAAATCTTTTTTCTAATGTATAAAGAATGACTTCATAGTTTTTTTTTTTTCTTTTATTTTCATCAATAACCAAGTAAACTTTATTTTCAATACCCACTCGGTCGAGTAGGGATCCTCTGAGGGATTTGACCCATGGTCACCGTGGAGTAATACCTCACTAGATTTGGACTCCGCTCTGACCGTCCGCATCACGATGGATGTTCAGAAAATCATGAAAATAGCATCATCTCACCACCAAAATAATCAGACTAGGTCTATATTATTCTCAACCGTCCTTCAGATGATTGGTAGCATCAATCATTGGGTCAAATGGCCCACTTTCCTGGATGGTCCTTACACTTGCACATCCATAAACCCAGCTCTACTATTTGATGTGTATTATTAGCCTACGAGGACCATCAACTCCACTCCATAATTACAAAACCTAGACAATAGACATCCATTAAAAGGGAACATCTCCATCTGTTCAGGCGAAGCCCAGAAAAAGACCAACTACTGTCCACAGGTCTAGTACAACACTGGGTCCATCAAAGGTCGAGATGATGGAACTTCAAAGGTCGAGATGTTGGAACTTCAAAGGTCATTTTAGACTTTTTAGTTGGCTGAGATTTTGGAATTTTGATAAAGAGAGATATCATTTGCAAATGTTACGGGCCAAGCCATCACATCATGTGTATAATTTTCTAATACGTTAAATTCTTATCAGAAGTTTTAGTAAAAGATCCTGATCTAGGGTCTGTATGGTTGGTGGTATTATTTCTAATTGAGAATTAGATATATTGAAATTTTTTGACAATGTTTCGGATCATATCCCCCAACCATTTCAGATACTCTATTTGATTATCAAAATTCTGAATACTGGCTAGCCGACATGAAAACCCGCTTTTAGCCTTTTGGATTCATAGAATCCCAGCACTTTAATGCTTAGAGTAGAGTTGCGCATTTATAATTCCACTCGAGAGGATAACATTGGGTGAATTTAGAATTCTCCAAGACAGAATTTCAGAAATCTTGCAACCAAAATGCCCTAAATCTCCCATCCATAATTGAACCCATCATTTCAATAGTCTACTGGGTTTAACTAATTGAGGAAATCAATGCTCACCAAATAAACAGTCTGGTGTTGTAGGCTGTTGAATTAAAAGTCTACTCTCTCTACCTTCTGGGGATGGAGACAAGACTCCTTTCCGAACCTCTTTTCCGGATGAAACATTAGAATGTGATATTTTTTCAAGTATACTTCTTAAAAATAAATTTGAAATGTAATGCAAATAGATATGTAAAAATTTCCAACACATAAATTTCCATTGCAGATCCCCTTAAAAAAGCATGCCTTGAATTTTTGGTCCGCGGAACTCTTGATGCCCTTGTTGCCTGTTTGTGTGATCTAGTGGCCTGTTTGTGTGACCTGTACAGTTGCTAGGAATTCATGTCAAAGTAACATGGGAGTAGCAAGACTTTGTAGTTGGGACACAGTGACTTTTGCGATTTAATTTTCACAGTGGTGGCTGGGTAATTTATTGAGTTCAACGTCCATCCTTGCTCTTGAGCGGTTATAATTATGGTCGAGCCCTCGCATTCACCATAAAATCATTGTTGTGCTATTTCCCATCACCAATTGATTTTCGGATACGTGGTAGCTCAAAAACCATTGTTATGTTGTTTCCCATCACCAATTGATTTTGGGATACATGGTAACTCAATGGGGTGTAAAATTCCAAAAGTGATATTAGGTGTTCGAATCTTGTTGTGTTATTTCCATCACCAATTGGTTTTGGGATAAGTGGTAGCTCGATAGGGTGTAAGATCGTACACAATCATTTTTATTTTTTTTAAAAGGGTTGCCTATTTGATTATTGATTTTGTTGAATCTATTATTTTTCCCGCAAATAAACCCCTAAATTTTTTTAACAAAAACAAACAACATAGAGAATAATTAGACTTGTGACTTTTTCTAGAGAAAAAAAAAAAAAAAAACACTTTCTTAATTTAACCTCCCTCTGCTATTGTAAGGGGAAAAAAGCAAATTGGAGATCCATACGCGTCACTTACATATCTTATGAGAAAAATATACTGAATGTTTTGTGAGCTGTGAAAACCATAGTTGTTACAAACTCTCCCTCGGAAGGCTTATAGTACTTAAACTTGGTGACAGGGGCCACTTTGATCCAGCAAAATTGTTAAAAATACTTACTAATATCAATGAAAATATTAGATTATTAACCTTATATTATCTCTAATATTAATGAAAATATGAGATTATTAATATTATTTTTTTTATTCGTGAAGAACTTTATTCATCAATTTTGTAATAGCTAAAAACAACTGATGAGTCTAGAAGACTCTGGATTTAAAAGATAACACTGAATTAAGCATAAATATTATCTTCTCCACTGAACAATAAGAGTGACTTTTGCCATTAGATTGGTCATAGAAAAAGGAGTTGTGATCCTCTAAGGCTTTTGAGAAATCTCGAGCTGAAGGAATAGACTTCATAGCGAGGGCCCACCAACTGAAATTGCGAGCCCTCAAAATAAATGTACTTTTTAATTTATGGGTTATCCAAAAAAAAAAAAAATTCAAATAAAAGTTAATTTGTCCCATTGCATGATTGAGAATTTGATTAAATATGTGATAAATATAATCTTATCCAATTCATTAATCATATTATTTTATCAAGTTAATCTTATAATGGGACCAACTCTGACCCGATAAAATTTGGGATAGCTCATACACCAAAAAGATTTTATTTTGATCGGTGCAAATTTTCACTCCAACATAGGATTCTCTAAAACCAAAGCCTCAAGCTTCTAGAAGAAAATTTCACACGTAATCAATGTAACAGAGATTATCATTATGATTAGAGTGAATTTTGGTCACTTCCTTTATATGTTGGCTCATGTGATATGAACCTGAGTAATGTATAGAGATTAGAGAAATCGGCTTTCCTAATAAATCTAAACAAGGGAAGCCAAGTGCCTTCTCTAATTAGCAACGACCAAACTTAGCCAACTTAGCCACTTCATTGAAAAAAAATAAATCAGGTTGTTCTTTCTTTTTTTAACTGACAAGTAATTTATCATACATTAAATCCTTAGAGTATCCGGACGCAGTTATTGACCTTACGTAGGTTTGTTATCATGTATAACTATCCATTTCATAGCTTTAAATCAGATGGTTATTACGGTCACTAACCCTTAAAGACAACATGGAATCACAGTGGGCCACAATCCATGCCACTTGTAGATTGCCACCTGTCCTATTTCAAGAAAGCATACAGTTCTTCCTCTAGCAGTCCATGAGCTCATATGAAGAGGGTCCATTTCCATTCATAAAAGCAGGAGAGCTTCCAGCAGATTTCACATCATTTCTCAGCTCAAGCCTCAGCCATGGCATTTTCCATATCCTATGCAAGTCGGATCCCTCCACCCTCTGCTCCACACCCCACTATCTCCAAATACCGGACTCGGGTCCGAGTTCGGAGCCAAGTGAGTGAGAACTCCGAGCTGGCCTCCAGGGACCGAGTCAAAACGGTTGCCTCAGACAATGGTGGAATCGGTGGAGGGGGGAGGAAATCCCACGTCCAAAAACCTGAAGGGTTGCTCTCTGAACGGCTGGGATTGCTTTATGGTGATGGGTATGGGACCCACAGTGTGGCTGATTATCTTGATTGGGCGAGGGAGATGGTAAGGCCCGACGGTGGGCCGCCTCGCTGGTTCAGCCCGGTCGAGTGCGGGTCACCGATAGAGGGTTCTCCTGTCTTGCTGTTCTTGCCTGGTAATTGTTATGGATTCCGGTTTATGAGTTGTGACTCGGTCAGTTGTGATCAAATGACTCGTTGCTGGATATATAGGAACGTTCAGTTGCACCTGCACTCCAAGTTGCAATTTGGCTTTTTGATAACTGCTTCTTTATAGCTTTCTATCACAGTTTCTTTTCAGGGGTCTTTATAGATTAGTACCTCTTAAATTTGACTTTCAGGGACTAATGACAAAAGACAAATATATCAAGAGTCATGTCTTGACCATACTTCTTTACGGTCCTACTCCTAATCCATGATAACCTCCCTCACTTTGAATTCGTGAATGTGTTCACCCAAAAATGGAAGAACATCACATGCACCAGGGTCTACCATTTCAGCTGCGCTCTTGTGGGTATTAGGAGGATTGTCAATGGAGGTGAGATTGTCTTTGAAGTGCTGATGCAAGTAGAAAGAGCATAAATCAGACCATGGACATGTTTAATGGGTTTTTTTTTTTTTTTCCACTAAATCATTGATTTAAACTCACGCACTCTATTCACATATCCATATTCCAAATCAGCTGATCTACACCTAGAAAGACCATTTTAATGGTTCTTGAATTTTTATTGAGAGGAGGTGTTTTGATATTTTATTCTTGCTTTTTGAGTATGAATGAAGTTCACGTGAAAAAAGATACAGAGAATCTTGTTTCTTTCCTTTGTGGTTTGCATATGGAAATGGTAAAGAGAAAAGGAGAATTTAAAAGAGGTTGTTTTTAGTAGTTAAAGGAAACTAAGAGAGGATACAAAGAGCATGGAGGGTAGAGGTAGTGTAGTGAAGAGGGAGAGGAATAAGAGGGCCAAGGACATAATCCTTGGTGACTCACAATATTGTATTTGTGGACCAGACAAAAAAAAAAAGAGCGCAGGGTGAAGGCACTTTTGTGACATTTTTATGCCTTTTGTGATTAGTGTGTGAAAATCAAGTTTAAGGTATTAATTAATCCATGAACTTTTTTTTTAGTATTTTTTATTTTCATGCTTTTTCTTACTTTGTTGATGCAGGATTTACATTTTTGTAGATGATATGTTTGTTTATGCTTTAGATGCTTGAATTAAGTGATGAATTGTGTGGTATGCAGGAATTGATGGTGTTGGATTGGGACTCACTTTGCATCACAAAGCTCTTGGAAGGTAAGTTAGGTTTGGATTCTTTTTTTAATTTATTTCTTATACATGCACAGGGATACCATGACAACACTGAGAAATGTTAATTTGAGAATAGGATGATCAAGTTTTAATATGTGCAAAAAGAAGGTGTGCGTATCTTTCAATCTGCCATTATTTATTATTAGCTACTATTGATATGTGTTTTACCAAAATGTCAAAAGGTAAGTACTTAATTTATTATGAACCTGCTTCTTTGCTTCCAATTGAAGCTTCTGGAATTCTAAAAAATGTATTCTTATCTAAAGCTGTTAAAGTTGAAAATACGAAGGTGAAGATCCATAGATGGCATCAAACAAATTCCTCTTTTATTGGAAGATGATTACCCAGCAAGCACCCTAAAGTCAAGGTCTCATTTACAATATCTCTACATAGGATATCAGTCTAGTTTCCAAGGGGCATTCCAACCAAAACGTACGATATTCTTGTTCCTACCATTAATTCAGGAGGTCATGCTTTATGTATGACAGAAATTGGAAATCTTGCACCATACTTGTACATGACACCGCAAGTAAAAATTTCACCTCTACCTTACAACCTTCACTGCTCACCTTCTTAATATTCCTTAGTTACGGTCCATTTTACCATAGTTCCTAGAAATTCAATTCCATGCAAAAAGAGATCCCTAGTTTAGGTTTTGCAATTTTGGTGGGCCAGCCAGTTACTGGCGTAACTGAAGTCAAGCACAAGTTGCATATAGAAATAAGACTAACCCACGACCTGATTTCAAAATTTAAGCCCAAACCCCAAACCTAAGTGATATCCTAAGTAACAAAATACACAAAAATTTAGTATGATATATTAGGATATCAATAGACTCCCAGACAATACTTTAAAAAAATCTGGTTACAGACTATATTCTTAGACCTGATTGATCATGATTAAGTTTGAGATGGAGATGGGCTTACAATTTAGGGTTGTAGGTGATTGCAGGATATAGGAACTTGGTAATTGGATATGGGTAAGAGGCCCACCATTTTCTGAAAGAAAAATAAGGCTATATTGGTCTATTGGAAAAAATGCATGCCAAAATTTGCTTAAAGCAATTGGAAGAAGTTTGACAAGTCAAGGATTTTTTTTTTTTTTCCCCCTCTCATTTTACCAAATGGAGGGTTCTTACATATTATTTTGTGAGGGTTGTTTTTTGAATAGCCAAAAAGGCAGGGTTATAATATTGCAAAAGAACCCCTTAACTGAAACAATAAATTTAGCTAGTTTGGAAAATATATATATATATATATTTGGTAAAATGGAGCCCCTCTGCTGAGTACAAGCACCTTGGGCCCCAACTGGGCATGGGAAGTGACGGAGGCTCCCATCATCACCAGCCCTACTTGATCAACAACCAAGAATTCCTCATCATGCAAAATGAGTGCACACCCAATCGAGCAGTCCAGTTCATTCGGATGGATGCCAAATCCTGGGACCGCCCATGACTATAGGGGGTTTTCCTTTTTTTATGGTCCACCCGATGGATCATATTGTGGGCCCCACCAGTGCTCTCAGCTGAGGCTGGCCCTTGGTAAATAGAGGCAAAATGGCATGTTTGCAAATGAAGATGGGTGTGTTGGGCCTACTCGCATTTGGGCCTCATTGCGGTTTCTTCTTGATTTGTATTGGAGTCTATCATTTATGTGTCACTTATACATAACGTTCAAAAAAAAAAAAAAAAAAGAACATCACTTATATACATCATAGGTAACTATTGAAAGTTGAAGCTAGTGTCAATATCCTGTCAATATAGTTTACCATGCCAATTTCAAGAAATCATCTAATGGTTGAAATTAATGTTTGTCTTTCTATTGTTTAGATATCTTCAAATGGTCATATTTTCCCTAAGGTATCTAATTCTGGATTACTGGATTGCAGGGTCTTTGAAGTTAGGTGTATGCACATTCCTATTTATGACCGAACACCATTTGAAGGTCTTTGTTTGTACATTTCTTGATTGTGTTTATTCTTGCCATCATCATCATCATCATCATCATAACCTTATCCCATCAACGGGGTCAGTTTAATGTTGTCTATTGAAGAAACAAGATGTTTGTACTAATCATGCATTCTTGACTATTAGATGCAAATCATCAAAATGACTGAGAACTTGTTGAAAACCTTTACTCTTTAATGCAATTAATCGATCTATATTTTTTATTAATTTGCCTTAGATGGTAGTTTCAGCATGCTCTTTAGAGACTGAAAACAACAATATTAGAAGAATTGAAGTGTTGCAAAGGACTAGGAATGAAGTTGTTGGAAGTAGCATGTTAGATTTCAATTTTCGATTTTTGATATGTTTCCCAAAAAATACTCAAACGAAAGATCGAAATCTCAATCCAATGTAAACATCCCAGTTTAAAGTAAACCCGATATAGGGTCCTAAATGAAATTGACAACTATGGTACTGGCTTCCACATGGTGGGTATTGGTTGGTTGGACCAGTAATAGTGTGTTGCCACATCTACAAACTTTGACATGTATCAGTTGATGGAACCAATAGAGTCTGATGTAGACCACTACACTGCATCTCATGGGGTTACATGAAACCTGCAAAACAAAATCAAACTTCTTGGCAAAGGAAGCCTGGTTTATTGAATTTCTAAGCCTAAATTCTAGTGGCACAACCTGAAAGCAGACAAAGAATTGTCGGTCCAGTAGTTAAATGCTGGGCTGTCAAGATTTGTGACAGGTGTGGTGCCACAGATTCTGGGCCTGATAGTACAAGAAAATGTTTATTGGAAGTGAAACCAAAACCGTTTTCTTGGTGCAATGATTGGACTACAATAATGTTGTTGACCTAATTAAGAGATATCCCACTGTTCATCAATAACTTGGAATCATCAACCGAGCCACGCCACATGGCTGATTAGGGGTGGAGAAAACACTAAAGAATACAATTTGTATTGAATCAATCAAAAACTATTGTTCATTTGATTGCACTGTGCAGTGATACTTATACATGATTAATTTACTAAAGAGTAATTAGCTAAATTGGAAATAGAATTTAACAGCGTCTAACAAAACAAACTAATTCAAAAGGAAAGATATTTTTTTTATCGGTAACAGTAACTTTTATTGAAAGAGAAGAGATTACAAAGAGAGAATACGAGGCTGAGGTACCCATCGCCATCTGCATCAGATCCCAAGCCCACCATGAAGCAAACTTTAATCAAGATATGAGGGAATTTCCTAAACTCAGTGCTCTAGATATATAATAAAGGGCACTGTTCTGTTGCCACTAGGCTGAGGTTTGTGAGCCTTAATATTGATGCCTAATTGTGCCACTCCATCCCTATTTTACATTACATGTCTTAGCTTGTGCTAGAGTTTAAAATTCAAATAAGAGTAACATCTTGGCCATCGTTTGTATAATGGAGCATCAGTTAAGTATTTTTATTTTGAAAGATGCACGTGTACCTTACAAGAGTGGTAAACTTGCTCAAAATTTGTCATCCTAGGAGGTGACTATCATGAAGATGAGAGAGTAAGTGTATCATGTTTGGCTTCAACTTTCTTTCTTTCTTTCTTGTTTTTTTTTTTCCTTTTCTTTTCTGAAGGCAACATGATTTGAACCTACAACCTCGTGATTGCAACAATGAGCACCTTTCAACTTTTGGTACGCTAATTAATACAAGCTTTCGAAACTAACCACTCAATACATGGCAAAAGATTTTGAGAAAGTAAAATGTAATGTCTTCTCTTCTTCCTTGTATGTTTCTGACCAGGTGATTGGAAATGGGATAGGAGAGAACAATGTTGGATGACAGGCTTGTTCGACAATCTGTTTGTGATTTTAGTGAATATGACAAGTGATACTGGAAAGTGAAATTTGTTTGTTTTGGTTCATTGTTTGTTTTTTTTGTAATCCTTTCTGTCTAATGGAAAGATATTGCTACCAATCAGGAAAAAAAAGTTGATGCTGATAAATCAAGCTTGCAAATGTTCTGTCATGCATTTCCTTTCCTTTTGGTTGCATCAGTGGCACAATTAGCTAGACTGAAATTATATTGGGCATGCTAGGCTTGTACTGATGGCTCCTATTCTGTCATTGGTTATTATGTACTGATAAATTTCACTTCTTAAGCCATTTAGCCAATACATTGAGAGTTATGATATTTTTTAATTTGAAGGTCTGTTGAAATTTGTTGAAGAAACTGTGAGGTTTGAGCATTCTGCCTCTCCAAATAAACCAATTTATCTTGTCGGGGATACCTTTGGTGGGTGCCTCGCACTTGCTGTTGCTGCCCGTAATCCTACTATTGACCTGATGTTAGTATTATCCAATCCAGGTTAGAAAGGAGATGCTTGCAATTTTATAAAACTTCAAAAGCTGTTTTTGCTGTTCCTTTTTCTGATGTATTTGCATTTCCTTTCAGCGACATCATTCGACAAGTCACCATTGAAAACCTTTCAACCTTTATTGGATGCAATGCCCGTTGAACTTCATATGACTGTCCCTTATCTTCTTAACTTAATCATTGGTACATGATCTATCTTTAAAGAATTCATATTATTGCATTCCTCATGTTATGGAGCAAGTTTTGGATGGAACCTTCTTAGCCTAACTTCATTTTACTGACACTTAAATTCTCAGTTTATTTTGTACATTATGTCTTACAAGGTACCTTGTTGTGATAGTGAGCATCTTCAAACTGTACTAGGGCTCTTATCCCCACAGCACCTCCTTGTAAAAATAACAAACAAAAAAGTACACACACACACACACACACACACACACACACACACACACACACACACACACACACACACACACACAGAGAGAGAGAGAGAGAGATCTTCAAGAAGCATGGGTAGCCAAATTATACTCTCTTCCAAATGATCATTTGGTCTACATTGATTTCTTCTGTCAGTTCCTTCACACTGTTGATTCACATCGACCTATTGTTTCATTTCAAGCATATTTGTTTCATTATCCCTTTAGTTATGATGTTGAGGTTTTGGTCAAGAGTTTAGAGTGCCTAGGCTTCTTGGATTATAGCTCATATCCCTGTTTACAGCATAGGAATGTTAATACTTGGGATCCCTCTATTGGAATGGAACCAGTGGGGTTTTTGACTTTTTTAACATGGAGCTGGTTGATCCTTCATTGTGGATCTTTGAAGGCTTTGAACACTTTGGACAACCTGTTTTCTTGGGTTCAGATATGGAAATGAGTTTTGCTTTCTCCATTTTGGTACTAGAGGTCTTTCCATTAAAATGGTTCCATTTTTCATTTTTCCCACTGGGTTGACTTCTTGTTTTTTGAGGAAAAAAACTAAGTCACTACCTATGTACTCTTAGTCAGTCAGTAGGCTTCAAAGAAAACTAAGGGCGCCCCATTCTGAATATGTATGCATAACTTATCTAATAATTTGGGTACATCATGCAAAAGCAGCTGCTGCCAGTAGCAGCAGGGCCTAGAGAAATGCATCAAAACAGAGCATGATAATTTTAGTGATTGAATAATGGAACGGTCAGCTTGAATGTTCTTCTTAATTATATTTATGAAGAATACATTATGTTTGCTTCATTATCGTTGAAACTGTACCCATCTGTTCATTAAACTAACTGCCATTTTTCTCTATCATATTTTCTCAAAATTCTCATTTGTTGTAACTGAGACTTCGCTATTCTTTCAACTGTTATATAGCACAAGTTACTTGATAGTTTGCTCCACTGTTTATCCTATGCCTCTTTGATATGCAAGAAGTTTAGCGTCTGTAGGTGGTTACCGTTCCAAGTCATTAGTTATGTTAGTCATTCCTTAGCTCTTTTTCTTTTGTGAGTTTAGGTGATCTTGTGAAGTTGGGAGTGGCCAGTGTTGAAGAAGAGCTTCCTCCATCACTAGCACTTGATCAATTGTCAAGAAGCCTCACTTCTATGTTACCATATCTTTTAGTAAGAAAGCCTTTGTCTTGCTTGGATCCTCCAATGTTTTTATTTTTTGCAGTATTGTGAATGTCATATATATTTATTTCTGTTGTATTTTAAAGACTTTTGTATATAAATTGAGGTTTCCAATGGAAACAGTTGCCTAAGTTTTGTTCTGCTGATTCAACCTTAAACTTCAAAACACAGGCTGCAGAGAGGACCAACATGCCCAGATCCTCTTCTTTGGCGACCACACTCCATAGTCCATAAACGCTTACCAGTTGTGCAAAATAACTTCAGGTTTTATATTGATAAAGTCCTTTTGTATTAGTGTCATGAACAGAAAGACTATTGATTGAAGAAGATGAACCCTTGAAGACCACATCAGTCCTCAGTCCTTACTCTTCAAAATGGACTAAAGGATAGCAAATGAAACAATCCTCCAAATCAAAATACCACATCCATGAAAGGGGGGTAACCTCCAAGCATCCACTTAACCCTGTGGATTGCGGGAAATGCCATAGCAACCCACATTTTTGCATAAAATAAATAGATGCCACAATGTCATAATGTAAGAGCATTAGTATAGTTTTCTTCATCATCATTATTAAAGCCTTGTTCCGACTATGTTGGGGTCAGGTACATGAATTGTGTTTCTCCATCTCAGAATCCATGTTGGGGTTATGACAAAAGTTTTACATCATCTGTCAATCTACCTAATGCAACCCCCTCCTCCTTTATTTGGGCTTGGGACCGGCAGTTACAACAACTGGTGGAGTTGTTTATAGTTATGTGTGGGTGTGTTTCTGATATAACAAAGAAACTCAAAGGGAAAAGGCCCTAATTTTTAAGAACATTACTTGATGCACTACAGTGATGTGCATGGATGAGTTTGCATTTATGAAGATCTTACTTAGATTCACAGCAGTCTATCTATTCTTATATTAAAATTATTCTATTGTTTCTTTCTGATGGAAAAAGGGCTATAGGTTTCTATTTTTTTAATTATTCAATTTTAGGATCATTTTACAAACATGTGAACTTTGAATTGTCTATTCCTTAACTTGTAACCATTTCCTATCAGGGTTTGGCAGATATTATGCCAAAGGAGACCCTTGTGTGGAAACTTAAGCTACTTAAATCAGCTGCCTCATATGCTAATTCTCGTCTCCATGCTGTCAAAGCTGAAGTACTAATCCTCGCCAGGTATCTATAATTCTAAGATGTGCAACTTTATTTGTTTCTTTTCAGTTATATCAGGACTGTATTCTACTTTGCTTTTCAGTATATCCCTTTTGGACTACAAAGCCTTTGATGAATACAAACTGCCATTCAAAACAAAACCAACAAAAAAAAAAAAAAAAAAATCTTTCTTCTGAGTGTTGATAGTATATTTGTATGTTAGTGGCAAGGATAACCTGCTGCCTAGCATGGAAGAGGCTAAACACCTTCAGAATTCAATACAAAATTGCAGAGTTCGCTACTTCAGAGACAACGGGCACACCCTTTTATTGGTAGGTGAGAGCAAAATTGTCTTTTTTATTTGTAATCTTGCTCTTAGGAATTCCTAGAATACTTTTTATCATTAATACTTATGAAACTGAGGTTATTCTCACACTAAGTGTACCAATGATTTATCAAAATTTAAAAACCTGCATCTTCATGAAGGATACACATTGGTCGTCATGGATTATTAATTTTGTAGGAAAGCATGCAATCTATTGTAGTTAACATTCAATTTGCCACAAAGGATGAGGTCCTCAGTTTAGTTAATTTTGTAGGATACACATTGGGCTATTAATTTTGTAGGATCCACGTTGGGCTATTGCATAGCTTCTAACTTATTTTAAAAAAAAGGGAGAAAAACTAAGGATGAGGTCCTCAGTTTAGTTAGAGCTGATATTTTTTCTGGTAAATTGATAGGAGTTATCATCATTGAAGATGCTACCTCAAATCTGCCTCAATATATTCTTGATATTAAATACTATGTTTACATGTTATAGTGGAAAAATAAGACAATGGTTAGGCTTTTGTTTGTGTGTAAAGTAAGCAGACTTTTAACCCACAACCATGTGGTTGCAATTATGTGCACCTCTCAGTAAAGCTATGCACTTGTCAAGATGATCTTCTTTTCTTTAATGTGCATGATAAAAATGATTATAGAGATGGCAAGATCCCCTTTATCACAAAAGAGTTTAGAGAGAGGCAAACATAATAAAGCAATGCCCTTATGGACGATTTGCACATTTTGGCAAGAGCGGTAGCATGGTTGGAAGATGCTCATTGTTGCAACCAGGAGTTTGCAAGGTCGAGTCATGTTACCAGGGGAAAAAATCAAGATGCATATCTTGTGTGCCATGAGTAACCATCTTGTGCTGGTTCCAAGGAGAAATACATTCTTTTGTCTCATTTGAAAAAGTAGGCCATTTGAGCTGTTGGAGTGGTTGCCTTTTCTAAACTAAATTCAACATCCTAGACTTGTAATGATATATCTATGCATATCTTCTGCTGGAATGCAAATATTTGTTAAATCTTATGCCTTATTTGTGCCCATTATTAAATCCATTTGCTATTAGCAAATTGATTGTATTTGTTTCAGCCATTTCACTTACGGTTAGGTGACGTAGCACCAATTTGCAAATTGAACTATCCAATGAAGCCAATCGACAAATCCCGACTGATCACCAAACCCCAAAATCAACTCTACCTGGATCAACAAATAAATAAGCAGAACAAGGAGTAAAAGTAGAGGATTGGGATAAAAAAAGAAAGTCCTAATCTACTTCTAATCTTAGTCATCCATTCTATCAAACTAATAAAGAAAGATGGCTACATAGAAGTCTTTACATAACTCAACTTAACTAAAAAGAAGAAAGAAAATTAGAAAGTCTCTAAAAGGAATTCAAATTTTGAAGTGGGTTCCATAGGGAGTGAGGTTTTATCACCACTTGCTTATTTAACCTGGCCTCCTAGATTTTAGAAAGCTTTCCCACCCTAGGAACTTTCTTTTAGGAAGTTTCCAAATTCCATCTTTCTTGCATGGGAAGTAATTTGGCATGCCACCTCATATGGCCTGTGGCCACATGTTTTGAGCTTGTAGAGCTAATCAAAGAGGTGTGAACATGGGCCAGTTCTACACATCCACTGTGGGCCTGATTAAGACTCAATTGGGTTTGATTTGGGTCCCATTAGATCTTACCATATTTTTGTCCAAATTTGGACCCATCTTAAGCCATCTTGACGACCCAATGTTAGATTAGAGCCCTTATGCTTGATTGAGCCCTGATTGAGAAGGATCAAAACGCCATTTGATAGATCAAATCGATTCAAATAATCAAGGGTCTGACCAAACACAGGACCCATGAAATCTAAGCCATCCGCTCATAGTCATTAGGATTTTGTGAGACATTTATGTCTCTTCATTGTCTTGTCCTTTAATTCATTTGCAGTCATCTCTACCTACTTGACTTACACCAGTTTCACTACATTCTTCAAAATGATGCTTTTTTAAGGTTCTGTCTGATAATTGAGCCATTTTATGAACTGCCTTGAAGCCTCCAAGTAATGGTGCAGGAAGATGGTGTTCGTTTGTTGACTGTTATTAAAGGCACAAGCATGTACCGACGTTCGAGAAAATATGACTACGTTTTGGACTACCTTCCACCCACAAGGACAGAATTTGAAGATTTCTTTGTGAAAGAGAATGGGTAATTATACTTGAACTGAATATTGGCAGTTGTTATTGCATTAACCAGAAAATCACTTAGTCTTCCTTTCTTTGTGAAGTAACATGTTATGAGATCTATGTATTTTATGCAGATGGCTCAAGCGAGTCGTCAGTCCTGTACTACTTTCAACTTTGAGAGATGGTAAAATAGTGAGGGGTCTTGCTGGGGTACCTAATGAAGGTCCTGTTCTGCTGGTTGGTTATCACATGTTGCTTGGAGCAGAACTGGCTCCTCTAATTGAGGAATTCATCAGGGAGAAAAACATTCTTCTCCGTGGAATTGGACATCCGGGAGTTTTCTCTGAAAAAATTGAAACTTCACTGAGAGAGATGGCCAAGTTGGACTCATTCGTAGTATTTGGTGCAACACCTGTCTCAGCAAGTAACTTCTTTAGGCTCTTTTCATCTAAATCTTTTATTCTTCTTTACCCTGGTGGTTCTCGCGAGGCTCTTCATCGCAAGGTGTGTTCTTTCATTCCACTTGTGGCATTTCTCTTATCTTATTGCTGGCAAGCTAACTAGTCATGCCTATGTATTTTTCATTTCCCTTTGGTCTTTTTTAAGATGGTGTATGTCTATTATTGGACAATGTGACTATATGCTTCAAACTGATAGACATAGTAAGTAGTACGCAGAAAGTGTTCCATGTTTTATCTTATTGCCAGTGCAATGGAAAACCCAATATATTAAACCATAAGAAAGGACCTTATGAAACTGGACATGTATCATCTTGATAAAAAAGAAAATGTTAATCTCTCTCTCTCTCTCTCGCATATGACTGTCTACCATTTTTGATATACTTGAGATGCCTTTTCATATACCAAGGCTGATTCATGTGTCTTGGTAAGATATTCGTCCTGTTTTGTGAACCTGGCTGGTTATTTCATGATTTGATAGTTAAAATATATTTTTTCCCCTTGAAATCCTAATTCTTAAAATTTTACTCTGGTTCCATGAAGTGTTTCACCCATAAACGATGGTCAACAACCTATTATAAGTTTTTAACTAACTAGTTTCTTTACTCATGCTGCTTCAATGGTTGCCAGGGTGAAGAGTATAAGTTATTTTGGCCAGATCAGCCTGAATTTGTAAGAATGGCCGCTCGGTTTGGGGCCACAATTGTACCATTTGGAGCTGTTGGAGAAGATGATTTAGGTGATGTAAGTTTTTATGCTTAGTGCATCCTATTATTTGTGAGATTTTTTTTTTACGAAGGTTTTTCTCAATTTCCATTTTGTAAAATATTTTTCCTAGTTCCCACTTGTGAAAGTGTTACTAAAAATTATCCAGTAATGTTGCCTCTGTCTTTTCATTAAAATTGTGCAATATTATATCAAAAGAATCTTCTTCTTGCATATCTATTGCTAAGATGGTGCTTCATATCCTCTTATATATACTTTCTCAGGGATTAATCTATGCATTTGCAAGCATAAATTAATTCAAACTGTGAAACTACTAATTGCTCATTAAATCAGTCATGGTTTGTTTGATGATATCTCTACTCAGATAACCGTAATAATGCCCTTCACCCATAATTAGGAAGAGGGTTGGTGTTATAGGTTGAAAGCCGGCCATACAACTCTGTAAACCAAACTGTCTACTTCTTTTTGGTGGTACTATACTTGCTTCACATCATCAGGAAAAAGTAATCAGAAATGAAGACCACCTTGAGAATTCAATGCAATTGTTGATTGTTTATGTTTCTTGACATGGTGCTTTTGAGACATTATATTATCTGGTGAAGATGGTTAGTAGGAGCTTTGAAATGTGCAGGAATCTTTTTGTTGACACACTTCCACGTGCCTTTTTCATTCCTACTAGTTGTAACAACCAAAGATTGACACAAATATTTAGTCATGCATTTATCCTAGGAGAGATGCTAGTAACCTCACATTGTTGCTTGCACTATTGTGCGGACTTTGGAAAATATGAGCATACCCTCATTTTAGAAGTGAGAATCAACGGACTTATACAAATATTTGCATGGAAATTTTCAGGAACGACCTGGCCTATCATTCTGGAGCAAATATGGGCTAGGCCTGTGGGGCCCACCAAGAGCCCCTTATGATCAATCCTAACCCTTCACACTCATTACCCTCCATGAATTAGCACTCACCTAAACCTCACACTCATCTGAATGTATATGTTCATGTTAACAAATTTAAAATTAATTTACTTGTCTGATCAACCTCCCAAGTTGACTGGTCAGCTCCACTTGGTAACTAGTCAAGTCTGGTCGACCCATCGGGTTAGAGAACAATGCTCGCAACTTAGAATTTTTTTATTTTTTTTCCAAACGCATGCAAAATCACACAATTACTGAAGACTGTTCAGGGCATTCTTGTAGTTTGTATCTACCAAAGGAAGAGTGAAACACACCTATTATAGTGTTTGTGAAGGAGGTTATGCAGACTATTTAATGAATACCAAGTAAATAAATACATAAATCCTCCTTTTATATATACCTGCTTATTGGTTTTTCTCATTATTTGTTATATATTATCAGCAATGCTGAAAATTTACAACTTTATTTTTTTCTTGGATGACAAACCGATAGTTTAGATTCCTTAATATGCTATGTAACTTCTGTATATACAGGTGGTGTTTGTAGAAGTCATTGGAAGTTGGTTTGGTTCATGTATAAATTACTCTTTATGATCTTTGATGCTTGTGGTTGTACTTCATGGACTTCATTCTATGATTGAGCTTTTTTCAGTGTAGATGTTTGAGGTCAATTCTATTCTTACTTAATGCTTGCTTTTTTCTATTTATTTTATCGAGCATTGCGGCAGGTGCTTCTTGATTACAATGATCAAATGAGAATTCCCTTTGTAAGAGATTGGATAAATAACTTAAATGGAAGTGTTGGAAGATTGAGGTAAGATATCTGCTTTCAACAATTGATAATTGCATCATTTATTTATTTGTAGTATTTTCACCTTTGTGTTCAAACTTCAAAATGAGTACCTAAATCAACCCTTAGATGGCAAAAACCTTTCATAGAGCAAGGTCCATCAGGTATTATTGGGAGCTAGATTGAAATTCTAGTATGAAAAGCGTACACATTTTTTTTGGGGGGCGGGGGGTCGCGGCGGGGCGCGCGTTTTGATCCCCTGTAACTCTGGTTACTCTTTAATTCATTCTGATTACCCATTTTGAGTGTTACTTGGGATGATGTTCCTTATCCTGTACTATTTTTCTGTTTTTTGAGGAATGTTTCATATGTTGCAGACTTGGTTTTCAAGGAAAGGGAAAGGTTCAGACTTTATTGTTGATAAAATTAGAGCCATTGTATGGTTAAAACACAGAGTGGCTGGTGGATTGTGTAAAATAGTTCTACAACCTCCCCCATGAAAAAATGGAATCAGGGGCATGTAGATCACCACACTTCATCCTTTTAGCCTTATCCCTCTTAATCAAAGCCACTGTTCTCAGAAAACAAGTAGAGATAGATGGTGGTGTTCCTAAAAATAAATAAATAAATAACAGCCATCTTGCATTGGTAAAGAAAGCAGTGGACCAATCTAAAGGTGGAAATCATGATGGGAATCATTTGATATTTGGGATGTTGGTGCAACCATCTAACGTTCGAAATCATGGTTGGACCCATCTAGTATTAGTCATAATGGTGGGACACAACTAGTGTTAGAGATCCATGGGTGACCCATCTAATGTTGGAAACCACAGTAGGAGAAGGAAGAAGATGACAGGTGTAATTATGTGAAGATTCATTCAGCAAGGAATGAATTCATAGGTTTTCTCTTTATTTCATTGATACAAAGTTTTTTTTTTTTTTTTCTTCATGCATTTGATTTATACAGAAAACAATTAAAAGTAATTTACATTTGCTTATAAAGAAACTTATTGGTGCTCAATGTTACAACTGCAAGTTTGCAGGATTGAATCACATTACCATTCAAAAGAAGAAGAGGAAAGTTAATAGCAGGGGTTTAGCCCAACCTCACTGACAAATGAGTTTTCCCATATCCGACCTAATCTGAGCAGGTTTAGAGCCTGTGATACCAAACCACCCCGTGACAAGTACTGGTCGGGTTGGGTTTCATACTGTTTATAGTTTATTCCATTTTTAAGAATAAAAAAGTATATTTATACTTAAAAACCATGCATTTTTTTTTTTTTTCTTTCTTTTTTGCATAAAAGAGATAAATATAAGTGGGAAAAAAAAAAGCGTGGGGCAGGCAGGTGCAACCAAAACCCAAATCCACTCTAAACCTGACTGAGTCAGAATTTTGAAACCCATCCAATCCACTGCTAAACCCAACCCTAAACAAGAGCAAGTTGGTATGGGTCCAATTTAAACCCGACTCATTGCCATCTATACTTATTGGTGCTGAAAATTGTGACTCTCTAGTTATCCTCTTTTTTACTATTTTAAAATTTTTGCCCATTTTTTAAGTCATGCATCGGCAGTTGCTAGATTGCAAATGGCATTTAGACTTCTTTTTTCCTTTAATTTTTCGAAATGCATCTATGCCCTGTTGTTGGAAACTGAGGACCAAAATAGCTGAAGTGGTTAACATTCAGAACAAAACCAGTAAAAACATTAGAAAAAGGAAAGAAGAAAGAAAGAAAAGCAAGCACTGTTTGATTTTCTGCAGTAGATTTAGCATCCAAGACCAGAATGGCTGGTTTGCTATGAAGGGCAATGTTATTGAAGTTATCACTAACTAAAATGAAAATGTTCTGTTTATAGGACTGATTTGGTTGGTGAGGAGGTTGCAGATCAAGACCTTTACTTTCCTTTCTTTATGCCCAAGGTGCCCGGTCGATTTTATTATTTGTTTGGGAAACCAATTGAAACCAAGGAAAGGATGGAGATGCTGAAAGACAGACAAAATGCAAATGAAGTGTACTTGCAGATAAAGTCAGAGGTTGAGGGCATAATATCCTACCTGTTAAAGAAGAGAGAGGATGACCCTTTTAGGAGTATCATACAAAGGAGTATTTACAAGGCTGCCTGGGGTTCCAAGCTTCAAGTTCCCACATTTGAACATTGACACTTAAGCTCAGAAATTAGGTTTATCTAAAATGTCTGGAAGTAAAATTCTTTCTTTTTGTTGCTGTACAGATCAGTATCATTTGTCATGCAGACCCCACCAATCAAGTCTGTTATGTATGCACCCACCAATCAAGTCTGTTATGTATGCATATTCCAATAACTCCCATCATTATCTTACCCTTGTCCCATCAAACTGACAAAGTCAACTATGTAGAGATATTTGTTACATAGCCAGGACATTAAGTGGTGTTGGCACCTGCTATCACAAACGTGACCAGGGATCGATCATTGGGTCTTCGGGTTGTTAGTATCATCCCTGGCCATTAGGCCAACCTAGCGGGAAAAAAAAAAGAAAGAAAGATATTTGTTACATAACAATACATCCTCAAATGCATTCAAGTGCAATTGTTTTGTGCCCATGTCTATAAGATCTCTGTAAAACTGGTCATCGTCGTCGTCACTATCATCAAAACCTTGTTCTAACTATGTTTGGGTCGGCTATCTCAGGAAAACAGGTATGCTTAATATTTTGCAAGATTGTCATAAGAGTATCTGACATTCGAGCAGAATTTATTACATCAGTGTGGTCCCTTTGGCACCTATTTTCCCCTAAAATGTACTCAAGTTCAGGAAAACGAGAAAGTTAAGATTTTTGGATTCTTTATTTCTGAAACTATCACTATAAATTGATACCCAGGAATTAATTTGAGCTTCCTAATTTCTTTCAGTGAGCGGAAATGAGTGGGGGAGGAGGGTTGGGGTGTTTAAAAGTAACACAATTAGCCCAATTTTGGGTATCTATATCTGAGAGATTCATTGAAACTGATTTAGATTTGAACACTCCAATATAAATCTAAGGACTGAAAATCACAAAGTCCAGAAATTTAAAGTTGTATGTGCACTGTTCCTCTTTGTTTAAAATTGTCCTCCCTCTGCGTGATCGTATGATTTTAATCGTTTGTGTTAGCTACTTCGTTTAATTTATCTTCGAAGCACAATTTTTAGAATTTATTGAATCTGACAAAAATACATGCAAATTAGTCTTATTTTAGTATGCCTGAAATGGATTATTAGCTTTACATGATTTGATGGATTTTTAATCCCAAACCACCAATCTCTAAGTGTGTCTTTAATGAGACATCCATGGAGATAAAAGAGGAGACCAGTGCCTTTGTGAGATCTCTGTGCTTGTTTTGTTAAGTTGCTGTGATAACCCATGTTCCAGGCTCCACCTAATTGTTTTAGTGGAACCATGAGTAACTATAAACACAAGAAATCGAGACATGTAAAAAGGAATTATTGTCACAGTTTGTGTGCATGCCTGTCTAAATCCCTGAAATGCTGATCTTTTTTAACTGATCTAAATGCTAACTGTTAACTCTTCCATTGTAAGGTCATGGATTCACCAAGCTCAACAAGAGAAAAGATCAGCTAGTGTCTAATTGTTTCACAATTTCTTAAGCTATAATTGTCTTTCACAAATAAAAGCTGCCTTCTGTGTAGTGATTCATCGTTGTCATCATAATAGCCTTATTACATCAATCTAGTGTCGGTCTGACCAGTTCTACTAATAATATCAAAGATAAGCAAGACCGCAACATCTATTGTGTTGATAATCCATTCTTATATCTCAAATCTTATTTTAGAATGATCTTTGCAGCTTTTGGTTTAACTACAGGGTGGTGCACAAGCACCAGGTCCAAATTGTGTTTCCACAATATGGTCATATTTGCTGTGCACCCATCCACTTGTGTTCACTCCCGAGCAATCTTGAATGTTACTCCCTTCTGGTATCACTCTAATCATCGAACACCTAATTGAAGCCGCACAAGTTTCATACACAAGTTTCACACCTAATCATCTTATGATGTGATTTCAACGGCAAAAATGGAGTGTCGTTTGAGCCCCAGACAAGGTTCTCATTCACAGCATATCACCACATAATCTTTCAGTGCACTGTCAATGGTGATGTTCTCATTCACAGCATATCACCACATAATCTTTCAGTGCACTGTCAATGGTGATTGATGTATGTTTGTTAGTCCACTGTCTATGAGCAATATGCTACTTTCAACATTTCGATTCTCTCCCCCTCTCCATTTAATGTACATGTCTTGCTGTAAATTACCTACTTTGAAGCATCTATACGATCCATCAATGTGATTTCAAGAATTAGCACAACATCCCATTTCTGTTGCGTGTGAAAAAACTTGAAAATTTTCCTAGTTTTATTCTATGGAGGGTCATTTCAGCTCCTTGCAAATCTTCATTGTGACATATTCCTGGAATCAATGCAATGGGTGTTAAGAAGAATATGGCATATAGGCATAGTCGAAAAGGAAATTTTTCCAGCAAAACTGCTTAGTTGAGCAGAATAAGATCCTCATTGCACCATTTTGGGCCTGTCCTGTCATGAATTGGCTCTGACCTACAGTACTCCTAGGACCTGCAAGCTTGATGGTTTAAAAAGTTCAGGTCTGATTTCTAATTGGGTTGAGCTCGGGTCAAGGTCATTAGTTTAGAGGAACCATATGCATGTGTATTTTGTATACCTCTTTTAACATATTATTGGGAGCCTAAAAACACTGGCTCAAATCCAACTCCAGGCCTTCTACTTTGGTGGGGGGACACAAGAATCTTCAGAGACCCAAGAGACACTCTTATATAAGGAGAAGCAGAGCCCTTTGTCTCTCAAAGAAAACTTCTACTTCATTTCTCAAGTGTTTGAAGCCAAATAGATTTCATGGCCGACAATAATTACTTTAGTAGAGGTGGTAGGTTCGGCGTGAGGACTCCAGCACCAAGCACCACCTATGGCAAAGTCAATGACAGGAGGCCTGCTGTAGGCAGAGCTGAGATAATTGAGGAGCGTGTGGCCATGCCTGTTATGGTCAACGCTGATAGTGCAATGAGGCCAGGCACCGCAATCTTGTCACCCCAACCCAAGACTGAGGGTGTTGTGACCAAAATAGAAACCATCGTCGAACGAGTGTATGCGCCTTCAGCAACTGCATACACAGATGGATTGGTTACCAAAGGAGAAATCATCGAGTATTATGTTACAGCAGATGGTGTACAGGGTAAGTACCGCACTCCACTTCCTGATCAGACATCCAAAATGAATGAATTTATAGGAAAAGTTCAGACAAAAGTTGCAGGTTCAAATAGGAGTGCTGTCCCAAGAGGCTTATTTCAACGCCCAACGTCAAACAACTCCAACACCAACAGTGGCACCAATGATGCTGGCACTAATGGATGGAGCAAGTCAACTACAGGCGGTCCCAAGGATGGGGCAAATGAGTGGAATAGGCAAGCGACTGGAGGCGTTGCAAACAGCACCGGAGCAAGTGCGCGGACTAAGACAACTGGAGGCACTTCTGGTTCAAGTGAGCCGAGTAGGCAGACTGGAGTTGGTGCCAAGGACATCAGCACAAATGATTGGAGTAGTCCAACTGCGGGAGGTATCAACAAAATGGTCACCAGCGATGCAGGCACCACTGGTTGGAGTAAGCCAATTGACAGTGTCAACACTGACGTTGGCCCCAACCGGTTGAGTGGGCCAGGAGGTGGGATCACCACAGATGGCACCCCCAACAGATTCAGTAATCCAAGCAGTGGTGCTGGTGCTGGTGGTACTGACGTTGGCACAAAAAACTGGAGTAGGCCAATTGATGGGGTCACCAATGACATTGGCCCCAACAGGAGGAGAGGGCTAACTGGTGGGACTACAAGCGGCGTCCCCACCAATGAGAGTAGGCCAACTGACGGGACAAATAGTACTGGCACCACCCCTTTGACAGGTAGCAGCTCCAGTGCATGGACTAGGCCCTTGGATGGGAACAACACTGGCAATGATGGAAGGAACTGGTCGAGTGGCGTTGGCACTGGTGCTGGTGGTACCGACAACAGCACAAATGGACGGAATAGGCCAATTGATGGGATCACCAATGATGTCGGCACGAACGGAAGGAAAGGGCCAATTGGTGGGACCACAAATGGTATCCCCACCAATGAGAGTAGGCCAACTGATGTGATAAGCAGCATTGCCACCAGTACCTGGAATAGGCCAAGTGCAATGGCCAACAACAGCGGCTCCAATATTTTGATTAAGTCCACAGGTGGGAACAACGACACTGGCAACGATGGAAGGAGCTGGTCGAGTGGTGGTGGTGCTGGTGGCACCGACGCCGGCGCAAACAGCTGGAATAGGCCAATTGATGGGACCACCAATGACATCGGCCCCAGCGGAAGGAGAGTGCTGATTGGTGGGACGACTCTCATCAATGAGAGTAGGCCAGTTGATGGGGCAAACAGCACCGGCACCATCCCTTGGAGAGGGCCAAGTGCAAGGGCCAACTACATTGGCACTAGGCCAATTGTTGGGGCCAACAATACTGACGCTGGTGCATGGAGTAAGCCTATTGTTGGGACCAGCATCACTGGCAAAGATGGAAGGAGCGAGCAGACTGGTGGGACCAATGACACCGGCGCCGACCGGAGGAGCTGGCCAAGTGTTATGACCATACCCCAGCAAAAGATTGATGGCTCCCTTTACAAGAATGTACCACCATTAAACCCTTCATCACGCGTAACCCCCACCATAGCGACCCAAGATGAGTATAGGCCCAACCGCATGGGTTGGGCCTCACCACCAAACTATGACATATCTACTAGCAGGCCAACCATTTCTCCTAGCGCTGTTGTACAAGTACAACCAAGAGCTACACAAGTCCCCTGGGCAGGGCAAGGCCAGTTTTCACCTTCTTCTGTGGTACCTGCGAAAGAGCCGACGATTATAGACAGCAATGAGGCCGCAAGGAAGTACAATGGCATAGCCACAGTCGCACCTCTTCCAACGAACAGAGTCATAGACAGCCTTCAGGCTGCCCAGAAGTACAAGGGTCTAATCATCGCCAGCCCCCGAAGGTAACCAACTTCTGTTATGTACTTTGTTAGATGGCATAAAATAAGTCATGTGGTGGTCTCAAATCACATGGTGAATTGTCTCTCCAACATGTTGGTGTCTGTTTGATATAACCTCGTTTTACCAGTACCAGTTTTTATGTGCCTCTTTATATGAAGTGAGTGCTAGGGACATGTATAATGTTCTTATTGGGAAGAAACTTTTTAAGCAGTATGGTTTGATCTAGTAAAGTTTTACGAGTCATGCGTGAATTGGAAATGATTTTTAAGACAAGTGTGGTGTCAGGAGCTTAGGTAATTTTACCTCCAATACATTATACATACATTGTTTCAATTAAAAGAACCCGCCGTCTAATTACTGATGGCTGATTTACCAAGAAAAATGCTGATGGAAAAGAAGGATGAAAGATGGCCCTTTGTTCTTTGTTTCAATCCATTTGTGAGACTATCTCAAGGATAGCCCCCTTCCACTGTCTGTAAATCAATATGGTTCCATTTTTTTTTTATGATTGGTAATGTGGTTCCTTAATGATGGAGTATGGACTATGTTTGTGGGCTAACACTGTGAGCATAGCTTTTATTACAGTTTATTTTTAATTTATGTATCTTGAATGGGTGTATTGTCCATTCTCAGTGCAATATAATCTAAGAACATTGCCAAATATGTTCTCAAATTTATTTCTTTAGAACAAATTCTGAGAGAATGTTACCAAATAAGTTTGACTGACTTCATCCTAAGAATAGATTACAGGCATTTTTCCATTCCTACTGGTTGTAACTACCAAAGATTGACACAAATAATTTATCCTAAGAGAGATGCTAGGAATGTCATCTTGTTGCTTGCACTAGTGTACGGATTTTGGAAAAAAATGAGCATAAACCCGCCACTGCCACCGCCCCGCCCCCGCCCCCGCACACACATTTTAGAAACGAGAACCAACAGGCTTATACACACATTTGCATGAAAATTTTCAGGAATGATATAGCTTACCGTTCTGGGGCAAATATGGGCTAGGCCTGTGGGGCCCACCTAGAGCCCTTTATGATCAATCCTAACCCTTCACATTCATACATCACTTGTAAAATGAAGACATGTAAAAAGGCGTTATGATCACAGAATTTGGATATTCCATCCATCTTAGAGAACAAAATAATGAATAATAAAAAAAACTATTAGATTCTTGAAACATGCATCACTGTTACAGACTATTATGTTAGTGGTGTATATTGAAAGATATTTTACATAAAGATGTTGGGGAACACCACAAAAATTCTAATTAACAGAATCTTTCATTTTTTATTTTTTTTTTTTTTGGAGACTGGGGAGTAAGGAAAAAATATGCAATTCGAAGGTGCTTTTGTAATTGTCAGAGAATATAGAGGGCTTATTCAACAGTTTGTGTGCATGTCTGTCCAAATGCCTGAAATGCTTGATGGATTTGGCTAGCCGACTCGTTTAATAGAGTACAGCCCATAGTTTTCATGCTTGTGGGACCTGGTTAAACTGAGACGAGTTGTTGGATGGGTAGAAAATTTGAGGACCTTGAGAGAAACTCAGTTCTTGAAAGAGTTTTGGCCAACTCAGTCGGAATCTCTGCTCTTAATGCAGTAATTTAGTATTTTAGATTCAGGTATTCCTTTTTTTTTTTTTTTTTCTTTTTTGAATGGTAACTAAAATTTTTTAATTAATCAAAAAAAGATTACAAAAAAGGAAAAAAAAAGAAAAGAAAGAGATAATAAAGAACATAAAAGAAAGAGAAAACACGGAAAGAGAAAAGAGCAACAAGGTACATGGGCCCTGTACCCCAACCGAAGCAAACTACAGGAGACATCCTCTCAATCCCCTATTTAGCTAAAGCATGGCGAAGTAGTTGGCTGATCCAAGCTCATGGCGGAAGTGAACATTAATTGAGGAAGATAAAGCCCAAATTTCATTAAAGAGGAATTCTCAGAAATTATTAACCAGGGCTAAACACAAAGTTTACTACAAACTAGGCTTAGATAGGGAAACGTTTGTCTTCTCAGAAAATATTAGTGGGTTTGGTCAACCCAACAAAATGGCCGGTATTGTTAAAGGAGTATATGTGATTATATTTGTGTGGCCGGTATTGTTAAAGGAGTGTATGTGATTATATTTGTGTGGAGAGAGAGAGAGAGAGTTCTTTGAAAATATTAAAGGTAGATGGTTATATGTAAATTTCCCTTTTTAAGTTAACCCCTTGATCAGAAGTATCTTGTTTGTGCCTAATTGGCAACATTTTTTCCCCTTCCCTGAAGATTTCTATTCCAGTGAATAGACAACCAGGATTCTACATGATTTTTTGTTTCTTTTCTTACCTTTCCTCTTTTTTTTTTTTTTTTTTTTGGGGTAAGAAAGGGCAGTCTACAAATACCACCCACTTCATGTATGGTCTAAAACTCATACTTTCATGCATTTATACAGTTTCTAATGGATGACTCAACATGCCAAACTGTATATATGAGTTTCCAAGCATGAAGGATTTTTTTTTTTTTTTTTTTTTTTTTTTGTACCATAGGGTTCCCAACCCTTTAGGCTGGACTATTCCTTCGCTCAGAGAGAAGTCGGGTAAAACCGCTGTAGCCCCTAGGTGGTAGCACAAGTAGATTCAACATTCGGTTCCTAAAAAGGGGGGGAACCGGGAGTCAATACCAAGACCTCTGACCCCGAAAGAGGGAGGAACCGTGGTGTTGACCACTCGGCCAAGCCCTTGGTGTTAAAGCATAAAGGAGTTTGTCTGACTATTGATTCAACTCTTCCAATAAAGGTCACAGATTCAGAAAGTTGAACAAGTGGCAAGATCAGCTAATGCCTAATAATTTCACAATTCTTAAGCCATACTTCTTTCACAAATAAACAATCCTTGTGTATATTGTCATCGTCATCGTAATAGCCTTATTATGTTAATCTGGTGTCAGTCTAATGAATTCTACTAATAACATCGAGAGCAAGCAGTGACCAGAATTTCTAGTGTGTTGATAATCTATTCTTATATTTAAATGCATATATTAGAATGATCTCTGTAGTTTTTTATCGTACTACAGGCAATGCACAAGCGCCAGGTCCTAATCATATTTGCCGCACTTCAGCATAATCTTAACATCAATTGATTCTGATGGAAGCTTGTCCACCAATCCACATGTTTATTTGCAAGCGATCTTGAATGTTATGCCCTTCTGGGTATCACTGTAATCATCAAACACTAAATTGAGGCCACACAATTTATTTTCTGTGGGTTCACATTATCTTCTGATGTGATTTCAATGGTGAAAATGGGCTGTTGTTTGATCCCACTCAAGGTTCTTAATCACAGCATCACCACCCAATCTTTCAGTATGCTCTCAATGGTGAATGATGTCTGTTATGATAGAGAATAATCTAGGCCCAGACCCATGTATTATATGTTGACCGTGCAATATGCTACTTTGTGAGAACTTGGTCCGGGCGGCACCCTTAACCACAGGGCGTAGCGTGTCAACCACGGGCTTCAAACGGTGAGTCTCCGTTAGCCCGCATTGGAAAGATCTAAGTCTTGACCCAGCTGGGCTTATAAGTCAAACCCCGTATTAACTTAACATGAGACATTTTAAAACCGTGTGGTCCCGGAAACCGTAAGAACTCCAAAATTAAGCGTATTCGGGCCGGAGCAGTACTAGGATGGGTGACCTCTAGGGAAGTCCTCGCGCGTGCATGTAGGCTAAAGCGGACAATTTCATGCTGAGTTAGGCAGGGCTGTGACACAATTAATGACGAAACAGGCTTGAAAACGGATCTTAGCAAATGGTGCAGTGAGGATCTTATTCTGCTCAACTAAGTTGTTTCACTGGAAAATTCTCTTTTGGCTATGCTTATATGCCATATTCTTCTTACCACCACTATATTGCTTCTAGGAATATGTCCCAATGGAGTTTTGTGAGGAGGTGAAAGGACCCTCCATAGAATAAAACTAAGGAATTTTTTGACTTTTTTCACAAGCAACAGAAATGAGATGTTGTGCTTATTCTTTAAATTATGGTGATGGAACCTATAGATGCTTTGCAGTAAATTTACACCAAGCCAGGTACATTAAAGGAAGAGGGGAGAGAGTTTCGAAATGTTGAAAGTATGTCGCGGCCCCGCGCGGCCCCGCGCACACGCGAGGACTTCCCAGGAGGTCACTCATCCTAGTACTGCTCCCATCGAGCACGCTTAACTTCGGAGTTCTTACGGTTTCCGGGGCCGCATGGTGTTAAAAGGCTTCATGCTAAGTTAATACGGGGTTTAACTTATAAGCCTAGGGTCAGGACTTGGATATTTCCAATACGGGCTAATAGAGACTCATCGTTTGAAGCCCGTGGTTGACACGCTACGCCCCGTGATTAAGGGTGCCGCCCGGACAAAGTTCTCACATTATCCCCCACTGGAAATAGAGCCGTTATCGGCTCTGATACCAATTGTCACAGCCCCGCCTAAATCAGCATGAAATTGTCCGCTTTGGCCTACGTGCATGCGCAAGGACTTCCCAGGAGGTCACCCATCCCAGTACCGTTCCTGCCCGAGCACGCTTAACTTCGGAGTTCTTACGGCTTCCCGGGCCGCACGGTTTTAAAAGATCTCATGCTAAGTTAATACGGGGTTTGATTTATAAGCCAAGGGTCAGAACTTGGAAAAATGTGAGAACTTGGTCCGGGCGGCACCCTTGACCACGGGGCGTAGCATGTCAACCACGGGCTTCAAACGGTGAGTCTCCGTTAGCCTACATTGGAAATATCCAAGTCCTGATCCTAGGCTTATAATGCAAACCCCGTATTAACTTAGCATGAGGCCTTTTAAAACAGTGCGGCCCCGGAAACCGTAAGAACTCCGAAGTTAAGCGTGCTCGGGCGGAAGCAGTATTAGGATGGGTGATTTCCTGGAAGTGGGCTGTGACAGTTGGTATCAGAGCCGAGGACGACTCTATTACCAGTGGGGGAGAATGTGAGAACTTGGTTCGGGCGGCACCCTTAACCACGGGGCATAGCGTGTCAACCACGGGCTTCAAATGGTGAGTCTCCGTTAGCCCACATTGGAAAGATCCAAGTCCTGACCCTGGGCCCCACATTGGAAAGATCCAAGTCCTAACCCTGGGCTTATAAGTCAAACCCCGTATTAACTTAACATGAAGCATTTTAAAACCGTGTGGCCCCGGAAACCGTAAGAACTCCGAAGTTAAGCGTGCTCGGGCGGGAGCAATGCTAGAATGGGTGACCTCTTAGGAAGTCCTCGCACATACACGTGGGCCAAAGCGGACAATTTCATACTAAGTTAGGCGGGGCCTGAAAACTGATCTTAGCAAATGGTGCAATGAGGATCTTATTCTGCTCATCTAAGCTGTTTCGCCGGAAAATTCTCTTTTGGCTATGCTTATATGCCATATTCTTCTTACCACCACTATATTGCTTCCAGGAATATGTCACAATGGAGTTTTGCGATGAGGTGAAAGGACCCACCATAGAATAAAACTAAGGAATTTTTCGACTTTTTCACAAGCAACAGAAATGAGATGTTGTGCTTATTCTTAAAATTATGTTGTTGGAACCTATAGATGCTTTGCAGTAAATTTACAGCAAGCCATATACATTAAAGGAAGAGGGGAGAGAGTTTCGAAATGTTGAAAGTATGTCACAGCCCCGCCCAACTCAGCATGAAATTGTCCGCTTTGGCCCACGTGCACGCGCGAGGACTTTCCAGGAGGTCACCCATCCTAGTATTGCTCCCGTCGAGCACGCTTAACTTCGGAGTTCTTACAGTTTCTGAGGCCGCACGGTTTTAAAGGCCTCATGCTAAGTTAATACGGGGTTTAACTTATAAGCCCAGGGTCAAAACTTGGATATTTCTAATGCGGGCTAATGAATACTCACTGTTTGAAGCCCGTGGTTGACACGCTACGCCCCGTAGTGAAGGGTGTCGTCCGGACCAAGTTCTCACATTCTCCCCCACTGGAAATAGAGCCGTCCTCAGTTCTGATACCAACTGTCACAGCCCCGCCCAACTTAGCATGAAATTGTCTCATTTGGCCCACGTGCACGCGCGAGGACTTCCCAGGAGGTCACCCATCCTAGTACTGCTCCCGTCGAGCACGCTTAACTTCGGAGTTCTTATGGTTTCCGGGGCCGCACGGTTTTAAAATACCTCATGCTAAGTTAATATGGGGTTTGATTTATAAGCCCCGGGTCAGGATTTGGATATTTCCAATGCGGGCTAACGGAGACCCACCGTTTGAAGCCCATGGTTAACACGCTACGCCCTGTAGTTAAGGATGCCGCCCGGACCAAGTTCTCACAAATTGAGCCTGGCCTAGTGAGTTTGATGGTTTGTAATTAGTCTAAGGGAACCTATGCATGTGTATTTTGTTAACATACATTAGAAGCCTTGAAACATTGACTCAAGTCCCAACTCCCAACTTCAGGCCTTCTACTTTAGTTGGGGAACCAAAGAATCTTCAGAGACCAAGAGACACTCCTATATAAAGAGAAGCAGAGCCTTGTGTCTCCCAAAGAGAAGTTCTAGTTCTTTTCCTTGAGTGTTTTGAGGCCAAATAGATTCATGGCAGACTATAGTTCCACGAATAGATTTGGCAGGTTTGGCTCGTGGACTGCAGCACCGATCACCACCTTTGCCAAAGTCGATGACAGGAGGAGCGATCAAGGCCCAGCTGTAGGCGGAGCTGAGATATCTGAGGAGCATGCGGCCATGCCTCTGAGTGTGACTGATGGTGTTGTGACCAAAATAGAAACCATCGTCGAACGGGTAATTACAACTTCAGAAGTCATCGGGAACGGTGTACAGGGTAAGTACCGCACCCCACTTCTTTATCAGACGTCCAAAATGAAAGAATTTATCAACAAAGTTCATTGCAGGTTCAAACAGGAGTGCTTTGCCAGGAGGCCTCTTTCCACGCCAAACATTGCACAACTCCAAGCCCAACAGTAACACCAATGAAGCTGTCACTAATGTTTGGAATAAGTCAATTGCAAACAGCACCGGCGCCAGTGCAAGGACTGCGCCAGCTGGAGGCGCTCTTGGTGCCAGTGAGCCGCGTAGGCAAATTGGAGGAGGTGCCAAGGACATCGGCACATATGGTTGGAGTGGTTCAACTGGGGAAGGTATCAACAAAAGTGGTACCGGTGATGCAGGCGCCACTGGTTCGAGTAAGCCAATTGGTGGTTCCAGTAACCCAATTGGTGGTGGTAACAAAGATGTCAGCCCCAACCAGTTGAGCAGGCCAGGTGGTGGGATCACCAAAGATGTCACCCCCAACGGATTGAGTACTCCGAGCGGTGGTGGTGGCGGTGGCGGTGGTGGCGGTGGTGGTGGTGGCGGCGGCGGCGGCGGCGGTGGCGGCGGCGGTGGTGGTGGCGGTGGCGGTGGTGGTGGTGGTGGTGACACTGGCACAAACAGCTGGAGTAGACCAATTGATGGGGTCACTGATGACATCGGCCCCAATGGGAGGAGAGGGCTGACTGGTGTGGCCACAAATGGCGTCCCCACCAATGAGAGTAGGCCAACTGCAGGGGCCAACAATAGTGGCTCCGGCACTTGGATTAAGCCCACAGCTGGGACCAACAACAATAGCAACGATGAAAGGAGCTGGCCGAGGGGTGGTGGAACCGACGCCGGCACAAACGGCTGGTATGGGTCAATTTATGGGACTGCCAATGACATCGGCCCCAGCGGAATGGGGCTGATTGGTGGGACCGGTTATGGCATCCCCATCAATGAGACTAGGCCCAGCATTGGCACCATCCCTTCGAGAGGGTCAAGTGTAGGGGGCAACAACATTAGTGCTAGTAGGCCAAGTGTGACGATTTCAGATGGGTATAGGTTCAACGGCCCGGGTTGGGGCCAACCACCCACCAATGACATATCCACCAGAAGGCCAACCAATTATCCTAGCCAGTTTTCAGCTTCATCAGTGATACCCGCACCAGAGCCAAAAACCATAATAGACAGCAATCACGCCGCAACGAAATACAATGGCATGGACTTCAGTTACAATGCTGCACCACGTCCTGGAAGGAACAGAGTCATAAACAGCCAAGAGGCTGCCAAGAAGTACAAAGGTGTAATCATAAATGGCATGAAATAAGTCATGTGGTTGGTGGTCTCAAGTCACATGGTGATCTGTCTCTCCAACATGGTGGTGTCTGTTTGATATTACCTTGTTTTACCAGTTACCAGTTTTTATGTACCTCTTTTCCATGCAGAAAGTGTCAGTCAAACTACTTACTATAAAGCAAGTGTTTGGGACATGTATATATTCTTACTGTGAAGAACGTTTTGTGAGTCATGCATGCATTGAAAATTGTAAGTGCACAGAATATAACTCAAAAGGTTGAGGAGAACCCTTGGGGACTTATCTAATCGATTGTGAAAGATGACCGCTTTGGAGACCTGAAAGAAAAGAAAGAACAGTCAAATGACCCTGGCTGCGGGCAGCGCAGGGCTCTCCGATGGTTCAGTTAGTCTCCGGATTAGACTGATGTTGAAGGAGATCAGAGCTTATGCATGTATGGATTTGTGCTTACGTACCTCTATTAGAATGACTCCTCTTTTATATATAAGAGAGTTTCTAGATATTTGGTGGTGGACTTGATGATCTGACTGTTAAGGTCTCCTCAACCCACCAAGTAATTAATGAGGATCCATCATAGCCTATATTACATTAAATGATGGTCCGATCAACCCACGCTGCATTAAATACGAGTGATATTGGGCTTGATCATGTCTTGACTTATTAGCGGTGAAAGTCCCATCGGATCCTTTCTTGGGCTTCGCCCTGATATGGCCGTGGCCATTGGATGCTGCTCTGTCAGAGATTTGGCGAAGATTTGGACGGTTGGGATGATGTATTTGTCCCAATGGTGCGTACTTATATCCTGCCACGTGTCTGAAGAGGGGAGACGGCTATCAGGGCCTGTCTCATTTGGCGGTTCGACATACAGCTGCGGTCGAGGTGCGCGACCGAAACTCAGCCACACAGTCGAGATCATGACGGTCTTAGGCCAAGGTTGACCAAAGTGATGATACTCATCCCGACTGGCGCATCAGTGTTCGAGCCGGAACAAACATGACCAAAATTATCGCTGGAATTAGCATAACCCTGATCTTTTAGCGGAAAGGCCGGGAAAGGTATCATTTGATCCAAGTAACACTCGACCAGCACTGCATTACCGGAAAAGATCACAGCAGATGATATAAGAGTAGCAATATTGTCTGAACGGCAAGCGCTCCTCATTTGTGCACATGGATTTCTATCATTTGAAGAAAATGTGTCACCTCAAATGTTCTGAAACTAAACTCGACTTGAGTCGAAAGGTCACAAAGTCGAGTGAATATGGCTGAGTCTGGAAAACTCAGACATACCTGCCATGTTGAACTTCTGAGTCCACTCGGTCGAGATGAGTTTCGGCTCATTCACTTTACTACAGTTTCAGATCTCAGCAAGTGTATAATGTGCTGTTTGATGATTAGGTGGGCCACTCCATAATAGACAAGACAATGTGAAAATGGGTGAATTGGATGACAGGGATTTGATTAATGGAACAAGCCACGCTATAACAAGAAGAAAATGGTCTGGAATTCAGCCAGGCTTGATTTGGGATACTCTGGTCCCCATAAAATGCCCTGCTTAAAAAGAGGCTAGAATTTCATACACATACCATGTTGATGTCCATGCTGAGATTGAAATGAGAATATACAACAAGGTTCTTAAAAAAGGGGCCCATATATAGCGTGCATTGGGCCCGCGCTGGATTTCAAAAAAACCAGTGAGCAATATCAGTAACATATGCATATATCACTGCCACTTCATACTGTAGATACAAGCTGATGCATGATTTCATTTCGTACTTTTTCCGTTTAAACTTAAATTATAGTCGATGCATATCAGTTTCCAGCCTGCCCCAGAATGGATCTGATACCAACATCTGAACCATGCCTGAGCGAAACTCCCTCAATCAAACTTAAAAAGAAATATGATCGCATATGCTAATTCATTAACAATATATAAACAGTATAGCTTGAGAATTTTCTAGAAACATGGGAACTTTTAGTTGGGGACCTTGCGAAGAATCCAAACCCTCACATGCAGCACTTACATGTGAAAAAATCACAAGAGACTATTGCCTTGTGAATTGTGGTCCATAACAGGGCCCCAGATTGACTGGTGAAGTTAATGCTGCTTCAGCAGGGGCACACCAATAGGATGTTAATCGGATAAAAATGATGAGTTCAGATATACATATGCAATAAACATTAAGCCATCATCTTGACCTCTGCAACACCATAATCGCCTCAGGCCAAGCGAAACAGATCATCTAAAGAAACTGCTTCAGGTAGTAATCATGAATAGAAGCTGCTCAAGTTGTGACAAGAGCCCATCACACAGTTAGAAGCTGCTAGGTGTTCATTTGCCTCAACCAAGAGGTTGAAGGTTAAAGGAATTCAAACACAACACCACAATCTCCTCAAACCACAGAGAATTGACACATGACAGTAAAGAAAAGACATTATATGAAGCACTGTGGAAATTTCTGTTAAATAAAGCAATAGAGCATCATTGAATTGAAAAAAAAAAAAAAAAAGAACAATCTAGCTGGCCACATCATTCGAATAAATTATGAACCATGCTCCTCATCCAATAAAGAAATCTACATTTTGGTAGACCAACAAATTCTCAATCAAACAATGCATGTTCCATAAAAGCAAACCCATGAATCCATTTCTGGTTACCGAATACATGTTCACATATGATACAGTTACCTCCACATTTTCTTATCAAAATGTACTGCCAATTAAACAAAAAATTGCATAAGATCATACGACATGAATTGATATAATTATGTTCCAAGACACATTACCCACCAAATCACAGTTCAGCAGAATAAGCACCCTGTCCAATTCATTCTCTTTCAAACAAGGACTGAACTAGAACACATGCTACTAGTTTCGTATCAGTTTGCTTAGAATCGAATAGAGCAGATGCCTGACTCATCGATTTTCCTGCTACGAACTTCCACATTAAATATGTCGCAAAAACACAGTAATTCAAAAAAACTGATACTGAACTATGGAAGTAAACCAAAGGAAAGAAGTTATCTTTCAAAATGCAATCAACAGATATTGATGCAGCGCAGGTGGAGAAGAATAGCCACCAACAGGCTACTCTCCAAGCCAAAGGCTTAGGGATAGGGATCCATAGGATCAAAACTGTCTTGGTCTCATACCACAAACACACAACCGAGAAAAATTCAAGGAGAAATTTCATTAATCACTCAACTTGTCCCTGAGGGATTACAATCCATTATACTCTATATTCTATCGAGGAAACAATTCCAATAAAAGCCTAATTCTAAATCTAATAAAACTCTAAGGCAAATAAAAAAAGCTTGCTAACTATTTGCATAAATCTCTATATTTTAGCTACTACTAAAAATATGGAGAGTCTTGCACAATGTGAAGATCTTCTCCTGATGGGCTGTTAGTGGGCTTGGGCACATGAATGCTTGGTCGACTCATGGTTCGCGGGTTTGGCCTGCATCAGATATCTGCTCATTTTATGTCATTCTTCACGACTCATGGTTCACGGGTTTGGCCTGCATCAGATATCTGCTCATTTTATGTCATTCTTCTCTAAGTTAAGGACCCAGTTCATCATATTGAGACAGCAAGAACTTTACAAGACAAAGCAAAAGAAAGTGGATGCATATAGGTTAGCCCAAATTACTAGGTTGGAATACTTTGGCAGAAAGGGTGATTGACCACATAAAAAATAAGAGGCAGCATTAGGTGCAAGTGTGGGGAATGGGTATTCTGTGCTCCATGGAAAAAGCTAATGCGGCATGGTCGGAATCCACATTCCATGGATAACCCAGAAGTGGTGCAAGATGTCTCAAGGTCAAAACCTAGGAGAAGAAGAAGAATTTGTTAAGGGAAACCTTTTTGCAAGTTGACCATCTGTAGTCCCTTTTCTGATGTTTGCAACATATTTGTCAACAAATCCATTCAGAAATACACAAAGTTCCACCAACTGGACGCCTGCAATGACTTGACAGTACCCAAGGATTATTTGCTCTATCAAATCTTCAATGGGCTGTGGCCATCCATAGCCAACCAGTTGTGTAATGATATAAAATGAGCAGATGATCTTAATGGAACATTGTGGTTTCCAGTTGCTTGTCAACAAGCAACTGCACTGAACACTCTAAGAATGATGTCAGGCGCAGAGATTGAAGATCTAAACTGCTGATAAACACAAAGGCAAAGGCGATGGATCTGATACGGATCTGATTCAAACCCATGATGCCACTCTGGCATTTGAATCACAGACCTGAAATGAAGGGATAGTCACTCGATCAAGCCAGAAAAATGCCTATCGCTTTAGAAATGCAATGAGCTTAGGCATGTGGCATCCAAATCTTGCATGCGTCAACTTCATTTGATGGGTACTCGGAAAGTGGCGAAAGAAGCACCTAACTACGAAGGCGAAGTAGTATTGGCAAAGGGTCAGATTATGAAGATGACAATAGTGATGAGGAGGACATTATTGGCAATGAACTGGAAAACCACAATGTTCCGTTAAGACCCTCTACTCTTTAAATGCCTATTGCAGCATGCTACTGCTGCTCCTAAAGATAACAGAAAAATTAGGATGTGCTTGGCATCATTTTTCACGAAACATTTCTTTGTTCCCACTGGATAAAAAAGAAAGAAACGTGTTTGGATAAAATTATTCAACCGTTTTCTATGAAACATTCTGGGAAACAAATTCATGAGCACAAAAATGCGAAATGATTGATAGATAATCATTTTTTCATGGAGAATCCCGCCCCCTACCTCTCTCCTTCCCATCTCCTTCTCTCCTCTCCCTCTCTTTGATGTGTCTCACTGCAGACGTCTCTCTCTCTCTCTCTCTCTCTCTCATGGTCTCTCTCCTCTCTCCCGTCTCTCTCCATTCTTCTCTATCCCTTCTGTCTCTCCCACTGTCTAAAAATCTGCATAGCTTTGGTATTTGATAATTCAGGATTTGGATCCGTCAAAGACGGTGTCCCTCCTACTCATTTTCAACCCTCTCTTCCTTCCTGGAAGCCCATGGGAATCTAAGGCCTGTTTCCTCGACTTTTTTCATATAAATAACAATGACCTCTCACCTCTCTCTATTGTCTCCCCTTCTGTCTTCTCTCTCACACATGTTCTCTGTACTCTGCCTTCTCTGCCTCTCCTCTCTCATCTTCTCTGTTCTCTCTGTGTTTCTCCTCTCTCCTCTCTCTGTTTGTTTGGATGGATACAAAGTGATGGTGAAAGGATACAGGGTGCAGATGTAGATGATGCCCTCATTTTTCTAAAATTTGATTCATGAAGTTGATGGTTGGGTATTCACCTTACCACGAAGCTTTTAGGAATTCAATTCAATGAAACAAAGACGCATTTTATGAATTTTGCATGTTGGAAATAAATTCAACAAAATGCTGCCAAATGAGTTTTTCATGATTCATGTTCAGCATAGAATATTCTCAAAATAGTCAGTCCTCATCCTAGAGGGATTTCAAAATGGGAATGATGCCAAACAGGCCCTAATCATGCAAACATATATTAATAGACCTCCAAAACTTTCTATTTTTTCCTTGTAGACATTAATTGAATCCTCAACAAGAATACAAAACTAGTTTAGTGAGGTTAGGGAAGAGCCCTTCAACAACCAAAACCATGATGACACCGTAATGTCATCAGGACCTCGTACCATATCCTCAAATGAGCCACAAACTCCTCAAATTTTATCCAAATCACATAACCTAAGGCTTGTTGGAAGTTGGAACAGTAACCAGTGTTGGAATACTAAATTAAAATTGACAATCTGAGAGTTGTGCTTCTTCAATTGTATCCAGTGTATATCTAGAAAAGAGATATGAACAACCCATAAATAGGCATGGGAAGCCTTTGAAACAAAGTTTGATATACAATAAAATTCTAATATTAAAAATGAAATACATACATATATATATATATATATCCCTCTAGTCACACCAAGCCCAGCACATAACTTGATACCACATTGAACAACAAATATATTTATACTAAAGAGTTTCGAAGTTATATATTTATATATACACAAAACACATCATAGCAACAGAGATCACGAATATGTGATAGCAACTCATGCATTTGTATGTTTCACATACTCCAGAGTAAAATGGCAACCACATTATTAATGTGCCATTGGGATGTGATGGAAGAATAACAAAAAATTAATAAAAAAACAGAACAATAACCTCACTATGAAATACTTCAAGCTTTGATATATGTAGATTGAAAAAGCAACTCTTATCCAACTTTGAAAGTGAAAGAAAAAATGTAAGCAATTGCATATTTATTATAGAAAAACCAAGCTTAGAAATTAACCAGTTCCTACGGTACATAAGACAGACTTCAAAGATGAAACAATTCATAATATTCTCTAAGCTATAAAACCAGTCTATTTGCAGAGCTACAAACAAAAATAGCTTTGCAGGAACATACATCTGATTGAAAAGGCCGAGACACCCAGCTGGTGAGAAGATGATATATAAAAATCATACAATTGAGTGTTATCTTGAAGGAAAACAAAGCCCTCAATACGTTCTCTTACTCCTTGTCTTCCTTGTCTTTACTCTTCTTTTTCTTCTTCTTTTCCTTCTTTGCGCTTCCATCTGCTTCCTCATCATTCTCACCAGTGCCAGAAGGTAATGTCTCTCCATTATCATTCACAACAGCTTTGTTCTTCTTTTTCTTCTTTTTCTTTTCCTTTTCAGCCTTCTCCTCATCAGAAGATTCTCCCTTTTCCTTCTCACCCTTTTCTTTCTTCTTCTTTTTCTTCTCTACCTTATCTTCATCAGAAGCTACCAACTTATCCTTCTCTTTATCCTTCTTTTTCTTCTTCTTCTCACTCTTTTCAACTTCATTCACCTCCTCAACCTCCACCTTCCCCTTCTTATCCTTCTTTTGTTCCTTCTCAACAACTTTCCCGCCTTCCTCTGTTTTAAGCTTCTTAGTGACTGCAAGAGGGCTACCATCAATTTCCTCCAATTTACGCTTCCGCCCATCACCATCCTCTCCATCCTTATGTTTCTTCTTCTTCTTCTTCTCCACTTTATCTTCCACCCCTGTTTCTCCCTTCCCAACAACCGGTTCAGTAGCAGCAGCAAGGCCTGCAATCATGGAATCCGCACCGGGCGGGAGTGGCACATTCCTCAACCACTCTGCAGGTGTCTTCTCATTTGGCTTCCCATGCTTATCCAACAGCCCTTCCACAACCATCTTCTTCTTCATCGATGCCCTCGGACCCAACCCCCATTTTCTAGGATAAGTGTCCCTATCCATCACCACCCTCTTGATCCTCGCAACAACCCCATGATCACAAGTGGCCATGACCGCTGTCGTCATCTCCGCAATGCCCAACGCAACCGCCTCTCCCTTGGTCGTCATAAGGACGACCTCCTCCCCATTCTCAATATCATTTTCAAACCTCAAAAGCCCAGGAATCATCAACTTCGCGCCATAGCAAATAGCATTCACAGCAGAATCCTTCACCACCAGCCTCTTGTAGCTGGTCAAGACGACTTCAAGCGGCATAACCACCCTCCTCAAATAGCTCTCATCACGAAAATTATCATACACCCACTGTGCATCCATTACATCATGCATTGAAACCATGTTATCCTTCTCACCCAATATCCCCGACCGCACCCGGCGCAACTCCTGCATATGCCCTCCCACCCCAAGAATCAGACCCAGGTGGACGCAGAGCGTCCGAACATAGGTGCCCGCTTCGCAAGAAATCCAGAAAACAACCAAATGGCGATCTGGGTCATACTCAAGAAGCTTACTTTCATAGATCGTTCGAATCCTGAGCTGGCGCTTGACTGCAGAAATGAGCGGGGGGCGTTGAAAGACGGCTCCTGTAAGCGTTTCGAGCGCTCTTCCAACCTTGGAAGCATCTGGGACATCAGCGTGGAGGCGTGCGATGCAGACGTACTCTTTCCCGGCTCCCTGCTGGGACTTGACAAGGCGCGTGGCGCGATCGATGCAGACGATGAGGTTTCCGGTCACTTTGGGGTCAAGGGTGCCGCTGTGGCCGGTCTTTTCCACACGGAGAATGCGCTTAATCCACGCCACAACCTCATGGGACGATGGATTAGAGGGCTTATCAAGATTGAGGATGCCGTATCGGAGGTATTCGGCGATGGGGCGTTTGAGGGGGGAGTAGCCGGTGGGGAGAGGAGTGTAGTGGCCGGTGCGGACGTTGAGGCGGTCGTAGTTCTTGAGGAGGATCGGCCATTGAGATGTGTCGAGCGATGGAGTGAAGGATTGGGGTTTGATCAGGTAGTCTTTCTGTGATGGATCGTCCGCTTCAATGGAAGAAATCGTTGATGGAGCTTGTTTGGGGTTGAGAGATTCTTCTTCTGCTACTGGTTCTTTGGGGTTTTTGTGCTTCTTCTTCTTCTTTGTCTCTGACTGAGGGGAAGGAGGAGGGAGAGAAGAAGCCATTTGCTTTTGGGTCTGGAAGTTGAGACTGTGGTGAAGAAGAGGAAGTAGGAAGAGAGAAGGGAGAGTGAGGGTTTTAGGGTTTTATCTGAGTTATTATGATGGAGGGAGCAGGGTTTAGGGTTTTGGGGTGCATTTTTTGGGTTACTTATAATTCTGCCATTAAACTAATTTAAGGTGCTCATGGGTTGGACTTGGGTCAGCCTAGGGCCAATTGGGTCGGGTTCGAGCCTTAGGTTCAGTACACGGGCAGTCGGCCGATTTAAAATTTGGGGCCTTGGATTGAGTGATAGAAAGCCCAAAGCCCGGCTTAGCCCAGCACAAGTAAGTATTGCTTATGGTTTAGTATTTTATTTGTTGAAACAAGTGATAAAAGGCTTGATTCAGCATAGCCTGATTAACTAAATGGGTGGGCTTGTGAGGTATGCCTAACCTAGTTTGGGACGAAGTTTCTTTAAAAAATTGGACTATAAGTTTATGCCTGAATATGCCTTAGGCAGCCTGACTTGACCTGACCTGACCCATGAACATGTCTAAATTTAAACTTGCCAACCCACTCAAAGGTAAGGCACTTCCGGTTTGTCTCGGGTGGATTAGATTCGGTGAAAGTCAAAGATTACCAATGTAGCAAGTGACAAGCCAAGAAAAAATATATATATTAATCATTAAAGGCAGTAAATAAATTGGGGATTTTTACGAAAAAAAAAGTAGTCATAAACCCTAATTGCACAAATTGATTAAGAAAGACCATAAAACATCCAATTAGAGTGTTGTACGCAGGCAAAAGACCAACTTGCCCCAGAGCGATATCGTAAAGACTCATTCTTGTTATAAAAAAAAAAAAGCTCTTATTAGAGTCTTCTTCCTCGAACTCATTAGGGCTCATTGCTAAAAGTTTTTTCCCTCTTCTTCTTTGAGCGATAACATTTGCCCTATATTCGTTCCCCGCGTCTTCTCTCCCCTTTCCTCTTTTGCACCTTGCAACTCAAAACCACTCCCCACCTCCATTTTTGTTTTCCATTTTTCCCAAAATCTACAACATCTTTGTGCATGGTAAATACATTATCGCCCTCAAGGCTTTATTCAAGTAGTAGTTAGAAAAGTACTGTTTCCACCATTAACTGCAAAGAGAGATCCAGATTTGGAATACTCTCACAACGGTAGAAAACTTACTGTTAGAGTTGTAGGTACAAGCTACAACGCCTATGGAATATATTAGCATGATGCATTTTGGTAGATTAGAGGTCAATCCACTCTTCTGTCTCTCATCCATAACTGGGATCAAGTCCAAAGGCTCTCTCTGCTACCATACATCAGATACTCGACTGGGAATTGTGAAGAAAGGGATAAAACAGAAACCAGGAAAAAGAGGAAAAGTCGTAAAGCGTTCTTTTTTTTTAGAACAAGTCCTAACGATATAGTTATAGGGAAGAAGAAGAGGAAAGTCGAAAAGAGATTTTTTTTTTTTTTTTTTTCAAATAGGCCCTCACGATATCGTTGTGGGGCAAATAGTTCTTCTGGATACGCACGACATCCAAATTCGATGTTCAAGGGTTTTTCTTAATCAATTCGTGTAATCAAGGTTTTGGACTTCTTTTTTTTTTTTTTTTTTTTTTTTGTAAAAGTCCATAATTATATAACTCACTGAGATGATGTCCAAGAGGAGTCTTTCAAGAACAAAATCAGAGATTTTAGGCTTCATGGGGTTCAGAGGATGTTGCTAGGCTTCAGGTACTTCTTTTTGTGAAGGTGGCTTGGATTTAAGAAGGTGACCTTTATTGACACGTAAAGCATTGAGAAATTTGGGTCCTTCACATTTACGGTCATGATAGTTTTTTTTATGGTATGGGTCTAGCCAGGCCAAAGATTGTGAACCATGCGTGATTCATTTGGCTATCTAGCCTAAATGTGCTACCACACCAAGCCATGGCCCTAAAATTAAGGCAGAGGCCCATCTAATTTGCAAACCATATGTACTTTTATTCATATTAAATATACCAGCCATACTAAAAAAGTTAGGCTATGGTTCAGCCAATGGGCCTAAGAGCACAACCAAATCCAATCCAGTGTCGGTCAAGTTCAGGTTGATTTTATGTTGGCTTGACCATATATACTACCACGTTGGAGTAAAATGACATGCATTCAATTTAGATCAATAGAGTAGAACTTGGACCTTATACTTGACAAGTATTTTGACTATGTTATACCAAATGGTCCCCTTTCCTTACTTTTTTTCTTAAAATGTGAACCTCTACTTACCATCAAATGAGAGATTCAATTAGAGGTCTATGTAAAACTTTGACAATTAAATAAGCTCTTAAAGATGAAATAAGAGCTTATTTTGAAAATTCCCAAGCACCTAGGCCGCCTTTTATTTGAAGATAATTGACACTGGTTCATCTTTTGTTTAGCCCTCTGTGTAAAAAATAAAATTTTTAAAGAAAGAACTATAAAATCTTGGCTAACTAAATGGTTAGTCCTTCACTATGTTGCAAATTAGATATTTGTTGAGGAGAAGAGGAGTCCAACCGATTTTCTTTATACAAATATGTAATCTCTCAACGTCATTTTCCTGTTATTATAATAAATATATACTAGCACAGTAACCCATGATTAGCACTGGTATGACACATGTGGCTAGGGTTCCTATTCTATCAAACTACTTTTGAGAATTCTCTGATTAATAATCACATATTAGTATCTTGTTGTGCAGTGGTTAATTTAGTTATTAAAAAATATTATGAGTTCGAGTCTCACAATCCAAGTACTTTTAGCTTTTCACCGAGGCTCAATTTATAAGTCAAAATTGAATACAAAACCTTCAACTTTAATGTATTATAATTGATGTTGGCATTTCTTATTTTTTAATCCCTTTAAAAAAATAATATTATAAATATTTTAATTGTAAGTCTTTAAAAGATTCTCTTTAGAGAACATCATGAAATGGATTGTTATATTCACTGCTAAACGACATACTTTTTAGCCTCATTATAATCTGAAAACCTCAATATATCATTACCTCACTAGCAATGTTAGAAGGCGTTCAACGGAGGCACCTGTTAAAAGGTGTGAAATAATGGAAATTGCCAAGAGTAGGAGAGGGAGAGGGAGACACAAGAGAAGTTGGAAAAAAACTATTAAACATGACCTTGCCTACATGGATCTAACGGAGGACATGGCCCTAAACAGATTTGATTGGCGTCGTCAAATCAATATAGCCGACCCCACCTAGTAGAAAAAGACTTAGTTTGGTTTGGTTTTAGGGTTGTTCATAGGCCACATCAAACTGGACTAAACTACCCCATTTGGCATGTGTTGTCAGTGTAATAGTTAGGCCTGGCCCATTCGATGGGCATTATACTTTTTCCTTAGGGTTGTTCAAAAGTCAGGTTGAGGTAAGCTCTTAGCTTACCCTCATATATGCGGGCCAGGCATAGGTTGAGCCAAAGGCCTTGGAACACTCGGCAGACTCACAATACGTAAGCCGTTACCCAACTAAACTCAAGGGCTAGGGCATGCCAAAGGCGAATAGATATGGGTTTTTTTTAAAAAAAAAATATGTATTATATATAATGTTTTACTATACCAGCATCGACTTTAAACCTTAAGCTAACCCACCTTCATCCAAGCTAAGGGGTCATTTGTTTTTTTCATTTACATATGTAATGGAATCACATGGGTAATGGATACACATAAATCATGTTTGTTTGGTGTGATTTTGATTCACATGTGTAAAATAGCTATGTAAATGGTGTGAAACTTGGCCCTTTTTATGCCTTACATTTTCACACCTCAAGAGGTGTGAAAGAGACTCACATGGCACTATTACCAGGCGGACTGCTACAGTGCCAGTCCGCCTTTTTTTTAATTTTTTTGGGCCCCACTTGTATCATCCGGACCATTCATTCTCTTAAGAAGATCAAACACGGCCATATATCTAATTTTCAACCGTTGATGATGCATGGAGGTTGAGATATCATCAACATAATTATAGTCGTTGGATTAATCTATTGTTACTAACATATCCAGTCCGGCCTTTATGATTGTTTTTAATTTTCTGGGCCCCATCTGTAAAATCAGGACCGTTCATATTCTTCATAAGCTCAAACACGGCCATGTGTCCAATTTTCAGCCGTTGATGTGGCTTGGATGTTGAGATATCATCAAACAATATACAACTCATTCATAGATTCACATGCGAAATGTTATGCTAGTGATAAATAGTGGAATCTGATCCACATGTGAGTCATTTACCTATGCAAATGACTCACATGTGGGTCATTTACACATGTGAATCACTTTCACAAGAAACAAATGACTCCTAGATATTAGATCATTTCTAAATGGATTATATTGAGCATGTGTGGTTCAAATAGATATTAGACCCTTTCATGAGTCTCTCTCTCTCTTTTTTAATGTCTTTGCTACAGACATCATCGAGTGAGCACCCACCTTTTCTAGCACATGGGACCATATGATCAACCTAATCTCGTCATTTTTGAGCATATGATTGATTTGTGACCGTAGCACCTATCATGAGTGGACCCCACCCTTGTGATCACTCTTCAAAAAATGGCCTCATTCTTTAGATGGGGACAATTTCCTTTTGGACACCTGTGCACTACCCATCAATGCGGTTCGTCATACGGAACCCAGTTAAATTTCACAGATCCTACCCATCGATGGATAAAGTGTGTAAGATAAGAGGATATTAATTAGATAATGATTGTTGGATATTTCAAATTATCCATTCAATTCTTATAAGATTTGTAGACACTAAAGGTCCCGTTTGGAAGTCTACAGAATAAAATATTTACAGATTTAAATATTATAAGAATAAAATAGTATAGAATATAATAATGTAATATTATAATAATATAATATTTTTACTATTTGACAATTTTTTAAGAATATTACAGATTTCAAACTGAGCAGTTTGGAAGGTGTTATCATTAAAGTGAATTACATTATAAGAAAAAGATTTATTAAATATTTTAATTTATATGTAATTTACCACGTCTAAATAAAAAAGTAATGTGGTAAAGTAAAATTTAACTTTCATATTTTTACTATAAGTTACTTTCTTTTATCACAGAAAACCATGGTAAAGTATTGTAAAGTAAATTCAATAAAAAAAAAATACTTTATAACTCTCTCTCTCTCTCCCAGTTTGCTTTACTACATATTTCATCTGACCTTACTTTACCTCACCTTTTACCATGATATGACATCAATTAATCTTTATTTTACTTTACCACACTCGTAAACATGTCATTTTTTCTTTACCAAATAAAACTGAGATAAAATGTGATAAAGTAAAGTAAAGAAAAGAAACTACTTTACCAGTCCTTCTTACTTTACTTCACTATGCACTTTATCTCACCTTTACTTTACCAAATATTTACCATCTTGTGAGATTACTTTTACTTTACTTTATCATATGCGTAAACATAAACATTATGATGCATTTGGTGAACTAAAGTCTTTACTTTGCTCTACCACTTTGTAATAGTCATTTTAAAAGATTCTTATCTTGTAGAAAGTTTTTTACATGGGGGAGCTGTAAGATATAATATTGAGCTTTTTGAAAGAAAAAAAATCTTTTCTTCAAATTTTTCTTGAGTTACCAAACGCACGAAATTTTCTTTTTTAAAAAATAAAAGATTATATTCTATAAAATATTATTTTCTTGTGTTTTCTTGTGCATCCAAAGAGGCCCTAGATGTTGAAGTTAAAACCACTTTTCTCATGCCAGAAGAAATACATGGTAGAACCTAATCTCTCACATTATAAGGATCAATCTCAAAATGATATTGTATGACCTATCATGAGTGTACCCCTCCCTTGTAATCACATTTCACTTACTGATTGTTTAGAATAATTGTTAATTATTTACATTTTTTTATTAATCATGCATGCGCATTCATTAGTATGAAACCGGACCATACAAACAGAAAGAAAAAGGGAAAACCAGTAAATTCTACGTTTTTGCTACTGGGAACAATAGAAAACCAGTAAATTCTACTTTTCAAGGCTTTTCCGCTGATGTGAACAACAAAAAACCAATAAATTCTACTTTTCCGTTAATGGGAACAGTGGAAAACCAGTAAAGTCTACTTTTCCGCTTATGAAATAGCGGAAAATCAGTAAACTCTACTTTTCCGCTGATGGCAACAGCGAAAACCCAATATATTTAGATCCTTAAAATCTATATATACTTTTGGTATCTAAATGCAAGTCCTGTATTTATCCTCGGGTCGAAAACAAACAACGATCCGGTTTCACCGGATCTGAATGGTCTAGATCTAGATCCAAGTTTTTGTTGGATCCGAAATTAAGCTCCAAGTTATTCCCATTTGCAACCTCTATCTTTACTGAGTAGTGCTACCTTGGACAAACTTATTTGGCCAGAATCTTGGACAAACCCTATGATATGCAGTTTGTCTAAGTAGAATTTTTGATCTTCACTTGGGTGGAAGACTCTTTGAGAAGTTTGGATATGGATTCAGTTGCATGGGCGTGGAAGCATGAAAGGCGGGCCCATTGTCTAGATTTTAATGGAATAGGCTATAAAGGGTTGTAAACGGGTCGGTTCCAATCCGGATCCAACCAAAACCGTTAACGAGAAGGTGGAACCGGATCCGGATTCAGAACCGTTTCGGAACCGGTTTCTTGGCTCCAGAACCAAAACCAGAACCATATATGGGACAAGTCTGGATCCAGGTCCGGATTTAGGAAGAGAATGAAATTTAAAAAACATGATTTTTAGGAGAGATTTTTAAAAATTGAGGTACTATGTCGGATCTCGGGTTCATGAGTCAGAACTAAGGTGGAACCAGAACCAAACCCATTTACTTATCAGGGCCTAAATAGGACTCAGACCCGATTTTTAACGGGTCAGAAACTCCGGATAATCGGAGAATCGGATATCCATTTACATCCCTAAGACTATTACTGTTGTTTTCTCACTTCCTTATGACAAAATGGAGAAAACCTGTTTTGCGCTGTTTACAGAGTTTGCTGGGCTTGTAGTGTGACTAAGACCCAGCCAAGATGTCTGAAAGTTGAAAACTGGGCCCAATATTTTGTATAAATATTCATTTGCCCATTTTTTTTTTTTTTCAATAACTCCGGGCTTCATGAATTGAGTTCAAATAATGCATCCCATCCTATGGCTGCAATCCTATGGCTGCAGAAATCTGAAATTCGATTCATCGTGTTACTGTTGAACTCGGCCCATTTAGATAAACTAGTTCCAATAGTTAGTGATTAGCCCAATACATATACAACCCTACAATGGTCCCAGGGATGTAAATCTTGTCATATTGCATAAAATTCTCAAATGGCCCACCCTTTTGAAGCATGGAATGGCCAATTCTGTGGACCTTACTTGGCACCTATGATCAATTAAAAGACTCCATACTATCTAGAATTGGCATCCTCCCATGATTGTCACTCATCTGAGTCTTGTAATAGCTTTGAATTGATACTGCAAATTTGGCACTCATCAGATTTATCTAAAGGCTGGCAATTGCTCATGCTGCTCTCAAATCTGTACTTCTTATGATTAGAACTTAGAAGGTTCCTAATTTTTGCACTCATATGCCATACAGAGACCTTCCAATTCCTTGCCTCTACATTAGGGGTGTGAAAAAAAAATCGAAAAACCATCTAACCGAACCGAACTGAACCGAACCGCGGTTAATAACCGTATTTCACGAACTGCGGTAATGAAATCTAATAACCGTATTGCGGTTCGGTTACGATTACGCGTATTAATCATGGTGCTTAACCGAAAACCGTATGCATGGTTCGATTAATCGGTATCGGTTAAAAGGTTACGGCTGAATTCCGTATTGATAATTTATCCCCTAACGCATTCTACGGTAATTAACCGAACCGAACTATTTAATACGGTTTAACCGCAGTTTACGGTTTTCCACGGTTTTGTGAGTATAAAAGACAGAAAAACCGCGGTTACGGTTCGGTTAAACGGTTTTCCCAAATTGACCGATTAATACCCCTACTCTACATCAATGGTTTACATCTAAGTGAATCCCGGTAGGCCTGTCCTGCCCGAAAATGCCAATGTTAATCATTATATATATAAAAAAATAACACTTCAATGATCAGAATTAGTTTAGTAATTACTAACCCAAGAGTGGGGATGGGCCCAAATCTGGCCCGGATCTGATCCAATTATAGCGGGCCTAGTATTTACGCACTCCTGATGAGTCCCATTTACCCAGAATTGGGCTTGGACGCCAAGGCATCTTGGGCTCTGCGGTAGGCTCGACTGGCCTATATATAGATATTAGGTAGCAATTAATTCAGGAATGGGTATGTATATACAGGTTATATAATTGGGCCGGTCCGAGGTGAACCCAAACCCTATTAGTATTCACTGTACCCAAACTCAAATCGAATCTAAACCAACTGCATTTGAACCAGACTGAAAGCCCAAGTATATTATCATGCACTATGCATTTCTATTTTTATCATATTAGAAGTTCAATGGAATTTTTATTTTTTTTTAATACATTATGTATACACTCAGCATACAGGTATTTGTTTTGGGTCTGGGACCTAGGGGTTCTGATGGAACGGCTGGGCCTGGGCCGGGCTTGGCCGTCAGGTTTTTAGTATGTGAGTCAGGCCGAGATGTAAGATATAGGCCTGTTTAATATATGGGCTGTGAGCTTGGATTTAGTGATGGAGAGGCTGACCCAGAACAGATATAGGAAAAACTAGGGGAAGGCATTAGGTATTTTCAAGAGGAGAGCAGAAGGCTTAAAAGAATTCTGAGAGCGGATCATAAGACTGAACTCTCGGCTGCAACTCAAGTATCAAATGAGAATGTGGATTTGCTCAGTTAGCCTAGGACCACGGTTTGCACCTAAAGGTTATGAGTTCGAACTACACTACCACACTGGGGCCCACAGGGGAATTTTACCCGGCTTTCTCTCCTGAGCCTGTAGGGATTATTCTGGCCTAAACAGTTGGGATGCCCTCCATTATCAAATAAAAAAAATGTATCAAGTGAGGATGCTACTGTTCCTCAAATAGGAGAGGAGGCCGTCTGAAGTAGCCAACCGATCCAAATATTATCATCATGAGTTATAAAAAGGGAGAGGGGGAAGATCTTTTGGAGGTGAAGTGGTGGATGAACTTTTTGTGTGTGCCTTTTGGACAATACTGGTTGGGACCTACTGGCTAAGAGATTTACGTGGGGCCCACTAGATTGAACCATCTACATGAGATATGCATAAACACTGACCATCAACAACTAATTAATGTATGGAACTACTCATACCAAGGATGGATGCAACCATCTACCGGTATACCCATCCCGATCTTGAACCCGCTAAATGAATATCCTACACAATATCTCACCTTTTTCTATATGGGATCCACAATCAAAAACTCATCCACCATTAAGTATAAGAGCCACTATTTATACAGTTTACCAATGGGTCTCATATGAAAATAAATTAATTACATCTAATAGGCATTACTTAGTTCCACTATCATTACATTGTTACATAATCCCACAATGATTATGGTATTTAGGTTAGCCCACCTTAAGATTTGATTTAGTTTTAAGTCAAAGGATACTTTGATGATTCGTCCTATTTTGCAAGTAGATTGCATACCATCTACATATATACATTTAAAGAAAGCTCAAACTTATATGAATATTTAACTAAATATACAAGGAGTTTGAGTAAAAAGAGTCTCAAATTAAATTACACATATTTGCTCATGTATTATTGAAGCATTGAATATAAGTTTCTTTTCAATAAATCATATATATAATATGAGTTTATATATAAATAATATATATATATATATATATATGTTCCAATGATGAAATAAATGGGTACATCATTTACTCAATTTATGTGTTTATTATTCATCAGCACTTACAGTGGTGGGTCGTTGGTAAACCACTTAACTAGGGACATATGAAGTGTGCGTGGTTGAAACCTTTGTAAAGCAAAATGTGTTAGAATTATCAGACTTAACGTGTGGCCCACACCACACCCATGTGGGCCCACTTGGGTGACTCAATCACTTAAGAGTACTTCTGTTGTTTATGGAAAATTACTTACATGATAGAGTCTCCAAAAAGATAAATGTAAGTGTTATTTTAATTGGAACGAAGGGAGTTGTCTAGAAAGATCTATATAAAAAGGTTTGGAATTGCAGCAATCCACCTTTAGTTCTTAGGCCAAATGGGCTAATTATGGGGGTAGGTTCGTGCTTAGATACTACAGGGCTAAAATGTGGGGTTAGGTCTTGGGCCTTTGCTCATTCCAGTCTGGCTCCTTGCTGCACTTTGGCCTCTGTTTCTGTAGGTTTTGTTTATGGACTGTATTGGGTTAGCCCATAACTTGTCCAAGCTTGGTTTGTTTTAGTTATCAAGCCAATATTTAGGTGCAGTTCCAGCCTATAGGCATAAAAGTAAGGCACAGGCCCAGACCATTTACAGCACACATCCCTTTGTGTTAAATATGTTGGGCTAGCTAGGTTTTGCCTTTAAGAAATCAGAGGCACAGGACAAACCCATTCAATAGGGCTAGAGAGGGCTGGGTCCAGCCCACACGCCTAAAAACACAGCCCAAATCCAGCCCAATGTTGGCCAGCCTTCCCTCCACATCAGCATCCCAGTGTTTGAGTGTGTTGAAAACAGTCTACCACTGGCATGACAAAATGCGAGAGAATAGATTTAAGATGTAAGATGCATGTCACTTTCGAGCAGTCCACACAACAACGTGTAGGCCTTGACTTGATTCATTGAAACAACATGAATTCCAAGTATTTTCAATGCCCAACATGAATATGTTTCATGACCAGAATAAAGTAAACAGCTAAAGAATTCTCCATCAATTTATTAACTTTAACAGATTAGGCACATTGAAACAATTATAAAACTTGTCAAATCACGCCCTTTAGCCCTTTCAACTAAGATTCCATCATCCTTCCTGCAAGTGAAATGTTAGAACCTAGAACAGTTCAAGTTAAAAATAATGATAGATTAATGCATGGAATATATTGGAATTCATGGTCAAACCAGCTCCGCGAAAAAATTACTAAAGAGAGTAGGTGAGGGATATGAATTACTAGGGTGGTTGCTCATTTCACCATGACTCTTATAGGATTTTAATTACTAGCATGATTGTTGAGTTTTCATTTCTCATCTCTCTAGATTCATTTTCCATAAGAGGGAGGCTATTTAAAAAAAGAGATAATTAGCGAAATGTCCCTCGTATAGTACTTGTAAGGCCTCCAGTCCACTAATTTTTCCTCTAAGGCCTGTAGTCCATGCAGCTGGACATATTGCGGCGAGAGGTCCCTGGATATAATTCTCATGACTGATTTACCCTTTCAACCATTTTAGGCATAAAATTTTAAATTTTAAAATTTCAAATGTTGGATTATCCCTCTTTTTTATTTTCATTATCCCTCTTCTTCTGGGGCAACGTTTTCCAGAGATCTAACCGGAGAAGATGACGAAGTAGGAGAAGTCAGATTGGGTTTTGGGGTTATGAGATTTTGCATGGTCTCGCTCCACCTGCTGTTAGTTACGGCGGAGACGGCACTGGTATCTTCCTCATCATCATCCAAGAGCTGCCTTTCCAGCTCCTGCAAGCAGTTCCTGATGTTCTTGTCTGATTCCTGTTTTGGGGTGGAGACGGAAAAGCGATTGGGAACGGGAGAGAAGGAGAAATTGCACGAGTTGGAGAAAATACTTTCTTGATTTCTGGTTACATAAACCAGAACTCGAAGAAGAAGATCTGATTGGGTTTTGTGGTCTGGGCCAGGTCGGGTTCTTTCCAAGTTCGGGTTGGGTTCGATCTAACCCGTGTTACAGCAGAACTCAGCCTGGCCCAGACGATAGAGCCAAGGAAGTGAAGGAATTCGACGAGTCCAAGATCGGATGCAAAGGACTCGCCGACTCGGGCGCCACCACCATCCCACGCTTCTTCATCCACCCACCTCAATCCCTTCAACTCACCCAATCATCCTCTTCCCATGTCATCCCCACCATCGATCTCTCCCGCCATTGATCCGAAACCATCCACCAGATCCACCATGCATCCCACAACCGGGGCTTCTTCCAAGTCATCCATCACGACATCCCCATCTCCGTCCTCGACAACACAATCTCAGCCGTCCAATCCTTCAAGGAGCTTCCCGTGCAAGTGAAAACGCAGCACTACCGACGGGAGATGGGCAGCGGCGTCTCCTTCCAGACCAACTTTGATCTCTACAGGTCTAGTGCTGCCACGTGGCGAGATACGCTGCAAATGGGGCTGGGACCGGAACCGCCGGATGTTAGTCGGATCTCGGAGGTATGCCGGAGGGAGGTGATGGCTTGGGACGTGCACGTGAGGAGGGTGGGGGACGTGTTGATGGGGCGGCTTAGCTGAGTTTCTGTCAAATTTATCTGAGTTTTTATCAAATTTATCTGAGTTTCTGTCAAATTTATCTGAGTTTTTATCAAATTTATCTGAGTTTTGAACAAATCTATCTGAGTTCTAAACAAATCTATCTGAGTTTTTGACTATTTATCTGAGTTTTGGAACAAATTTATCTAAGTTTTGAACAAATCCATCTATGTCTTTGGCAAATTTATTTGATTTTTTGAAAAATATAGCCGACTTTCTGACAAATTTATCTCTATTTTGAAATTTTAACTGAGTTTTTGAAAGAATATTTCTTTGTTTTTTGGCAAATTTATTTGTATTTTCTTATATCTATTTGTGTTTTTGAATTTTATTCGTGTCTTTTAAAACTTATTTGTACTTTTTGAAATAATTTTAACTGAGTTATGACAAAAATACTTGAGTTTTTGAATTTTTTTTCTGAAATTTGGAAAATTACTTTATCTTAGTTTTGGAAAATGTATTTTCGTTTTTTTAAATTTATATGTATTTTTTAATTTTATTTATGTATTTTGGATTTTATTTGCGTCCTTTGAAATTCATTTGCGTCTTTTGAAATTTATTTTTATTTTTTAATTTTATTTATGTATTTTGGATTTTATTTGCGTCCTTTGAAATTCATTTGCGTCTTTTGAAATTTATTTGCATTTTTTGAATTTTCTTTGGATCTTTTGAGATTTATTTGAGTCTTTTGAAATTTATTTATAGTTTCTGAAATTTATTTTGATCTTTTTAAACTTATTTTCCTTTTTTTTATTGCCTTTTTTTAAAATTTATTGCTGTTTTTGAAATTATTGCATTTTTTAAAATTTATTTGAGTTATTTTGAAATTTATTTTGTGTTCTGAAAATTTATTTTGATCTTTTTAAACTTATTTTCATTTTTTTAAAATTTATTTCCTTTTTTTATAATTTATTGAGATTTTTGAAATTATTGCATATTTTTTAAATTTATTTGAGTTATTTTGAAATTTATTTGTGTGTTTTTAGAATTTATTTGAAAATCTCATTAATGGGATTCCATTAATCGTGGCCAATTAAATGGTAGTTGACCATTATTAATGGGATATCCCACTAATCATGGGATATGATTGAAAGAAACGGTAAATTAGACATTTTAGGTATGAGAAAGTGTAGGAGGGACCTTTGGCTGCATGACTTTTTTTTGTGGATTGCTTTGCATTAAAGTCACAAGTTGAGGGACCTGCGACCAAAGTCCCCTTAAAAAAATATATATATGATCTTAAGAATTCAATTACAAAAAACAAACTGACCCCAAGACCTTGCGACCTAGCCATAACAACAGGGAGAGTAAGATGATCACAAACTAACAAGACTTCTAGCAAATAATTCTACAAGATGACCAAGTGGGTAGATATTGATAAGTCCTTAAAAATGCATAATTTCATCATCATTTTATAATTAACTAAGGACTTAATCATCAAATTATGGACCATTTTAATAGAAAAATCATGATATTATGTTTATGGGCATTAAAGTCTGAATTCGAGTAAAAATTCATTGAAAAATTGAATTTTCACATAAAATCATGAATTTCTCTATTTTTGGCATTGGAAGTCATAAATTTTTCATAATTTTTTATTCATAAATTAAATGATGAATTTTATTTGCACCATTGATTTAATCGAAGATTTGATAAAATGGTGACATTTTATTAAGCCCGCATCTTGCATAATTCCTTCCCTATTTGAATAAATTATTCTTTGACATTTATTTTTATTTTTATAGGGAATTTCAGAAATTGGGGCCCGCAGAAGAGAATTGATGAAGCAAATGCACCATGGGACCCATCTACCTTTGGCATAAATTCCAATGAGAGAAAATGGGCCCTTCTAAGGATACTTTTCCAGCCATGAAGAGTTCTAAAAAAAATGGGAAGATCTTTCTAAGCAATCAAGTTGGAAACCAAATCCAAGAGTCGAAGATTCCAGCACTAAGTTGTAAAAGATATCTCCTAAAAGATAGGTTTCCAAATTTTGAAAGTTTGCAACCCAAGATTCTTGGGAAGATGGAGTTGCACGTCCAACACTTCCAAGGAGATAAAACACGTCCATAAAGGGGGCTGGCCATATTGTTTCAAATTTTGAATTAAATCTAAAGTGGGCCCAAGTGGGAAAGTAGCATGAGAAATAAAGAATCATACCTTTAGTATGATGGTGTGCTAAGAAATCCAAGAAGATAAGGAGCTGGAAAATCCTTTGGAACTCTCCCAAAAACTCTCCTAATCCTAATCCAACTTAGGCCTCACACTACTAATCTTTACCCAAACAAAAAACCTTGCAACCCAATATACCAAAAAAATATAAAAAAACCAAAAAAGGGCATAGATGTGCAATACATCTCTTCCCCTCTCTTGGACGACCAGCAACCTATATTTTCCCTTTTTCCATTAATTTTTCTCCATCTCTCATCCTTCCATCACAATTTCATCTAAGGCCTTCCCTAAGGCACACCACCACTTGGATTTCTACGTCATGCCACCGCCGTTGCTGCCGTTGCTCCATCATCAACCAGCCATTTACTTCTCCATTGATGAAGGATTGAAGACTTGAAGATGGGATTATGCGCAAGTCCTATTTTCTTCATTTGTTCGATCTAGGGTAAGGAAATATTTTTTATTTTTTTAGTTTTGATTACATTTGGCAAATTACTAGTTTATTGGTTTACTTTAATTTAAAAGATACAATTAGTGAGGTCAAGGTGTCCCGCCTTGGATCGACATCGTGTGTTTGTGGGTAGTGACAGTATGCACTTGGTGCGGTGTTTTTGCAGTCTTTTATTAATCTTACCAATATAACGTTGTGATTACCATAATAAGAATATTTAGAATTCTTTTTTTTATTCTTATTTCTAAATGATATTATTAATGGATTTTATTTTCAATGCATGATTTATTTATTTTTATGCAATTGATGGTTTGATGTTTTTTATGTTTTTACAGTTTTTAGATTAGGATTCTTAGATTAGGATTTTTCTTATTTGAGATTGTAATTTTTAATTTTGATCTGTAATAAAATTTTAATTTCAATTTCGTAGAGATTTCTTTATATAGATTTTTGATAGGCTAGATTAGTTTTTCAATAGGACATGTTTTGTGATTAATTACTCTTTGTGGATCGACTTCGGACTTCATCGAGTTATTACTACAATCGAGGCCTTGCACTTGGGGCTTACAATCAAATATTCTATTTTTAAAAAGAAAAATAAAAGAGTTTGCAAACGTAAATCCAATTTTCTTATTTGTATTGAAGAAAGTATATGAACCGAATGAAAATGGAAAAGATTCCATAATCATAAGCAGTAATAAAATTGTTCCTGAATCGACATCGACCATTCAAATTAGATTCATGGATTGGGCAAATTATTCACTGACAGAAAAAAAAAAAGGAAAGATCTGTCCGATAGAACAACCCTAATCAGAAATCAAATAGAAAGGGGTGGAAAAGACAAAAGAAAAATATTTCTAACTCCGGATATAAATATTAGTACTAACGATACAAGTTGTGGTGATAAAAGATCGGAATCGCAGAAACATATTTGGCAAATATCAAAATGTCAATCAAGCTTTCCTTATGGAATGATGACCATATAATATGATCACCAACTTTTGTCGATTGCTATGGTTGAATTGAATATGTTTGTCTGTACTCCTTTCTCTCTTTTATATTTTACCACCAATTAAGAAGGAAAAAGTGCAATCCGTACTGTGATTTTCTCTTTTGTACGCACTCAAATGCAAAGCAAAGATAGATTAAACAATATGACAACGTACCGTCTCTCTTTATTTAAGATGAAAATATAAGCTGATCACACATGTAGGTAAGATAAAATGCAACACTTTCATAAGATTACATGAACCATTTACATTAAACTGCAGAAGTAGCTATCCCCTTCATAGTAATTCCCCTCATACATGGCTCTCATTCGACTCTCCATGAGCTGTTTGGTTGTCGTTCGGGCTCTCATTTGACTCCCCATGAGCCATTTCGGTGTCCATTGGGTGCACCTCTGGATTATCCAATGTGCTCAGCCTAGTATCTGTAACCCGTTCAGGCAACTGCTCATCTAGTGTGGGTTTATTGGTGCCCCTGTAGACGATGTACAGAATCATTTGTGTGACCCCAAATAATAATCCCAGCACATTTGGTAGCTGAATTAACACAAAAAAGAAGAAGAAAAACAATAAACAGTAAGAACTGAGACTAAGCAAAATGAAACAATTTTAATGGGAAGTTTGTACATTCAGATCCCAAAAACTTACTGCAACAAAGTAGTCTCCTATGAGGAAGCCATAAGCGAACCAAATTAGGGCGGAGATGGTGAGGAAGAAGGAGAGGCGGATGGGCATGAATTCCACACTTTTGGTTCTTATTACAAGCCTCTGCAACACATAAAGCATTGGTGTGAATCACCCATGTCGAAAAGTATTTTCTGCCTATGAAAGTAAGAAAAGTATTTCTAGTGCCTCTACTAATGTCTCGAGATTTTGGTAGGATTGACTAATCGAGGGATTTTAATAGCCATGTGTGTGGGTTGCTTGAGAAATTGCATTTTGTGCTTACTATGATGCTGAGAGGAGCGGCGAACACGCAGACCGAGAAAGCAGAACCGATCCACCCGAGGATCATCAAGCGCTTGGCTCCATGAACTAACAAGAAGGTGAAGAGGAGTATCAGTCCAAACGCTCCCACGTTCATCAAGAGCAGTAGCTTGACTGTGAAGATCTGCAGTGCCAACATGGAAAAGGTGACCGAGTCACGTCATGGTGAGTCAGTGAGAGAGTAGTGGAATATCATTTCATTTGCGGTGGGTGGGTTTCTTTCTTTTTTTTTTTTTTTTTTTTTCTTTTCTTTTCTTTTTTTCTTTTTTTGGAGGCCAGGGGAGTCATTGGTGTGCGGCGTGTGCCCCCACGTGTGTCTTGTATTCTCCATGTATTTTATTGGGAGAACCATGAACCTTCCGACATAAATAATGCAGTGTGAACTTCCTTGTGGGGAGGTGGGGTTGGAAAGATCTGATCAATGAGAACTTACGCAAAATATCCAACCCACTAGATCATCTTGACAAGGCATGGATCCAGGAAATCTTTCTTGGGGGACCTATGTAAAAAAAAATATACTGAGAGAAGCGGCAAATATTAAAATATATATATATATATATACTAATTTTCAAAATTTATAGGAGGTTCATAAGAATTTTGAATATTTTTTAAAGTTTGAGTGGGGTCATCAGCCGCTCACCCTTGTACTTGGGTCCGCCGCTAAACCTGACCTCTTGATCTATGTCCCTCGAGTTTAATAGTTTCATGCTATTGCATTTTATTCATATTCTAACACAATAATGACCACCGGCAAATTTGAGATGTTGGTAACTTGGTAGTGTGTGCGTGGGTGGTAACTTTGTCCAAGTACGCTGGCCACCGTAGAAAATAGTAAATAAAATAAGACAGGAGGGAGGGAGGGAGAGAGAGCCACCTTGGAACTCCTGGTTGCATACACCATGTATACTGTAATGTATGCTGCTTCAATTGCACACCCCACACTGTTGCTGGTGATGAGCAAGTAACCATCAGTCTTCAGCATTCCATAATAAAGCCACAACATTGCGCTGAAAAGCGCAACCACATATGGAATCGACTGAAATCCTTCTGTTGATTTCTTCTTATACACCCTATAAAAGGTCGGCCTAAAAACACAAAACATCAACTCAGCACTCCTCTAGGACCCACCAAAAAAAGGTCAAAAAAAAAAAAAAAAAAAAAAAACACAGATCTAAATCAGTAACCAATTCAATCCCTCAAAAAGCTTACAGTGGAGCCAGATACACCATAAATGACACAACGTTACCTGTAACACAAAACCACCCACCAAAATAACAGTGTAAGAACAATGAAACTAAGAACCCATCAAAACAAATATAATTTTAAGAAGATCATTTTCTTATGACCCTGTCAAATTTTCATACCCACAACCCCAGCGGCAAAACCCCAAGACTGACGAATGTCATTGGTTGCCATTCTAAGATTGAATGGTCGATGGAGCTTCTTTATTATTTCTTATGATAAGAGGAAGAGCTCCATGAGGGCTCAAAATTAAAGAGCTTGTAAGATGTGAGATATCTCCTCCCTCACATGGGTTTATATAACAAGAGAAAGGTGAGAGACCTTGTACAAGGTGGTGCTCCTTGATTTCTCTCTTTTGTATTTTCGTGGCCAGGTAGTGGAGTAGTATGATAACAATGACGTGAGGAAAACGACTAATAAGACAGTGCAAAATAACGTTGTGGGAAAGTCAAATTAAGGGATATTTAGGTTACGTTGGCACGCGAGCCGTTACCGTCAGCGTTTCGTCCACTTGGACAAATCGGTCGAATGTTTAACACAGGGATGTCTAGGGCCGTCAAAATGTCACACGTTCCTTTAACACGACACAAATCCAGACGATATTAACGGATTTAGATTGGCTCTTAATGGGTTCAGGTCGTTAATGGGTCAAACCCGTTAACACGTTAAGTTAACGGATCGGATATGAATTAAACAAGTAATCCATTAATAACCCGTTTGACCCGTTAAAATTTTTTTTACTCCCTAAATGTAAATAAATAAATCTATATTCATATAAAAAGAAATTAAAATTTATTATTTTATAGTGGGTTTTTAGGTGGATCCACTTGAGATCCTCACTTATAGTTTCATGTGGCCTATATATTTTTCTTCTTCTATTTTTGTATAATTTTTTTTTAAATTTCAAAATTACTTAATTACTTAACTGATTAACGGGTTGGGTCGGGTAACCTGTTAAATTCATGGGTCGTGTTCGGATTAGATTTTTTGACCCGTTAAGTTAACGGGTCGGGTACGGATTGAGGTGATTTTAACCCGAATTCGTTAACACGACACGATTGACAGCCTTAGGATGTCTAATGTGGCAGCCAAGGTCGTTTTGGTCCATGTCGCACCCACCTGCATTCTTTGGACTCTATGTCCATGCACATGACACGTACGTTTCATGGAAATTACAGAGATCTTTTTGCCTCTTAGTGATCTTTTCGCCTCATAGTGATGAAAAATTGAGACCACATGGAGCACAAGTGCGAGTTGGCTTCTGATTATGGTTTGTTTTTATAGGTTAAGAGTTTAAAATCCCGATATCATTAGGGGCAATAGGAGATTTATTCTACTTTTTTTTAGTTCATAGGGATTAGTCCGGTCCAAATGATTGAAAAACCCTTGTTATCCAAAGGAAAAGGAAAAACAAAAAAAAAAAGCCACCTTATGAGCCCCACTAAAATATCACCTGGGGGGGGGGGGGTGTGTGTTTTTGTGTGTGAATGGTAGGATGTTAATTTCTTATATGGTATTCTGAGTGTTGTAAGCATCTAACTAGTAAATGAATGATTGCAGCTTGGTTAGGTGGCTTGCTGTGTAGGGGTCATCGAGTGAAGCTAACATTCAACCGACGTATGTATGATTTGGGCAAAGCTCTTTTAGTTGTCTGATCATTTGACTTTGGGAGGTAGGCGGTCCAAGTGATCCCATCTCTTACTAATTGTCATGATTATTGAGGGCATGCAATTGATCTCCCTGAGATTCTATAATTTTGTATTTTAAACGTGGTTAAAATTGAGAAGACAAATGTGATCGAATATTCACCGCAAGCTATTGTTGGGATAGTTAGCAAATTAAACAGTGTACTATGAGTAGGCGTGGTAAGTTTAGATCTTTTGTGAAGAACCAGAAATACATATGCAGAGATGACTATCAAGTAATTTTTCTTAGATGAAAAATAAATTGGGAAAGTAAAATTGCATCTACTCTCGATGCAAATAACATAGGTCCTTCACATTCACGGTCATGATAGTGTTTTTTTATGGTATGGGTCCAGCAAGGCCAAAGATTGTGAACCATGCGTGATTCATTTGGCTATCTAGCCTAAATGTGCTACCACACCAAGCCATGGCCCTAAAATTAAGGCAGAGGCCCATCTAATCTGCAAACCATATGTACTTATATTCATATCAAATATGCCAGCCATATTAAAAAAGTTAGGCTATGGTTCAGCCAATGGGCCTAAGAGCACAACCAAATCCAATCTAGTGTCGGTCAAGTTCAGGTTGATTTTATGTTGGCTTGACCCATATATACTACCACGTTGGAGTAAAATGACATGCATTCAATTTAGATCAATAGAGTCAAACTTGGACCTTATACTTGACAAGTATTTTGACTATGTTATACCAAATGGCCCCCTTTCCTTACTTTTTTTCTTAAAATGTGAACCTCTACTTACCATCAAATGAGAGATTCAATTAGAGGTCTATGTAAAACTTCGACAACTAAATAAGCTCTTAAAGATGAAATAAGGGCCTATTGTGAAAATTCCCAAGCACCTAGGCCGCCTTTTATTGGAAGATAATTCACACTGTTTCATCTTTTGTTTAGCCCTTTGTGTAAAAAAAAAAAATTTTAAAGAAAGAACTATAAAATCTTGGCTAACTAAATGGTTAGTCCTTCACTGTTGCAAATTAGATATTTGTTGAGGAGAAGAGGGGTTCAACCGATTTTCTTTATACAAATATGTAATCTCTCAACATCATTTAATTTTCTTGTTATTACGGGTTCAACCGATTTTCTTTATACAAATATGTAATCTCTTAACATCATTTTCCTGTTATTACGATAAATATATACTAGCACAGTAACCCATGATTAGCACTGGTATAACCCATGTGGCTAGGGTTCCCATTCTATCAAACTACTTTTGAGAATTCTCTGATTAATAATCACATATTAGTATCTTGTTGTGCAGTGGTTAATTTAGTTATTAAAAAATATTATGAGTTCGAGTCTCACAATCCACGTACTTTTAGCTTTTCATCGAGGCTTAATTTATAAGTCAAAATTAAATACAAAACCTTCAGCTTTAATGTATTATAATTGATGTTGGCATTTCTTATTTTTTAATCCCTTCAAAAAAAAAAATATTATAAATATTTTAACTGTAAGTCTTTAAAAGATTCTCTTTAGAGAACATCATGAAGTGGATTGTTATATTCACTGCTAAACTACATACTTTTTAGCCTCATTATAATTTGAAAACCTCAATATATCATTACCTCACTAGTAGTTTTCCACCTAACTTGCATTCCTGGTGACAATTGGCCATTCGATAAAAAATTAATTTATTTTTACATTAGAAACCCAAGATGCTGGATTAGTTCAAGTTAGGGATGTTCATGGGCCACATCAAACTGGACTAAACTAGCCCATTTGGCATGTGTTGTCAGCCGTAGTAGTTAGGCCTGGCCCATCCGATGGGCATTAGACTTTTTCCTTAGGGTTGTAAAAAAGTCAAGTTGAGGTAAGCTCTTAGCCTACCCTCATATATGCGGGCCAGGCATAGGTTGAGCCAAAGGCCTTGGAGCACTCGGCAGACTCACAATACATAAGCCCTTACCCAACTAAACTCAAGGGCTAGGGCATGCCAAAGGTGAACAGATATGGTTTTTTTTTTTTTTTTCATTATGTATTATATATGTACGTGCCTAAAAATTACGGACTTAGTTAATTAATATAGGGTTTGCTGTAAAGCCCTTAGGAAAGACAATAGCTCCTGAGGCCTAAAAAGGAAAGAAGAAGGTTAGAGGACAAGTTGCAGCCAGCCAAAGGCACTTCGACGCCTAAGTTAGTTCAACAACTCAACAAAGAGTCAATGAGTGAAGAAGAAGGGAAAGCTATGAGTGAATGGTGTTTGCATACCTTTGCTGGTTTTACCTCATGCATAGATATAGGCGCTGGTCGCCTCATATTCTTCCTCAGTAGAGGTAGGTGGAGGTACTGTCCCATCAGACAATACATTGACATTTTGCATGATTGTTGATGTGATCGTCAGATAATGACTACTCCTTACCCATGTCCGGCGCACATCTTATCTGTCAGCATGTAGCCTTAATTCTATTAATGCTTATTGACATCTAGCACCCATCTCGGTTAATCAAGGTGAGGGAGACACCGAAGTCAAGTACAGCCTTGTTGTTGACGCATCTTGGCACTGATTGTTTAGAATAATTGTTAATAACTTACATTTATTTATTAATCATGCATGCACATTCATTACTATGAAACCGGACCATACAAAAAGAACAAAAAGGGAAAACATAAAAATCGGAAAACCAATAAATTCTACGTTTCTGCTAATGGGAACAGTCGAAAACCAGTAAATTCTATTTTTCAGTGCGCTTTTCCGCTGATGTGAACAACGGAAAACCAATAAATTCTACTTTTCCACAGATGGGAACAGTGGAAAACCAGTAAATTCTACTTTTCCGTTAATGGGAATAGTGGAAAATCAGTAAACTCTACTTTTCCACTTATGATATAGCGGAAAACCAGTAAACTCTACTTTTCCGCTGATGTGAAGTGGAAAACCCGTAAATTTCTACTTTTCCGCTTATGGCAACAGCGGAAACCCAATATATTTAGATCCTTAAAATCTATATATACTTTTGGTATCTAAATGCAAGTCCTGTATTTATCCTCGGGTCGAAAACAAACAACGACCCGGTATCGGATCCGAATGGTCTGGATCTAGATCCAAGTTTTTATTGGATCCGAAATTAAGCTCCAAGTTATTCCCATTTGCAACCCCTATCTTCACTTGGGGGTGGAAGACTCTTTGGGAAGTTTGGATCTGGATTTAGCTGCATCGGCATGGAAGCTTGAAAGGTGGGCCCATAGTCCATATTTTAATGGAATAGGGTATAAAGGGTTGTAAACGGGTCGGTTCCAATCTGGGTCCAACCAGAACCATTAACGAGAAGGTAGAAGCGGATCCGGATCCGAAACCGTTTCGGAACCGGTTTCTTGGCTCCAGAATCGGAACCAAAACCATATATGGGACAAGTCTGGATCCAGGTCCGGGTTTAGGTAGAGAATGAAATTTAAAAAATATGATTTTTAGGAGAGAATTTTAAAAATTGAAGTACTATGTCGGATCTCGGGTTCATGAGTCAGAACTAAGGAGGAACCAGAACCAAACTCATTTACTTATCGAGGCCTAAATAGGACCCAGACCCAGTTTTTAACGGGTCGGAAATTCCCAGGTAATCGGAGAATCGGGTTTCCCATTTACATCCCTAAGACTATTATTGTTGTTTTCTTACTTCCTTCTGACAAAATGGGTCAAACCTGTTTTGGGCTGTTTACAGAGTTTGCTGGGCTTGTTGTGTGACTAAGACCCAGCCCAGAAGTCTGAAAGTTGAAAAATGGGTCCAATATTTGTATAAATATTCATTTGCCCAGTTTTTTTTTTTTAACACTCCGGGCTTCATGAATTGAGTTCAAATAATGCATCCCATCCTATGGCTGTAGAAATCTGAAATTGGATTCATCGTGTTACTGTTGAACTCGGCCCATTTAGATAAACTAGTTCCAATAGTTAGTGATTAGCCCAATACATATACAACCCTACAATGGTCCCAGGGATGTAAATCTTGTCATATTGCATAAAATTCTCAAATGGCCCACCCTTTTGAAGCATGGAATGGCCAATTCTGTGGACCTTACTTGGCACCGATGATCAATTAAAAGACTCCATACTATCTAGAATTGGCATCCTCCCATGATTGTCACTCATCTGAGTCTTGTAAAGCTTTGAATTGATACTGCAAATTTGGCACTCATCAGATTTATCTAAAGGCTGGCAATTGCTCTTGCTGCTCTCAAATCTGTACTTCCCATGATTAGAACTTAGAAGGTTCCTAATTCTTGCACTCATATGCCATACAGAGACCTTCCAATTCCCTGCCTCTACATCATTGGTTTTCATCTAGGTGAATCCCATAGGCCTGTCCTGCTTAGAAATGACTGGGCCCTTCCCGAAAATGAGCCCACGTTAATTGTTAGATTATATCTAAAAAAACCCCCCAAGTGCGAGCGTTTAAAAGCCAATGTGATCAGAATTAACACTTCAATTAGTTTAGTAATTACTAACCCAAGAGTGGGGATGGGCCCAAATCTGGCCCGGATCTGATCCAATTATAATGGGACTTGTATTTGCGCACGCCTGATGAGTCCCATTTACCCCGAATTGGGCTTGGATGTTAAGGCGTCTTGGACTCTGCGGTAGGCCCAACTGGCCTATATATAGACATTAGGTAGCAATTAATTCAGGAATGGGTATGTATGTACAGGTTATACAATTGGGCCGGGTCCGAGGTGAACCCAAACCCTATTAGTATTCGTTGTACCCAAACTCGAACAAGACTGAAAGCCCAAGTATATTATCATGCACTATGCATTTCTATTTTTATCATATAAGAAGTTTAGGGAGAATTTTTTTTTTTTTTATATATATATACATTATGTATACGCTCAGCATACAGGTATTTGTTTGGGTCTGGGACCTAGGGGTGCTAATGGACCGGCTGGGCCCGGGCCGGGCTTGGTTGGGCCTTAGGTTTTTAGTATGTGAGTCAGACCTAGATGTAAGAGTTAGGCCTGTTTAATATATGGGCCGTGAGCTTGGATTAAGTGATGGAGAGGCTGACCCAGAACAGATATAGGAAAAACTAGGGGAAGGCATTAGGTATTTTCAAGAGGAGAGCAGAAGGCTTAAAAGAATTCAAAGAGCAGATCATAAGACTGAACTCTCGACTACAAGTCAACTATCAAATGAGGATGTGGGTTTGCTCAGTTGGCCTAAGACCACGGTTTGTACATGGAGGTTGTGAGTTCGAAACTACACTATCATACTGGGGCCCACAGGAGACTTTTACCCGGCTTTCTCTCCTGAGCCCATAGGGATTATTCTGGCCCAAATAGTTGGGACGCCCTACATTATCAAATTAAAAAAAATGTATCAAGTGAGGATGCTAATGTTCCCCAAATAGGAGGAGGGTCTGAAGTAGCCAACCGATCCAAATATTATCATCATGAGTCATAAAAAGGGAGAGGGGGGAAATCTTTTGGAGGTGAAGTGGTGGATGAACTTTTTGTGAGTGGCTTTTGGACAATACTGGTTGGGAGTGGGGATAGATGCTGTGAGGCCCAGATGGAATCAGATATTTTGATGCCTTTGTAATCCTGTTTTCCTTTTAATATAATCTCTGTTTGAGAAAGATTAATTGGGCTAGGAGCTAATTAACTAGATGGGCTGGTATGGCCCGAGTCAAGCTAGGGCCGGATATGGGCATATGTTTTTAAAATCGAGCTGGGCCTGGATATTCTGCAGTAAAAAATTTTGTTTTTGCTTACATCGTGTCTCTCATTCGGACCAGACTTGGGCTCTCTACCGTTGAGTCCAAGCCCGGCCGATGTACCAAATCATAAGGCTTAAGCCCTGCCCAAAGCGGGTTGGCCCCGGTTGGGCTATGGCTGAGCCTGTCCATAAGCGCTCCTATTATGAGGTGGTTAGCATTAAACAATGTACTAATAATATAAGATCAGGAGTGGAATGGGGGAGGGTGAAAGGGGTGTGGGTGTGGGTGTGAAGATTCTCCATAGTGTCGTTTCTGCTAGTGCCCATATCTTTCACATACAGGAACCATCCTATTAAACTCAATTCTTCACAAACATCTTTTCCCTTTGAATTGATGCTGGCGTTTTTGAAGAACAGCTTGCCTCTAATTCAAGATTATCAGGCCTGATTCTTAGCAGAAGTTTTAAGGTCTACATCTATCTATAACATCTCTACCTAATTCTATCTATCCATCTTTCTTGCCTTCTTACTGTCTTGCAACTTCCCTACTGAAGCTGCCCCCTCTTGACCCTGGGTTCTTAAGGTCTCGTTCATAGATATAATGACTATAAATTTGTAAGATATGTAGTCATTAAAATATGATCTTGAGTTAAAACTAAGGGTCAGGATTGTTTAATAGGACTACTACAAAAACATCCGATTGAATCCAGCACTTCTTTGATCGTCGTCATGCACAATCAAATTTTAGAATTTTCATTTTTCTTGATCTTTTATAGTACTACTTACAAAATTTTGACCAACGATTATGCTAATAGAGTAATTTAAATGGACCTCATTTGCTCAAACCCATGCAATGGCGCGGACTCTTGAGAACGCATCAGTTATGTACTAGTAGGGCGGACCTACGTGTAACCTCGCGGGTGCGACCACACCCGTGAGGTTCAAGAAATCTCTTAATTTTTTTTTTGTTTTCTTATTTAATTTTTTAACTTGACCATTGCCCACACCATCCAAATAAAAATTCTGAACCCGTTATTGATTATGCAGAAGCCATTACATCTAACACATCCACCCAACCAATCATATATGTGAAATTCACTTTGTAAAATATCAATCCAACCATCGTACATGGACCTCACTTCCTCTGAACCATACAGTACCACTCTAGGTGAGGATTACTAAATACATATTATATCCATCAACTGGCACATGCCCATCTGACTAGGACCTACTGGCTAAGAGATTTACGTGGGGCCCACTAAATTCAACCATCTACATGAGATCTGCATAAACACTGACCATCAACAACTAATTAATGTATGGAACTACTCATACCAAGGATGGATGCAACCATCTACCGGTATACCCATCCCGATCTTGAACCCGCTAAATGAATATCCTACACATCTTACCTTTATCTATATGGGATCCACAATCAGAAACTCATCCACCATTAAGTATAAGATCCACTGTTCATACAGTTTATCAATGGGTCTCATAGGAATCAATCATTATTAATAAAGAAAATCACTACTTGCTACCAATATGCTGTCAGTTTTTCTTTTCCAAACGGCACAAAACATGCATTCTAATTGAAGGGCCAAAATCATCTGACCGAGACAGTTTACAGGTTGGATGGTCCTGATCAGTCCCCACCAGACACTGCTTAAATGGGCCCATGACCAGACACAGTATACGAAAATGGAATAAGAGATAACCCTTTTTCAATTTTTCTTTTGTTACACAACTTCCAAGTTGATTGATTCTACACTGCTGTCATGGACCCTTACAACTAAAGTCAAGTGAACAAATGTGGAATAAGAGGGTCTCCCAAACAGTACCGCCAGTTTGTTTGAGGGGCACAATCTGAACAAAAAGTCTATTTGGACAAATTTTTTGGACAGAATTTTGGACAAACTCTATGGTATGCCTTAAATTTTCCCTATGATATTCAAGGCATACCATAGGATTTGTTCAAAATTGTATCCAAAAAGTTTGTCCAAGTAGCATTACTCCAACCTGAATTCCGTGTTGCCATCATCAACGCTTTAAAACCAAGACATGTGAGAACGAGCCTGCTGGTGGGCAATGACATCTTGCAATAGGTTGGTGATGTACCAGTAATCTCTCTCTCTCTTTCTCTCTCTGAAGGAGAGGACTTTAACTTCTGCATGAAATGTATGTAATTATGAGATACTAATCCAATGAAATAATTTCATCTGATTGAAATCTCAATATGACCCTTCATAGTGATTGGACGGCTGATTTTGATCAATGTTACAAGCTATGTCTTTTATTGTCAAATGAATGCCCTAATGGTACAATTGACATGCATGTATTAATTGTCATGCATCTATTATCTGTCATATTAAATGTCTTAAATCACCATACTACCGTTATATCTACATTCTTCTTCTTATGCGGACCTCATGGGCATCTTAAAAAGGCACCGGAATGCTAGTCGTACTTCAAATGGGTGCACCAATTCAAACCTACCCACTAAGAAGGCACAGTCTAAAAGAAAGTCATGTAGACACCCACATGAGAAAATTTAGGTGCAAGACCCACCAACCTGGCAAATATATGGGACAATGCAATGGAATAGCTGGTTTTGATTACTAGTTTGTGGGCCCCACTCTACCTTTGTCCCCATCTGATCAAACCTGTGCGCAGAGGGTGGCACATCATTCTGGTAGGAGCGAGATTTGGACTGATTCCTGTGCAGAGGGTGGCATGCGATACGAGTAGAAAAAAAAATTTGATAACGGAGGGTGGGCATGCGATGAGTAACTTTGATCGATCAAGTTGGCCCCAGATGGGTTAAATCAAGCAGTTCAGCACCAAACGGATGGATGCAACCATCTACCGGTAATATCCTACACATCTTACCTTTATCTATATGGGATCCACAATCAGAAACTCATTTACCATTAAGTATAAGAGCCACTATTTATACAGTTTATCAATGGGTCTCATAGGAAAATAAATTAGTTACATCTAATAGGCATAACTTAATTAGGTCCACGATTTAAGAGGTTCCACTATCATTACATTGTTACATAATCCCACAATGATTATGGTATTTAGGTTAGCACACCTTAAGATTTTATTTAGTTTTAAGTCAAAGGATACTTTGATGATTCGTCCTATTTTGCAAGTAGATTGCATACCATCTACAAATATACATTTAAAGAAAGCTCAAACTTATATGAATATTTAACTAAATATACAAGGAGTTTGAGTAAAAAGAGTCTCAAATTAAATTACACATATTTGCTCATGTATTATTGAAGCATTGAATATAAGTTTCTTTTCAATAAATCATATATATAATATGAGTTTATATATAAATAATATATATATATATATATATGTTCCAATGATGAAATAAATGGGTACATCATTTACTCAATTTATGTGTTTATTATTTATCAGCACTTATAGTGGTGGGTTGTTGGTAAACAACTTAGCTAGGGACATATGAAGTGTGCGTGGTTGCTTAAGTTTGATTCCCTTGTAAAGCAAAATGTGTTAGAATTATTAGACTTAACGTGTGGCCGACACCCATGTGGGCCCCCTTGGGTGACTCAATCACTAAAGAATATTTTTGTTGTTTATAGAAAATTACTAACATGATAGAGTCTCCAAAAAGAGAAATTTAAATGCTATTTTAATTGGAACGAAGGGAGTTGTCTAGAAAAACCTATATAAAAAGGATTGGAATTACAACAATCTATACGTCAATACTCTGATTACCTCATTGAGATCATGTAGAAAGACAATAAGTAGTAGAGGGGTGTAGTAAATCCTCAAATCAATGGTAGCCGGTCAAAGTACAGAAAAGGAGAACAAGATGGAGACAGGTACATCTGAGTTAGGTGATTAATGTTCTTTTATACTAACAATATATATAAACTCCATTTGAATATCTAATTTTATTTTATCAATCATTTTGAATGAGCAGGTCATTACCCAAGTAATCATATTAGTCAAATATGATCATATATATGAGTTCCCCACTGTCCCCATCTCCAGTCATGTGTTCGGCATGTCATAAAGACAGTGTTAGGTAGTGCAAAGCGTGAGAGAAGAGAACACGGCAAACAAAAGCATGCACTGTCAGTCCCTAGCTCCCCACGTCCCAGCCCATAAGTTTGAACAAGTCAGAAGTGCTAACAGACCAACTTCGATTACGATGATGAAGCATGCCCCCATTTGCCCAATCCACCTTTAGTTCTTAGGCCAAATGGGCTAATTATGGGGTTAGGTTCGTGCTTAGATACTACAGGGCTAAAATGTGGGGTTAGGTATTTATTTTACTCAAATGCTCACTTGGGCCTTTGCTCATTCCAGTCTGGCTCCTTGCTGCACTTTGGCCTTCATTTCTATAGGTTTTGTTTATGAACTGTATTGGGTTAGCCCATAACTTGTCCAAGCTTGGTTTGTTTTAGTTATCAAGCCAATAATTAGGTGCAGTTCCAGCCTATAGGCCTAAAGTAAGGCACATGCAGGCCAAGACCATTTACAGCACACATCCCTTTGTGTTAAATATGTTGGGCTAGCTAGGTTTTGCCTATAAGAAATCAGAGGCACAGGACAAACCCATTCCATAGGGCTAGAGAGGGCTGGGTCGAGCCCACATGCCTAAAAACACAGCCCAAATCCAGCCCAATGTTGGCCAGCCTTCCCTCCACATTAGCATCCCAGTGTTTTGTGTGTTGAAAACAGTCTACCCCTGGCATGAGAAAATGCGAGAGAAAAGATTTAAGCTGTAAGATGCATGTCTCTTTCGAGCAGTCCACACAACAACGTGTCGGCCTGACTTGATTCATTGAAACCACACAATGATATTTCGGATTTCTTTATTTAAGAGACCTGAATTCCAAGTATTTTCAATGCCCAACATGAGTATGTTTTCATGACCAGAATAAAATAAACAGCTAAAGAATTCTCCATCAATTTATTAACTTTAACAGATTAGGCACATTGAATCAATTATAAAACCTGTCAAATCATCCCCTTTAGCCCTTTCAACTAAGAGACAATCATCCTTCCTGTAAGTGAAATGGTTAGAACTTAGAACATATCAAGTTCAAAATAACAATACATTAATGCATAGAATATAATGGAATTCATGGTCAAACGAGCTCCGCGAAAAGATTACTAAAGAAAGTGGGCGAGGGATATGAATTACTAGGGTGGTTGCTCATTTCACCATGACTCTTATAGGATTTTAATTACTAGCATGATTGTTGAGTTTTCATTTCTCATCTCTCTAGATTCATTTTCCATAAGAGGGAGGCTATTTAAAAAAAAAAATATATGATCATAAGAATTCAATGACAAAAAACAAACTGACCCCAAGACCTAGCGACCTAGCCATATATAACAACAGGGAGAATAAGATTATCACAGACTAACATAACTTCTAGCAAATAATTCTACTAGATGACCAAGTGGGTAGATATCCATGTCAATCAGACTTTCCTTTTGGAATGATGACCATATAATATGATCACCAACTTTTGTTCATTACTATGGTTGAATTGAATATGTTTGTCTGTACTACTTTCTCACTTTTATATTTTACCACCAATTAAGAAGGAAAAAGCGCAATCCGTACTGAGATTTTCTCTTTTGTACGCACTGAAATGCAAAGCAAAGAAAGATTAAACAATTCTACAATGTACCGCCTCTCTTTATTTAAGATGAAAATCTAAGCTGATCACACATGTAGGTAAGATACAATGCAACACTTTCATAAGATTACATGAACCATTTACATTAAACTGCAGAAGTAGAGAATAGTAGCTCATGTGGACAGAGTACGCTCTGAAGCCTAAGCAAGATAACGTCGGCCCGCCTGAGCACGATAAAGTCACCCTCCTCAGGTTGTGTTGCAATTAGCTATCCCCTGCATAGTAATTCCCCTCATACATGGCTCTCATTCGACTCTCCATGAGCTGTTTGGTTGTCGTTCGGGCTCTCATTTGACTCTCCATGAGCCATTTCGATGTCCATTGGGTGCACCTCTGGACTCTCCAATGTGCCCAGCCTAATATCTGTAACCTGTTCAGGCAACTTCTCATCTAGTTTGGGCTTATTGGTGCCCCTGTAGACGACGTACAGAATCATTTGTGTGACCCCAAATAATAATCCCAGCACATTTGGTAGCTGAATTAACACAAAAAAGAAGAAGAAAAACATTAAACAGTAAGAATTGAGACTAAGCAAAATGAAATAATTTTAATGGGAAGTTTGTACATTTAGATCCCAAAAACTTACTGCAACAAAGTAGTCTCCTATGAGGAAGCCATAAGCGAACCAAATTAGGGCGGAGATGGTGAGGAAGAAGGAGAGGTTAATGGGCATGAATTCCACACTTTTGGTTTTTATTACAAGCCTCTGCAACACATAAAGCACTGATGTGAATCACCCATGTTGAAAAGTATTTACTGTGTGTAGAAACAAGAAAAGTATTTCTGGTGCCTCTATTAATGCCTCGAGATTTTGGTACGATTGATTAATCGAGGGATTCTAATAGCCATGGGTGTGGGTTGCTTGAGAAATTGCATTTTGTGCTTACTATGATGCTGAGAGGAGCGGCGAACACGCAGACCGAGAAAGCAGAACCGATCCACCCAAGGACCATCAAGCGCTTGGCTCCATGAACTAACAAGAAGGTGAAGAGGAATATCAGTCCAAACGCTCCCACGTTCATCAAGAGCAGTAGCTTGACTGTGAAGATCTGCAGTGCCAACATGGAAGAGGTGACCAAGTTACGTCATGGTGAGTCAGTGAGAGAGTAGTGGAATATCATTTCATTTGTGGTGGGTGAGTTTCTTTCTTTCTTTTTTTTCTTTCTTTCTGTTTTTCTTATATTGGATGCCAGGGGAGTCATAGGTGTGCCCCCACGTGGTCTTACCATTTTTGTGTCAAGGTGACCAAATCTACAAGTAAACGTGTGTTTTGTATTCTCCATGTATTTTATTGTGAGAACCCTGAACTTCGTTGTGGGGAGGTGGGGTTGGAAAGATCTGATCAATGAGATCTTGCCCAAAATATCCAACCCACTAGATCATCTTGACTAGGCGTGGATCTAGGAAATCTTTCTTGGGGAACCTAAGTAAAAAAAAAAAAAAAAAATTACTGAGAGAAGCAGCAAATGTTAAAATATATATATATATATATAAATTTTCGGAATTTATAGGGGTTTCTTAAGAATTTTGAATATTTTCTAAAGTTTGAGTGGGGGCTTCAGTCGCTCACCCTTGTACTTGGGTTTGCCCCTAAACCTAACCTCTTGATCTATGTCTCTCGAGTTCAATAATTTCATGCTATTGCATTTTATTCATATTCTAACCCAATAATGGCCACAGGCAAATTTAAGATGTTAACTTGGGTAGTGTGTGCGAGGGTGGTAACTTTTTCCAAGAACGCTGGCCACAGTAGAAAATAGTAAATAAATAATACAGGACAGAGAGAGAGAGAGAGAGAGAGAGAGAGAGAGAGAGAGAGCGACCTTGGAACTCCTGGTTGCATACACCATGTATACTGTAATGTATGCTGCTTCAATTGCACACCCCACACTGTTGCTGGTGATGAGCAAGTAACCATCAGTCTTCAGCATTCCATAATAAAGCCACAACATTGCGCTGAAAAGCGCAACCACATATGGAATCGACTGAAATCCTTCTGTTGATTTCTTCTTATACACCCTATAAAAGGTCGGCCTAAAAACACAAAACATCAACTCAGCACTCCTCTAGGACCCACCAAAAAAAGGTCACAAAAAAAAAAAAAAAAAAAAACACAGATCTAAATCAGTAACCAATTCAATCCCTCAAAAAGCTTACAGTGGAGCCAGATACACCATAAATGACACCACGTTACCTGCAACACAAAACCACCCACCAAAATAACAGTTTAAGAACAATGAAACTAAGAACCCATCAAAACAAATATAATTTTAAGAAGATCATTTTCTTATGACCCTGTCAAATTTTCATACCCATAACCCCAGCGGCAAAACCCCAAGACTGACGAATGTCATTGGTTGCCATTCTAAGATTGAATGGATGGAGCTTCTTTCTTATTTCTTATGATAAGAGGAAGAGCTCCTTGAGGGCTCAAAATTCAAGAGCTTTTGAGATGTGAGATATCTCCTCCCTCTGATGGGTTTATATAACAAGAGAAAGGTGAGAGTCCTTGTACGTGGTGGTGCTCCTTGATTTCTCTATTATTATTTTTTTTTTTTTGGTGGCCAGGTAGTGGAAAGGTAAGATAACAATGACGTGAGGAAAACGACTAATAAGACAAAGAAGCAAAATAAAGTTGAGGGAAAGTAAAATTAAGGGACATTTAGCTTACGTTGGCACGCGAGCCGTTACGGTCAGCGTTTCGTCCACTCGGACAAATCGGGCGAATGTGTAGCATAGGGATGTCTGATGTGGCAGCCAAGGTCGTTTTGGTCAATGTCACACCCCCTTGCATTCTTTGGAGTCCCTGTCCATGCACGTGACACGTACGTATCATGGAAATTACAGAGCTCCTTTGCTGTTTGCTTGTATAGGTTACAGACTTCAAAATCCCGATATCATATTGGGCAATACGAGATTTATCCGACTTTTTTTGAGTTCATAGCAGTTGGTCCAAGAACTGAAAACATCTTGTTGTCCAAAAGAAAAAGAAAAAAAAAAAAAGCCACCTTGTGGGGCCCACTAAAATATCACCTGAGGTGGGGTGGTTTTGTGTGTTAATGGTAGGATGTTAATTCTTATATGGTTTGATTCTGAGTGTTGTAAGCATCTTACTACTAAATGAAGTACATTGCAAATGAATGATTGGAGCTTGGTAAGGTGGCTTGATGTACAGGGGTCATCAAGTGAAGCTAACATTCTAACGACCTATGTATGATTTGGGCAAAGCTCTTCTAGTTGTCTTATCATTAGACTTTGGGAGGTAGGAGGTCCAAGTGATCCCCTCTCTTACTAATTGTCCATGATTATTGAGGGCTTGCAATTGATTTCCCGGAGATTCTATAATTTTGTATTTTAAAAGTGGTTAAAATTGAAAAGACCAATGTGATCGAATATTCACCGCAAGCTATTGTTGGGATAGTTAGCAAATTAAACAGTGTACTATGAGTAGGTGTGGTAAGTTTAGATCTTTTGTGAAGAACAGAAATACATATGCAGAGATGACTATCAAGTAATTTTTCTTAGATGAAAAATAAATTGGGAAAGTAAAATTGCATCTACTCACCATGCAAATAACATAGGGACATCCCTAGTTATCTTGTACAAAATCTAGATATTTTGGTGTTTGCATGACATAAACTTGTTGTGACTTCTAATAAAAAAGTACCAGATGGACCTAGATATTCAATTTCCCATGTACAAGGTTACCGTGCATTTAAAAATCCAGTGTGTTATCCATTTGGTGGGTTATGGTAGGAGAGCCACACTTTCTTAGGATCTAATTGGCCAAGAATCATGAAATTGTGGAAGATTATTACCGGTCAATTGAAGATCATTTTATATTAGTTTCATTCCTAGATATCGACAACCATGATTGCATGCGGATCAAGACTGCAATCGAGAAAATTTTTATTCAATGCAGGTTAACGTTATCCTCACCTAATTAAAGAATTAAGCCCCCCCACACACAATCCATCTAGGTATTCCAATGTTTTTTTTTTTCTCCTGACCTTCCATGCCTTCTACAGTGGAGGAATTATTACTATTTAATGGTCCCTAGTCATCTGATTAATAGACCAAGGTAGATAGAAACATCTTCTATGGTGCCACCTGATCGAATAGCTATTGTTATCTACTGATTGGTGTTGGTTTTCATGGTGCCACAGATCGAATAGTTAGGTCTTATCTAGTCTGTATTGGGATCACCTTTTTTTAAGATGATCTGAGAATTGCCCGTAGCTTTCTTGCAATAGTGTCCTATAATTCTAATGACTTCCTTTCCTTACTTTTTCCAAATGTGAACTGACTCAGGCTCTTAGAGACAATGATAAGCTTACAACTGTGCTAAGAGCACTCGTCATTGAGAAGATTAGCTCATCAATTATTAAGTGCTAATGATTTCTAACTGACCACTGAAAAAGAACAGTCTCTAATTAATTGCAATCATCTACCAATGTGGTTGAGACTTGTGAACTAGGCTTGTCTTGAAGCTCTGTTCTTTGTGTTTTCATTTTCTTCTGCAGTTTTTCTGTTTTAAGGGGCCTACCTTTTCTCATGTTCTGGCATTTTCCCTATTGAATGGCTTGTTGTTCTCTTGTGTTCCTTTTAGGCCACGAGATCTGGGCTTCTCTTGTCATTGTTCTAGGGTATGAAGTGTGTAACAGCCGAGTTTCTTTATCTTGGCCTCTTTTTGTGGAAGAAATTCCGTGTACATATAGAGAATGACCAACTTGGAATACAAAAAAAAATCTGATGCATCGCATCCACATTTAATTTGTGGTTCTCTCTTTTTCTTCTTCTCTTTCCTTCTGTGATTGTCTAGTTGTACACCACAATGCTGACTGTTGAAACAGAACCAAAGCTAATCAATGAAACAACCCCAATCAATGAAGGATCCGTGTTGGATCCAAACTTGGGTTCAGTTCTAAGAACCTGAATTTGGAGCTAAATCCAGATAGGGCCTGCGTGGATCCTACCCATTCAGTACCCCTTCACAAATCCTCTAAAATTTGTTTAATGTCGCATCACATAGATGGATGGATCACAGCTTTACAATCCTACAAACCTTAATTTGGGTCATCCAGATGGGTGGATCAGAAATCGCAGTTACTGGATTTCGTTTTTCTGTTTGCGAAGCATTAATGATCCCGTTCGATAGGGATAAAGGATGCAATACTTCATAATTAAGAGTCACTTGAGTATACAAAGGGCGCAAGGTTTCTTTTTAATTTACAACAACTCATATTTTATATCTAAGCTGCCCATAATCCAATCCTAATCTATTTGTTTTTAATATACTGGTTAAGACTCTAATCTGTTCATTAACTGTGTCCTAAATTTGAATTGTGTAGATTGTTTGATATTGTGACTGACTACTTATCAAAGATTTGGATTGTTGTGACTTTGATAACAATGGTGGTTTTGTTTAGGAATCTTCATTATTCTAATTTAACAGTAAGTGGGCCTTTTTACAAATTACAATAAATGCTTTAATTTGTTTCTAGCTTAGTACTATTTCATCTCTCAAGAGGGTAAGTAGGACAAAAGGACTTTAACTGATAACAGAGTTACATGACTCTTACTATAATGAAATCCAAAGCACATATTTTTAGTTGCCAGTAGTCTAAGATCACAATAACCACCTTCTTTTAAAAGCGTAACGTTATTACATAATTTCTATGAATGAGCAAAAATAGTACATTTTCATTTCTAAAAACTGTGCATTTATGAAACAAACCCTTAATCTATCCATTTTTACAAATCAGTTCCTGATTCAATGTCTTATACCCCTTACCTTTTCAACTTTTTCATTTCCCCCATGGCTCTTGGCAATCACAAAAGTTCTCCTGATTTTGGGTTATTGTCAATATATCCAAGCTTATTCATGGTCAACTGGTGAAGATAAGTAGGCATTGTTCATATGAATAGACTTCTCTTTCACTAAAAGAGAGGTCTAAAGAGAAGTTTTACAGGGATCTACTGTTCAGTGTAATAATACTGGTTTCTAGTCCTTGCCCATAAGATTAGAAATAGATTCCATGGTGTGCATAGATCACATCATTTGACATAAAGATTGAGACGCTAAGATAGACCTTAACTTGGCCTCCTGGGTCATGAAGAATGACCGAGACCAAATGTTGGGGGACTGTGTGTCCAATTGATGATTGGACCCTCTTTATGTATTTTGTGCCCACTGTCAGCAATTGAGGTGGGGCCCATGTGCCTTGATGTCTCATTTTTAGCCCCATCCATCCAATGTAGGTGACGTCTCTCACCACTGTAGACTTTTGGCCGTTTCCTTTGTCAAAATGATGGAAATGACTCCAGATTACCAACCTTTTAGTAGCCTAGCAATAAATTAGCAAGAGTTCCTATCAGAGAAATATCGAAGAGTGGAGTGAACTTGATCGGCACTAGTCTTTTTTGGACAATCCTATCACTTACCTCTTTGTTTGGTATAACTGAATCTATAGGAATTGTAAGATCCATATTTCAAGGACTTGTTTGTGTAGAAAGTCAGTTTAAATTTTCCTTCTTCGGAAAGAAAGTGTGCTACACTGAATGGAAATTGGAAAGAGTTAGCAGCACAAATAATTAGAATATTTTTCCTCTTCATCATGAAATTCTCTTACTGCATAAATGCTTCCAAAAATGGTTATGATTGAAGAAATAAAAGTGAGTTTCTGAAAACGACCACCAACCTATATTTCTTCTATTGAAAAATGAATCATGGGAGAGATAGAAAATGAATGCACGAGCTATCACTCTAGTAATTCAAATCTAAAAAGAGTAAAGTTGTATCTACATTTCAATCCTATATCCTTCACTTAGATTCCTCATGTCCTTCACGTCTCACCGTTTTAATAGTCTTTTATTAAAGCTCATTTGACGATAAACTCTGATGTATTATAACCAGAGGAATAGGCTCTTGGATTTAGCAGAATGAAGTAGACTGAGTGAAGTTTTCAAAGACATACTTATTAGAATTTCAAACAGTTCATTATCATACTGCAAAGTGGGGATATAATTTGGTTATCATCATTGTAAAAGAGAAAACATATGGGACTCATCGAAAGCATGGGCAACTGGCAACCAGCGAATCTTCTACACCGACACGCATCCATTTCTAGGGTGGGGTCAATGCAAAAGTGGGAAGCCATTAATTTTGATCATTGGATGGGCCATTGTGATTCTATGTTGGCGTCATAGTTTATCCCGGGTGAACTTTATGAAAGTATAACATGAAAAGACGCCTTTATTTAGCCACCCCAAACCTGCTTACGCACTGCACAAAGTTCAAAAGTTTTGAAACACTGATTAAAGAGTATGATAAGGCTGACAATAATGGAGAATAATCAATGCCTGTCAAACGTCTCATACATAGAAAACATGAGTGGAGGACAGCCACGTTTCTAAATGTAATCTTGAAGCCAAACCCAACAGTTTTGGAGCTGAATTAAGAAAAAAGAGGGAAGAAATACCAATCTTCCTTCTATATTTTTTATTTTATGATTAAAAGCATCCTTAAGAGGTCAAGGATATTCAAAGATGGTACCCACCCCCTCTTCTTCTTTATTAAAAAAAAAAAAAAAAAGACTCACTTTCAAATACCTTACTAATTAGTGATGCAAATCACCTTGAGGAAATGATTTTGAAATTAAAGGCTTTGAAGGCAATTTCAGTCTAATTCCTGGAGACTTGAGATATTTAATTTGATAATATCACATAATTTGTATGCATGACAATGAAGAGTTTTAGGGCGCGTTTGTGTTGCTTTTGCCGAAAAGTAAGTATGCGAACTTTCTCCTTTCTACGAAAAAGGTTTCTACCCTTCATCAAAAACACTTTTATGTGGAATCACAAAAAGTTGCACCAATTTTGATGCTTTTCTTCATAAAAACCATTCATACCAAATAATAATAAAAGATTTTTCTTAAAAAATACTTTACTTTTCTATGGGAATTTTTTTTAATGACAAGAAACTCTTACTGTTGATCATTGTGAAAACCCTGATATACAATACCACCCAATAATATTGTGTAACGGGTAAGTCTCCAAACGGTTCGATTTATATGGGAGTTTTGAAAAAGAAGTTTATACAAACGTGCCTTTGGGCAGAAGTTAGTGACTAGTAAAGGCTTGCTCAAAGTCTCAGTTCAACACGTTTTGTAATATACTAAAGTTGTTATAGTAAAATATAGAGACTAGGCAAATAATAGAGCTGGTGCCAAATAATATTGCACCAAGGGTCTCAGCAAATTATTGAGATGGATCCAAATAATGTTACACCATTCCTTCCTATGACTTCAATTAAGGTTGACTTCAAATAATAGAGCTGGTACCAAACAATGTTCACACTTATTTACTGCTTTCCAGGGCTCATTTACCTTCAAATTCAAAATGATAACAAGTTGGTTTCAAGTAAGTATTTCAAAAATTATCACAAATGCTGCAGTGTTTAGTAGCTGGAGCCTAATTTTCGACATAACGATAGTAATTTCTTCTAAATATTAGAAAAAGAAATGGGAATGAAACAAGGTATGAAATAGATTTAGTGATTAAATCTTGGTGTCCATGTGATTTATTGAGAAGATATAATATTTTTTTGTATTGCTTGATCTTGATGATTGTGTTCTTCTATCATTTTCAGTAGCTACTGTAATCACCAAATGATTGTAATGGTCGCCATCGACAGTTAATGACCAAACCCAACATTTTGTTAATGACATCAAATGACGACTAATTATCTTTTGTAGTTTGAACGTTGTTCTTTTGGCGTTAATCTAACATCAATGAAACTAATATTTATCTCCAACATATAGATTTTTATGAGGGGGAAAGCTATATTGGGGCCCACTTGGGTCCGCCTTTAATTTATGCAGTACCTTCTAAACTCTCATCCTCAATGATTTTTAACGATATCTAATTTTACCCCATCAAATATTTACTCACTATTGGATTAAATCTCATAAACATCCATCGGTTAAAACTTAAAAGACCATTAATTCTTAAGGCTGGTAAATCAAAGACTAAGATAATTTGATGGGGCTGAATTTTTTGTATAACCCTTATTCGTGAAAAGACATTTCCATCTATTATATCCACGACGGTAGCAATACATCTGAGTAGACCTCATGAGCTGCATTGCAGAATCACTAGATGCGGCCGAATCATAGGTGAAGATTTACCTTGGTTTGGTAAGGGGTCTGCTTTAATCTCTCTCTCTCAACATTTCAATGGCTCTACCAACCACGGCATACAGCAGGAGCATTGCCCTGAACTCAATTTACAAATAAATCCAATCATTCAAGGTGGCTTGCTTGCTAATTATTGTGGCTAAGAATGAACGAGTGCATTTACGTGTAGACTGTGATAAGAGTTCATTCACGAACATCCAAACAGCCCCTTTCTCTTACAGGATTTGACACCATTTGGACACCATTTGGACACTCATGTTTCCACGTGGAAGCTTCTGTATCTTTGATTTATTAGATGACAATTAGTGACGATCGACATTCGACACCCACTGATACTGATGGCAACTCAATCCCAAAAAGTTCATCCCTTATCTTTCCAATTCTTCTGAATCTTTGGCATTCACTTTTTGGATTCAGGGGTTGTTTTGATATGGAGAGCACAGGAGAAGATTGATTTGAGTATAATTGTTTAATGAATATATATAATAATAAATAAGATTGTGCTAATCACATTATTAATTATGTGCTCAATAGACAATTAGCGACGATTGACTCCCACTGATGTTGATGGCATCTCAATCCCAAAAGTTTCGTCCCTTATCTTTCCAATTCTTCTAAATCTTTGGCATTCACTTTTTTGGATTCAGGGGTTGTTTTGATATGGAGAACACAGAAGAGAAGATTGATTTGAGTATAATTGTTTAAATAATATATATAATAATAAACATGATTGTGCTGATCACATTATCAATCATGTGCTCAGTCCTACGGTGAGACCGACTTAGGATGTCATTAGAGGAGATGACATTTATGTTGACTATATCCAGATTATCAATAGGTGAGCCCCACTTAGAGCTCTACACGTACACATTCTACTCATGGGAAGCCTGCGGAAGACCAGTTGGGGATCCGTGCTCATGATTTGAACTATGAAAAAATTTCTTCTTAAAAATAATGAGAAGTTTTCTCCCCCTATGGCTATTTTCTCTCAAATCTTGTTCGGGTCTAAATGTGTTTTGACTTTTGTTTTCTAATAGCTTTAATCATGTGCTATGACATGATTAATTTAATAGTGGGCATAACTTTGGTTGAAACGAGAATTTTATTAAGATCTTGATCAATTTGGAATTTAAAGGTAGACTCAGATGATATATTTATGGCATTGGACTCCTAGAAAATAAAAGGTTGACAGAATTTGTCTTATACAAATAGTATAGAGAACAAATGGTTGAACAGATAGTTAGCAATCCCACGTCTCGCTCAGTTGCCTAGGACTCAATACCTTAGTACGCTATTCTTTCCCATATGTGTGGGCTCAAGATATTATGATTTTCTCAAAAAAAAAAAAAAAAAAAAAAAAAAAAAAAAAAAAAAAAAAAAAACAATTGCTTGTGATACTCTTATGTCTCATAATATTTTCAGAACATTACAATATTATAAGTAAACACTTCTTTTTATAGTAATTGAGAAATTTTCAAAATATCGCCCTTGTTTGACTCTTTACAGAGTCAGACAGCCAAAGGTCTTTTTGAACTATTAGTAAACCCCAATCATGGTCATTAGCGTCAGAGTCAGTAAGACTAGTCAAAATCAATGAATAGGTGACATCATGTGTGACGTTTTGGTTATTTTATATATTATTTATTATTATTATATAATTGATTGCGTTAATTAATTATACGATTAGTTTAAGTGGGGACCACGCTAGACTTAGGTTGGTGAGTTAGGCTTGTTGGATAGGTATCTTGATCCATAGTTAACCCGGGCCCAGTTTAGTGGGTATAATCCTTCTATAATCCAAACTCCTATTATTTTTAGAACTCAAACTTTATTCCTTTAGAATTTAAGTTAGATTACAACTCTTATTCTTATTCCCTATTTATACACCACCACCACACTCTTTTATTTTCACACACAACTTTCTCTCCCTTCCAACTTTTCTCTAGGTTAGCACTTTGGGCTTTTGTGGTAGAAATTCTAAACCGTCTCCCTCAATCGCGGCAAGCTTCGTGTGTGGATGCTTGTAGAAACCCTTTAATGCCCTTTTTCATGTGATATAATGTGGTTATGGGATGAGATTTTTGAGAAAAACCGTTTTACATTAATGATTTTGCGTAATTGGATAATACTCAGATTGGGTGGGCAGTTGATGTAAGTTGGATGCAATTCACATCCATCGAAAACTGTGAAGCCAAGATTGAATACAATTCCAGAACAGATCGTCTGGATGTGTTACGATAGGTTTGGATTGTGGGGCCTAGGTGGACTCCACTAATGTTTGATCAGTACTGTAGATCTGGTAGTAGACTCATGGGTGACCCCATTGATGCAGGTCCCACATGGAGTGAACCCCGTTTGGCTGCCATCTTATGTTTACAATTTGGGAAGCGTGAGTACTCTTGGAATATTTTATTTTTATTTAATCATATTGTGGGACCCACTGGATGATCTGATCACAGATATGGTCCGGTCATCCGGCCATATTGGACTGGGCGACATGTGCTTGTAAGTTTGATCATAGATTATTGAGCAGTGGGGCCCATTATCCGAAGTGCACAGTCGCTGTGGCGCTGGACTCCACGACAAGATCGACTTGGTTCTGTGTGAAGAAAGGAATGGTGATGACGTGTGGATAAGTGAGAAAGAGAGGATGGTGACAACTCATAACAATTATGAGTTTTTTTTTTTTTTTACACTTTGCCCCATTAGTTTTAGAAATTAGAAAAAAATGGCCCTGTTAGTTTTAGTGAATTCAATTAGAACCCTTGGCTTATTGTATAATGAATTGAATTTGGAAAATGTTATAGATGGAGTCCTCGAGTTTTCTAAAATTAAATACTAAGATTATTATTATTTGCAAATTAATATTCAATGATATCTTTAATTTTTATTGTGTTAAAATTATATTTTTGTACCTTATAAATTGGATCATTGGACCGAGTAAATATCGTCTGGGCAAACGGTATATTACTAATGTAGGTTTTAGTACTTCGTATGACCTCGGGTAAATCTTAATGGATTCGAGCTCAACCCATCTCTATTGGAAAATCTTTATTTGGGTCTATGCACCATTGATTGAGAGGGGATGTGTTGTTCTTTTATCTATTAGAGATTATTGTGGTTGTTGGGTATAAGACCTTATGTTTGACCTTAGGATTGGCTTGTGATTATTTCTTGACCTTCAGGTTTGCATACATGATATTGGTCTATTAATTGCATACCCTATGATTGATTGGATATGGACCATGATGTGGCGTGGCAATCGATTGAGATGTGGTGGATATTTAATTGAATGATTTGATTGATATTCGATTGTGGATTATTGTGCAGCCAGCCATTCACTTTGACTTAGGTTTTTGTGTCTTAGGTTTTTGTGTCAGAGTTTTACAAATCATTAGGTTTATTATACTATGATATATATATATATATATATATATGTATATTGATTGGGTCTTATTCGAACGACTGCAGTTGTATTTGGACGGCTGATCACCGATGTGTATGGACATTGTAATATCCGCATTTCGAACCGGTTTATCCGGCCTACGATTTCGATTATGAACCGGTTTATGACCGCCGGCCTTCGAACGGGTTTTCCCGCTTTATAGTTAGGGCTGACCACCCAAAACAGTAGCTGTGCTTTTGTGTGATTATTGTATTACTCTATTTGTGTAGATTGGATTTAGGTTATACGTTATTTTCGTCATTATGTGGTGTTAATCTCTTATGATCATTACATGTCATTACTCACATTGATCTTGTATTTTATTTATGAATTATGCTTTCGTACTTACTGTTTACCTTGTTTATAGGTGTATAGGTACTGATCCCTACCCTATTGTGGAGACGGATGATGGTCAAACATTTCAAGCGTTTGAACCAATTGACGAACCTAAGTGGAGAGCCGAAGATGACTATGGAGCCGTCTGAGCCTACATGAGAGAGAACGTTATCTTACAACTTCTTTAGATGAACTTTCTTTAATAAAAAACTTTTCTTTAGTAATTGTTTGATTTATTCTACAACTTTAACTATTACTTCTTCATCTGATGATTGTGTTGGATCTTAACTATGAATCGTGAATACCAATTGAATAAAGCTTCCATTGTATTTAATGAAATTTATTTTGACTCACCATGGTTTGCTATGTGGGTCCACTTTTGGAAGCTTGTATTGTATTAAATACAGGAAATTGAATATTTATTCTTATTTTTCACATTATCCCTTGGTTGTAATTTTGGAGACGTGACATCATGGAAAGCCCCCCCGGTAACCACATCCATTAAAGTCGACTGAACTCGTCCTGACTCTACTGAGTTAATTCAATTGAGCGATTGTCAAATGAGTTTCTGACAACTGAGTTACTTGACTCGTTGCCATGGAGTCATTCAAACTAGTAATTTTTTTAGTAAGAAAACTAGTTGAGCTGGGATCAATGGTTTGCACTTGATTGAACAATCTAACAAACTTGCAGCCAAAACCATGTAGAAGAATAAGATCACAATCATCATTTTTTTATACTATATTATGAATCCCCAGAGTTGCTTGAAAGTAGTTGAGAACTTCTTTGTGCAACAAAAGGATTTTGCATCCTAACAGAAAAATACAAATACAAGAGAACAGAGTTACTTGAAAGAGAGTTTAGTCTCAAAGCAATCATAAATTTATTCATTCTTTCTATTCTTTATAAACCTTGTACAAGAGAGTAACTTCCTCCATGAAAGTTAATACCAAAATCTGCCCATCAGGCACATTTCTGGCATGCATGCAAAAGTTGAACTACAACTTGTGAAAGATCTTGATGATGTTATATATTTCAATATCTTAATTTGTTGGTGTTGGCTGTTTGTTTTGATTTTGTTCCATACATGAAAATTGATAATCACCATGCAATCTATTTTTCATGCCATGGACTATACTTGTTCTAACTTTCTTAAAAACCTCCTACAAAGTATAGTTTGTGTTTATTTCTTAACATCTTGTTATTTGATCGCATTGCAGCTTGTAATAGAAATCCGAACTAGTAGTTGCTAGCTATATGAGTCAGAAGGATAAACATCCAACAATTGCTATAAAGAGATTAGCAAGCACTTTTCCACTGAAATCTTCCCTCATCATCTTATCCCCTTATCTTCCTTTCTGTCTATCCTCATTCACATCATCAAATAGAAGGTCGTTAAAGCAGCTTTGCAAATTAAAGCTCAAGCTATAAAGCTTCTTACATTAGACTCATCCATTGTTTCGTCATCCTTGTTTGTTTTGCTCCATCATATACTATTGCCTATTTGGTACTTTTATAGCTCGTGATGCACATGCAGGAGATGGACAAATTGATGTGTGAATCTATTTTTATACTGTCTTTCTTTTTTTTTTAAGTTGGAGGCTCGAACTTACGCACCTTTACGTATCCATTATCCCGACCAATTGAGCTACGGTTTAAGGGATTCGTACAATTTTTTTTTTTTATAAAATATATATGTAATAGAGTTTTTACTTTTGTTACATTGATTAGAAGCAAGCGTAAATTATAATTTAGTACTTAAATCAATTAGAGAGTAATGAAGTTAACAAACAATGAAAATGAGGATGAGATGTGGTTTAGCTGGTGATTACCGAAAGATTCTACATTATTTCAGACCGTATATTAATGCATATATATTCATGTTTGCAACTCAAGGAAGAAAAGAGTTTTATATACATATTTTCCACCGGGCCGGATAGAGGCTTCCGGTTAAACGGATACCCGTATTCATTTGAGCAGCTAGCCCAAGTCCATTTTTGCAAAATAGATTTGTAGCCCTTTATCAGGTGCAATGTTCAGTGAGATTAATGTGGGAATTGGAGATATTTTTGCTTGATTGAATCAAAAAGTGTTTAAAGACTCCTTTGTGGCCATTTTGTATGGGCCACATGCCAACACAGAGTCGCATTTGTTTTTAATATAATCGTAGTTCCAATCAAAATAAACAAAGAGATATAGATGAGAAGTCTTAAATAAAGTGTGTGTGTGTAAAACTCTTTTCTATAGACATCTCTTAAGAGGGTACACTACTACCACTACGTAGAGTTAGGGTTGCAAACGGATATCCGATTCTCCGATTACCCGGAAGTTCCGACCCGCAAAAAACCGTGTCTGGAATCGATTTTAGGTTCTGATTCATTAACGGATTCGAATCCGAAACCTAATTTAGGTTCCGATTGATAAACAGGTCCAGGTCTATATACGTTCCGACTCGAAATCCGACATATGAGTCTTTGATATTGCAATCTGTACCTTAAAACCAACTCCTTCTCGGCATTCTTATGTATAATACTGGATACTATAGACTTGATACACTATTATAAGTTGAATGATATGCTTATTTTAAGAAAAAAAAATGAAGAATAAATAGAAAATAGAATTGATTTGGGAACTAGATTCAAGTCCTCTAGGTAGATCCGGTTTTAGAACCGGATCCTGGTTCTCTTATCGGAAATAAGTCCGAAATCAACAAAACAGGTTCCAATTCAAAACTGAATTTCGAAACCGAAACCGTCATTTAAAAACAAATCCGGGTCCACTATGGTTCCAATCAAGTACCGTCCCGTTTGCAACCCTACGTAGAGTCCTTCACAAGCAATTCAACCTCCTCACACTCACTAACCCCCCATAAATTGACCGTTGCCCTAATTTGACACTCATCATTAGACTGACTTTTGTAAAAACTTTAATTTAAAAAACTATTAAACTTTAAGACCCTAAATTAATAATATTGTAATGTTTGATTGAGATGATTTTTAAAATCAAATCTACAATAATAAGACCAAATCACATCTACAACATTCAACATATAAACCAATTTTAACTAATATTGAACTGAAAACTAAAGAGCTAACAGACATAATATTGTATGATATTATTTCGCGACATTCAATATATAAGCCCACCTCATTGGAATTGAACCTTAACTTATAAAGTTAAGAAAACAACAAACTTTTTTCTGTCGGTGAGAAGATAACAAATTAACTTAGTTTGGATAGGTCCAATTTGCAGAAGTCAGATTATGTAGTTTAACCATTTCGGTGATGTGATGAACCCAAGACAGCTCATATATTTGACCACTGCAGCCATGAACTGTCACATTCAGTATTGATCATGATTAAGCAATCTGAATCATGCACCTTGTTAACCACTGCAATCATAGACCGTCGCATTCAGCATTTATCATGATTGAGCAATCATAAGATTGAGCAATATGAAACATGTACCTTATTAACCATTGCAAATTGCAATCATAAACCATCTTAACCAATGTGACACATGCACCTCATTAGCCACTGCAATCATAAACTGTCACATTCGATCAGCAGTGATCATGCAACTTACACATGATTTCTAACTGCCAAAATGGTGTGATTGAGAGATTAATACTGTTAAACATTATGGGTACAATCAAGCTCATGTTGAGATTCAAATCACCAAGACCACTTCTACAATACTTCATGCATTTAAGCAGGGTTGTATCGGTACACTAAACTGTTTATTTTTGGAGAAGACGATCGTTAACCAAAACATGAATTACAATTTTCAGTTTTAAAAACCATAACCGTAATCGTATCCGAAAAAATAGTTAAAAATTAAACTGTGGTTTACCGTTAAAAACCGTATCCGTAAAAATCGTTAAATTAAAATTATTTTATCAAGTTAAAAACCGTGAAAAACCGTTACAAAACGTGAAAGAATTGTATACTTAAGTTAAGAATTATATACATATTTCATTTAGGCCTTTTATGTTTTTTTAATTAGTATAATGATACGGTAAATCATGTGCCTATTAACCGAACCGCACTTCACGGTTCTGTTCGATTAATAACCTTGAGTCAATACTGAAAATCGTAATCAAATCATGAAGTGCGGCTTTCCGATTTGTAAAAACTGTAATCGAACCATAAAACACGATTATTAACTCCAATTTAATTCGATTCGATTTAATTATACGGTTTCTCTTTATTTTTTTTCTTACACCCCTACTTTTAACCACTATACAACCATAAACCTTGAACATTCAACATGGATTGTGATTAAGCAATGCAAAGCATGCACCTGACACCTGACTTGTAACTACCATTGTAACTACCAAACCGGTGTGATTGAGAGAATAGTGTTAAACAATAAGGGTCCAATCAAGTTCAAAATCAGTTCAAATCACCAACCAGCTGCAGGACAAACAGCCTAACACGGACAAAATAGGGTTAGCTGCCGGCCCACAAAACCTACATTTTATGATTGCTCTTTTGCCAATCCATCGTTAAGTCAATGGTGAGAACCCCCAACAATAGAACCCAAACGATATTTTTACGTATCCGTGAACCACACATAACGACATCTACGCCCACTATGACTAGACCTACCTCAACCAAGAGAACAGACTCAGGCGCAACTATACAGAGTGTCAATTGGTCAGTGCCAATAAAATATAGAGCTTTTCATTGTTGCCCAAGGGTCCAAGTCTTCTAATTTAAAATGGACTAAGAGGTCTCCTATAAGGAAACGGATCTCTCTGTTTGGACGAATCAGGAGGTCGCCACATGTGAGGGCAGAGGAAAGAGAAAAGAGGAAAGTAAGTTCTCTTTTCTCCACCCCCGTGTGTGTCATCATCTGATTTGTCCAAACAGGGCTTTTCTGTTTGGACAAAACAGGGGATCCGGATCCCTTTTATAAATGCCTACGTGTCAACTAATTTGATGTGGGACTCGAGGTGTTCATGGCCCGGTCAGGCAGGCCGAGGCATATCTAGACCCGGCCTGACTTTAGAAGTACACCCCAGGTCCAGTCCAAGCTAGAGACAGACTATAAAAGTCAGGCCGAAGCGCTCTCATTTAATCAACCAGGCCGGGTTGAACCGGGCTTTTGATTGTGAGCTTTCTAGTAAATTAAATTGAATTGCATGCACTCCTTATATGGGCCAGGTCGAGCTGTAGTTTGGGCTTTCTTTCACTTAATCCAAGACCGGCCCAACTATCAAACGGGCTCAAATTACATATCTGAGCGGGCCTAAATTGGGCTAGCTGTGCCCTTGAACACCTCCTATGGGACTCTATGTAAAAGAAGTTTAAAGGCAAGTTTCCAAATAAGAAATGGACTCTAAAAATGGCTGTTTTTTATGAGATTTTTAACTCTCTCTTTTTTTTTTTTTTTTTTTTTGGATAAGCATTTTTCCAAGAAACCAAAATGTAAACATTGGATCTTGTATTTTTTTCAAATCTCCAACAACATGGTCCAAAAATCCATCCAAATGACACACCGATCATATAGGATATGCTGGAACACGGTCTCTACCATTTGCAAGAGGAAAATCATGACAAACCAATAGTGTAGTAAAAATGGTGGGTCAAAAGTGCCTAATCTGATAAACCTAAACAATCAACATAACACTATTCTTTCAATTCTTAGTAAGTGTTTGAATCCTATAATGGAAAGGAAAAGAAAGAGAACAATCCCATACACCCTTACAATTAAGAATACTAATGTTGATGACAATCATAGAATGTGAGGTTATAAACCAAGTAGAATCTAGGAGAGGTTCTAAAATCCACAGTGATTCAAACTTAAAACTGGTGGTCAATGCTTAGGTAATGTTTATACTTAACTTGGCATACTCAAAAGGAAAATAAAAAAAGGCCCCAAAGCATCAAAATCAAACCAAATCTTTTTTGATTGATGATACTAAGCTCACTTTGTCAACTGCTCTTATGCAATTGACAGTTAGGTTCTTAACTTTTTCAAAGATGACATTCATTGAAAAGCTAAGCCTGTCACAGACAAGGATCGCTGAGAACTTAACAGCATTATTCTTTAGCATCTTCACACTCATCCAACCCAAAAATTGCTGAGAACTTAACAACATTATTCTTTAGCATCTTCACACTCACCCAACCCAAAACAAACATCCCCTGTTTTGGCTCTTCTGATCTCTACCAACCCATTATCACAATCATAGCAGTCATCCATGTCTCTGTCTCAGTGAATCGCATTAATCTTTCCAAACCCATCATATTCCACATGAACGGCGAAATCAGAGGCGGGCCCGGGAATTCTCCCTTGAGGGCCCACTATGTAGAAATAAAATTCTTTAAGAGAATCACATATAAAAAAATGCTTATAATATTCAAAATATATAGGGTCTATTTGAAAAATCTGAAAATTAAGTTACAATATACTAACTAAATAAGCCTTTTGGAATGAAACAAATTCTTAAAAATCCAAATGCATTTTGGAGATTTCAATTTGAGGAATTGAGAATTTATGATAAGAATTGGGGAATATTTAAAAATTATTCAGAAAATAATTTGGCAAATTCTTGATATCAAACAAACAGCTGAACAAAACGACTGATGATAGAGTCTGGATCTCCTTTTTCGGCCTATCCCGAGTGTCACCTGTGCAAAATGTGATGTCAGCTAATTGCATACTTTCAATTGCTTCCTTAGAATGAAAAAAAGTAAAGACGGCATTTTGTATAGGTGGTGCTCAGGGATAGGTCCGAAATAATATTTCTATATTTTGTTGAAACAGGGGATTGGACTCCTGATGACATGGTAGTACATGCTAATGCACGCTGAAAAATAGTAGGTTTGGATTCCAACACTTTTTAAGACATTGGTTTTTCAAACACTCTTACCTACAACTACTAATGACAATAAAGGAAGGAGGAGGACCAAAGATGTCCCCCAATGAACTTGTCCATTTCCCCAATTATGGATGGTTCAGTTGCAGCTCCAATCTTGACCAGTGTAGCCTGTCATAGATCCAATTTGGCATCACATTCCTAAACGTATAGGTTTATGGTGTGGTAAGGGTATCATGCATAGGACTAAATAGGGTGTGTCATGTGTGCATATATTAGTTTTATTTGGTGAGAACCCAGAGTCATCCTAACATAAGACCCCTCTGATCAGGAATGGTGACTGGTGCCCACTGGGGCCATGTTAATTCATGGGGAGAGATATCTCAATGAGACCTATACACAAAATATAAACCTCAAAACCTTCATTTATTGCCCTCAAGAGACATCTCTTTTTCTTTCTTTTTTTTTCTCAACTGTTGGATGAGCACCATGTTTGGATAGTATCTGTGAGAGGATATGTTGATCATAGGTGGGTCAGATGATCAGTAAATGAGCCAGACCATACATAAGAACCACCGAATACTTATAACCGATTTTAGAACCATCAATACACTTTTCGGTCACTACATTATTTTAAAGTTATCACTATGACCTTTTAAATTCAACTATATTAAAAATATGAACCAAAGTAGAGAGATCAAAGCATGTTTTGCATTAAAATGAACGGCAGAGGAGATATATGACTATAGAAATTATTCTATGATTTCATTCCAAAATATTGGTCATCATTCCCCATCCTTCTTCAATTCCTTGATACTACTCTGGTCATTGGTTGATGAGCTCTCACTCCCCTTCTCCTGTAATGAATACATATATAATAAAATTAGTTTTGTTTCATTGTCAATTTACAAAATTGATTACAGTTACAGTACATCACAGTAATCCTATGAGACTGAAAATAATATACCTCAGTAATTTCTCCAGTAGGATTTGCTTTGTTTTCAAGAGTAGACTCTCCATTGGCTTTTTCCACCAAATTTGGCTCTTTCAAATTTGCAGATGGTTTGTCGCCTGTCTTCCCTGCATAAAAAAACACAAGAAAATCATCCTGTAACCTTGACTATTTGAAAATTATTTAAGCTTAAAACATTGAATGACCATGGTGTGATTTTCTTTTTATGCTAAGTAAGATTTTATTAACTAATGTAGATTAAAGAAACAGCAGAAGTTAAGAATGAATGATTTTATTAGCTTTCGTGTTGCAATGGACAAATCTCTATTGGCTGCAATCTTCTTAACGCAGTTCACCCCGATCATGGTAGACCAGTAATAGAAGATCGATGCTGATCAGGCAATGCTTGCTTCCAGATCAGTTGGTTTTTCCATATACAATCTAATCTTTATGTGATCTAAAAGAGAACCATGCTAATGGATGGTTGAAAATCACATCTATCCATTTGACAACACTCACTACATTTTAGAAAAACTTCCATTATCATGTCTAACAAGTGAGTGTGTATGTATAGGGGAACATTCATGTGCATCTATCCCTCACCATAGAGTGAGGGACACTTCCATAAATGGGGATTTTCAAGTACAAAAGTGAATTTTCAAGTATATAGAGTGAGGTACACTTCCTTGTCTTCATTTACAAGAAGGGAAAGTGCCCCTCACCTTATGGTGAAGGATAGATGCACATGAATATTCCCCTATATATATATATATATATATATATTCCAGAAGCATGGTAGGAGAACTCTCCGAGTTAGACTCTTGACTCTCTCAAGTCAACATATTTTAAGGAAGGACCGAGTCAAATAGAGGGGAGGCTCTGCCGAGTCATCTCATCTTAATAAGATGTTTGCATTATAAACCAGTTGATAGGCAATATTTTTTCCTTTCATTTTCTTTATTATAGTACTTTTCTTGCATAATAAATTTAGTAATTTGAATTGATTATCATGAATTCATGTAAATAAATATATATTTATATTTTATAAGTAATGAAAATATTTTTAAAATTATTTTAAAAGAAACATGATTCTCCGGAGTCTACGAGTTAACTCGTCGAGTTGAGTCTGAGTCACAAGTTTTCCAATCTTGCCCAAAGTCTTAGAATTTGAAGGAATTTGATGACATGAAACAAGTATGCCCTTAACCTTTTTGTCATGATTTTGCAACATAATACTCTTCTTGAAAATGGCTCCAATAGAATTACCAAACCATGGAATGGTCCCACATGCAAAAATTAACGTGACACCATATACAAAATTGGCAACCAAAATTACAACCATATACAAAATGGGCAACCAAAATTACAACGCTATGATCAAAACAAATGCATTCAACAGTAACATGAAATAAAAACAAACAAAATAGTTTAAAAAGAAGAACCATACGTACCATCTTCTTCTACTTTGCCATTCTCATGAACCAAATGTCTCTCCTCTTCACCTTCCATCTTCTCAGCTCCCTTCAATTCCACGGCCTTAGAACTCTCGTCCTCTCTAGTCCCACCATCCTCACGCTCCGAACGCGGTGAGTGAAAGTCGGTCGACTCGGCCACCGATCCCTCTCCTTTCTTCGGAGAAAAGTACTCATCTGGCGAATCCAGGGCAACCCCTTTTCCCTCCTCAGACTCCTCCATAGCTCCATTCTTCCCTTCTGTATTCACAGCAATGTCCTTAACATTGGAAGGCTGTTTCTCGCATGTTACACCATTTTCTGAGTACTTTGCATCATATTTCTCGACCAACTTCCCCTTGTCATCTTCAGTTACAGCATGGTTGTTGGTGTTATTGCCTTTGCCAGCGTCGGACTTCCTGCGAAGGAGGCGGTTTTTTATTGTGTTGCCTGAGGCGACGTCGAGTTTGGACCCCTTGCAACCCATTGGTCAGGTTTTGGAGATTGAAGGGAGAGAGAGAAAGAGGAGGTTTCTTTATTTGTCTTCAGGAGAAGAAGGTGAAGGAAGACCAGGAGATGGAGAAAGAGAGAGGAGGTTGGAGAATTGAGAAGGTGGTAAGGGAATGGGAGAGTAGAAATAAGGGGTGTGAGAGGGGAGAGAAGTGAGCGGTTGGGATGTGTCGTTTGAGTTGGGAACTTGGGATTGAGGATGTTTTGACTATAGTTTTTTTAGTAGGAGGAACCGATTCTGTTGGGAAATCTCTCTTTGTGGGCAAGATTTTAGGGGTTGGCGGCTATTTTATGTGTGGTTCATTATTTTTGGAGTGGGGTTATTGTGGAATGAGATCTGAATTGTTGATCTTGTGAAGTTAGTTTTCGGTTTTGATAATTGGTTAGATGGTGTGATAAAGGGTTCCTATCTCCCTTGAATAAGCAATCCCAAGGAGGTATGCTTTCTTGGAAGTCTTCTCCACCTTAAGAGTCTCAAATCTCTTAACTAGCAGGAAACAATGCCACACAAGTTTGATGCCAACCCAAATTCTTCAATATGAGAGTTAGATCTCAATCAGAAGTCTACAAGATTAAAACCTTGTTGGGAGTTTAGCACTACATTCATTGCTAATTGCTTAATTTGATGGGGCCCACGCAGCAGGAAGGCCACACAAGTCTTAAAAGAGCAATAATATATGCAGTTCAGCCCTGTGAGGTTTACTTGGGCCCACCTTTAATCAATGCAGGCCATTGCTCAATCTCATCCACCCATCATCGGGCACGAAGCCGAATTTCACTCTCATCAAACCTGTATCCACCTTTGGATTGAATCTCAAAGAAGTCTATGGTCAAAAGACCACTAAATTTTATGACCATTAAATAAAAGGCTAGGATGATGATCTCACAGAGCCGATATTGTTGTTGACCCTTATCCATTAGGAGACCCTTCTATGTACCCAACCCCCACTTATAAGTAGGTATCTAGGTGTGTCCCATGAGCTAGCTGAATTCCATATGAGAAGTATATGCAGGCTGCTGATATGAGCCTAGATATCAATTGTCCCAGTAGATTAAAGGCCCAAGCCCATTAAAGTTCCATGTTATGATACTCTCGAGAGTGGAGAAATTTATTCCCTGGGCGCCTGTAAAACTCTCCATGCTCGAAATCCCATCACAGCATTGGATATCTTCCATTGTGACTACAATGGGTCTCAATGAAAATCCCAAACACTAGAATGATCTCCTTCCTATTACAAGCATTAGATCAGTCTAATCGTGATTACAAACATTTAAGATTGTGATTATCAACATTAGGTGGGCCCTAATAATTACAATTAGTAGGAGGTCCCATGATTGTAACATAAGGGCTTGTGTGACCATCTTTTTCATTTATTTTATTTTTTTTAGATTTTGACCAGAAGACCGTCGTTATATCTTACAATTGATGGATTTAGATGTTGAGACTCCGACACGCGGCTAAAGATTTATGTGTGTTCCGACGATTGAAAAGCGAAGAGACCCGTTACATACGCGCCGCACAATTTCCTACAACAATTGCTCCAAAATGGTCGAAACACTATTATGTCCAATCCACTGTAATAATATTTAACTATTGTTTGATATTAGACTTGATTTAAACATCGAAAGAATCACACAATAATGACAATCATTAGGTGGATCCCACCATGACAATGAACATGGTCTTTCCTGATTATCATTAATAGATGAGTAGTGATTTCTCAACAAGAGGTGAGTCAAACACCATTAGAAGATCCACTATTATTGCTAGGTGAGTCATGTACAATTAAAATGTAAAGATGACATAAAGCTGGCATATAAGATTTGGATTGATAATAGAATGATTAGTCCCTGCTTGTTATCTCAACTCATAGGAACTCATATCATTCTTGAGACAATGGATTCCGGGGTTGGGTGCCTTGCGAAAGCATTTCCAAGAACACAATGGAAGCACATGGCCACCTCAAATTCAGTCAAGAAGGTAGTGCACTTTAATGGAGTATACCTCTCCTAAATTTGATAAGAGATGATGCTCTAGTTGAGAAAATTTCAGGCTGGCCCGAGAAAGTTTTACCTCCCCTGAGGTCTCCTTTTCTCACTCAAGGGCTGGGGTCCCAACACCCCTACACTAGACCAAAAAAAAAAAAACTTTAATCATGGCCCATCAACAAGCTTTATAGTATCCTCTCAATTAATAATGATGGCTCCTCCTCTCATTCCTCCGTATTGTTTAACTTGTCGATCATAATCAGTATTTTAATTAGCTATGAAAATTATAGTTAGTATAATTTTTCATCACACTATCCTCTTATGATTGACAGTCATCAAAGTGGGTCTCATATGTGGCTTAGATTTTATCTTTCATGAAATCCGTGAAAGGTACCTCAGAAAATGTTCTCCTATGAGCTACTGAAAGTGTAGTCCAACACAGTGATTTCCACTTGGGCCCACCTTTTATAAGTACAGCCCCATTGACACCCTTTTTCATCCGATGGCCTCACATCAAGCTCAACTCTATATTTATTGAACCTTCACTCACTCTTAGATTGAATCGTAAGAAAATGTACCATTAAGATGTCATATAACTTTAAGATAGTTAAATCAAGACCTGGGATAATCTAATGGGATTGATTTTTTTAATCTTCCTAATCCACAAAAATACTTTTCCATCTATCTACCCTTCTCCTCTCGATAAACTTACATTTCAGTGGGTGGGTCACATGATATGAGTTCAGAGAATGCCTCTCCCTGTTTGATCAGTCTATGTAGATACACTCACAAAAGTGATTTGTCTTTTATTCCACGTCTCTTCCTCAGTTTCAATAATGTAATATTGTAACGTTACATAACATTATTGAAGTACAAGGTGGTATGAAGCCAAAAAAATACAAAAAACAAAGAAGAAGTACAAAGTGATTCTCACACAAGGACATCAGAAAGGCATAATGGTATCCTTAACTTGAATAAAATAAACTTAAACAATGCATACATTCACATGGATGGTCATTGTCTCTGGGATTATACTTTAGAGACATGGATTGGTTACCAGGTAGAGTCTCAACTTGTATTGATGTTGACAAGTTTGTTAGATGAATAAGAGAAGGACCATAATCAATAAAGAAAGGTACCTCCAACTCCTAGGAGTTAGTAGAGCATCTTACACTGGATCTAAGCTTCTTCTTTGCTTTTTGTTTTTTCCCTGGATCATGTCTCTGTGGGTGTTGTCTCTTTATATGTCTAGTGTGAACCCACCCTGCCATCCTGTCACTACATGATGATGAAACCACATGCGGATTCCATTGGATCCACCAAGTCCAAGACATCTACCCATCTGAATTGGACATACTAAATCCTTTGTCAAGCCTATCCAACCAACCATCTACATGGGCTCACTAGATGAAAGCTCCTCATCATTCTCCTTTTCTTACCTATCTCACCTATGTACATGAGACCCATTAAAAGGGACCACTGGATTTTTATTTTGTTTTATTTTTTTTAGGTAAATGGGACCACTAGATTTAAACCACCCACCAGCCCTTGACTTTTTTCTTTTTCTTTTTTTTTTTTTTTTATAAAAAGAACTTTCTAGATGAAAGATATAAACTCAAATCATTGTAACCCAAAATCTAAAATGTCTTATTTCAATTGGAGTTATGTCCATTAGATTAGAAACTCATGTCTACCCACAAGTGGATTACACCCTCCAACTAATTTTGCTTCCAAGTGAAAGAGGAAAAATGCATTCCTACTTCTTAAATAGAAAACTGAAATTATTGGAAAATCAAATCAATTTTTTTCTCAAAGAAAATACATTGTACCAGCCCTAAATATGTGAAAAATTTTCCTCCCTACTACAAAATCCTCTCTCTAGATGAATGCACTCTATTTGGTTGTTTGTTTGCATTTATTTACATATATAAATGATGTACATACATTGCATTTATGCATGATCACATTTGTTTCACTTATTCATGCTTTAAGGCCTAAATGAAATATGAAAATGGTGTAAATGAGACCCTTTTCAATGACTCATTTAGGAGGCAGAAACAATGATATATTTAAATGAGAAAACAAAAAAGCCGCTAACATGGATGCAATGGGCCCTAGATTGAAAATCCAATATGTTCATCTCTTTTATTTGTCTAATAAACTGTGAAATGTTTAGATTCAAATTTTAAATCTTCATAATTCTGAAAATAAAATAAAAAAATATCCAAAACCGCTCAATCTATAAATTTAATTATTTACACTTCTGCGAGCTTTTAATTCATGATCTGAACCGTTCAATATTCGCATAAAAATGAACTACTTTTACATCTTAAACCTTCATTGATTTCTAAAGATGTGTAAGAAAATGTCCAAAAAACCTCAAACCCATCCAAAACCATTGGGTGCATTCTCATATGAAAAAGGTTATATTTGACCTAATACCAAAACAAGAAGGTGAAATTTGACCTAATACCAAAACCTGTAGCTGTTTAAATCCGTTTACAAGGATTAGCCCTCGCAGGATCCGTTTCTGCAGGACCGCTTTCGAGAACTATCCTAAACAGAGCTTTGTTTTTGTTTACAATCCACATTGCTCTTCTTCTGACATTCTTTCCTGTAACCCATGGATGCTTCTGCAAATCAACGCTATCATTTCGGGAAAATGGAACATGGGTATCTTCAAATACTCTCCAACATGATGAAATTCACTCTTTTTTCCTTGTTTGAACTGTTTGATTGATATGGTTTTTGGATTTCTAGATGCAAACATTACAAAAGAAGATGCAAGCTTCGCGCCCCATGTTGTAATAAGATCTTCCCCTGCCGCCATTGCCACGATGAGGAAACCGTAAAACAGCAATCCATCCTTTTTTTCCTTTTTTTTTTTTTTTTTTTTTTTGTCCATAGATTTCCATTCTTGAGCGTTTTTCTTCTTCTGGGTATTGATAATTTTCATTTAAATGATCTGGGTATTGATGTTTTTCTATGTTTGATGTGTCTAGAGCGCGCTTAGCAATCCCCAAGATTGGCATAATCTTCCTAGGCATGATGTTCGGCAGGTGAATTGAAATGGGCTTTGCTTGTTTGTAGTTTAGTTTCTGGGATTGTTTAATTGGTTCTAGAGCTGATGTATATGAGTTTGGATTGAGGTTTTAGGTCGTGTGTTTGATTTGCGACAAGGAGCAGGACGTGAGTGTTGTTGGATGAGTATTATAGTTTTTTTATGTTATGCTTTGTTCTTGTTTGATGATATGAATTGAATCAGTGAATCTATCTATGTTTTTTTTTATACAACTTCAGGTGGCGCCAGTGTGTGCTAACTGTGGTGTTAATATGGGAGAGTATTTCTGTGAACTGTGCAAGTTTTATGATGATGATGTAAGATGGCAAGCATAATATTTCCTTAATTAGTTATCTTTTAATAGGTTTGTTAGATTATATTTACATTGTCATGGGTTGCTTAGTACTGTGTTTCATCTCTTGCAGACTGAGAAAGGACAGTTTCATTGCGATGGCTGTGGTATATGCAGGTCGATTATCACTTTTTCCTTTTTTCTTTTTCTCTTTTGTGCTCTTATCATGCCCATTTAGCAACTATTTGAATACTTGTAATGAATGGATGGTAAGATATTCTGCTGTATATTTGTGGCGGCATAAAAATTGGGGACCAAATCTGGTAGTCTATCCCTTTTCTTTTTTTTTTTTCCAGTTATCTTTTCTTGAGCCTTTTTTTTTAAATGGTCTTTTCTTATGCGTTCAGCACAAAGATTGTTATTGGTATTATTTGCAGATATCTCCTGATCTGACTAATAAATATTTTACCCCAAAAGCGCTAGCTGTTGAATAAATGGCACCATCCATTCTTCCATAGTATTCAAATTGATTGAGATCTGGGGTTCATTAAAATGATCTATTGGTGTTTTCTGCACTTGGTGCTGCAGTAAGACATAGTATCCACCCCACACCCCAATTGTAGTAAACGAGGGAGGGGATTGGTGAGCTGGTGTTCGGCATGGATTTTGTTCTATATGGTAGTCCTGTTGACACTAGAGAAGAACAAAAATGCACATCAATTTTCTCTTATTCCATATAGAATGTCTTCCGCACCTGGTGGAGTAGTAAGACATACCCTCCATTATAGTAAACAAGGGAGGGGGCTGGTGGCTCGGTTGGCATGGGTTAAAACTTAAAACCCATGCAGTTTGCTCTTATTACATATAGATAGTCCTGTTGACACTAGAGAAGAACATTTTAGAGGGGAAAAAGGCTTTCTTAACGAGGTTATCTTGTCAACTGATCTGAAATGTAAAATTTGAACAGAGTGGGTGGCCGAGAGAACTTCTTTCACTGCCAAAAATGTGGTACGTACACTTGATCCATTTGGCATTCAGACTGTTTTTCATCTATGTATGTTGCTCTCTGCAAAGGTGGTTATTTGATCATTTTTCAAGAACACAGTATTCTGAATGTAAAGAACAGTGGTAGTTTTTGAAAACTAAACCAGAATGACAATGCTGGTCGGACAGGTTTTTACCAGCTGGTCTTTTTACCAGAATTGGCTGGTCAGCCTGTCCCGGTTTGGTTGATCCGTCCAATTAGTCCCACATGAAAGCTTAAGAAAGGATTCAGACCCCAGTTCCTCTTGAAAATAGAAGTATTTATGATCTGCAAGCCTGATATCAGAAAGCATAAAATAGAACGAACTTAATTTATTTATTAGTAGAACTTAAAAAATAACTAGAAGTAATAGGTGGCTCATGTGCATTTGCCTCAATTGACTGTCTTACAAAAATGCTCCTTCAGTTAAGGTGGCACTCAATGATTGCATAACACTTTGCTCAATCTGATAAATGATTTTTGAATGGGAAACATTTTGTTGATTGTATATGAAATGTATTCAGGAAGAAAGAGCAATGGAGGGATCCCTTGAGAGAATCAAAAAACAACTGGAAAAATACAGCTACAAACAGCAAACATTTTTCAGACAAGGAAACCTTTCCCCTCAGAGATATAAGATAATGAAGCTAAATTGCATTTATATAAGACTGACATGTATGATATATGTTTCCAATATCCTACCAACAAACTTTTTTAACAGTTTAAAGGAAAGCCATTGTTTGCTTATTTTGTTCAAGTCAAAGGTGCCTTCTTTTTTGGTTCAGCACTTTCTACTTTCTAGTCATTGGAATTGAACAAAATTAGATATTTGTAGAATCGATAGGTTCTCAGATCCAATTCTCTGCGCCTTCTATTAGTGGCTCGGTTATTTTCCGTTGCTGTTATTCCGAGTTTTTTCCCCTTAGCATGCTTCAAGCCTATGTGGTTATTTGCTCATCTCTCTTAGTCTACTGCATATGAATTTGTGTGCATGTGTCATTTGTACACCTTTATCGCATTGTCAATACACTCATGCCATTTGTATGCATTTTCCCCTGCACATGCACCGCAGTTTATGTTTGTTTCTTATAGCACATTTAATGTTTAGCTTGATTACAGGTTATTCTGTCTCTCAATTGTTTGTTTGTAAGTAAACAGGATCTTGCTACCCGGTTAGCCTGCAGGGTAATCACTTGTGTGTCGAGAACTCATTGCGGCATAATTGTCCCATCTGTTATGAGGTTTGTGGTGATGTGTGACTTTTATCAGCTTTTGAGAGTTAATTCATGTGTTGATGCGTAACATAACTACAATGCTGCAGTATCTTTTCGACTCATTAAAACGGGCAAAAATCTTGAACTGTGGGCACACAATGCACATGGAATGCTTTGTTCAGATGATGGATCATGGCAAGTGAGGCTCCTTAACACCTTAAGTTATACTCTTTTTTTTTTTTTTTTGCAGTAGTCGAGGTAATGACTGCTATCTTTACAGATTACCTTGTGTTTGTTCCCTAGATACTCGTGTCCAATATGCTCCAAGTCGGCGATTGACATGACTGAACTCTGGCAGAAAATGGATGAGGAGGTAAGTTAATAAATATTCGGCACTGCATCTACATTAGGGTATGCTTTTTGTCAGTAAATGCAGAAATGAAAAGATTATTATGTATCCTCAAGTTATGAACACATTATATTAAGAGAGCAAATTATTCTACCATGCTCCCAGATGTGCCATCAAGGTTACAGACATGATAAGCGGGCAAGGATATGATTCCACATTTTCCATAATTTTGGGAACTGATGTGGGTATCTATTCCATTATGTGCTTTAATGAATAATGACCCATTAAGAACCTATCACATCTAACACCATAGAATTTGTGTAAGCTGTATTCTTCCTTTATCTTGCCACTATCAGATGTCTAGACTGATATCAACATAAATAAAAATGCTGAAGACATATAATTAGAAGTATATCAGTACCCTAGCGAATCAAACCTTTTCCTTCGTAGATGATAAGGCTTTAAAAATGTCTCTAGTTACACACTGGCATGTTTCAAACTTGTGGAGATTGGTTTCCATACCATGTATAGAAAACCCTCCTACAATTTTTCTTGGCAGTTCTGCATGTAAGGTTTCAAGTGCCTGTATATCAGTTCAAACACAAGTCAAGCCTTGGAACTGGTAGTAGACCAGATACTGGAAATTTGGCCAATATATTGATCAACCTTTTTTTTTTTCTTGACTTCATTAGCTTTTGTTTATATAGGTTGGGCCTAAACTAAGGCACCTATATCAGTGATTATGACTGATATACTGTTACATACCAGTTGATTGTTGTTACAAATTGGAAAGTATCAGTTTATGTAGCTGATATTGTGGCTTGTATGTCGGTCGGGCCTAGTATTTTATATGGAGCTAAATGTTCGGCAATGAATGAATGTGAAGTTGTTAAAGTTCATGCGGCTGACATGTGCATGCTTACGATAATGTGTTAAGTTGCTGAAACAATAGAATCAGACATGAGTATTTTAGAGGAAATCTACGGACGACTTCTATTTATCATCATCATCAGAGCCTTGTCTCAACTATGTTGGATTGACTACATGAATTCAATTTCTTCATTGAGATCTATCATGAGCCAAATTCTCGATAAGTTGCACTATGTACAACTGAGACTGAAGGCGGGGGGGAAAGAATCTGAAGTGTATCATTTGACATGGTCCGGGCACATATACAAAAGGCAAGAAAATCCCTCTTAAGACAAATCGAAGAGTTACTAGGAGAAGAGGGAGGCCAGATTTTGGATGAAGCAGCAAGAGTTACCTAGAAGGTTCCTTAGAGTGGGGAAAGGAAAGGAAAAATGAAAGCATATTTCAATGATTTTTTTTTTAAAAAAAGCAAGAAAAATGTAAATATTATAAAAGTCAAACAGACAAAATTGGAAAAAAAAAGGAAGAAGAAGAAGAAAGCTAGATGGGGGAGGGGGCGGCGGTGCGCGGCTTTGAAAAGATCTTATTAAGCAGGGGGCATTCTGTGTACATTCCATGTCCTTTGTGCCCATTCCTTATTCCTCATACATTTTCCTTATTGTATATTCTATAGTTCCACGTCTTTTTACCTTGTGAGCGATCTCCTGCCACCTTTTGATTAAGCGCCGATAGTATAAAGACAGATTTAGCTCAATGGAGGGTCTATGACAATGAAGCAATACCTACTGTCAAGAGCAGCAGTTGTACCAAAAAGCGAAAAAAACACAGAAAATTAAATAAAATGTATATAACCATCCAAGCAAAATGGGCAACATGAAAACCCAAAAGGGCACCTGAGAAAAAACAGAGGACACATGCGAGCTCAGAATTAAGAGCATGTTTGGTAACAGGCAAGGAATCCATAGATATGATGATTCTTCACAACCACTGGAACAAGGATTCCTCACTGGGGATTTGTATAGTTGAGGATTTCACATTGATATTAGTGTGTATCGATACATATAGCTGAAAAAAATAGGGTTCGGTGTGTAAATCCACTATGAGGATTTGCAAATCTTATGGGGACTGGTCGGATCTGAAAAACCTAACAAATGAAGTTTTTTATTCGTCCAAATCCTCAGGAATTTACGATTGCCAAACATGAATTTACCACAACTTTAAGGAAACCAAAAATCTTTTCCCTAAAGATTTGGTTGCCAAACATGACCGAAATGGTGCCAAGAGTAACAAATGCATCGTGGTCAAGGGACCTGGAAAAAAACAGTATATAGTGAAAATTAAAAGGCACCATGGGAAACAATGAGGATCAAGTTAGTGTCTGGTGAAAACCTACTGTAGGTTTCACTCACGAAAGCTTTAAAGGAAACATAAAATAAAATAAAAAAGATATATAAGAACCAAAAATGTTCGAGGGTAGATGCCACCTTACCTAGCCAAGTACAGTCTTGCAGAGCATGATGGTCCAAGTTAATTGGCTTGCAACTCCAAAGAATCCTGATCATTTCAGGCTGATGTATTTGGAAGAATTTTCTAGAAGTTCAAACTTCAAACACAGATAAGCAGAGGTACTCTAGTCCTATGGGTATTGTTACTTTTCTCATCCTGGAATGATTGCTGGAATAAGTGAAACCAGTTTTGAATTTTTTTGCTGGCCTGACAGGCCTAACCACTTGAAAATCCAGCCTGTGAAACTGAGGTATAAGGCATTGACAGCTCTACCTTAAATCGAATCCATGAACAATGTCACAACCTTACACAAAGATGGACCATGTTTACCTATTATATGTATGGATAATGTAGGTAAGAAATATGAATTTTTTTCCCCTTTGGGTAATGATATGGTTGGTTTTCCCTTCCAAGGTGTTAGCCAAAGTAATGACCTGTTCCTTCTTCTTTTTCATTTAATGCCTTATATCCTTGGCAGATCTTTAATTAAGATTTTTTTTTTTTTTTTTTAACTAATGCTGAGATTGTGTCGCTAAAGGGTTGTGCTGGGTTTTCAATTTTTTTGTTTTCTCAGGTACAAGCAACCAGAATGCCTGAGGATTATCAGCACAAGAAGGTGCATGTTTATTCATCTCATTTTATCATTTTCATAGACCTTTTTTTTTTTTTTTTTTGCTTTTTTTTTGTAATAATTTTGTAGACATCTGAAATGGCAAATCCAAGTATCCAACCACCATTTCACAGGCCAGAATATGTGCAACGACTCATTAAAATATTACAACCCACAAACTAATGAGGAAGCTTCAGATTTGTTATTTAACTTTCTGAAGATAGTTTAATCTTGTCAGTTCTAAATGATTTCATTATCCAGTGCATTTTTTTCTTGCATCATCTGAGACAAATTTTGCAGGTATGGATCCTTTGTAACGACTGCAGTTGTACCACAGAGGTTTTCTTTCATATAATTGGGCACAAATGTGGCCAATGCAAATCCTACAATACTCGAAGTATCCCTCCACCTGCCAGCCCCCATTGATCAGATTGTCTTCATCAGAGTATTTGAGGAAAAGAAAATGTAAGAAAAAGAAGAAGATGATCTTGCAAAGTTCATAGAATGCTAGGGTGATACATGTGCTAATTGAGCTTTTAACCTTAGTCTGCTTTCTTCTGTAACCAGTGTTCCAAGTACACAACTAAAGGATGTTAGAGTTTTGATGTTCTTGACTGGTCTTCATTTTTTCGATGTTCTATCTTGATTTGTGACACTACAATGGATGTTATGTGTACTTGGTATACTTTTTCTTGTAGGTCACTAATGACATATATGCAAGTTAACTGCAAATTGATTGAAATTTGATGAGTCTGCATACCTTCTTCTTTTTTTTTTTTTTTTTCTTTTTTTGCATGAAAGTGATGAGTTCTTGTACATTATAAATTCATGGACTTGTTATGTTATCATGACTATTTACAGCATTCAAAGTGGGCTCCTACTGATAGTTTGTGTGGCCCTGCACAAGTTTGGTGCACTTTGGAATGCTAAGTCATGCTTCCTTTTTTTTTTCCATTTTTTTTCCAAGACCTCTCCTCAGAGAACTAAACATTCCTTAAACTTCCTCTCTTAAGAGGCAATAATAATATAGTGCTGAGTTATGTTTGGTACAAGCTTCCCTCTGCATTTTATGTTAAAAATAAAACATCAGTCAGGAAGAAGATGGTGCTACTAAAATCTTTCAAGTTCAGTTTGTGAGTCCCACCTTGAATCTTGATGCCAGAGATGAGAGTATTATGATGTGGATTAGGGATTGATCAAGTGTCATTCTAATCATAGATGGATTTGAATTGGGTCAACTGGAATGAGTGTTCATTCATAAGAGTAGGTGTCGGAAAGGATTGCTATTTGCTTATAGGTGGGCCTTAATTCAAATAAATTTTAGTGACTTTTGAGGATTCCGCGATAGCTTGGAAAATGCTTTGATTTTTTGCATGTTTCAGATTTTTGTTGTTTGCTGCAATGCTTTCTGCAAAGTTGAATAAAACCATTTTGCAAGGAGGAGATTCTTTTACACTAGGCGCAGAAATCTATTAGCCTGTCGCCTCATGAACTCTTACATTTCCTTATTTCTCATATTTTGAACTTTGTGTGGCCAAAGTTATTTGTCTTAAGGGACTCTTTGTTTCCTGTAATTGAATTTCCTAGGAATGTATTTCTATATGTAAGTCGTGAAAAAATGACAATGAAGAGTCAAATATGCGTATCCTTAATGGAAATTGAATAAATAAAAATGGGAAATGATACCAGCCACTACTCTAGTTATTGAGATCATAGGAAGGTGAAGTTCTTTTACATTGCTGCCTTATATCGTTGGTTCCTCACCTTTTTAAGATTCTTTTGGCAGAGGTAAGATGATTGTGAAATCCTGTGTGTTCAATTCTTACGTATTCTATATAAACAAATAGACCTATGCTGCATTGACGAAGATACAAGGGAAAGAGCACACATTTTCCGTGGGAAAAAGATCCAACCCCTCCCTCTCATACATCAAGATCCCTAAAATTATTGATTTCTAGGGGAAATATTTCTGCACCAATTAGCATGAATCACCAAAAACTTTGGTGAGGTGCGGTCAAAATTGAATACAAAATGGTTCAATCTGGATTAAGCTTTTTGAAAAGAAAAAAAATGCTCCAACCATTCCAACCACATGTTGGATAGGCGTGGGGAGGGATGTAAACGAGTCGGGTTCGGTCCGGAATCAGACTGGAGCAGGTCTCATTTACAGGACCGGGTCTGGGTGTAGATTGCAACTGTATGTAAAAATATACCAGTGTCTTCAATTCATCAAAAAAAAAAATGCCAAAGGCCAACTAATATCCACAAGTATACAAGAAACTATAGCATTCCGAAGAAAATAAAGTTGTTCCACACATTTTTTTAAATCATCAACACAAAAAAAGAAAAAAGAAAAAAAAAGAAAAAAAAAAAGAAAAAAAAAAGGAGTAATAATGTGAATAGGGTAGTGGAGTGAAAAGCTATATAGGTCTCCCAAGCTGGGGCATGGCAGTCCAAAAGTCTCATAACAATTTATTCAGCTTCATCAATAATTTTGTTTTGATAATAATCCCCCAGACATTTTAAATTAAATGGTTTACTTTTGTACCAGTTTCAAAAGTTTCGGGTTTCCAAATTACTAAGGACCAATGCAGAAACATCTCTGCTAGACTGGTGATTTGGCTGTGAGAAAATTACAAGTGAAGAAAATACCACAACCATATACAATGGTCAACACAAGAAAAAGGTTAAGAAACCATCAACCTCAAGTATCATTCTTAATCGAGAGTGATAGTTTAGTTGGTTTAGAACCACGGCTTATCCCAAATTGAAGATTCATAACTGCATTATCACACTAAGGCCACAAAAGATTTACCCGGCTCCCCCGGCCGGCCTTTACTTCCACATAATGGGAAATTCAGACAAAACTAATCATCTTTAAGGCCGGCAAGTGGCAATTGCATCATACATCTTTATTTTGAGAAGTATTATCTAGGGTTCGTGCAGACCAAGCATTCTGAAGAGGTGGGACTCATCTTCCAGTGAGATCCAAATTGGTCCATCTCTCTCATCATAGAATCTATATTCAGATTCATCGACTGTGGTCCACTCTGTCTTCGTTATGCAAATCAATGGCTCTAATCATTTTCAGCGCATCTCTATTAATGTGGGGGATCGAAAGATCTCCCCCACCCACAAAACATGGGCCCATGTCACAGCGATGGAGGCTCCGATCATTAGCGACACCACTTGATCTAGTGTCAATAATTTTCATCATCCAAAATGAGTACACACTCAATCCACCGATTCTGTCCATTTAAATGAGTGCCAAGTTCCAGGGGTCCCCGTTTTATTGTCCACTCAAATAGTTCAAGATGTGGGCCCCACCACATGTTCCGATTCACAAAATCATCTTTTGAAATGCAACGGACCAGGTAAGATGGTTTGCGTGTAGGGTTGCAAACGAGTATCTGATTTTCTGATTACTTGGAAGTTCCGATCCGCAAAAACTACATCTGGAATCTATTTTAAATTTCTATTCATAAACGAGTCCTGATCCGAAATCCAATTTAGCTTCCAATTGATAAACGGGTCCGGTTTCAAATCCATATAGGTTCCGACCCATGGACCCAGGACCCGACATATAAGTTTTTGATATGGCAAATTGTCCCTCAAAATTGTTATTATTATTTTTATATTTTTATGTATAATATTGGAGGTAGTAGACTTAATGCACTTTTATAAGTTGAATGATATGTTTATTTTAAGAAAAATTAAATAATAAAGAGAAATTAAAATGATTTTAGAACTAGATTTCAATCCTCTAGATGAACCCGATTCTGAAACCAGATCCGAATTTTCCTATCGAAACTTGATCTGAAACCAACAAAACAGGTTTCAAATAAAAACCGGTTCCAGAACCGTAATTAAGAAAGGGGTCCAGGTCCAAATCAACTATGGTTATGATCTGAAACCGTCCCGTTTGCAACCCTATTTGCCTTACCCTCTGTTTGGGAGAGGGGAGGGGAGGGGAAGGAAAATTTGAGGGGGAAGGAAAATGAAGGGGAAGGGAGGGGAGGGAAAATTAATTTTACCTTCTCTTGTTTGGGAAGTGAAAAAGTAGGGGAAGAAAAGTGAAAAAGTAGGGTTTTGTTTGTTTGTGAGATAGAGAGAAAATTACCGTTTTGCCCTTACTTTTATAAAAACTTTAAAAATTTCTTTAAACATAAAGGGTAATTTAGTCATTTCTCTCATTTTTCCCATCCTCTCCCCCATTTTCCCCCCAATTTTGGGGGGGAAATTTTTTCACCCTTTTTCCCCTCCCCCTCCCCTCCATTTTCCCTCCCCCCCCTTTCCCAAACACCCTCCAAAAAAATTTTCCCCCCACTTTACCTCCTTTTTTTTCCTCCCCCCATTCCCCCCCCCCCCCCCCCCCTTCCCAAACAGAGGGTTAGTGATCCAAACTACAAAGAGGGATGGAAATGGATCAGGTCGGGTCGGGTCGGGTCGGGTCCAAGTAACTGGAAGGTTGCTGCAGCTGTCTAGTTTTTTTTTACCTTAAACCCTTCTTCCTTCTTTCTAAAACCCTAGAGAAGACGATGATAGTGACATAGAGATGATGATGACGATGATGCAGATCTCTTCGAATGCCCGTCGAATTTCTAGGGTTCTTCCCGTCTCCATTTCTCTACACCCGGATCGATTTCTCTCCTCCAATGTCGAGAAAGTCGAAGATATTCGCACTCGTAATCATCATCAATGGCAGCTCCCCAGAAGCTTCTCTTTTCGAATCCCTCGCTCATCAGGTAATTCTTCTATTACTCAGTTGCAACCACTGAATCGATGATCTCTTTCTTCTGTTTTTTGGATCTTGAATCGCTTTTGGAAGCCGCATTTTCTTTGCCGATTGAAAATTCAAGAATGGAGCAGGTTTTCCTCAAATGATGTCTCAACTAAAGCAAATGATTGACTATGAGCAAAAAGTTGTGTTTTTGGTAATGATTTTGGCGTGTTTGGATTGGATTTATGGGATTTTATACTTTGCACAATGAAGAAGAAATTGTCACATTGAATCTGTCATCCTCGGTAATTGCTTTGAGGGAAAAGTAGGAAAATGTGGAGATTAGTAAAAACCTTGAAGTACAGGTTTGGGCAAGGCAGAGAGGATTCCTTAGTAGCACGGAAAGGCCTCTAATTTTTCACTCTTTCCATGAGAAAAGAGGGGGAAATTGGGTGGTTTTTCCTCAAATATGGGGAAACCATTTCTAATGGGGAGAGGGTAGGAATCGCTTTTCTGCAGCACCACAGATTTATTTGCAGTAGCACAGAAGTCCAGGGTTTGCGTAAATGCGTCCTAAATGAAGCAGTGAGGAAGAAAAGGATGAATTGTAGAGTTACTGAAATTTGAGTGGAAAATAAGAACTCACAAAGCTGACCCATTGGATTTCCAAGGCTACTTACTTTGACTTGCTGCCCTTTAATTGCATAAGGGAATATCTCTAACAACTTCAGGAAAAAAAAAAAAATTTCCTTCCATGACTCCTTGAAGAAATAGCTCTCTGTTTGCACTTAGTTGAACTTGTCACTAACTTCCTTTTTTGTATCTTTCAGGGATTACTGATGGTGCTTTTCTACTTCATACTACCAATATTTCACAGCTGGATTGTCAATCTTTGTGCTCAAGGATGTCTAGAGCTTGTTTAACTACTGAAGCAAGTACAGTAACTGAAGGTTCTACAGGTTGTTTTTAATTTGTATCTACATGATTAACAATGAAAAGTAGCTTTAAAATAGATGTTTTAATCTTAACCATCTACTCTTAATTAAAAGGCTAACTACTAAAAGATCCATGCAATCTAAGGTTGTTGCTTATTGAATAACGAAAGACAAACTAATTAACCAATGGGCTGCATGTTCAAAAGCCTTCTAGGCTATGACACGTGGCCATAGCATGGGACCATGGATTCCATTATAGCTCGAATGTGCTTAGGCTTGGATCCATATTCATTGGCTCAGTCAAAACACTCCTTGTAGGCCCCAGCTAGGAGATTAGGGGGTCGAGGTGGTCTTCGCTGTTCTTTCAGTATGTTCTATTGATGAAATCCCTTTGTTCTGTTTGCAGAGGCTGTGAATGAGTTTTACCTTAAAATGCTTAAATCTGTTGAAGCTAGAACAATGCCTCCAAATGCTTGGCTCTGGTCACTTGTCGAAAACTGTGCAAATCGAGAGGATATTAAGCTTCTATTTCAAATACTGCAGAACCTTCGGACATTTGTTAGTTATACTTCTATTTCCTATTAAGTTCTCAATCATATTTTTGTAGAATAGATTTTCTCTATGATTTATAATTAGAATCATTGATCCCTTTTTTTTTATAAATCATATTAAAAACCTGAATCGTTGGTCTTTGATAATTTAAACTGGTTTTTGGCTTCAGAGGCTATCAAACCTTCGCATCCACTCAAATTTCAATTCCCATCTTTGCTATAGAGTTGCTGAGGCATGTGCTCGAACAGGTGCCCTTGACTTTGGTATGTATGCCATCAAACCTTTTCTTTTGTCTGATATGTATTTTATGTGATTTTATGACCATATCTGTTGATTTGATTATCTTAAGCTGTGAGTGAATTTCACAGGCCTGAGTTTTAAGTTGAAGATGTCTATTATTAGTTAAAAGATCAAATCATCTGTTAACATATGTGTGTGTATAAGATAAAATCATCTTGTTAAGTTGGTCTCTAAAATTATATAAGGTTGTATGTAATTCAGTTGTAATTTTTTACATGCAGGGAAGAAGACACTGTGGAAGCATAATGTTAATGGGTTGACTCCAACCATTGGCGCTGCTCACTATTTGCTTGTAATTAATTATCTTGGGCATTTTTATGATTTTTTTTTAAAATTGTATCGATTTTTATTCTTCAAAAAGACATACAATTCAGGTACAACAAAGGGATACCAAAACGTGACCTAAAGGTGCGATTTTGAAAACAAGTACATCATCAGGGATATATCATTGGCAAGTAAAATAGAGTTGTGCTTGCGCTGTATTCCCAACTTGGTGGAACTAGCCACATCCCTATTAGCTTCTCAGATCATTATCCTTTTAGGATGTAGAAAATCTTGTCACAATATCATGTATCTCTTCTATGCTGAGTTGCATGAGTATGGATGCATATTTCGGATTCCGTTAATGGTACAAGGTGTTCAATTTGGCTGGCCAATCCCTAAACACAGGTTGATGTATTCAGCATACAATTCATATAAATTGAAACACATATTTGTTATGAATAAAAGTTAATGGTTCATCTTCAAAATGTGTGAATATTGACAATGTATAAAAATGTGGTTACAATGTTGCAGTTGTACGCTAAGGAACATAATGATGCCAAACTGATGGTCGAGATCATGAAACTCTTGAAAAGGAACTCACTACCACTGCAGCCGGGTACAGCAGACATAGTTTTCAGGTCCCATGTTTTTAAGAGCTTCTTTTTGCTTCTATTCCTCTTAGATAGATTATTTGTTCTCTGTATAATAAGAGGTTTATTTTTTGTTTTGGATTTTAGTAAATCATGTTTGAGTTAGTTTATTGTTTTTTTCTCTTTTATGAGGAGACACACCTATTCACAGAGATATTAGCTACTGAAATAAATTAAGCTGAAGAGAAGGTTTGAACTTTGAATTCGAGGTATAATAGCCTGAGAGACGCCTTTATGGCTTAGAGATGAAGGTTTTTCTTCCAAATTAAACTGTCCTTTTTTTGTGTGGGAGAATTATTTTGCATATACAATTCTCTTGGTGTACGACAATGTATTCGTCATCCTCAACATGGCTTCATCTTTTCTAGAGATATGTTTCGACAATATCAAGCATGTTTGAGTGAAGATCACCATTCACATTTTTAATTTACAAATACGATATACATGAGGCTGTCTCTCTAAGATCTTTGGCATTGAAATACCTTCATTTTACCAGTAAACGTTGGAATGTATTGACAATTTGAGATGCATTTCTCCATCAGTACTCATTGGACTTCCTTCTGTAGCTCATGTATTTGTGTCTATTCAGTTTCACATAACTTCATAGCATATACTCTCAAGTCTTCACGACCACTGAGTCTTTTTCATCGAATCCATCCTCAATTTTTCAAAAAAGTTTTAACAATTTGAAACTGTCAAGTTATTAGCATGGTTTTCTTCTCCTAGTGCTTGTGTCTTGGCCATTGTTTAGTGTTTCTGTGGGTGGCTATTTTCTTTTCTTATCATCAAATATCAAATTATGTATACTTGGTGATTGAGGCTTTATACTCACTTTGAAATTTGATTAAAGATTTTGGGTGACAATTTGCAGTATCTGCTACAATACGGGTGATTGGGATTTGATCTCGAAGTATTCGAAAAGATTTATCAAGGCTGGAGTGAAACTGCATCGAACTGCATTTGGCATATGGATGGAATTTGCTGCCAAACTAGGTCATACCACTATTCTTTTCTGTTGCTTTAAAATTTTGGTATGTTTGCTTAAAGTCAATTTATGTGTAAATTCATCTGTGAAGATTTCCTGTCAAAGGCCTGAATGTTTGTGCATGACAAGTGCGTCTTTTAAAATTGCTTCTGGAAACAATAAACCAAGCTCTAGATTTCACAAACATTGCTGTTGGATCTTTTTTGCCCCCTGATACACATATTTTCAATCAAGGTTATGGTTTCTTTTAATAATATTATTTTGGGCGAGTCAGAGACAAGCTTCAAAGCAGACCAGTAATGTGTTTGTTGGTTTAGGTAGATTTTTGTCCATCAGTGGGGATTGATTTACTGTAATTTAACTGCATCATGAATAATGGAAAAATGACCAGTTTAGATGCACACTGAAGATTATGGTTTCCACATATCTGGTTTCATATAATTTATCCAAAAAAGAAATGTTTCTCAGAAAAAGGTATTTGGCTTCATATACATAAATGCTTCAAATTTTATTTTTGTAGGGGATGTGCAATCAATATGGAAAATTGAGGAACTAAGAGCAAAGTCTGTAAAGCAGCACTCTCTCGAGACTGGATTTTCATGTGTCAAGGTGATCTTTCTTATCATGATATATGAAAGTTGCCGAAGGGAAAATCAGGAGTTTGGTTTATTCAAGTCAATCATACTTGCAAATCCATTAAAAATACAAACGATACCTGCAAATAACCTTTATCCAGAGTGATATTGATGTTAGGTCTATAGGAACTTTTATGAAATTCCCCGGAAGATTTTGATGATAAATTATGGCATTAAACTTTTTTTTGTTGAAATATATGGCATTAAAATTTTACAATATAGCCATAGATATTGTATTTGCTATCAGGAATTAAACTGACATTCTCAAGAAGAAATCTATTTGTAATGTTGATGATAGAAGTTTAAATGGAAGCCTTTTTAGTACAAAGAGGGCCACGGTATGAGTTTAGCTTCTTCATCAAAAAAATTCGTAGTTGCTAGCTACACCGAACTAATTGCTGTACTTTACTGTAGAATGCCGGCCATATGGCCTTGAACCAATCGTATTTTCATAAATGATAAAGTACTTATTTTCAGCAGATTTTCATAAATGACTTTATAATTGCAAGTTAGCAACTTAAAAGCTTGGTTCCTCCAGTTGAAATTTCATTTTAAGTTTTTAATACACGCAAATGATTTAAAAAAGAATACACGCAAATGATTTCAGATATTAATTTAGTTGTCCATCAATTACATTTCTTTCCATCAATATTAGCAGATCATTAGTGATTAGTTTGAGTTGTTTGATTTTACTGAAGATAATCAATATTTACTTTTATCTCTGACAAGGCTGTTTTAGGAGTATGCCATCAAGATTTCCTGACATATCAAGATAAAATTTTCAAAAAATAAAAAAAGATATCAGGATAAATGCAAAAATACTTTGGGGATATGATATCAGATTATATATCCACAAAAAGTAATCTGTCAATGTCCATTCATATTGAAAGAACGTCAGAGCCATTAAAATTTCCTAATTATCTGAATTACATAGATTTCATGTTAGAAACACACTAAAAGAATGCACGATTTGCAAAATCGGACACTTGCACACTTGTTTTTATACAGCTTTTTTGCTTGTATTAGATATGTTTCATTTAATTCTGCATGCACTGTACAGCTTATATTTTCAATACCTTCAAGGCATTTCTTGAAGTACTTGTAATTCTTGTTTTCTGATTTTTTGCAGGGTTATCTACTTGAAGGGAAGCCTGAGGATGCAGCAACCGTCATTCATGTGCTCAGCCAGGTGTATATCATTTTGCACCCATATCTTATTATGAGAAACACAGTATTATAATATATAGATTGTATTTTGAATGTAAAAATGTCTAAACTGTGTGTTCTATAATTTATTTTTTACTTATGTGTGGACATCTCAATTTGTTGCATTGTATGCAATCCCCACTCTTACCTTGTTTCTAGGTAGGGATGGCAATGGGTACCATTTGCCCGATCTCAACCCAGTCCAACCCATGAAAATAGGCTCTGAGTACTTTATTTTGGATGCATTTAATCTCTGGGGTGTGAATATGTGCCTACTGAGTTGGACCTGAAGATATTTGGGTTGGGTTCAGATCCATGTGGTTCCAACCTGAGGATTAGACACGAAATACATTTATATTATACCCAATGCATTCTATATACATTCACAAGTGCACACATACAGATATTGTATCGATACATATTTATGTATGTCTTATGTATAAGTTTACAATATCTATGCTCAAATATATTATATTACTAGCATAAAGCCTGTGCCCAATGCATAGGTTGGGTCTCATGCAAATTGAATAATAAAATAAAATCAATATCCAAATTAAGTATTAATTAATTATAAAAAAAAAAAAAAAAAAACACATGAATTGAGGGAATGGTGTGAATGATAAACCCATTTGTGTAATCATAGCGCACTTCAGCCATGGTCAGGGGTTGCATTTTTTGTTTTTTACTTGGAGACTTGAACACACGCTCTCTTAAGTCACCCACTCATGTCCTTAACCAACTGAGCTGCAACTTGGGGACTTAGGGGTTGCATTTAGATAGCCTAATAGTTTGCATAGTTTCAAATTCCAATATCTGGACCAGTGAGCTTTTCCTCCATTCATAGCGCCCCGTTTCTGTACTGAGAATTTTGTTGATCAGTTAGGTCAGCAACTCATTCCCTATTCCCCCAGCAAAATCCAAGCATCTATAGGCATTATCATCTGCCCCTAACTCTCTAACTAATATTAGTCACAGAAATTCCATTTCAATTCAACCCCCAAGTCCAACAAATTTGGGTCAAATCCAACCAATAACTAAACCATAAAGAAGCCCTAGGAAGAAGAATATATCAAATCAAACAAAAAAACATTGCCTACCAACCAAATCCAATTCTCAAGTTAGAAGCTTGAAAATCTCATCAATATATAAATATCATAGTTTTTAATGCAATACCAAAAAGCATATAAAATTCAAGAGTATCCTTTTCTGTCCAAACCTTATCAAAATTTTCACTAAACCCAAAGAGTCCAAAAATCTCAAAAGCCACTCACTCAATCAACCAACAAAAAAAAAAGTGACAACCCCATGACCAAATCCAATCCACTTCCAATTCCTGTCCTCAGTTCAGAAGATCTCACATTGAGACACCCACTCAACTCAACGTTGAACTTGCACCCACAAATGTACGAATGCAAAGCTGAACCGCTGTGACTCCAATTCCAATCTTCAATACAGAAGATCTCACATTGAGACGCCCCCTTGATTCAACGTTGAACTTGCACCCACTAATGTACATGTACAAAGGTGAATCGTTGTGACCCTGAATCTCAAGGTAATTGGAGAATGAGGAGGTGGATGGATGGACATGGGTGCAGATCGTATGTGTCAAGGTTGGGGTTTTTTAGACTTTGTGGTACTATGATGGTTGGATTATAAGCATGCCTATGACTCATTTTGAAGACTAATGAATGTGTGCAATGGTGAAAATGATCTCTAAGCACTGCTTGCTTTTATCCATTTTACTAAGTGAATAAATACTTTGGGGCTTTAGAAAAACATTGAGTCACTGATCTGTGTCTGCTACAGGGTTTACCTGATCCAAAGAAACCAGGTGTTGCATTGGAGCTTCAGAAACTTGTACACCAATGGCCTCTGGAGGTAGTAAAGCAGCAAAAGAAAGAAAAGAGGAAGGTAATTATGATTGTGAATTCCAGTATATTTTAAAAGCCCATTCAAGTGATTGAGTTTGTTAAAATTCACAATTCAGGGAAAAAAGAAAAAGAAAAGGAAAAAATGATTTAATTTGTTGACTTCCATGACCAGTGCAGTTCTAAAACTGGCCAAGTTAAGCGCCTTTGGGTGCTGGGAAATTTCCAAGTCGATTTGAGGATATGGGCGCTCATGGGCATACATGTGAATCTTGAAAAAAAAAAAAAAAAAAACCCCAACTATTTGCTTAATTACACTGATATGACCTAATTTTGAAGTGTAAACAGAAAGGTCTCTTGAAAAAAATTTGCATTTATTCCTCATCCATTCTTTTTCGAAGTCAACCTTTCCCACTTTTTCTCATGTGATGGTGTTGGATGAAATTGCAAGGGCTCAGTTACAAGCTTTGTAGTATCATCGTTAAATACCATGCCTAGTCATATAATATTGTTAACTATATGAAACGAGTTTTCTCATTTAACTCTGCATTTACCTTATCTGCCTGAGTAAAGCTGCTGAGTCCTGCATTTTATTCTAATGGTCCCTGCTATTATATTCCTTTCTATTTGCGTGGGCAGAAGCTGGCTGGTTCCTTGAGAAGCGATATCCAGAAGATGGTCAAGTCTCTGTTGGACATGGGTTTAGAGGTGACCATGGATTTGAAAGATCTAATTAAGGAAGAACCTATTCCCAGTTGAGAGTTCAAAGGCTGGAAGTGAAAAGCTGCATCCATGTGAGTCATTCCACCAAACTTATCACAGCTTCCTCTGTGAAAGTCAACAAAAGCATTAGTGGGAGGATATAAACCCTTTGATAACTAATGAAGAGCTTCACATTTTTTGCTTTAATCTTGCAAGAGTTGCAGAAGTCCATTTTCTGATCACAGTAAATTATCAAGTGACGAAGCCCTGAGACACTGCTCTTGGGTGAAAATCTCATCTTCACCGGTAAATGTTATGTGTAATGATTTTTATCGTTGTTGAGGGATCTTTATAATATTGGCCTCTTGTGGGGGACATCAATGAGCAAATTCCTATTTTCCCTCCCTTGGTTTTGACTTGTGTTGTCTGAGAAACAAAGTTTAAAGCATAAAGTGTCCTACCCACCAATACAGATAATAATGTAACATGTCTTCTCTCAAGGGTGAGTTTTTACACAAGCATGATGTATGCATATGTAAGTGCATAATTTTTTTTTTCCCTGCTTGAACATGGAAGTGCATAATGGTATTTTTTTTCCTTTAGAATAAGGAGATCACATCTCTTTATTATTCTATTGGTAGGAGAAAGTGGATGCCCAGTGAAATTTAATTGATTTTGTTCCTCTAATGTCAGATTGCAGATTGATTGAGCTCTTTCACAATTGTGGATCGATTTAACTGCATGTGCATCCCCGCGGGTTTGACTTGTGTAGGATCTATCGATGCTTGATCTGACCGGCTTATGCACAGATTTCACTCCATTTGGAGTGATGTAGAACTGTCAGATAGATGAGTAAAATATGAGACTATTTTATCCATAATCGTTTTTGTAGGGATGTCATGTCAGTGATCCTGAGGCTCAGACAAGTAAAAGCTTATGGATTGAATAGGCCCACTGCCCACCCCCGAACCAGAAAGCCAGGTCTGATTAGTTCAAAATCCAGGCCCACTTGACTGGGCATCCGTTCCGGCATAGTTGTTGACTCATAGTCTACCTTTTTTTTTTTTTTTTTTTTTTTTTTTAAGAGAGAGAGAGACATAGTCTGCTAATTTGATATCTGGAGTAGGAGTTCTCATCGGATGGGCCAGCCTGGGGGGCTGGATATTTAATCTGGCCCGTTTATTATTTGGGCTGGCCTTGTCTTAAATTGAAAGCCAGCCAAGACTGAATGAGTACTTATAATTTAGTTGTTATTTGTCTAAACAACTACTAGAAAGCTTGTACAAATGATAAAAGGTCTGGTTTCTGTTTTCTGGCCCGATTGACTAATGGGTTGGCTTGGGCCTGACATTTATGGCCCATGTTGGGCATGGGCTGGATACAGGCTTATGTTTGTAAAGTTGGGCTGATGGTCATGAATACCGGATTGGACTTTCTTTAATCTGAGATTTTTAGCTATCTTGGAGGGAAATATGATATGTGGAAGGATGGATTTTCCCAAGGTGGCTATAGGTTGGGCACTATTTCGGTCATGCCATCTTCTGGTGCAGTTGAAGCGTAATTCACAGGGTTTTTTTTTTTTTTTCCAAGGTGCCGTGAGATGCAATGATAGAGTACAAGATATGTTGGAGAGTTCTCATTCTCAAGCACAAGCCTGAAGCCCCCCTAACTTTTCCACTGAAGCCTGCTACACCCACTGAAGCCCCCTAACTTTTAGTGTTTCTTTTTAACTCTTCTGCCTGCAGTGATTATCTTCAAACATGCTTGTGCTAAAAATTTTATTCTGGGCGACAAAAGCCGACTTTAGATTTTGAGGTCGTTTTTACCAGTATATGTAGTTGGCCTGTGTCGTCAAGTTAGAGTTGGGTTGATGGGTCAACTAGTATCACCCAACCAAAACCCTCTTAATTTATTATTCGGATTAAGAATGGCAACTCTAAATCCTACCTGGTCTGCCCATCCTATGGGAAGAAGAACTTAACATTGTGATCTCTAATATATGGAGTTCTATATAATATATTAAAGCCAAGAGTTTTTTATTCAATTTGAACCAAATTCCTTTCTAACTTTGACTTTTTTTTTTTATTATTGAGCCCTGTAAAAATCTTAAAATTGTAAAGGTTTAGAGATATGTACTCGTGACCTATATATAGCCTTCAAACCACAAACCACACAATTATTATATGGAATCATTTATCAAAATTTAAAAAAAAAATCAAAAGTAACTAGATGGAGCAGGGGTACCTAGCCACATGGACCATGCCCGTGCTTGTCACATGTTATTATGCTAGCTAGTGTTATCATCATTACTTAGATTGTACGCCCCATATCCCTCAATTTGTACATACAAGGCCCATGCCTAATCCAGAAAACAAATGCAATGTCGGTTCCAAAAAATGCTCCAGTCATAAAACTGAGATTGAAAAATGTTAAACCATTTCACCTTCACCTACTGTTACATCAAATGTATCATAAGCCTTTAATAAATTGCCTACTTGTAGGCTTTCAGTTTAAGGGATGAGAATTGCACATCTAATTGGGAAAACAGGCCATGCCTTCATAAAGATGTACTATGAATTGTACATCTAATTGGGAATACACTATACAGGCCATGCATTCATAAACAGTTACAAAACTAGGTAAAGGAGACTTGTGGGCATGTAATGCATATACAAAATGTAATTAAGGACTGCCGTTCTAGAAACAAAATGTGAGCAAAGTAGGGCTTTTGTTTCTAGACGTCTCTGCACTAGACCTGATAACAAACAGGCAAAAGCTGCAAACTAGTAACTGCCAAGAAGAAAAACCAGCCAGCGACACAAGCGAAGTCCCCCCTACCCACAAAAAAGGAGGGGAAAAAATATCTTTTCTTCTGTCTAAAATTGTGCTTCACAGAGTAAATTCACAATAAATCCGTTGAATTTGCTGGTAGAACACTGATAGAAACAGATATGACAAGTGGAATGAGTGGTAGTATTTATTATCTCTCACTAACCTAACCAGAATTCAGTTTTTTTTTTTCAAACAAGGAAAAAAATTTAAAATATACATGAAGGAAGCTACTTTTGCAGCCTGTAAGGCCAAGTATTTGAAGAAAAGAAAAGAGGAGAGAGAGAGGAAGGAGGGATTAATTTTACCTTTCAACAACAAATCATAACGTGCATCCGCAATAATGTCAGCTAAAATGTGCAGGCAAAAGTATGCAGCATGCTTTCTTTTCATTTGACCCAGATACCACCCTTATCCATTTGAGTTTCCTTCACTGACTGCGAACTTGCACGAGGGTGACCAGGCACACGGGCATCTCCAGCAGCCTGCTTCTTTCGCCTTGGATGGCCAGCTGTGGCGTGCTCCACCAATGGGCCAGACCATGTTGGCATCTGGCCTTTCTGGTATACATATGTGGAACTGAACGGAATGTCCGGTGGATCAAAGGGGGGATCAACATGATGTGCATGTGATGACCCCAAAGGAAAGCCAAGTGCTCCATCCTGGTGTGGTGGAGGGAACTTCTCACTCTTGCTCTTTGCATTCGCATGTGTAATTAGGCGCCGCCTCTATTAAATAAACAAAAAATAGCATACATGATGAATAAACCAGTGAAAGTATTGGCATTTGTGTTTACCTTCGACTATGTGTTTTTTTTTTTTCCCCCAGCATAACACATTCATATATTTCAAAATTTCCCGACAACAAATAAATTACATGCATGCATTCAGCATTCCGGTATTGGATTGACATCTATGACACCCAGAAACTTGTATGTGCCCAGCATATCCATGTCAGACCAACCTGACACTGGTAATTAGTACTCGATACTGCACTGATATTTCTAGGGTACAAGCATAGCATGTTCTCCTCACCAAGTCTATTATTTCATATGGTTCTTTTAGTTTCTTTTCTACATAAAAAAATGTTATAAAAGAATATAAACAATCATAAGTTCATTAATTAAAAAATATTGTAATGAGAAAAATAGGACAGCAGTATCTGTATCCTAGATCCCAATCTTAATATTGGTGTCCGATCTGGGCATCATAGGCCAATATATTGCAAGTCTAAATATGAAAGAAAAAATAAAGGACAGGTAGACACAGCAGCTTATCTGACATACATCAATGTTTGCTTGTAGCTCCGCATTAGCTTCTGGGGCAGGAATTCCTCTTACAGATCGATCACGTGTGCGTGTCTTCTTTGCACTGTCACCATGTGTCCTTGCACCAGCAGCTCTCAACCTACAGAACCAAAAAACTAAATTTAGGTGAATGAAAGAAACAAATTGCAAGCTTGGAGCTGACGTTTAAAATAATACTGACAATAATAAAATTGCGAGCCACTCTAATGAAGCAGAGAACAATTAAAAAGTTGTCAAAATGGAGAAAGGGAAAATAACTGAGTATGCAGCTCAATCGGATAATTTTTCAGCTAAAATGTGAATGGGAGAAGAGGTACAATGGAATGAAAAATAAACATGATTTTACACTAAAAGGAGAGAAGTTTACGCTAATGATCTCTATAACTATAGGTAGAGACAGGTTTTGTGAAAAAGAAAAAAAATTACATAACAAAGGGATCAGAATGAATCATTATATGATGATTTGGAGAACAAGTCAACAAACTTTTATTAAAGATCATAAGATAGAATAATAAATTAAGAGAAGAAAATTGGAAGTTAAATCTTCAAGATGCCACAACATACTTCAGGAATAACCTCCCGCCGTCGGAAAGTAATTGGACCTTCCCATGCAATGTGTGAATTTAGGGCACCAAGATATGAAAATGATATAGATACATTCATAAGGATGCAAAATACAGGCATTCAAGCTATTCATATTCACATTTCTTTAAAGCATTTTAGGTTAAAAAAGAACATCAATAGAACTTTAGGAAATAACAAACCTAGTAATTAGGATAGCATTTTGAGGGGGGAAAACTACTACTCATAGACTACTCATGGTCCTGCTGATACTCGCACCAAAGCATCTAATCAAGGGATCAAACATAAGAGCGGTAGCAGACCAGGCAGGCTGGCAATAGGAATTATAAACAATTTCATGAGAAGCTAATTGTCTGATCAGATCAATCAGATATCCTTCATGCCAACCTTCTATTTTTTCTAAAGGGTTCATGCCGACAGCTTTAATCAGATACTCTGTGACGGATATAAATTTTCATGTCCCATGGACATTAATTAGGAGCATTTGTCTAGATGAGATTTCTTTAGAACTCTATAAAAACAAGCATCCTCAAGATTTTAATCTCCTCCAGAAACTAAACTGGACTGGACCAGAAGATTTTCCAGGACCACCATAGAATATATAGATTTAGTAAAAAACAGTCTACAAACAGATGAGCGGCACCTCCTAGCTTCTTCATCCCTTAGTTTAGCATCCATCTCCTTGCTTGGTGGATACTGAGGAAGACTTGAAGGGTCACAAGCATGAGGTTTAGTTGTAAAGAACTGCAAAACAGAAGCCAAATGGTGATGGCGACAGCCTTCCGCATAATGCACTGGATAATAAAATCAGAATAATATCAAGCGTCACAGAAAAAGAAATTTTAGGAGCTATGTTGATGCTAACTAAATGATAATAGGAACAATGTACTGAAACAACTAAACATAAAGAAGAAGCCTAAATTGTTCGTTGGTTATATAAGAAATGCGCCAGTTCTAGAAATATGAGTTCTACAATTGCTTTCTCCTCCAAATCCATTCACACCAAGACGTAGATTTGGGTTATTAAACTTCAATGTGTATTGGTACCCTCTGATGTGGTATTGTGCTGGTCCTGAGCTTATTTAGATGAGGCTTTGCCTATGAGGGGCACTTGACTATAAAACATAACCTTTTTTTTTTTTTTTTCCAACTAGATGATCAGGCTCCAATAATTATGATGACAATCTTTTTGAGGTAAAAATGTAACAGTTTTTTTTAGATAAGAAGTGCAACATATATAAGGATTTGGCACAGGATAGATAAGAATGGAGAAACAGAATTCATGTAACTGGCCCAAACATAGTTGGGACAACTGGACAAGGCTTTGATGATGATTATGAATGGAACAGTTTTTTTCGCCAACTTTTTCCTAGTAATAGCTATTTGCAAGTGGTAGCTCTAGCCCTATCAGAAAAGTGAAGGAGGATACAGCCATGAAAATGCCAGCATCAAGGTAAATGCCTAAGATTTCCCTCCAAGGTAAATTTCTATGGACGGACGACTCAAGGATCTGTAACAATATTATTGTAAATTTGCAATGCTAGCCCCCTTTGCCTTGAAGATGGCAAGTTTCTGAATCAGCTCCTACTTCTATGTCCAGTGGCTCATTTGAAAAGAGGTTCTCTCTTGGCTTGATTATGCTTGTAGCTCAGTTAGTCTCTTTCTTTCAGGCATGGAAGTTTGGGCACAAGTCACACCACCCACCCTCTCATACCCCCACACATATGCTACACAGGTCTAATCTATTATATTCTAAAACAACAGGAAAGTTATTTGGAGTGTGATATGTGTCCTCATAACGCTAAATACGTCAATCTTTTAAATGAAGACCTCTTTCTAAATCCATTAACTCCCATTATTAATATATCAAAACTATATCATTCAAGTAGATATTTCTTTTCTTATGGCATATTTTGTACCGAATCTCTTCCCAATTATTATGCCTTTTCAACATTTCACTTTGCTAAGCATGTTTGGCGATTTACTAGTAAAGCTAAAGTGAAGTAAAGCCTCCATTATCCGGACAAGAAAAGACAAAGGGTCATATCAAAAGTACACAAATTCAAAATTCCCTCCTTTTTTATTATAAAAAAAAAAAAAGTTCAAAAAGCAACCTCCTTTCTCCACTAAATGACAAAAAAAAAAATCCTCTTTTTACACAAAAAGTCAAAAAAATTCCCTATCAAACAACTAAAAACAAAAGACCATCATAACCCCCTATATTTTATTCTCTCTTGATTTGATACTTCACCTCACTTTACTTCAATTCACCATACATCCAAACATGCCCAATTTATGTTTTATTTTTTCTATTTTCTTTTACTAAATAACATGTCAAGTAAAAAATATATTTGCAACCCTTTTGCCTTTCTTTTAATAGTACCCGAAATTGTAAAATTGAGCCTTTTCAATTGTCACTCTTCTTAACTGCAATCTTGTGCATTGCTTTGCATGGGTTTCTTGCTCCTGAAGTGCTTGAAAACAGAGAACCCAGCACAGATCTCAGAACATTCAAAGTATGATAGTATCAAAGGCCACTACCACATAGTAACTCTTTTTTCTTTTTTTCTTTTTTTTTTTTTTGGTACAGCTGGTTTGGGACATTATGTGGTGCAAGAGTTCTGGTTTCCAGTAATGCAACCATAATAATAATAATGATAATAATAACAATAATATTCCTTGTTTTCCTAACAGTAACATTCTATTCCATCAGCTATGCTCTTGAAAGATGAAAATATATAAAAGGAAATACTCACTTCACTACTCAATGCGGCAGTGGCAGTTTGGCGTTCAGCTGGGTCAATTGCAAGAAGAGTTTCAATAAGTGGCATGGACGACTTTGGAAAATCTTTAAACGTCTCTGCTATACACCTTTTATATGGCTGCTGGGGCTTAAATATGGTTGCATGTGGAAGCTTTGACTTCTTCCAGTATTCTTCAGAAGGTGAGCCACACAACTTGAAAATTTTATGCAACTGCTCAACCTAATAAACCAAAGAGATGACTAAACTTAATAGTGATACAGATTAAAAAAAATAGAAACTATCAAAGGATTTGTCTTAATATTTCCTAGAGTTGCCTACCATAGCACAAAAAATACAGCAACACACAAATATATGATAAATAAGCAACAGTAATTTCATAGTCTCCCACAGGAAAAATAGACTCCTCTCTACGCCTTCAATTAAAATCAATCTCTTGAAGAGATGGCTGAAAGAGGGTGACAGTAGCATTAGATTCTTCAATGGAGTCACTCCAGTTCATCAAGTATCTAACAGAATTGTATCCTGGATCAAAGAGGATTTCAATGATTAGTTGAAAATGAAGAGGTATTAATGTGATTGGTTGCTTCTTTCTCGATATGCTACTTGTGACAGAGTTGATCTTTAGCTTGGATAATCTGGAATTTGAAAATGTCGGGGAAGAGCATGGTGACTGGCTGAAAAGGAAGTTCAAAGAGCATGAGATAAAAAACAGAGTCTTTGAAATGGAGGGTGATCGCACTCCAGGACAGGATGGTTTTCCCATGGCATGTTTCTAATATTTTAGGAAGATGTCAAACAGACATTGGATTTTATGAATAAATTCTTTGACCAAGAACATTTACCTAATACTCGGGGAGCTACTTCTATTGTTCTTATTCCAAAGATCGATGGGGTGGCAAGCTTTGAAGGACTTCAGACCAGTAAGCCTGCTCGGTATTCTATAGAAGATAATGGGTAAAGTCTTAGCTTCTAAATTGAAAAAGAAGCCCTTTGTCCCATTCTCTCTTCCGCCCGCCTGTGCGCGTGCGTGCGTGCATGCATGCATGCGTGTGTGTGTGTGTGTGTGTTTTCGAAGAATTTAAGATCAAGGTCAAACCAAGAGCAAATTCTCTAAGTGCCCTACAAAGACACTGGCACACCTGTATGATGAAGCCCAAGTCCTTTGTATCAGATCAAATACTGATGAAGTAGAAGCCAAACCAGAAAATGCTGAAGACCCCAGGGCATCCTAGAAGCTCTTTACTAGGGATGCAAACGGGTCAGGTCCAGAACAGAACCAGGCAGTATCCGGGTCCAGACCCATTTGAAAGAGATAGTCCCGGAACCAAAACCGATTTCGGGACGGAACTTATTTCATGGTTCCGGTTCCAATTCCGATTGCATTTTCCGGATCCGGTTCTGGTTCCTAACCTATGTAGGTGGCCACACAGAGAGGGGATCTGCTCTTGGAATTGTCTCATTGGCTATCGATAGATAGAAAGAGATTTAAAAAGTTACAGTAAAACAGTAAAGGATCAAACCCTAGTCACATCGGGAAAAAGAGAAGAGAGATTATAAATAAATAAATAAATAAAGGAAAAGGCTAAAGGGTAGGGTTCCATGAAAACTGAGAAAGAAAGGCTTCCTCCTATCAAGCTCACAAGATTCGGAAGATGTGGACATTGAAGACCAACCAAAATGGAAACTCTGATCACCACCAAGTGGTGCCAACCTAAAACCAGATGAAGTTAATTGCCATCAGGCAAGAGCGTGCCATGGATAGAACTTTCATTCACCTCTCTCTTGACTTCTAATTTTCTCCTTAGGCACTACAAATATGTAACAAAAAGTATCCTTCGCCTATAACAAAAAAGAAAAACACAACCACCATATTTTATATACTAGAATAACAAGAAGCACACAGCAATTTCTACTAGCAGCATTATCACTCTTATGTTTAATAAGTATTGCAAAAGGAAATTAGACTTCTTGAGGAATAAAATAAATTCTAAAACATTTCAATTTCTATTATAAATAAAACACAATAGAATTTCACATACAAAAATCCAAGATCCTATAAACCAAAAATAAAAAATAAATCCAGAGAGTGCAAAAATAAGACATAGTAAAGAGCAGTAGTGCACTCTAATGATTTTGAAGTTGTGTAACTGACTACATCCAGAGAGTGCAAAAATAAGACAAAACTGTGGAGTCTGAAGTGGTGATGTAAGAACCTGCATAAAAAAAAAAGCATGTAATGGAATTACCTCCGTACGTGCAGGCATGATAGGCTTTCCTGCCAGCAATTCGGCCAAAATGCATCCCGCACTCCAAAGGTCAACCCCTACACCATAATCAGTAGCGCCCAAAAGAAGCTCTGGTGGTCGATACCATAGCGTCACCACCCGACTCGTCATGGGTTGCTTGCGGTTTGGATCAAAGAATGATGCTAATCCAAAATCAGCAATCTTAAGTAACCCAGCATTGTCAAGAAGAAGATTCGAGCCTTTGATGTCACGATGAAGAACTCCTCGGTTGTGACAGTGCTCAAGCCCCGACAAAAGTTGATGCATGTAACACTTTACCTAAAATTCCGGAATGAAATCAGCCAGGGTAATGCATGCATTTGACCACTTTGTGATGCATTTGATCATTCTCGAAACCTTTCAAAACCAAACACCCAATCGAGATTTTAAAGAACCCAACCACACCTATTGTGACTGCAAGAATTTTCAATATTTTGGAAGAACGGATGGTTGTCTGTTTCTACAATGCATTTGGCAAGCCAATTGAAACGAAAATTAGTTGGAAAACTGGGTATTTCCCTTCTCTTCAGAAAATCATTAACCATTTACCAGTACAAATTCCAAAATAGGCAGAGAAGTCATAGAAACAGTATGTATCCTATATGATGTGATGATTCACATATGGACCCAAACACATTCGGGAATGGAAACCCATGCATGTTCGAAATTTGTTCAATTTCAACTGTGCTTTTAGAAATATACCCAAATTAATCCATCAATAAGGAATTCTTTAAACAACATAAATCTTACACTAATTTGAGTAAAAATACTCTATCTGCTCATCATAAAACCACTCAAATAAGCACCCAAAGAAAAATAGCGATCCGAATACATCAAAATAGCTAACCTGAGGCTCTGTGAACTTGATTCCTGGACTCGCAGCAAGTCCCGCCAGATCATGTTCCATATATTCGAATACAAGGTACAAACTACAAGACATCCTCGACGTCACCAAACCCTCCAACTTTACAACATTTGGATGATCCAATCTTCGCAAGATAAGAATCTCCCTAGCCATAAATTTCACACTCTCTGGCTCTAAATTATCAAAGCGAACTTTTTTCAACGCCACAATCTTGCCCGTCAAAGTATCTCTAGCCTTGTAAACATTACTATAAGTTCCTTGCCCAATCTGAAACCAATGAAACCAAGTACAGAGCAATCAAGATCGAATTTTTTTTTCCCCAACTGAGATCAAAAAGAGAGAAATGCCATAAACTACCCACCTTATCAATCTTCTCGAACGTGTCCGCCCGCCGCGGAGTCCATCCATTGATCGCCTCGCCGGCTACCGCCGAGAGCCAAGACGGCCATCCGGCAGCGACTTGCTCCCCTTGCACACTCTTAGGAGGATTGCTCAGCCTAGGATTCGGCCTCTGCCTTCTCCTCTCACCTCGCGGCGGTTTCCGTCCTGCAACCTGCTTCTCCTCCTTCTGATTCCCATTAGCCTCCTCGACGCCGGCCTCGATCTTCACCACCGGCGCTGGAAAATGAGATTTCTCTCCGGACTGAACTGCTGCTCCAATCGACGAGCTCCTCTCCTTCTCTCTGTCCTTGGAAACCGTCACCGGCGCCGACGAGGCCTCTCTGGCGAACACGCAGCCCATCTCGCGCTATTCCAAACCTCATTTCTCATCAAGACATTCGAATCGGCTCTCTTTCATCTAAACCCTGCCGAAACCCTAGAAATCCCTCTCGATCGCGCGTCGAGATCCGATCTAATGAATAAACCCTAGAATCGAGCGATGTAATCTGATTTCCGAATGATCTTCGTAATTCGATCGAATTTGCAGAAGAAGATTGGATTTGGTTTCTAATCTCGAGATTGGAAAATATGAGAGAGAGAGAGAGAGAGAGAGAGAGAGAGAGAGAGAGATTTGGTGGATATGGAGCTGTCTCGAGAGTATCAGTTTTTTGTCTATGTGAGAGTGAGAGAGGAAGAGAGAGAGAGAGAGAGAGAGAGAGAGAGATGGGAAAAGATGGAGAGATGGAAATAGAGATAGATCTGGGAATGAAATATGTATATATATATATAGGGGAAGAGCAGAGACTCCAATCTTCTGTGCAAGTCAAACAGGGGAGGGTCTGGTCTACATACATAGTGTAGATTTTGATGGGGCCACTTTTAATCCACTGGACTTTGACAAGTGGGTTTTTTTTTTTTATATTGAGTTTTGAGATTGGGGTGGGACTTGTCATTGTGAGCACTAGTGTGGGTGGCCTAGTTTGGATTCTATCATTTTTAGTATTGAGATTTTTTATTTATTTTTTTTTGGGTAAGGAGTATTAAGATATTTGTGGACATCAAATTGGATTTCTAGGAATTTAGGTAAAAATGGGTTTGAAAGGATTATTAGAGATGTAGACTGTTAGGATTTGATTTAGGTGATGGCTATATTCATTTTCAACTCTCCCTTATTTGAATTTTTTGTCTTTTCCGTTAGAAACTACTTGATGGGCAGTTTATTTCCTGTGCACTTGCGCACTATGCATTAGTGATGTTTATCACGTGAGGTTTGGTGAAATTCAGGGGGGTCATCGTCGTGGGTGATGGTGTGGATGCGCACTCTGTAGTAGCATGTGTATGGGAGAAAATTTCCTTGTAATTTACCTTTGTTTTTCAATTCCAACTACTTTATAGAAGATTTTAGGAGGGTGGGTTTGTGTAGTTGATTTTGTCTTTTCGTGAAAATTTTCTTTAATTATTTGGTGTATCACTTTTGAAAAATAAAAGCATAAAAAACAGTGCAGCTTTTTAGAGATTTCATGAAAAAGTATTTCGCTTATAAATGAAAGAGAAGAGGATAAGAGCTGCACATTTCTACACAGTAAAAAGAAGTCACTAGACTTCCATTTCTGCAGATGTTATGCCAAGGGGCCCTTGATGTTATGCTTGTTGCATCTTATTAGAAGGTTAGATGTAGTCCGATGGTGTATTTTGTGCTCTTGTTATCCCAACAACTACTGTATTTGGAATATTGATTGGAGTAAAGAAAGAAACTTGGTTGAGCTCTTGACCTATAAATAATGGATCTTGCTCCAATCCAATTTCCTGCACTTAGATCTATATCCAGGTATCTATCAAACTAAAAAAAACAAAAAATAGTTCTCTTCTTCCTTTTCTTCTTCATTATCATTATTTTTATCTTCAAATTCCGTAGGTAAATGAGGATGATTGCGTTACGTAGGTTGATAATCGGCGTAAAATTTTACCAAAAATGAATTTTTCCTCTTTTTTTTATTATTTATTAGTTTTTCCATATATTCTAATATCTATCTACATGTGCTGCTTCAATTTATGACCTCTGACACATCTGGGGTAGGACCCACCTGATTGATGGCCAGTATCTGCCCACGTGTTTGTCCTGTGTCAAATTCTATCTGGACAGGTTAAATGTCAGTATGAAACAATAGGCATGTTTGGTTTGTTAGGTGAGGATTGGAAAGATACATATTCTGCAGAGTACAAAGATGGTCATTTTCAAGTTGAGACTTGATGGAAATTATAATCCTTCTTTTGTATCAGGACAGTAGGTAAAAATCATCTTCTTCCAATGCCATGTGGAAGGCAATCAGGACCATTTGTTTTGATGGGCCTTTTGAGTTGTTGAGATTGAGTCCAAACAGGTGAGACAACAAAAACAACCTTAACTAACCCAAAAGTATTTGACTTTTCATTAAAGATTGGTGCTTTCCCTTTCTTCTCCATGTTCAACTGCCATTTGCATCTGACCACCATAGTTCTAAACAGTCAGTCTTAAAGGCATTCCAAATTCCAAAAAAGCCGTCTTTCATGCATTCTTTTTTAAACTTTATAACAAGGAGAGAATTTTATCAAACAAGTGGGAATCATTTAAAGATGGTAGAAATAAAATTCATATATTCGACTTCAACATAGTTGTAATAAGACTTTGATAATGATGATAATTTTTTGTACGATCTACTATTCGGTTGTTTGATACAACATATTTATTAATAAAAAAGAAAAAATAAATTGTTTGTTTTAATATAGAGGATGTTGGCTTCCTTTGAAAAGGGTAAAATTGTAAGATTCGTCGCTCCCAAAAAAATAAAAAATTCCATTGCACATAATTCTTTCAATTTCATACAGAGGCCAAACTAGTGAGCACTCATCATAATCTAGCACTGGTTTGGCTAAGTAACTGAATAAAAATTGTGTCTCTAAAAGCCCTAAACTTTAAGAACACGTTTGTATAGCTTCCACGCATGATAAAAAAAAAAAACACCCTTCCACATAATTACATGATATTTTGTTTCATGGAAAAGTTTTTCCATCATTTGTTATGAATGCTTTTTTCTAAGATGTGACTTGCTTTTATGAATGAAGAAAGTATCAAAATCATTGTAAAATATATATTGCTATTAAGAGAAAAAAAGTGTTTCCAATGGTGGGGTGAAGTAGGTGAAGAAAAAGCGACAGTCAAGCTTCTTCTGATGAATAAACACAAAGTAAAGGAATGATGTTGCAGAGCATTTTTCATGAAAATGAAAAAAGGTTAAACTGGTAGAGTGGTTTTTGAGCTGTACCATTAATTAAGAAACTTAAAAGAGTGCACCAGCAGCTCCAAGTAATCATGGATCATAATGTTTTGAGAAATGATTCAGTGGTTAAATGTGGTCCCAGATCTCTAGATCTGCTCGACAATATGGTAGATGGCTTTAATCCTACATAGTTTCAATCCAGTTGCACGCCAAGAATCAATTGGGGGCACTGTGAATATACTGATCAAGTGAAATCACTAGTCACAAAAAAGACCTCCAAGTGAAATCGCATGCTATGCTGATGCTGCTAATTAGGTTTGCCAATAGCATTCCTCTTTCAAGTCCATAGGCCACAATATGTTTTAGAATGAATTAAATGGGACCAATCCAAGCCATGAATCAGATGGGACTGACTCACAATGTTTGATCACACTTGAAAAGGGATCCAAGCTATTTCTTGAATTGGGTTTGATGTAAAAAGCTTAATAGCCAATTATCTAAATATCCCAAGTCTCAAACCAAGAAGAATTATCTGAATATCCAAAGTGTCAAATCCTGAAGGGTGATGTAAAACCTATTTTGAATACTTGAGAAATTCAATTCAGAGCCAGATCCCTGTGCACAGGAGCTAAAAGGTTTTTTTATCAAATAGTCTTTATGTGTTTTGGCTGAAGGATACATAACTGAGTACACCCTTCTATTCAAATATTTGATACATCTTAAAAACTTATTTTTCTCTAAAAAATGCTCATGTGCACACTGTACAAGTCCCTAATCAACACGGCAATTAGAGGAATGTCAGTTAAAAAACTCTAGAATGTTGATGTTGATCTTTTGAAATTCCACTTGCATACTTGTGGTGCACGAAAAAAAAAAAAGAGGCATCGCGCTAAATTTTGCTCGAGTCAAAAACTTGCGCCCACCAAAGAGAGAGCATTTGTAAGCAAGTGATCAAACATGCATGTTTTATAAATGATCAATATAACAGTGGGCTCATTCTATTGGAGTAAAATTTTGGCATAATGCCACGAGTCAATGAGATGGTTAAGCTTTTAGGGACAGTTGCATGGGAGAATTCTTTGATAGGATCCACACTCACATCTGTCATGCATGAAGATTTTGAAAGAATATGGATTGACTGAAAATGATGGGACCATGGTTATTGCTCTAGGTAGATCACTTGTGTTATCAAGTACTTGTATCCTAATAATGAATTATAATTTAATGGCATCAGGTGAAAGAGATAGGAGGAAATGCTAACCTGCATTGGGTGGGGAGAACTAAAGCCTCTTCATCTTATTTGCGTAGGCCGGAAGGAAGATTTTGGTATTGACATTAAATATTCATGAGTGGTTCTGAGTGGTAGATGATGTTGTTTTCTCTTTAAGAAAGATAATGGTGTTAAATACCATTTACTCAATCTACCTACTTGGTTCTTGGCATGTTTACATTTATTGTGGCATTGGGGAATTTGGGCTTCACAATTATGCTAGATTTAAGGGGACATTTGCCTTTTACGCATGGAATATAGAAACGATTTTTACTTATATAAATGTTATACATGTAAATTTTATATGTGAAACACATTACTATGTCAAAGTAACCATTTTCATATGATAAATGAATACATCCAAATGTGTTTATAATTTTTTAATATTTTTTTTATTAAATTTTCAAAATCAATAAATATTTAAGATATGAAACTAAACTTCTTGATACTTATTGCTAATACGAGAACATAAAACAGTTCAGATCATGAATTGAAGACCCATAAATAAAATAAAATCCATTGGTTGCAATTTTTTGGACATTTTCACAAGTTTTGCAAAAAATATAACGTTTTAAGGCATGCTTAGTTATAGGTTTTGGAAGTTATTAAAACAAATGGTTTGGATTAGAAGTAGATAGTCCACAAGAGTGGGAAAAATTAAAAGTGGTTGTTAGATTTGATCTAGTGACTAAGTGCATTAGCAAATGCTATCATTAGATAATACGCTTCCATTAAGCATATGCATCATTTACATATGTAAACGAGTGAAAAAAGAAAAGACGGTTTATTTCTACAAGTAAACTAAAATAAAGAAACATAGGCGAATATTTAAGAAGAACTGACCATCAAAGAACCTCCCCTTCATTGAATTAAATCAATGGAAGTCGAGAAATGAATCCCCCCTCACACAAGTAATTCAAATTCTACAAAAATAAAGGTTTCATTTAGGTAATTAGACTATATCCTTCATCCCTCACCTCTTTCATAATTCATTGTGGAGCTGATTTGAACCATAAACTCTAATACATTCTATGCAAACAAACATGTTCTCAGCTCTCAAAGCCTCTAATGTCTCACAACAAGAATAGATGAGGGCTATATACTACATAATTGGAGATTTTTTTTTATTAGAATATGAATCATCTATCACTGATTATAACTATTGTCAAACATGGACCTGGACTTGGGCTTAACATATTCCACAAAGAGCTTCAATGCAAGCCCAAAGGGACCCACCAAGTCTAATTTTGATATCTAATAGTAAATGGGCCCATCCCCATTGGCCCCCCTAGTCCATGAGGACCTAAATTGCATGCACCACATGCACACATGGTGTGAACTGCAGGAGATAACATTACTTTACTCTCTCCTTACCAAAAACATTACTTTACTCTAAGGGTGCACATGGGCGGTTTGAACCAGTTTAGAAGGGAAACTATCAACTAAACCAAACCCAGCGGTTTTCTATTTTCCCAAACCGAACTGAACTGGTTCGGTTATGGTTTTTTTTATTTTATTATTTTTATTATTGTTATTACTATTATTTTCACACAAAAATTGCAATTCAAACTTCGCCCATCAAATGGAATTATGAGAGGTTGCAATGAACACTAAAATATATTTCATACTTTGTTTCAACCAAGGAAGCATACATCAAATGATGGATGAACTCTTTCCATCTATCATCCGGTCGTGTGATTGAATGGCACAAGCCAGGTTCAACCAACTTTTCAGGCCAATGAGCTGAAGCATTTCAAAATTTCTGGTAAAGTACACCAACAAAATGGTCAGGCACATATCTATTTCTATTCTGGTAAAACATAGACAAGACTACATTGCTTTCATCTAGACCAATGAATTCAACACAAATGAATTTTTTTTTTTTTTTTTTTTTAGCCAACAACATGGGTTTGAGTGGAATATAGTCTCAATTTTGAACTAATTGAGATGAGCCTCTTCATAGTTTACAAGTCAGACTAAACCCCTCGGAAGCGCTACTGAAAACTCAATAATGCACACTTCTTGTAGAACTTTCATCAAACACGTAACATGTAAATAGAATATACAAATGCTTCCTCTAAGGCTAAAATGGTCAAAATTTAATACTCAAGTTAATACATACGGTCACTTCGATTTAAGCAGTTAACCATGGATTGAAACCGACAATCGACCGATATAAGGCATTTTCAATTATTTTCAAATCGTTTACCTAATCGATGTCCATAAAACTAATTCGAACCACCCAGTTCGATCAGTTTGATTCAATTTTGCAGATTTTTTTTGTGTTTCCCGCTCTACTCTCCACTATTGGCGCTATTTCCTTCCCATCACCTGTCTAACCCAATCCCATTTCAGCCCAGCACGAGTCCCCACACACATCGAAATTCCAAACTTTCCATGGAAATAATCGCAATCACCCCAATCGCACGACAGCCGTCCATCTACTTCCTATCCACAAATCTCAGCCCTTCATTCTCTCTCCCAAAAGCCCTCTTCTCATCCACTTCCTCATCTATCCCTTACCGTAAGAATCGCATCGCGAAACGAGGACTGTCGATCGCAATGGCCCTGCAATCCTCCTCTGCATCTCCTGCTCTCGGTCAGTATTTACCATTCTGCCATTCCCTCCATTGATACATAGGAATTCTTCAACATTCATGTGAAACTCGGTTTCTCTGCAATCAGATTTACCTGGAAATCTGTTTTCAAACACGTGAATCTTCGTTTACTTGGAAAGCTCTGTGCTTTTTTCCCAAATTGGGGACATCTAGGTCAATTGTCAATGGTCAATGGTCAGGGAATCCAGATTTTGACCAGATGTGGTCAGAAGTTCTCCACCGTAGGATGATGTTGATTAATTTGATGGAGGAGGACAGAGGAGAATGTTGAGAGTTGTGGATCATATGCAATAGTTTTGTGTATATGGAGTATGAATTTTGAAGTTTAGTATTAAATTATGTTTCATGTTGTAGTCATTAAGTGATGAATCCTTGTGATTTGTTATAAATTTTGTGCTTTTGAAGTGATTAAGAACTAGTTACACCAAGTCACGTGCATTAATTAAGTATGAGACTGGGAATCAGTGTTCAACAACCATAAACAATTAAACATCACTATGATTGAGAAGAGTACTACTTAAATAATTACTTAATTTGAGTATTTTTACTAATTTTCTCTATATATATATATATTTTTTGAATTATTGTAACTTTTTAGGACTAGCGCGATCACACCGGGCTGGCACCGGGGGCAATGACTTGTTGCTTGGACCTTGGACCATCAGGCAATGGTGGCTAATTTATGATCCAATGGCTTGGTTGGAGCATGGGGCTCTTGTTTACATTTGAATTACTATTTAGAATTCCATGTGTGTGTTTATCTTTGTGGCAATTCATCCGCCGTTCACATTCTGTGTATCCTTGTGGTATCAGATTATCTGAATCATGGTTGTTGTGGATGGATCATAGTTTGGAAATCTAGGTGATTTGAGTTGTGGAACAATTTTAGCTGTCTGATTTCACTTGCTGAAAGTTTGTTCGTCTGGCGGTTTTCTTCCTAATGATCCATTTGATTGCCGGCAACTGGAATAATTTTAACAATGTGAATTTAGAATGTATTATGTTCACAGTGGAGCAAAAGTTTGTGATTTCTGGATTTGTGTTTAATGCATGCCATGTCCACATGGATGAGTTTCCATAAAAAAATTATTCATGGGAAGTACAAATTGAACTTGCTAAACAGTGTGTCTGTCAGTTTTATTGTTTGGTAAGGATTAGATGATGCTTAGTGGCCATTGGTTGAAGTGATTTTGCCGGAAACCACAATTTTTGAGATTAGAATGAAAAGCTCTTGGGTGTAGATATTGTGCATCATTTTTGAGATCTGGACAAAGGACCATCTTTGAATTGCCATTCTCTAACTTTCCAATTCATCTTTGTTCCGAGATACAGTTTATTGTGCATCTATTTTTCTTTATATTCAAGAATCCAGAAATTGGTGGGTGTTGGAATTTGCTCGATTATTATGACAAACCATTACAAGCTATGGTTTGAAAATGGACTATAACATCCATTCTCTTTAAGTGATTCCAATTGTCAATAGGTAAATATAACATACATACATCACCAGTTCTCTTATCCGATGTGTTCCACCCAAATCAGTTGTATGACATATGGATTAACACTACCTGAAGAACACTCTTAGACTGGGAGCTGCAAAGATTCATATCAATTCAACGGATTGGACCATCGTACTCATCCATCAATGAACCGTTTCAAATGCATCATCTTTACCTTCCTTGAGATGGGAGTGCATTATTTTTCTGTAAATATCTCTTTTATTTCCAATATGCTTTTATTGCATCCATTAAACCTCACAGATGATCGTTGAACTAGCTTGGCTATTTAACAGTGGCCACCGGGTCTCTGGTTTTCCATGACCTCAACCATGTGACCGCATGATAGTGGCCTTATCATATCATATGCAATATGATATAATATCTGTTTTAGCTTGCGTTGAAAAGATAACTGATATACATTATGATGGATGCAGGTTCAAGTGCAACTAATGAAATGTCGGGAGTTTCTTCTTCTGGTTTTATTGGGGAAAATGATCTGTTGATTGTGGGACCTGGTGTACTCGGTTGCATGGTGGCAGAAAAATGGCAGGAGGTATTCCTTGCATCATGTTACAAAAAAAAGTAAAATAAGATATGAAAGAAGATGCTTCTTTACTTTTATATGCTCTCAATTTACTTCATGTAGTTTATCACAGTTGACTGTTTAATTTTGACAACGGAATGCAATATATTCAGAAAGCAAAAATGGTGAGTATCAGCCACTGTGTGGAATTGGAAATTTTCAATGTCTATATGAACATACTGTCTACATTGGATATGAACTCTGCAAAGATGGGGCCCATTTATTCATTGATCCAAACTATTCGCTATAACAACCATCAAGGACGGACAATGTTGTAAATTGCTCCACTACGGGCACTCCCATCCATCTGGTAATTCACTTGCACACAAACTGTTAACAAGAAATTATGGCCAAGGATCCATCACCCAGTAAAAAGCCCATTTGGATGCCTGAAATTGCTTGAAATTAAATCTTTATTCCCTGATTGCATTGCCTATTCATGGTGGACCTTCCTCATAAAGAACCTTGATCACAAAATGTTACCTGTAATCCAGCCCAAGCATTGGAATTTGGATAATACTGTTACATCAGTTGTGCTCCTCAAATAGAAAACACTAACCTCATAATATATATGCTTTGAAACAGGAACACCCAGGTTGCCAAATTTTTGGTCAGACAATGACTACAGATCACCATGTTGAATTGATGAAAATGGGAATTAAACCGTCTTTAAGGGGATCACAAGCACTTCATCAGTTTCCTTACGTTATTTTTTGTGCTCCACCATCCCGGAGTAAAGACTACCCTGGTGATGTCAGGTATGCAGAATTTACATTTTTCAAGTACAGAACTTATATTGTCGACATTTACGTATCAGGGAGATGGGCTGTTATAACTTAATTAAATTATGTAGTGGTAAAAGATAATTAAATGGTACATGGAAAATGAAATGTCCCTAACACTTTAACTTGATAGATATTTTGCAAATTTTTGTACCATATGCTCTGCTTGAACTTACACTCGCATGTGAGAATGATCACCAGGGTGAAATCACACATAGGGGGAAAAAACCCACTGTGGAGCCCACTCCATGCCAATCCTCACGATCACTACCCCCCTTGAGTTGCCACCAAAACCTATTTGAGACTCATATGGACTGAACTCGCAGTAGGATTTGGGATCCAACTTTCTTCGTTTGTTAGAATTTCTAGTTTATCAACTATCTTAATAGTTCAAGGGTGGTGATTTATGCCATTAGTTTACTGTCTCTTGCATGAAAAAAGTAATGTTATTTTGCTTATGAAGAACATACAACCACAATGTAGGGCTCACAACCAAAGTAGTTTTTGGAGATATGAATATTGAGTTTTCTTTGTGAAAACATCTTCTATTTTTTTATGTTAAGAACTTGGGCGCAAAACCTAATCCTTTGCTGTGTCCAATGTGTTTTGGGCAGAGGGGTTTCTTCACTTACCGATGATGCTGCAGTTGCTGTGGCATTTCTTTCTTCTTAAAGTTATTACCATCTTCCTGATTGAAGACAAAGCCAGTTATAAAAGTTTGCTTACATACAGCCTGGTTATTTGTCGGTTGCAATTTGCTGCTATTTTAGTCAGCCACTGAATTGCATTTGAATTCCTTTACAATTTTGTTTACTGATTTTCTGATTGAGGACAGATGGTCTTGCTTGATCCATACCATCGGGTTGCATCAGATTCTCTTGATTCCAATTTTACTTGCAATTTTGCATCAGTATTCCAATGGAGACTATGAGAATCTGATCGTCCTACTTTTTGTTTAGGCTAAATCTAATTCTTGAAAATGATAGGGCTTATGTTATTAGAATGTGTTGGAATTTGAACGCCTTTTGGAGTAGGTGATGATTCTGAAGTGCCATACAATGTGCAGGCTTGCTGCATCAAACTGGAATGGCAAAGGTTCTCTTCTGTTTACATCAAGCTCTGCCTCCTATGATTGCAATGACAATGGATCATGTGATGAGGTGTTAATATTGATATAACACATTCTCTACTGGTAACAATATTTGTTGACTTATGTATTTGGTGTATGGATTTTGTCCTCGACGCTGTCCATAGATACTGACCTTCCTTGCATCTATACTTTCTTGCATGACTTTCTAAATCCTGATAAACATGTTAATATTTATGTTTGCAGTAGGAATTGTTGATAAAGCTGGTGTTTCACAATTTTGATTATATGAAGTGGTCTTGCTTGCATTTCTCTTTCGTTGTTTGGTGGGTTCCCCTAAAACTAGATTTTTATGTGGTCTCACTGCTATGCTAACCTTATCATGGATACCAGTTTTTTGGGAAATCAATCTAGGTTTGTTTCTGCTGAAATCTGCTGCAAATGATGACCCTATGACTGGCATGGTAGAGCATGAACCCATGGAAACCTGGTTTTGGCAATTTTGAGGTTGTGCTAAACCTTACATACGCAGCTGCCACACAACCTTCTATCTGCATCAGTTGAACTGAAATGCGAGTCCACAATGTTTAGTATGAGGTATTCTTTTCCGTGAATGAGGTGAAGAAAAAAGGTGCCCAAGTAAACTGTGTAAAATAATTGATATTTTAAAGCTTTTAATAAACTCTAAAATATATTATTTTCTTTTATTCCAATATCATCATTATCATCTTATCCTTATTAACTCTGGGATTGGCTTTATGACTTGTATAAAATTGTCCCCAAATTAATGTGATAATGCTTAAGATGATGACAATTGACAATGGCAACAACACTGATGATGAAACAAAAGCCATTAAAGATAAATATATAGTTTTTTTTAATTTTATTGTTTAGAAAAAGTTTATTGTAAATTTGTAATACCATTCAAAAAAAGATTTTTGTAATGAAAAGCCATATTATATTGTACCAATCAATGAGGCAACTACAGGCTGTAGATGATACACACCTTTTTTGCTAGGGCATCTGCCGCGGAATAAAGTAGGAGGAGAAAAGAATGATTTCCTGTAATGCCCTTACTCTGCGTAAGCACATTGTATTGAAATATTGCAGAATATTTTAACATTAGGTTTGGATGAATGTAAATATAGTAGTGGATTTTGTTCTATTCTTTATAGAGATTACTTTTTGTTGCAACAACATGAAAGCAGCAGTTTCTTGCGTGGCCGTGCAGGACTCTCGAGTCGTACCGATTGGTAGAAGCCCTCGAACAGATGTTCTTTTAAAAGCAGAAAAGGAAGTGTTGGAGGTTGGCGGTTGTGTTCTTAGATTGGCGGGGCTTTATATATCCTACATTAAACACTTTCTGTTGAACTTGAGTTTTTGCTAGTATTTTACCAAAACTTCTTGAGATGTAAATGGGCCAAGCCGAGCCGAGCCTGACCAAGCTTGTGCTCGAGCTTGAATTAACTAACTGAAGCTCGAGCTCTAGCTCGACTCCACTTTCTTGAGCTCAAAGTCAAGCTTGACCTCGACTTTCGTTTTTCTCCTCTAATAGTATGATCTATATAAGATATATATATATATATATATATATATATATATAAGTTGAGGCTCTTGTCGTGCGGACTCCCCTTGTTTAGGAATGTAGGACCCCCTATATCAATCCAACCCACACCCATGAATTGGCAAAAGCTCAAATTTGACACTTATACAACTATTACTCACCATTTGATTGAAATCTTAAAAACAATGATACCTTCTAAAACCATTAAAGTTGAGGGCCATGAATCAAGGGGTTAGGATAATTTAATGGAGGTGGAATTTTGCACACATGTAAGTCCCATTCAGATCTTTCGATCCCACACCTCCCACATGATTGGTGTGTCCCTAGGTGGGCCCCACATGGGAGTCCACATGGAGTGTCCACACCAAATCACAGCCCATATATATTATATATAATAAAATACATTTATCATATATATAGACCCACAAGGGTAAGTTGAAAAGGAGATGGATGAAAGTCATAAAGATAGATTTGAAGAAGTGCAACCTATCCGAGGATTTGGCCCATGATAGATCGGAATGGAGAAACATAATTCATGCACCTGACCTCAACATAGTTGGGACAAGGCTTTGATGATGATAATACAATAATTTGTCATTATATAAAACAACCAATATAATACAAAAACCAAATGAGCTTGGCTTGTGAGCTAATCGAGTTGGCTCCAGCTCAGCTTGATTAACATGAGCTGAGCTCAAGTTTGAGCCCAATTGCGCCGAGCCAAGATGGCTCAGATTGTGGACATCTCTAGAAATGCAACAATATCTGATGAAAATCTTCTATTTATCAACCTTAACATTTAATACAAAGCGGATCGAGGTGCCCATGCCTATTGGTTGGAGAAAGGGACTGTTGACGCCCGGCCAGATCATATACTCAATCTTATTCACTATGAGGTAATTATTTCCATTATTGGCATTTGTTTGTCGCAGTGTCAATCTTCACTATGCTGGTTTTTCTGTGTCATGTGATGTATCGAAACTCTCTCAGCAAAGGCTGGCAATGAGCTGGTCCCACCAGGTTTTGTTCAACTGAGCCCAACTTTTTTTTATTTTTCATGCTAATTCTCAGGCCTGGCATATGGCTTTATACATCAGGCCCAAGCCTAGTCTGCAGGCCTAAACATTGGGACATGACCCTAGTAGTGAAGGGCAGGCTCTGAAGCCCTCGGGCTGGGCCATCCCAGTCCATTGCCAAGCCTATGGTGTTGGAAAGCCTATGTGTGTTGGAAAGTTTCTGTGTTTGACACTATGACTAAACAATTTGTTTATTTTATATTTTAATTATCTCGCATGGTTTTATCCCAGGAAAACATAATTCGGTGCTTTGTATTTGGGAAGAGTAAAACCTATATTTGGGGTTGCCTTACAGATATGTTCATTTCATGTTATAATTATTTGGCATGCTTTTGGCCCCAGAAAACACATTTCAGTTAATGTATTCTAGAAGGATAAATCCCAGTAGGAAGAGGAAAAGAGTGGGGTTGGGGGGTCTATCTATTTATCTATCTATGTCAATGAATCTCTTTCTCTCCATCTATCTATATCAATTAATCTCTATCTATCTATCTACAGTTCTACAGTAATTTCATTTTATTTTAACTTAAACCACATTTATTTAGTTTCTGAAGTTCTTCACATGGCTGATTCCTTTTTGGGCATATTCTTAAACATCTGTTTCTTGCTCCAACTTACATTAAGACAGTTCTAACTTTTCATTATCTCTACTAATTGGGAAACCAAATCTTCTAGTCACTTGGCATTGAAGTCACTGCACTGTAATTGTTTATCAAAGAAACCGTTTCAATTTATCATTTGAAATATTCCATGCGGACAATCCATTTTGAATGTTGAAATAACTATATATATATATATATATCATCATAAAGCTTAACAAAAGTATCACTGCTTTTGTAAAACTAATTACCTTTCAGATGTTCTCTTGGCTTACCCCCAAGGAACGTTGGGCTATATCTTCGGATACTCCTTTTTATGAATATTGCCCATAAACCTGGAAACCATCACATTCTGACTTGTTTCTTGCATACCAGGATGCTGCATCCCTATCAATTGCAATTATGAAGAAGAAGCTTCGGGGTCGTATCTTCTTGGGTTGCGACAATCATCCTCTATCCAGGTATCCTGACTAGGCTGTGTGTAACTTGTTATTTTTAAAATTATATAGCAATGCTTAATTTTGCCAACTTGCATGAAGTGTTTAGAAAGCAATTTACCTATACATAATGTTTAGGGTAAATATGCCCTTCTAACTGTACCAAGCAATTCTATTGAGCCCACCTTGGATGCATGCCAATCAAAGTGGAGGGTTGGTTGGGTATGTTGGGCATATTATGGATGTCCTAGTGTCTCGATCATATTGGATACATATGGAATTGATAGTCCAGACTGCAGAGGATTTAAGTGTCAAAAACAATGATGGTTCAAACAACTTGTGATTCCTTGTGATTCCGACCGGGATCAAACTTGGGCACATGATTGTTATAGTAGCCTTGTTGGTGATTTAAGATCTTGATTAACTCCAGTGGTGTGATGGGTAATCAATACCTTCATGCTAATTGGGAAACGGAGACGATGAGTTCTAAATGCAGTTGCTGAGAAGTTAATGCATGATCTTTTCTATTTTCTGTTCTTTGGTATGAAACATCCATACACTGAATGAAACTACTCCTTATGACACTTATGGTTCCATTTGATCATATCACCCTTATAACCAAATTGTGTCCACTTTTGTTTGTTTACTTGCTTTTTTCCCATTAAACTGAACCCACTTTCTCCCATATTCCAGTATGTGGTGAATAAGACTTAATCATTATGAGAAACTTTCACGGGGGGTGATTCCCTCTTTTTTTTTTTTTTTTTTCCAATTTGACAAGTTTGACTTTTTGTCAAGGCCTGTTTGCTATCATGCTGCACCTTTTTTGCAGGCAGGAAATAATGGACTTGGTGGACAGAAGTGGGAAATTCAGCAAAAAGTTTGAGGGTTTTACAGGCAAGCTCCTCTTTGCAATCCATTGACTGGAAACTTCAAGACTGTGATTAGTGAACTGCTTTCTTTGTTATTCAGAAACTCAAGGCAATGTGTTTTTTCATTTATAGGTACTAACGATCCCTTGGGGAAGTGCTTGAATAACTCAAAAACTCGTGCTGAAATTGGATGGGAGCCAAAATATGCCAGCTTCGCACAGTTCCTCGGACTATCAGAATAGGTTCGGCCACTGTTCTTATTTCTGCAAAAAAAAAAAAAAACTGGGAGGAACAAAAAGATCTGGTGCCTGTCACACCGAATGTTAAAATGGTGTGCAAATGTGCAATGTCCTGAACTTGGGGAACTGCGCCTAAAGCTGCCAATTCATTTCTTGCATCTTTTCATAATATTCTGCAGTAAATACAACAATGTTTTAATTGCTGATTTTCATGTCTATTTTCATGTACGACTCTCCTGTGAATTGATGTATGTACTGAAAAGGAGAAACATGAATAACTGCATTGTACAGGCTTGCATATGTAGACAGACACATTGCTTTCACATGGGTTGTATCATGTATGAGATTCAAATAGGAAAAATTTTCTCTGAAACAATCCTAAGCCTTTTTTGTTCTTTACCTATGTCTTGGACATGGGATCTTCTTTCTTGCCTTCTATCTGTTGCAGATTAGATTACTATTAATGCTTATTACATAAGATCAGTCACCTGACACTGCAATGGTGGGTTTGTGGTCTTTTCATCTACTGCTACAATGATTATTTTTTCCATAATTATAAGAAGAGAGCTCATAAAAGAGAAATGTTTGCTCTGTTCCTATCTTGATGTTCCAGCTCTACTAGAAACTGAGCTAAGTCTAACATGCCTTTTTCCCCTAGCAATTATAGTCATCTTTGATTTTCTTCTCAAATTGTTAATTCAAGGGACTGAATCTTCCTTGATCAGATGTTTGCACAGTATGAGTTTCTGCTCATCTATTAAGCTTTTCCCCACTCTTTGGACCTTTATTCCTTCTTACACCTCAAAGTGGAATTTTGGCCTGGAAAAAAAGCTGGATTCTGGCTCCTCCTTAAACCACATCAGCCTTTTGCTTTCTCTATGAAAATGAGCTGATGATTCATTTTGAGAATAGTAATGTCTCTTTAATATTATAAAAATGCCATAAATGTCATCAACACTTATCATCTTTTTTGTATTGCATACTTTAATTAAAAGTTCAGAGTTTTAGAGGTCGTTTAAATGAAGAGGAAGAGTGGAGAGAGAACCACCATGGTTTCATGTATGTACTGTGAATAGTTTTCTCCGCGTTCTTCTAGCCCAAATGATATGGGGTCTGTTTGGGTCCTAAGGGAGGGTGGATAAAATAGGTGAAGAGAACTATGGACAGTTTCTCCACCTCCATTTTGAACACAATTCCTGTCATTTTATCAATATTTTCTCCTGATGCTGAAAGACTTAAACGTGCCATGAAGATTGTGAGAATGGGTAAACAAAAAACAAGTGGAGTAGACTGCCCAACTTATCTGTCTTTTTCTCCTCCAAATAGATTCCCTTGAGAAGAGAAGAGGTCTCTTACACACATCTAAACTGAGACTGCAAAGAAATTTAATCTGCAATCCATTCAATCAATACAATGATTCCTCACATAAAAGTAAAAACCAGACTACTGAGAAATTTTCTTTGTGATCTTTACAATTCATACAATAGTCTCTCACATGAACTAGTGCCTCCTAAAAGAATCTTCCATAGGGTCTGTGTTCAGACTGGTCTAGATTCAGACTCTTCAATTATAAATGGACGGCTTAAATTCAGCATGCTGACCGCATTAATCCTCAAATTGACACCTATGTGTCCTAAGATCCAACAAGTTCTTTAAAAAAATAAAATCCCAAGTTGCCAAGGTAACTAGCCTGAAAATGACTCTGGATGAATAAAGCCACTAGTTTATTTTGACCCACCAAGGAAAGGATTGTTTTGGGTTGTTGAACCATTCACATAACTTCTTGAACGGTGGATTCAAATCCACAGGAAAATAGATGGCTGATATATATGTATAAAGACAATCAACTGTGCATTGGCAACAATGCTAATGTCACTTGGTTCATCTTTCTTTATTAGACTAAACATGTGTCCCATAAATTGTTTAAACATAGGTTCAATCAATCAGCATTGACTTTAATCTTTTTTAGTGAAATGCCATCATGGGTACGCCACCCCTTACGTATTTGTATTAAAGAAATAGTTTGTTTTTTTGTGGGTTGTAAAGGGAGTAAAGAAATGGGGGTTGTTGAATGGGCCACCAACTAAAATCAACACTTGATCATTAATCATAAAGTCTTAATTTATCAAATAACTCCCAACAGGATATTGATTGATACATGGAATGATAGTAGATCAATTGGCTATAGCAGTTAAAAGATGGGGTTGAGACATTGAGTACAGCTGCATATTGAAAATCAGCTACTTTTAACATTACCACCAGGCTCTGAATGTTAAAAAAATGGAAGGTGAAAATACAGTTTGGCTAACAGACTCGATCATTGTCTTAAATTGGATTTCAATGTCAAGAAGAGATAAAAGCAAGTGGCCAATCAATAGCAACCTCCTTAAATTTGTATGGCCAGTGAATCCATTATCAAGGAAGGGTGTTCTTGAGTGACAGGAGGATTTTACACCCCCACGAATTTGTGTTTTAGCGAGAGCCACGAATTTGTATTTTCACGAGAGAGGGGAATCCTACTTTCCTACCTGTCTAGCAGGAAAGCAAATCCTCTATCTAGAAAAATTAATTCATTTTCACTTTGCTGCATGAACAGAAGTAATCGACCAAACAATGGAAGAGTAGGCCGCATAAATAGATGCAGGAGTGTACTCTAGTCTCCAGCCATGCAAAGAAACTACATGCACGCAGGGAGAGAGCCATTGCATCAAACCCTAGGCAGTTGAGTGAGAAACCCGATACCCAACAAACCGGGCCATCCCTAAGTTCTCCTTGGCTGAGTTACTTAACAACCTTTTGAAAGTTTAGTATTGGAATATCAACAGACAATGACAACCACCATTTGCCTCTCTGATTAACTACATATCAATGACCAAAATTATATCAAACATGTGTTAATTCACATATGAAAGCTACTATTAACGTGAATTAACACATGTTTGATATAATTTTTCCTGATCCATTCATCCCAATTTGACACTAACCATTGTAGTAGGTCTCGCAGAAGTGCATATAATTAAGGGGTGATAAACCTTGAGGTCCATAAATCATGGTTAATCCTCTTAATATTGTGGGGCCACTGGACCAGCCAACATGCAATGTGTCTCCCTCTGACAGAGAGGTTAAGCATCTAAGATTTTTAAACTCCAGAAAGGCTAAGCATCTTAGATTTTTTCACTTCATAGTCTATTACCAAAAAAAAAAAAAAAAAAAAAAAAAAAAAAAAGACCTCTCTAGTCAACTCTCATATCCAGATAGAAAAGGAGGTTTCTGAGGTAGTCAGTTAGAGGTCTCTGTTTCTCTTCCACTCAGAAAAAAAAACCAGAGACTTGGGCTGGTTCATTGTGTCTTTTGAGCATGGGCAAGATATGTTGCTCTTCTGAGGAACCTGAGGAAGAAAATGGTGGTAATGGTGGTAATGGTAATGGTAATGGTGGTTTTGATCCCACCCCATTAATGATGGCTATTATCATTGCTCTGGTGCTCATGATTATCTGCAATCAGCCACCAAGAAGGCGCCGTGTCGTCTTTTACCCAGGTTGTTGATTCTTGACGATGAAGAGTTGTTCACTCTCTCTCCATATCCATGTATGTGTCTGTGTGTGTTATCTTTTTGCCTTATGATCATTAAACTATGTTAATGTATGTTAGACAAAGAACCAGATTGCAGAGTGAGAGGTGAATGAATGATGTATACATTGTAATAACACTTCCAAGTCTCAATCTTTTGGTTTTATTTTAGTAAGGAGATGAAATGAATGACCCCATTTGAAATGTGTCCAGAGCAGATTCATTCTTTTTTTCACCACCATCATCTCTGTTTTCTCTTCTACATGTGAGAAATATTGACTTCTCAAAAGAGAAAAGAATAGTAGCATTCCACAAGTGACAAGTCTATTATAAGAAACTCCAAGGTCAGAAAAAAATGACCAATGCTTCATTTTGGATGGTTCTTTTTCACAGGATTTATGTAAGGGTCCAATCCTAAAAACCCAGATGATATTAAATTTTGACCATAGGATTTTAACTGGAGTGGGCCCCACCCTATTTGGTCATTTCACTCATTATCACTTAAAGTTGATGTGTATATGTTTCTAATTTGATCAAACTTAAAACTACCAGAGTGTTCTTTGGTGTGGAACTGGATTCCTTATTTTCATAGTTTATGCCTATTTAGTGGGTTTGAGTTTCTTATGCCCGGATTGTGGGTTTTGCTTTTGCTTGTGCCCGGGATGTGGGCTACTTTCTTTCTTTGATACCTTCTAATGTAAGTTTGCCAGAGTTTAGATCCGGCGAGGCTTTATCCCACTCTGATTATGAGTGAACAACCACGGTCCGCTACATCACCGTGGGGTAGCTTGCTATGCACTTTAGAAGATCCCGATTCAATTTGCCATGGGTAATAGCAGCGGTATTGCTGCTTGCTTCTGGACGGAATTTTTACACCTTGTTGTTAAATTGAAGATAAGCATATGGGTTAATAATTTTGTTTAGTCCCAAGTGATTCCACTCACCAATTCGTATTAGGAATTGTGTAATATGAGCAAATTTAGGGACTAATTTGCTATTTCTTCATGGCGAGTTATTCTACCCACAACGCTCAAGTATTGTAATTCAACTACAGTGAATCCATTGATATATATAAATATATATATATATATGGGGACTGCTTTCCTACACTGCAGTGGATGTTAATATCAGTTGTGGCTCGTGTGGGGGACGCATCTTATGGGAAACATAAAATGACCGATGTTTTCAAATGCCCGCTCAAATTTTCGTTTTCCCCCTTTTGCCTTAGACCTAAATCGTCTCTCTCTCTCTCTCTCTCTCTCTCTCTCTTTCTCTCAGCGAAGCGATCTCTCTTGCCGGAGCTCTCTGATCTCGCTGCTTCTCTCTCTCCCATCGCCGAACTCTCTCTCTCTCTCTCTCTCTCTCTCTCTCTCTCTCTCTCAGCGAAGCGATCTCTCTCGCCGGAGCTCTCTGATCTCACTGCTTCTCTCTCTCCCATCGCCAAACTGCTGCGATCCTCTCTCTCGCTTCATCTTGCTGCTGCTCGCCTCTCTATCGCCTAAGCTCTCTCCCTCGCCTGATCTCTCTCCCTTGCCTGATCTCCTTGTTGCTGTGCACATCTCTCTCTCTCTCTCTCTCTCTCTCTCTCTCTCTCTCCCATATAAGGGTTTTGACATATTAGTCCCCAAATTTGATTTCTCAAATTTCATGACCGAAATTCATATAATGTCTCTAGAGTCGCTTAACTCTAGCCAATATTTTTTTCTAGGGATTTTTACCATATGAGACATAAAAGACCATGAATTCCTCAAAATGGTGTTGACCAAAAGTATATCCCAAATGTGGATGCTATACTGAGACCCAAAATTCTTTTTCCAATTCTACCTATTTTGTGCGATATCGCACAAACTGTTCAATTTCACTCTTATATTTCCCTTCGTTCCCATATTCTAAAGCACTAAACCTCCTTTTCTTTCCTGCGACCTTCCGTTCATACTACTTCCTCTATCGTTTCCAAAAAGAGTTGTCTTTCATTCTCTTCACCTAAAGATGATTCATGAAAAGCAGTTCCCAAAAGCGTACATAGACTACAAAATTTCACAAGGTATTGATATTGTGTATCCATCCATTGTCCTCAAGGTAAAGTTATCACAACAGAACAATGACCAAATAAAATAAAATAAAAAAAAGAAGGAAGAAACCTTGAGATACTTTTGGATAAATGGAAAAACAGTGGAGAAACCCTATCGAAAACATTTTTTAACAATAGAGAAAGTAGTAGGAACGAAAAAAGTTACAGGAAAAAATTGAAGTTTAGTGCTTTAGGAGATGGGAACAGAAGAAAATCAATTATTTTCACCTTCAGTTTGTGCGATATTGCATAGATTGTGCAATATCGCACAATATGGATAGAATTGGAAAAAGAATTTGGAGCCCCATGTACAATAACCACATTTGGGATATAGTTTTGGTGAACACCATTTTGAGAAATTCATGGTCTTTTATATCCCATATGGTCAAAACCCCTTTTTTCTAATGTTTTTGCGCCAAATCCCGTGATATCATGAGAATAGTAGATGTCACAAAAACTGAAAATTTTTATAATATGATGGGACTTTTCCATGATTCATGGCTTTTATGCAGCATATTAGGGGAAAAAGAGATTCCAAATCAAATGTGTATTTACTTTTCACAAAATGTCAATTTTCATATTCTATATATAAAAAAAAAAAAGTTTTGTTTGCTTGTTGCATAAAGTGTATGATATAGAAACTCATAAATCTCATAATATCATTGGATATGGCACAAAAAAGTGAAAAAAAAAAAAAAAAAAAAAAGTTGACAAGAGTCAAGCAACTTTGGTGACATGATCTGAATTTCTATAATGAAATTGGGAAAAGCGGGTTTAAAGAGGACTAATATGTCAAAACCGTTATCTAAAATTAAAAATAAAAAAACATGTCACAGACATAATATTCTTCTTAAACTACAAAATCTACTTTGAATCTGAGTCACCTTGTAATTTATCATCATGTTTTTCTCTGGCCAGTAAAGACACTTGTAATTTATTACAGTCTAGCTTCTTGCTTTCATTGCTTTTAAGGCCTGTTTGGATCCTAGTAAACCAAGTGCAAGTAACTTGACATAGGTTTCAGTAATTCTTTATCATCTGTCTGTCAAAACAAAAAAAAAAAAAGTTACTATAACAACATTTACATGCCCAATCTTTTGGGTTTATTTTATTAAGGAGATGAAATGAATGACCCCATTTGAAATGTGTCCAGCCCATACATTTTTTTTTTTCATCACCATCATCTCTGTTTTCTCTTCTACATGTGAGAAATATCGACCTCTCAAAAGGGCACAGAATAATAGCATCCCACAAGTCTAAGAAAATTGAAGGTCAGAAAAATGACCAATGCTTCATTTTGATTGTTCTTTTTCACAGTTATTTGGCCCACAACACTCAACCATTGTAATTCAACGGCAGTCAATCCCATGACTAAAAACGAGACTTTGAAATATTAGTCGTCCTCAAATCGGATTTTTTCAATTTCATGACTTAAATTCAGATAATGTCACTAGAGCCGCTTAACTATGGTCAACATTTTTTTAAATTCTTTTACCCCAAATTTTCTTTTTGATCAATACAATTCATACAACAACGCACTCACATGAACTAATGCCTCCTAAAAGAATCTTCCATAGGGTCTGTGCGGTCTAGATTCGGACTCTTCAATTATAAATGGACGGCTTAAATTCAGCCTACTGACCGCATTAATCCTCAAATTGACACCCATGTGTTCTAAGATCCAACAAGTTCTTTAAAAAAAAAATAAAAATTCCCAAGTTGCCAAGGTAACTAGCCTGATAATGACTCTGGATGAATAAAGCCACTAGTTTATTTTGACCCATCCAAGGAAAGGATTGTTTTGGGTTGTTGAACCATTCAGTCAATTCTTGAACGGTGGATTCAAATCCACAGGAAAATAGATGGCTGATATGTATGTCTAAACACAATCAACTGTACATTGGCAACAATGCTAATGTCACTTGGTTCATCTTTCTTTACTAGACTAAACATGTGACCCATAAATTGTTTAAGCATTGGTTTAATCAATCAGCATGGACTTAGCCTTTTTTTAGTGAAATGCCATCATGTGTACCCACCCCTTACATGTTAGTATTAAAGAAATAGTTTTTTTTTTTTTTTTGTGGGGGTGGGGGTGGTGGGGTTGTAAAGGGAGTAAAGAAATGGGGGTTGTGGAATGGGCCACCTACTAAAATCAACACTTGATCATTAATCATAAAATCTCAATTTATCAAATTACTGCCAACAGGATATTGATTGATACATGGAATGATAGTAGGTCAATTGGCTATGGCAGTTAAAAGATGGGGTTGAGACTGCATATAAAAAATCAGCTACTTTTAACATTATATGAACCACCAGCTTCGACTGTTAGAGAAATGGAAGGTGAAAAGAAAGTTTTGCCAACAGGCTCGATCATTGTCTTAAATTGGATTTCAATGTCGAGAAGAGATAAAAGCAAGTGATCAATCAATAGCAACCTCCTTAAATTTGAATCCATCATCATGGAAGGGTGTTATTGTGGGACTGGAGGATTTTACAACCCCACGAATATATGTTTTAGCGGGGGAGAGGAATCCTGCTTTCCTATCTGTCTAGCATGAAATCAAATCCTCTGTCTAGAAAAATTAATTCATTTTTACTTTGCTGCATGAACAGAAGTAATTGACCAAATAGTGGAAGAGCGGGCCGCATGAATAGATGTAGGAGTGTACTCTAGTCTCCAGCCATGCAAAGAAAATTACATGTACACAGGAAGAGAGCCATTGGATCAAAACCTAGGCAGTTGGGTGAGAAACCAGATACCCAACAAACCGGGCCATCCCTATGTTTTCCTTGGCTTAGTTACTTGACAACCTTTTGAAAGTTTAGTCTTGGAATTTCGACAGACAGAACATAACCACCATTAGATCAAGTGGTATGTAATGTTGGCAGAGCCCTTACCATTGTCTCTTATTAACTACATAACAATGACCAAAATTATATCAAACATGCGTTAATTCACATATGAAAGCTACTATTAACGTGAATAACACATGTTTGACATAATTTTTCCTGATCCACTCATTCCAATTTGACACTTACCATTGTACTAGATCTCGCAGAAGTGCATATAATTAAGGGGTGACAAACCTTGAGGTCCATAAATCATGGTTAAACCTCTTAATATTGTGGGGCCACTGGACCAACCAACATGCCATGTGTCTCCCTCTGACAGAGAGGTTAAGCATCTAAGATTTTTAAACTCCAGAGAGGCTAAGCATCTTAGATTTTTTAAACCAAAACAAAACAAAACCAAAAAACAAAAAAAAACTCCTTAGTCAACTCTCATATGCAGATAGAAAAGGAGGATTCTGAGGTAGTCAGTGAGAGGTCTCTATTTCTCTTCCATTCAGAAAAAAAAAAAAAAAAAAACAGAGACTTGGGCTGGTTCATTGTGTCTTTTGAGCATGGGCAAGTTGTGTTTCTCTGAGGAAGCTGAGGAAGAAAATGGTGGTAATGGTAATGGTAATGGTAATGGTAATGGTGGTTTTGATCCCACCCCATTAATGATGGCTATTATCATTGCTCTGGTGCTCATGATTATCTGCAATCGGCCACCAAGAAGGCGCCGTGTCGTCATTTACCCAGGCTGTTGATTCTTGACGATGAAGAGTTGTTCACTTTCTCTCCATATCCATGTATGTTTCTGTGTGTGTTTTCTGTTTCCTTTTGAACTATGTTAATGTATGTTAGACAAGAACCAGATTGCAGAGTGAGAGGTGAATGAATGATGTATGCATTGTAATAACACTTCCAAGTCTCTATCTTTTGGTTTTATTCTAGTAAGGAGATGAAATGAATGACCCCATTTGAAATGTGTCCAGAGCGAGTTCGGATCACCTATCGCATTTGCTATACATTCACCGTGAGTGGACCAATAATACTTCGCCACGTCATCCAAAATTTTAGGTGATTTTGAAATTTAAAAAGTTAAAATCAAAATGAAAGAGAATCACCTAAATTTTTAGATGACGTGACGGAGTATTACTGGTCCCTTCACAGTGAAGGTGTAACAAATGCGATAGGTGATCCGGGCTCGTCCAGAGCAGATTCATTATTTTTCATCACCATCATTTTGTGTTTCTCTCTTCTACATGTGAGAATTATTGACTTCTCAAAAGCGATAAGAATAGTAGCATCCCACAAGTCTATTATAAGAAACTCTCCGAGATAAAGAAAAAAATGATCAGTGCTTCATTTTGGATGGTTCTTTTTCACAGGATTTATGTAAGGGTCCAATCCTAAAAACCCAGATGATATTAAATTTTGACCATAGGATTTTAACTGGAGTGGGCCCCACCCTATTTGGTCATTTCACTCACTATCACTTAAAGTTGATGTGTATATGTTTCTAATTTGATAAAACTTAAAACATGTTTCTTCTACTACCAGAGTGTTCTTTGGTGTGGAACTGGATTCCTTATTTTCATAGTTTATGCCTATTTAGTGGGTTTGATTTTCTTATACCCGGTTTGTGGGTTTTGCTTTTGCTTGTGCCCAGGATGTGGGCTACTTTCATTCTTTGATACCTTCTAATGCAAGTTTGCCAAAGTTTAGATCTGTCGAGGTTTTACACTACTCTCACTATGAGTGAACAACCACGGTCTGCCACATCACCGTGGGATAGCTTGCCATGCACCTCAGAAGATCCCGATTCAGTCTGCCATAGGTAATAGTAGCATTAAAGCCTTGCTTCCGGACGGGGATTTTTACACCTTGTTAAAAATCTAAGAATTTTCAGATGTGCATTTAGTTTTCACAAAATATCAATTTTTCGTGTTCTGTAAAAAAAAAAATAATAATAAATTTGTTTACTTGTTGCAAAAAAGTATATGATAAAAAAAAAAAACTCATAAATCCCATGATATCCTGTGATATGGCGCAAAAAAATTAAAAAAAAAATAAAATATTGACCATAGGCAAGTGACTTTGTTGACGTTTTCTAAATTCCGATCTGAACCCGCTGTTGGTTAAGGCTGGGTCACATCTGATGTAAGACTTATACCATCATATACGATATGGTATATCCACCCAAAAGCTTAAGCTGCTATGTGGACTGCTCAAACAAGTATAAGAAGCCCTTACTTGATTTGGAAGATATGGAATGTGGGACTTCCAACACAGCCTTCCTATCTAGCATGGTAGGAAAGCACTGCCACAGAAGAGAAAAGGCACGTTTTGACCAACCGTACCATGAGCATAACCTGTACATCTCTCTATTCACAGGTAAAAGACAATGGCAATGGGCAAAACAATAGACTGTAGTTATGATTTTCCAAATGCAAGAAATAAAGCTTACTTGTAACTCGAGCCACAGGCAACCTAGTTATGTAAATCCAAACAATCCCATGGAAAGGGTTAAAATGTGGAGCCCAGGAAATGTGGAAATGATTGGTTTAGGATAAGTGATTTAAACATTTCAAACTTGACCTGATGGCCTTAACTGTAGATAAATGAAGCTTCAGAAACTTCCGCAAATGGAAAATCACAACCCTGCAGACAAGCAAGAGAGATGCCAATGGTTTACATCAATAGAATAAAACAGTAAAAATGATGCTTACAATGTCAGTCATCCCATGAAGTTCTCAGCACACATCTTCGAGCTAGGTGTGTCACATAGTTCATCCACAGCACATGAAGGCAAACTAGAATAAAAAACCATGTAAGATCTTCTATTTAAAATATTCTACATATTACACACTTTGAAGATGTCATACCCAATCAATCCCCTTTTATTCCCAGCAGTAAAAGAACTGAAAAAAATCCAGTTCAGATAGGATACATGTTACATACAAGCACATCAATCATCAAATTTACACACTTCTATACATCATCACATACACACATAGATACATAGATACATATAGATGTAAAGCAATGTGTTTATCCATCAGCCTTCTGAGTGCCAACATGTCCAAGCAGTGATTGCAGGTTCAGCCGAGATCTGTACTCGCAACACCTCGTGAATGGCTCCTCGGTGCAGTACACCCATAACCTCATTCTCCTTGGCCATGGCAAGGGCACCAAGAGAAACCCTGCGCGATCGAGATTCGTCTCGTAGGCGGAAGCCATGAAACCACCTACCCAGCTTCCACCATCTCACGCAAACTTGCCGCTCTGATATTTGGCAGCTTGAAAGGGCATTCATTACAACTTCTGCCTACCAATATAAACAATGTAGCCAAGAAGATATGAGATACTCGAGAAATATCAAACCATAATTAATATCGGGTGACATCTAACGATCAAAAGCAGTTCAGAATGTGGAATACAATAAAAGGGAGAAAATTCAGGTGATATATTTAGGCACGGGGAAAAAACTCTGGTGATTATCAACAAAGTTTTCTCTCTGCATATTACCCTATGGATCTTTAGAAACAAGCACTCAATCCACTATGCAGAGAGCGAAACTGGCTTGGCAAATGAAATTTCAAAGTGACAATATAGTGTAATTCAGAACCATTTCCAACCATGTATAACTAACTACAACCACAAAACAGACTAAAATCTCAAATTCAAGCATGCGGTGAAAAACTTAAGGTTTTGTCCAGTGTCTCCTGCTCAAAATTGGGGCTCAAGAAACCCACAATAGTTGCCTCCTCTTCAATAATTACTTTGATGACAACTAGCTACTTGTCGATTCGGAAAATCATATGCATGGGGCCCATGATCTCATTGACTCATTTTCAAAGTCGAAGCAATAGAAATAATGTTGGTAGTATCGCATAGTGGGATAGGAAACAAAAACTTTCATAACTATGCCATAAGATCAAGAGAGGCAACTCCCAAAAACTCCTATAGTACCAGTGGGAAAACGGAAAACCATTGTAATTGGAATCCTTGCAATCATCACCATTAGAGCCTTATCCCATCAATCTGGTGTTAGCTAAAATAAGTAGTGTTTCAATTGAAAATAAGCTAGACTATTTTGAAATTAATTGTCCTTTCTACAGGATCGGTCAGATAATATGTGCTCAAAATGTGATTCTTGAATACTTCAGCCATCAGTTTTAACTAGAACATTGATCATTAAAGGAAACAGATAATGGACAATCATCACCTGTTAGAAAAAATGCAGGTTATCATCTTGTAGGCGAAAGAGTAACATACAGATCAGATATCTATAAAAAGTAAAACCTAAATCATATATCCATGATTGCTAGAAAATAAATATAAAAAACGTAAAAAAAATAAAGGTACCAAAGAAGTGTTTGCAAATTTACAGCTTTATGTTACTCAATTAGAGAGTTTCAAAAAGAGATCATCACAAGTTCCAAACGCATGAACAAAAGAGATTGCATAAGAGACTAATTAACCCATAATCCAAGTTAAAAGAAGAAACAACCAAAAGTGTCGGTGTGCTCAAAATGTTCAGTTATTCAGTAAGAATTTTCAGAAAAAAAAAAGCATTATAAATTTCAAAAGCATAGCAATATATGAAGGTCGCATTTAAAATATAAAAAAGGATCAGTTACCGATGTTCCTAGGCAAAACAAGGAATAGTGCAATCCAATCAAATTTAGCAGCACATTCTGTTTTTTTGTGAATAGAAACAGCTGAATATCCTCAAATCCTAGTTCCATTTTGCACAGGTGTCCAATTGCTCTCAAGTAATCTCCAACTTCAAGCGATTCTTGATGAGAACATTGTTTCACAAACTTGGATAGAATTTTAGCTTTACATGCCATCACTTTGTGCCATTTGATGTAGAAAATCCTCCATTCCTACAGCACAAAAGCATGCAGCATGTATGGTTAGAAGATCCAGAAATTAAGCATCAGTTATAAAAGGTTCTATGCAAAGAAAATACTGATTTGAGTATACAGCATTAGTGGGTTTTGGGTTGGTTTTTGGAAGCAATGTTCACTGATTACTGTATTGCCTAAATGCACAATACAACGGATGATTGGATAGTAAGCCTGCCAACCCACTGATGGTTCAAATTCAATGGTCAGGCCATAAGGCATCTCCCTTTCCACATAAAGGATCTAGGATCCTCCTGGGTGTTGCCTTGTTGGTTAGGGACTAGTGTAGTGTGTATGAGTGCGCAAGTATTTATAGGAGAGAGAGAGGGTAGTAAGAGAAACAAAATTAATTGGATTAACTATATTTTTTAATGGTGCTGAATTCCCAGGATTTAGAAGCAATACATTTCAAAGATGCTATAACGTGCGATTAAAGGTGGAGAGACACGCAAGGTGCCACCAAAAGATCTCCCCTTTGATGGGAAATGACTGCATCATAGAAAAGCAGAACCCCCGGACAGTTGCAGGGACAATGGCCCTAATTTTAATTGAATTTGGTTTGGAACTCCCCCACCCCACTGATCAATCTGTGGCAATGGAAATTGGGCGGCAGTCATGACTTTTCAAACATACCCCCAAATCACATAAACCTTTTCAAAATGCAATCTTAAATGGTTCTATACTGAACCGAGTCCAGCCCATGATAAGGATCATTTGAACAAGTTGAAGATGAGGCATGAGGCATCCCAAGAGGCCCCTCCCATTTAACTTATGCATTGGAAGCAGGCCCCTACTATGCAGGGACTGACTATAAACAAGACGATATAAAAACATTTACTGTTCAATGATGAATGATGATGCTCATAAACACCTACTCGGGTCAATTTGCAATCATCACACTTGCCCCAACAATACCAATCATCGCAAAACCATGAAACTTAGAGGCTCTAAACTCAAGGGTTAAGATTATATGAATTGAGATTGATATTTAGCCAACCCACTATCAATACCACACCCTTCTCATCTACCTACTGTGATTTCCATGCATCCATATGAGCCCCACACAAAAAGGGGCATGCTTTAAAAAAAAAAAATTGGGTCTTTTCCCTATCGCAGAATTCAATTGAATTTTGGGTTAAAAAACTGAAACATCCCCTCAATTATCAATCATCATCAGCAATAAGGAAATTTGGGGTAATCTTATCATTTCTAACATTCTTCTACTCTAATTCTCTATTTCTTCCTTTCCCAAACACAAGAATCTTACTTTAATGATCAAGACATGGAAAAATCAAATCTTGTTGACTCACCTTGGTAGGTTGTGTGATGATATCTTGATCGTTGGAATCTTGGGCCATTTTGTATAAATCGAAAGAAGGCCATCTCTGTTTGGATAGAGAGATCCAAATGAAATCGGACGCGCATAGATCACGCCAGAATCGAGAGCAGCATCCCAACGAGCATACATCAGAAGCCTTCCTCCAAAACAAAACCAATATCACCACTTAATGCCAAAATCCCCAAAAAAGAAGATGGACAGAGACAGAGACAGAGATAGAGAGAAATACCGATAGGAATGAAACTATGTTGAAGGCAATATCATCAGGAATGGAGTTTTGGGTAAGCTCCCACTTCTGCAGATTTGGAGATTTTGCCATTTCAAAGCTTCTTCCTTCTTCCTCCTCTTTTTGGAGTGGAGGGGGAGAGAGAGAGAGAGAGAGAGACGTTTTGTATTGTTGTAAGAAATAGAGGAAGGCGTATGTTATTTGTTTCCACGCACACGTGGACTAATGTGATGACGTGGCACGTTAGGATTCGATCAAGATCTGAACGCCCAATCCCTGCTTGATTCCTGCATTTTTCATTTTTGCCCTTTTGGATAGGGGCTGCAAAAATTGATCCGACCTACAAACCCAAAAGTAACCTGACCCGCAGTATATACAGGCCAGTCTTGGGTCAGAGAAGCCTCACCCACGTTTGAATGGGCCGGGAGCGTCAGACTTAGGGTTTTAAATGGCGCGGTTCCAGTCCGAGTCAATGGTGGACCCGGAACCTAAACCGTTTCAGAACCGGTTTCTTGGCTCCTTAGCCGGAACCAGAACCATATACGGAACGGGTCTGAATCCGGGTCCGGATCTAGGTAGAGAATGATATAAAAAAAATATGATTTTTAGAAAAAATTCTCGAAAATTGAGGTAATATGTTGGGTCTCAGGTCCACGGGTCCGAACCAAGGTGGAACCGGACCCGTTTACTTATGTCGAGTCTCAGGTCCACTGGTCGAAACCTTTGGGTGATTGGAGAATCGGGAACCCTTTTACATCCCTAGATTAAGACTCCTAACTTATTTAAATGGATTGAGTTACGGCCGACCCACATAAATAAACCCTGTTAAATAATTGTATGGACTAATCTGCCTTTTTTTTTTCTTTTTTTGGCCTCCTACTTAAATCGGAAACATAACCTTAATATTTGAAATGAATTGGGTCTGGGCCAGAATTCACAGAATGGGTCGGGTTACGCGAGCTCATCCTCATTGCATACGGGTTTTGTGACCCGTGTCAGGTTGAACCAAATCGAGTGCAGATTGGAGTCACATGAAACAGGCCAGGTACTGGTTGGACTTCAACCATAGATGACCATGACCAACCTAACCCATTTTGACCCGACCCAACCCGTTTGCCACTGCTTGCAGATCAATAATATGTTGTAAATACAATCTAAAATGGGAACATGTGCCATTTCCAAAACATGTAAATTGGGCCCACTATTCACTACCATAGGCTACTCATCTCACACATGCAGACTATATAGGCACCATAAAAATAAAAGAAAAAATATCTTCAATTGGTGTATGGTTCTTACATCTAAATCTCAAATACATGAATACCTCAAATAGAATAAATCACTTTTTTTACAGATGACCAATCCAACAACAAGTCCCATCAATTGGTGAAAAGCTTAGACAAGTGTCAAATTACGGGAAAACATATGATATGAGCAGATTGGATTTATCATAGTTAAACCCATTGCATGAATTTTTAAAAAGTGTAAGGGGAGATAGAATAACTTCTCATAATAAAATAAAATAGTATTTGTAATTGTATATAAATATTGTGATATTTATAATTATTAGATTTATATTTGATATTTATAATTATTAGATCAAATATCCTTTTTTATCACACATTATAAATATATATACTCTGGGTTCAAGTCAGGCCCAGAGAAAGACCCGAGTCCAGTCGAGTCAATTGAAATTACTATCGGATCCAAGACCATGTTGTGTTAAAGGCCAGGTGGGGATGTCAATGTCAAGCCCAAGCTCACATGGCTTTTGGAAACGTTTGAACAACTAGTAGGACCATAATAAGGTTAACAATATTTTACATTTTTTTTTTTGATGACGAGGAACCCGCAGACCCCCTTGCGGTTGATCATATGGTTATCAATATTTTACACATTTTCAAGTATATGGGCATCCAAGATTACCACCACCCATGGAATATCATGCCAAGCTAAGCCTGATAAAAAATCCCACTTTAAGGTACAACTTCTGTAATTGATATTCAATCATTTTTTGAAGAGAAACCAACATTCATGGAACAATATTTTGCAATGGAAAGGTTTCTGGAAGTATAGCAGTTTTATGTTCAAAGGGAATCCCATCTTTATTTCTACATTTTTGGGTGATTGGAGAGAGCCCCAATCTCTTTTAATACAAATGAAATGACATCTTAAACTGAAGTTTTTTAACATAATTAAAGGACCTAACCTTTACCAATAATCGCCGCAGGAACAATTCCCATCAATGAACTGATGGAAGCGGTTTGCATCTCTAACAATGATTTCTCTCCTAACTATCTTTGAGATGTACTTAGTCACAGAATGGCAGTCACTACAAACGCGAAGATTCTTGGTAATTCGAATCACGCTTCCAGCTGGTGTACTTATGATTCCAAATGCAATTGCCAACCTCTCACTGTGGCCCCAAAGCATCTTCACCTTGACCTCCTCTTCAACATCATGTAGCACACAACTAGTGTCAGGAATGTAACCAGCAGCTTCCATCTGTGTTCTTAAGCTTTCCAGCATCTGGTTTATTTGTTCCATGCATGGGTGTGACTGGTCTCTGGCAAAAAATGCATGGACTTTGTTTCCTACTTCAACCAGGCTATAACCTGGTGTTTTACTTAGCCCTCTCTTCTTCATGAGACTTCTCACCCTGTCTACTTCACTCCATCTCCTCCCTTCAGCATATATATTCGATAACATGACATATATTCCAGGGTTTCTCGCATCCAAACCAAGCAATCTATCCGCTGTTCGAATACCCAGATCGATGTTCTTGTGAGTCCTGCATCCACTGAGCAATGCTTCCAGCACAGAACTGCTGGGTTCAAATGGCATTCGGTCAATCAATGCCTCTGCCTCTTTTAGCTTGCCAGCTCGGCCAAGAAGATCCACCAAGCAAGCATAGTGTTTATCACTAGGCCTTATACCATGGTCTCTATCCATTGCATCGAACAAAGATATCCCCTCTTCTACGAGTCCTGAATGGCTACATGCAGATAAAAGAGAGATAAATGTAGTCTCATTTGGTTCAAGGCCCTCCTCTTTCATTTGAGAATACACACTGATGGCTTTTTGCCCATGGCCGTGTATCCCATAGCTGGTAATCATGGCATTCCCTAGAATCACATCTTTGGAGATGGATCTGTTGTCAAATACCCTCTCAGCAGAGTCTATCTTACCACACTTGGCATACATATCAACAAGGGCAGTTAGGTTTATTGCATTGAGCATGAAACTGTGACGTATCAAATAAGCGTGGATGCTCCTCCCTTTCTTCAGAGATCCTACATGAGCACAAGCGTGGATAAGGCTAACGAGAGTGACAGAATTAGCAGTGATTCCCTGGTCTCGCATCTGACCAAACAACTCCACCGCCTCCTCTGCACGTCCATTTTGTGCTAATCCTACCAACATCGCAGTCCACGAGATCACATTCCTCTCCTTCATTCTATCAAAAACAGAACCTGCCAGATCTAAAGCGCCACACTTAGCATACATATCAACAATTGCAGTGGACATAACAAGGTTTAATTCAAGCCCTCTTCTCAATGCACAGCAATGAAGGATCTTTCCAAAACCTAAAGCTGAGATCTGAGCACAACCCTGAAGGAGGCTAACCACAGTCGCCAAATCAAAACCACCACTGCTCAAGAGTAATCCACAGAAGATCTCAAATGCTTCTGGAACCAATCCATTCTGCACATACACCGAAATTAAAGCATTCCATGAGACCAAATTCTTCATAGGCATTAAATCAAAAACTCGCCTAGCACTTCCTACATTGCCGATCTTTCCATACATATCAACCAAAGAGGTAAGAACCAGTACATCAGAACCCATTCCGAATCCAACCAAAAACCCATGGATGCATTTCCCAAGCTCCAATCTCCCAATCCCTGCGCATGCCTGAATTAGGCTAGCCAGTGTTACCGGACTCGGTCTAACTCCACATTGCAACATCTCAAAAAGCAAACCAAACGACAAATCAAAACCACCCACGTGCACATAACCTCCAATCATAGAATTCCAGCAAACAACATCTCTCTCAGGCATTTCATCAAACACCCGCCGGGCTTCACCGATCTCACCAATTTTCGCCAAAAAGCTAATCATCAAACTCCCAAAATAGCGATCCTTCTCCAGCCCAACTCCAACTCCATCCTTCACAATCTCCTTCCCCATTTCGAAATACGACGCGCTCATACAAGCCTTAAGCGCGTAAGTACAAATGCAGCTATCAGTCACCACACCAGAAGACCTCATCATCAAATACAATTCAAGCACTTCCGAATACTTCCCATTACGTAGGTACCCACCCATCATAGCCTTCCAAAGAGATACCTTTCTCTGGGGAATTCCATCAAACACCCCACGGGCATCACCCACCCTACCCAAATCAGCATATGACCTAACCAGCTTTGTTGCCAGAAATTCATCATCGGAGAGAGAACTGGCAATGACTTGGGCATGTATGGATTTGATGGAAATGGGGTTTCTTGAGAATCCTTGCAAGAGGGAGAGAAATCTGTGTATTTTGAAGATTTGCTTGAATTCTTGCATCTCTGGGTTGAGATTCGGAGGCTGAGGAGGAGAAGGGTATTTTGGGAATAGAAGGAGAAGGCATGAAGACGAGAACGAGAGAGAAGGAGCGAATAGAAATCGAGTTCGAAGGCTCTTACAGAAGGAAGAGTTGTAGCCATTGCTCTCTTGAAGAAAGAGCTTTGGTTTCAATTGCAATTTGCATTTGTGAGAAAGTTTCAAAATCTGGCGGCAACGGTGATCTTGACCCCACGTGGCCTGTTACAAATGGCGGAACAAGTGGGGCCAATGTACCACCCAATCCAAATATAGGATACCCGCTTCCGTGGAGCCCACTTAATGATAGTTCAGTCCATTCAACATAAATATCATCCCCTCGTGGCCCTATATCTTTAGTGTAATTTCTGTTGGAAATTCACCGTGTCCAGGATATGATGTGATCAAGTTGTCCTATAAAATTTTTAAATCTTATATTTCTTTAATAGCATTTCTAAATTGTTCTTTTTTGACCTTTATAGGAATTCCTAAATACTCAAGCACAAAGGAAATTCAGGAATTCCAAAAATTTCACTGTCTGGAAATTTAGAAATTCCGCAAACAGGAATTCATTAAATTCCATTAAATATATTCTCAATTTATAATTTTAATGAATTAGTTCCACCATAAGATCAGACACATAACTAATGATGTGATTAGCAAAATCTTGTGCATTAAACACAATCAATAAGTTGAGTCTCTACGTGAATATAGCCACTTGGAAAGAGTGGTCAGAACCATTTGTATGGGTTCGAGTTTACTTGATCGCTTGAGTTTACAACTACAGGGCCTATGGTGTTCTTTTCCCATGGATGGTCTCTTGAGTGGTTTATGCTCTTCTTGTGCTCCTTTTTGGAGCCTTTTCTTCTTTTATATAGTGCAAGTTTAGTGAGTCAAACATAGATAGCCACTCTTTGACGTCAATTGAAATATCACCTCCATCTCCATGTGATTCAATAAAACTTACCTTCAGACAAGATTAAAAAAAAAAAAGAAAAAAGGAAAGAAAGGCAGGTTTCAATAGAAATCTATAGCTACCAGGAATAGATGAGTAAAAATCTATAATCACAAGCTTTTTTAATCTTGTAATTATCTTCAGCACACAAAATACCCATGTATAATCAGGATCTAAAAAAAGAATTAGAATCAGATATTAAGCCACAGTATAATCGGGCTTTAGAATATTTCCTGATCATTAGAAAAAATCCAACCCCACTGAATAGCCCTTCTGAGAAAATGAAGATGAAATTTTCAGATCCACTCAAAACTTGTTCAAGGACTGCATACCATTATGGAAACTTGACCTCATTGAAATGTGACAGGCAGCAAATGTGGTGTGTAAAATATATATATACCTATGAGGAAAAAGTAAAACATCTAGAGCGAATATTTTTTGCTGCAGAATCAGATGGTGAGCAACCACAAGACCAACATAACAGGGACATCATTTCATCAGCACTTGGATCAATTTAGTTAAAACTATGTTTTGCTGAATGGTTTTAGTTAAGAATATCTACTTGGACAAATCTCACATATGTGGCCACTGACAAGCAATGGCAATACAAAACTCGTTAACCAATGTTGGATTAATTTGCTCCAACAACAAAACAATCGGACAGGAGGAAGAACCCAGCAGTTCAGAGTTCAGACACAAACAGCACCAACGAATGGTCCCTTTTACAGCAGGAGAGCCACAGACTGCATTTAAAAAAGAATAAGATATGCCTGATCGAATAATGTAACAATGGACGATCAGTGATTTCATTTCCTCTTTCGGCCCTGCAAACACAAATATCAAATTAAAGGGACTCAAGTAGTAAAATGTATACAAAATCCAAGTTTCAAGCCATTCCTACAATTCACATGAAAAAGAAAATGGAGACCAAAACCATGTCAGTTTATATAGTTCCAAGTGGACAATTGGATATGATGAGTCTGTATAACTATAGGTCCATTTGGGACCTTCCCGCATTGCTGGACTAGGGATGGAATCATAGATCAACAGCAGGATCCAACCATGGAATTGAAGCAAAGCCCATTTCATTTTTGTTTTGGGGGTGGGGGACCACCATTTCACTTGACATGCTTTTTTTTTTTCCTGTATTCTGCACCCTAAATCAACTCAATCAAGGGCAAACACATTCAATGCTTGCACGACCTAAACTAAATTTGGTGATAAATAAAATAGACCACAAAACAATGGCGACAGAAGCAGGGAATTTTTGGATTTCTATAGTGCAGAATGAAGACAATCCTAAAGCTTACCGAGCTAACGAAATCATCCATGACCAGTTGCTTCCGCTTCTTTAGAGAGGTTGTTGGAGGTGCTTCTGGAGCAGGTGGCCTGGTCATGGCTCGCTTTGATGGCGTCAGATTCTGATAGACAACAACAAAACGTGAGCACATTTTCAAAACACGAAATGACATGGAATGCAAAATAACATAAAAGACCTGCTGAAAATAAGAGACTATTAATTCCTTTTTATTTTGAAATTACAAAATCTTTATCTTGAATTGCCACGCCTAAGTTTAGACCTCTGACTTGAAGCAATCCAGTGGGCAGATTAAAGGCATGAAACATGAAAGAAACAAACATTTCCAACCTTGGCAAGTTTCTTATCTTTCCGTGCTTGTCTCTCCCTCTCGTCAAACTCTTGATTCTCTCTCTCAACCAAACGAATGAGAGTATCGCAGCGCCTAGCAAGTTCTTGGGTAGTGCGGGACTTCACAAACCAATCAAAACGGAACAGTGGAGAGGTGCGGAATGCGGCTTTGAGCTCATCCCAGTTGCCATATCCAAGCTTGTGGACCATGCATAACTATGAAGGGACATAAATACATAACCATTAGATATGTGATCCACACTAAATCAATAACCCAAACTAGTGGAACATGCAAGAAGCAATCAAACATCTAGAAGTCTAACCATGAAACGGTCACATTCTTCATTGTACAGCTTGCCTTTATTCTGACCATATTGAATCTTGAGCTCCAACCATGGATTCTTGTAACGATCCAATTTCTTCCCAATCGCTTTCATTATCTCATCTTTCCGAGAAATCCTCGCCTCTCCTCTTTCAATGTTCTTAATTATCCTGTCATAGTCTATCAAAGCAAAAGCATGAAATTAGATTCGTATCTCGAATGTGGAAGTTAGTGCCATTGAACCCAATCGGTGCTCTCTTTTTTTTTTTTTAACATCCATGAGACAAAAAACTAATTCTAATGAACAGATAGTCAAAGCTATAGAAACTTGACACAAAAATTAATTATAAAACAACTTACCATTCAACTCCTTGTATCGTTCTTTGAAGACTTTCGCATATCTTTCAACTTCCTCCTCTGTTTTCCCTTCCATTTCAGAAGCAATGCCCCTTATGTCATTTCGACCATACTTCTCACATGCTCTAATGAAACTATTGAAGTCCCTCCTAGTCCATGAGGAGAAGCCCTGAAGTGCACTGGAAGTCAAATTCCAAAACTACCCAAAACAAAATATATTAAACAATCAAATGTATCGTTCACTCACCTCCTCTAATAATTGTTCCCTTTCTTCCTGTTCCTCAGCAGTAAGAGGGTTCCCTAACTCTACATAATCAATAGACGTTAAAAACTTCACCTTGAAAATTAAAAGCACACATAGAGGAAAAGAACTTACCTTCAGGTTCATCTCCATCTCCAATTGTGTCTTTTAACTGATTCTTTTGATGTATTTGCTGAACAAAGGCGAAAAATGGAAGTCAACATTCTGAGCTAAAAAATCAATACTCTAAAGAACATATGTATATATATATATACATATTATATATATTAAAATATATATACAGGAAACCAGAGTAGAAAGCCGGTACATTTCAAATTCAAAGCTGAATCTTTAATAGATTAAGGATATAGGATATAAAATGATCCTATATACGGGAAACCAGAACAGGAAAGAGGAAGGGTTTTTGACTTCCACGCACCATGAGATAGCGCACTTCTTTTTCATATAACTCATTCAGCCTCTGTGTGTTAAAAAACTGGAAATCATGCCTGAAAGCCGAGTAAATGCAAATTTAGAACTATTAGCTGAAAACCATAGCAGAAGTGCCAAGCAAACAAAATACATACAACTGAGGCATGCGCGGAATTCTGGGCTCTCTCTGTTTTGCTGGGCCCCCTTGTCGCATTGCATGCTTGAAATAATCAGATTCTGAATAACTAAACAAAAAAGAAGAGGACAAAGATTTAGAAATAAAAATAATATTAAAAAACAAAATAGTTAATTGAAGATCTCCAGATTGGTCATACTTGCGTTTCCGTTCCCTTCTTGATGGTTCAACCCAGTTCTCACTGACAAGTTTCTTAAAGTCAAACTTGTTGTCATCCTTCATTAATAACAAACAGAAAAGAATTAAGTTTGAAGGCAAAGAAGTACAAAATAGGATAATTAAATAAATGAGCACCAAGTTGCCAACTTGATAAATCATTTGCATGCCACGCCATTTTGTGAACATCAAATGTAGGAATTATTAGTGAAGGTATAGACTATAAATTATCAATTATCTTATACTTATGATGCATTATAATATACCTTCTCATCATTGAAGTCGTACAATTCAGCATCTGCAGAACACACCAGATGATCATGACAGAGAAGGTGAGGCATGTAATAGAAAATTAAAAAAGGGTACATTCTATGAAAATTTCATGCATTTTATTTATTTTTTTCCAATTTTCATTCATTTCAATGTGACAAGAAAAAAAAAATGAATGCAAGCAGGTACAGTTCTAATCAGCAGCATGAATGAAATGAATTGACATACTGTCATCCATCTTGAATTTGATAGCATCTTCTGTAAATTTCTTCATTTTAGCATCGAGCTCGGCTGTTGCCTCTTCTCCTTTAGCTATGATTCTGTCAATATCCTCATCGGTAATTGTGCTGTCCTTGGAACTGAATACCATCTCAGCACCAAACCTCACCATTTGCAATAGTTCATCCTTATTCACAGCTAACCCAATTGTATAAAAAAAAAAAAAGAGTAAAGTCAAAATCTACATCTCAGTGTTCTAACAAGCCACAAACACAGAAAAAGACCACAACATAGCTCCCAATAGAGATGCTTACTTTTTTGCTCAGCCAGTCTGCCTTGTTGAATAACTAAAGCATCAAGTGCAAGCTTTTTATAAGCCCTTTCAATCACTTTTTCTTCTATGGTGTACTGCATGAAAGGCCAAAAAAAAAGGTAAAAGATATCTTAAATGTGCTTAATGTCATTCACATCTTCTTCTTCTTCTTTTTATGGTAAGAACGCATCAAACCTCTGTACAAAAACGGAAGACTTGAACTTCTTTCTTTTGGCCAATCCTGTGGGCACGATCCTGTGCTTGCAAATCCATCTGTGGATTCCTGGGGTAAATATGAGAAAGATGAGACCTAATACACTTAAAACAATGAACTTGAAAACTGCCAGAAGATGAGAAGACTTACCAATCACTGTCATAAAGAATGACAACATCAGCAGTAGCAAGGTTGATACCCAAGCCACCTGCTCTGGTTGAAAGCAAGAAAATGAACTTGTCACTTCCTGGCTGATTAAAGGCTTCAATAGCAGCATCACGATCCTCCCCACCAGTATTCCCATCAATCCGACAGTAAAGGTATCCACAAAACATTAAGTAATCTTCCAGAATGTCCAGTAACCGAGTCATCTAAATTCAACACATACAGAATCATAAACTGAGGTGAAATAAAAGAAAAAATAATAATAATAATAATTTAAAAGTGCCCGACATCATTTCAAGGGCCAGTTTTAAAACATTTTGCCTGCTTAAAAGTGAAATAGCATCGCCAAGCAAATAATTCTCATTTAAAAGTACACAAACTATGTTCAATTTCTGAACAAATATGGGTATGGTAGAGAAGAAATTATGCATTTCTTCTTAAAAGCGGAATAGTATCGCCAAGCAAATAATTCTTATTTAGAAGTATGCAAACTAAGTTCAATTTCTGAACTAATATGGGACCGGTAGAGAAGTAATAATGTATTTCTTTTTCCTGGATTTTGATTCCAAAATCATGGGTTCCAAAGTTAGGGAATCTGTGCTTTCGGATAGTGATTACAACTCAACCCAAGTTGCTATGGTTGCAAGTTGCAACAATTAGGTGCCTCAAGGTGTGCCATGCACTAGTCAGTTACAGATAGCGATCACTGTTTATTTTATTTTTCACCACAACAGTCAGTTCGCTTAAGAAGATTTCCTTAGCATAACTGAGAATTAGTTAGTACAGCAAACAATGGCAAACCAGGAAAAGGACAAGGATGCAACACAACCATAGAAGCCTTGTATGCCTTTTATTATTAATAAGTCTTATGAACACATTTCTCTGGTTACAACAGGATCTAGCCGCTCATTGTAAGGCCCTGTTTCTTTACCAGGATCTAGAAGAGGTTATTAATAAATATGATTAATAAATGCACATGACGATGCAAATCACATTATTCATCTTAAGGTCAATCTTATATTGGGGTCAACTCTTATTGAAGTAATTCATTTTTAGCAGATACTGACCTGTGAAAATATTAAAACTCTCGAATCACGCTCTTTCAGCTTTGGAAGCAACTTATCCAAAAGAACCATTTTTCCTGCAATGGGGAAAATGGTCACTAAGCATAAATCTTTCAAAATGAAACATAGAGCCTTATTGGACATAAATAAGTGATGCCTACCAGCATTCGTTATAAGATGCTCTCCAGTAGTATAAGGGGGGCCAGGTTCGGCACCTTGGAACAAGTACGGATGATTACAACATTTACGCAGCTGCATGGCTATGTTTAGAAGACGTTTACGTTCTCCACCAGCATTAACAACCTCTAGATCTTTCTGAAGCAAAGCACGGTAATACTGCTTCTGCAACTGGGACATTCCCACCTTAAGAATTGTTTCCTTCTTAGGGGGCAAGCCTTTCTCGACATCTGACTTCAACCTTCGGAGGAGAAATGGACGGAGGACCTTCACAAGATGCAAACATGGGTATTGTCATACGTGTACCATTGACTGAACATCTATGCGTGCTAGCGCGCACACACAAATGACTAAAACTTGCCCAAAAAAACAGATGCAATTGATTAAAAAAAGTCCCAAGATTTATTCAAGCAGAAATCACACCTTATGTAGCTGTTGAACCACCTCCTGTTGATCGTTTTCGCCTGATATTTGAAACCATTCATCAAAGGTTTCAGCAGAACTAAATATCTCTGGGAGTAAAAAATTAAGAAGAGACCATAGTTCATGGAGATTGTTCTGCACAGCACAGTTGCAACAATTGCAAAAGAATCAGAACATATTCCCGCTAAAAACTTGGCAAAGATAGCATAGTATATAAAATTCAAATAGAACCTGACCGGAATCTTACGAGCACCCACTCAGTTTTTTTATGCAAGACATTATTAACATGGTACGCGAAAATGAAACATTTCTATAAAAGCAGTCTATAGAGGTTACGATGACATGTGAAAGATAAGTCTGTAATATGCAAAATGGGTTCCACTTCCCAGTAGTAATGTGCATGATCGACCACCTGAAAAACATTAGTCCAGTTCATCAAAACCTGTCACTGAGAAGTACAACTGCAACTCCACAATTCTAGCATTAATGAATTATTCAACAATGTCACTAGCTCAGTGTTGTTTTCAAGTTCGCCAAATTTGTCCCAGGCTATTAACATTCTTCCAAAAGAGCATGCATGTACCAGAAGGCACAACTATGAGAAGTGTTTTTTTTTTTCAAGGAACTTAATATGAATCAATTGATTTCTGCCGCTTCCGTTATTGCTGCTAGATTGGCTGTGGGACTTGCTTCTATTGGACCTGGAGTTGGTCAAGGTACTACTACGGGCCAAGCAGTAGAAGGTATCATGAGACAGCCAGAAGCAGAGGGGAAAATATGAGGTACTTTATTGCTTGTCTGGCTTTTATGGAAGCTTTAACGACTTACGAACTGAGCCACTCCGAATAGGTTCATTGCACCGGCCCAGAATACAATTAATCCGACATGGGCTACATAAGCCCCAGTAGTTTACCGGACAAATTGATAAGTTGTGCATTCCCGGACCACCAAGCAAACCCAGTGGTTTCTTGTTCACAACCGGGTAAAGCTAAAGTACCATTAAAGAGCCTCTCTCACACACACAAACTATTGACAAACCATGCTCACATGATACAAGCAGATGAAAATACAATGACAGTCAATCAATCTCGAAGATTATTCACAAACAAACGTATACATTACCTGAAGAGGCGTCCCGGTGATAAGAAGACGGTAGTTGGTGTTGTAGAGTCTCATTGTTTTTGAAAGGAGAGAATTTTCATTCTTAATTCGATGGGCCTCATCAATTATAACATACCGCCAGCTAAAGCGGCGTAATGTAGATTTTTCTTTGATGGCCATTTCATAACTAGTCACACATACATCAAACTTACCAGCAACCAATTGGGCCTCACGTATAATTCTCTGCATAAGTGGCAGAATTAATTGTTAATGGTGTTAACAAGCACACTAAAAGGCTATCAGTCAGTTATTGCGTAAGGTTAACTAGTAAAGCCATCTTACTGACCCTTTCTTCTGGATTTCCCAAAAACTTTACAGCACGTAAAAGTGGGCAAAAGCGTCGAATCTCCTTCATCCAGTTACCAAGAGTAGATTTTGGAGCTACAACCATGTGAGGGCCAGTGATTCCTCTAAACTCATGCAAATAACCAAGCAGGGAGATTGTTTGTAATGTCTTTCCGAGACCCTGGTCAGCAGTGATACAAGATTACCAGCATTAATATATCTTGCATAAGTAAAAACACACAGATTTAGCATCATATATGGAACTAGGGTCATGTGGCATATGCATAGCTAGAGTTTAAAAAATTATCTGAATATCATGAAACTCAGCAGAACCTTGGTGTGCCTCAGCTGAGTCAATTCAGAGTTTGGGTGGAGGACGCTAACAAAACAATCCCAATATACATCATCTAAAAGCAGTGATGCAGAATGCAATAGGCACATCCTCCAATTTATAAGCCCAAAGATTGATGTGTATGATCATCCATATCTCCATGAAATATTTAAGCCATCTCCAATCCATGGTGTGCCTTTACTATCCACCTCACCACAATGTGGTCAAACAGTGCACATTGAGTCACAGCCTCATGATTTAAGAGATTATGTTCCACTCCTGACCAACTGGCAAGAGATGGAAACAGGAAACGAGAAGACAGAATAATACGAGGTCTAAGTTGTGAAATTAGATAGTTTATTTATTCTAATACAATTTAATTGTAACAACAACAATGATAATAAGAAGAAGAAGATGAGTAGATGTGGCATAAAAAGGGAAAAACAACACTTCATTGCATACCATCTCATCAGCAAGAATTCCATTTATGCCATTTTCATACAACCGTATGAGCCAGTTCAATCCAGCTAGTTGGTAATCCCTCATCTTCCCTTGTATACCTGCAAACCACAACAGGATAGAAGTGACAGTCGTTAATGCTCACTAAACGGTTCATCATATCAAAAAAAAAAAAAAAAAAAGATCAAGGGACTCAGAATTGGAATTGAAATTTGCAGAAAATAAAATCACAAATGGTTCATCATATCGTCTAAAGCCGCTGGTCAGCTGGTTAACGACATGGGTGGGTGTGGGATGGGGTGCACGTGAGTGTAAAAAATGATCATATGCTGTGAGGCCCACCATTATAGATTCCAAATTGATCAATGCACGAAAGAAAATCCACAAATAGTTCACAGCATGTGATCTGCCATTTGAAATGTACGCACATGAAATATAAATAATAATCATTTGCAGCCAGCTGCAAATGTACACTGTGAAGCCAACCATTCTTGAATCCTAAACAGTGTTTTTTAAAGCGAGAGGCGCATCAAGGCGCTAAGGTCTCCCGGGGCCTAGGCGCTAAGGCGTGAGGCAAGGCACGGGCTTCAATGAAGCGAGGTGCATATTATAGATAAAAAATAGATATTTTGGTATAGACAGATAATTCAAAATTCAACATTGGCAAAGTGAAAATGATTCACAAATTATAACAAAAAAGGCAAGGAATATTAGAAGAATTCTAAAAGTCATAAAAGCATCCATCACTCTAAATGCTAAACATTCAACAAAAGTACAAAAAACCATCAAACACCAATACAACTTCAAAGTCAAAGCAACAAAACAAATGGTCCTAAGGAGGACCTAACAGTCATCCTCAACATCTACACCAAGTAAGTCATAATCTTCTTCTTCATCATTGGATTTATATCCATCCACATCTTCCTCGTTTGTCTCCTCTGAACCTGCCTCTTCCTCATATACCAGATGAAGAACATTTGATGATTTAGAACCTCTTGGTGTTGCCCTTGCCCTTGAAGTTGATGTTGCTCTAGTTCTTTGACTACTTTATCCAACTCCGGAAGCTGTAGCAACATCATCCCATGTCAAAATATCATCACCAAACACAAGCTCATCATCTTCATCCAATTCTCTATCCATCCTCCCAAGCAACCACTCATTGCTTTCATCAACATTCTTCAAAGAAATGGGATCAAGCATGTCACTCATTGCTTTCAAACGATGGAGACGAACTGACGGAGAAATTTGAGACGGCCAGAGGTGGAGGTGTAGACGGCCGGACGAACTGCAACGTAACGTTCTTCTTCTTCTTCTTCTCATTTGATGGAACTCCAGAAGCTCTACCATTTATTTATTTTTTTACTGTTTCGATGGAAACAATGGTTAGTGCTTTCGGTGCCCTTTACTTTAAGTAAAAATAAATTACGTTTGGCCCCCTTAACAGTTTTTTTCCTTAATTAAGCCATAAAAATTACGTTTAGCCCCTTAAAAGTTTTTTTTTTCTAATTTTAATCCAACCACATGACTGTGAAGAGGCACTCGCTTCGTGAGCCTTGCGATGCACGCGCCCAGACGACGCCTCAATAAATCGCCTCGCTTTGAGGTGTTAGAGGCGCAACTGTGGGGCTTCGCTACGCCTAGGCGCACGTTTTACAACCATGATCCTAACTACCACTGGCTCCATCCAATATCACCCCAGGAAGAGATAGGCCCACCATTAGGTTGATCACATGCAAATCATATAATTAACTCCATTTTTTGAGGAGTTCAATCACATGGCAGTTGAAACACTATCAATGCAAAGTGGAACGCAGTCCAGTTGGAGTGAGTATAGCAGTCCCTTTCTCTCCTCAAGTTTCATCCCATGAATGGAAGCCATTGTTTGCACAATTGCAGATGTCTCCTTTGCTCATACGAAGAGGAGCCACTTGTCGCATCCTCCAATCTTCTGATCCCCTTGTGCTAAAATTGTACAATAACCTCCCTTACCAACCAAGTCCACCACTGACATCAAAATTCATGTGTAACCTGCCTACGTCCACGTTCTATGGGTATAACATCTAACAAAGATGGTCTCTTTTTCTTTTCATCTTTACTAGGGATGCCTTCTGATATAGATATTTTGTTAATCAGCTCTTAAATTAGTTTTAATTAGTAATCTAGTTTCCCTACATAGATTGTTAACCGGTCTCCATAATGCATAACCCATCTCTTGTCTCTTCTTTGACCAATCCAACCCCCAACCCAAACCCGCCACACCAAACCCCCCCAAACAAAACCCAAAAAAAATAAAAATAAAATAAAATAACATTGCAACTTACATGATAAAAATTCCTAATTAAAAAATGCAACAATGTCCGATGTAAAGACAAGTCCACATCCAACACAAATACAAGCACCAGAAGAACAGCCTTCAAAAATCAGAGAATTGTTGTTGCTAATATAATTAGATACTTAAACGGCGACACATGGCATAAGAGTGATTTGTTTCTGTCAACCTATCAAAGCTTTCTATGTTGATAAATCCGTTTGCATCTCATAGAATCTAATTGTAGAAGAATGGAATGGCAGCTCATTCGCCTGCCTAGGGTAGGCTATTTTATCCTTTGGATGAAGCAGGCACAAAAGGGGTTAAAATTTGAGGCATGAGCTCCCCACAATCCCCTCTACCAACTGAACAGTGCAAGTTTTACTGTTTTAGGCTCAAAAGAACCCACCTCATCAACTATAAATTTGAACCATGACACTAGCTTTAATTGAAGTGCAAAATGCATCAAGGAGACCAAGAGTTGAGTCCCATGCAGGGTTACAATGATTATACGAACATTACAAAAGTAAACAAAATGACTATAAGAATAGATTTACAGACACTACCTGCGTGTTTGTGCATTTACAGTGACATGCAGTTAAAACAAGCAAGGTAAAATGCAGTGTGAAAATGGGAAAAAAATTGTATAGGTAGCATAAAATCCTCCAAACATAAAATTTCACCATCATCCAAAATCTCATATAAATTTGCATGGAAAAAATATGATACAAGTAAAACAAGCATGTAAAATGCTTAGTGAGTGAAAATGGTATAAAATAGTGTAGGTAAATAGGCATACAATCTTCCACATGCAAAATTGTACCATCAGCCAAAACCTCTTGTAAATTTTGGATGGAAAATGTAATCAATATACATATCAAAAAAAAAAAAAAAATTATGATCTATAATATGACCTTGAAGACATAAACATCCCAATGGTGGATTGTTTGTCCATATAGATCAACATACGATATTCCATAGAGACAAACAACCTACAATATTACAAATGCCAAGTAAGGGAATCCTTACAAGATGGTTGTGTCATTAATCGTGTACTTCCCGCAGCAGAAAAGCCATCTTCTTCCTCCTTGAGGCACTCTTCATCTTCTTCCTGCTCGGTTAGTTTGGATGCATGACGTCCCCTGTAAAGAATGTGTATTATATACAAACTCATTTCCATCATATTCAATGAGGAAAAGAACCAAATCAACCAATCAGCACAAGGATAGATTAAAATGTATCACATTGTTTAACATTATAACCAAACAAACCAAGAACATATGCAACTAAGCACATCAACCTGATTCAACCACACTACCAAGAGAATAATCCAAGTAAAAGATAAAATGAAATTGGCTTCAATAGAACATTTATTGATTTTTTTTCTTATCTAGTCATAAAATGACATGCAATGTCACAAGGGATAATATAGTAATATACTAATATCAACAAAACATGTAGCAGGCACGAGGTTGACAAATAAAACCTGCAATTGCATTCCATTAAAAGGAGCTAAGCATAAATCTCTGCCTGACTTAGTTACCAGCAGCAGCAGTGACACTTGAGTGGCACGCGACTTGAGTTTCATTTCATGTGATCCATCCACACCATAAAAACAACTCAACATTCGTGGAACAGTCATGCATCAACTGTTGGTCCATTGTTGATTCGCATATCAGATATGTATTTAAATTCTTAGTCCTCTCAAAATCCGTTGGGTCTTCCAAAGAAATGTAAATGAGTTGCACATTGCTTGGTCTATAACCATGGGTAAAAAGGATAGGTAGAAAACCAAGGTGTTTAATGCTGTCAAATGGTTGGTGCACTTTAGGAAGTAATAATATCTTTGGAGCAATGAAGGGAGTTATTGAAATCGCTTAAAAAAAAAAATCATCTGAAAGGTGGTGGAGTGGGTAGATCAAAGTCAATGTTTCTAATATGGTAAGAGGTGTGATACATAGCTAGGTCATTATTAGAGACTGGTAGAGCTACCAAATGGTCGGGACTGAGGTGGGCAATGTGATTCAACCTGCCCCATGCCAAATCACATCTAAATTGGACTCAGACCAAGCCATCACAATCAGATCAACATATTTTAGACCTAATAGAATCCATCTATATTTCTTTTTCATTATAAATCCAGTACTTGTGTACATTTTTCTTATTCAGCAATGAGTTCACTTGCAGATGAAATCTGAAACCAGCAACAGAAATAGGGAAAACCAGGTCTTTGTGAGGGTTTAGATTAATAATAGATGGCCTTGAATATGACTGGTTTTTGCTAACTGGGCCCAGTCAATAATGATAACTTGCGACTCTGTCTGTTAGTGCATGCTTACATGTGTGAATGTGTGCAACATTGCATGTCTTTTTTCATCTATATAATGGACAAATTTTCCCAAATCTCAATCCATATTTCAATTGACCACTAGACACTACAAAATTATCTTACTTGAAGCTTCACATGAGAACAGTAGTGAATTGTCATTACCTTCCTCTTGGTTTCTTCTCTTTTGCAGAATGGTTACCTTTGGCAAAATGAGCAAAGATTTCTGTCTGCTGTAGAAGATAGTTCAAACGCCCTTTCCCTTTGTTGTTCTGGCAATGCATTGGCCATTAAATCCTCTGGTTAATAATTGTTGTTATATTTAAAATAAAAAAATAGGAAAGAATAATGCATATGTATCAGTGGAATTAATAATTGTTTTCGTCCACTGCAGGGGATGCAGTTACCATGTCAGCCTCAATGGCAGCATTTTGTACATCCAAAATATCCTGAATCTTTTCTTTCTTCATCCTTTGCATTTCCTTCAGCCTAGCCCTTTCACGCCTCCCAATTTCAGACTGCAATAATATCAAGCCAGTGATATCAAACTCAGAGAATACAGCTGCTTCTGTTGCATACTATCACAGAATCAAAATGCAGGTGACTTCTTTAGAGAAATCAAAATCAATGATGAAAAAAGAGCAGATACTTCTGTTCTTTAGATATCTTAAGTTTTGATTGACTCTTAGGGAAGCGGTAGGCAAAATCGTAAAATGGAAGTGCAGTTGAAATCAATCAAACTCACCCTCAAAAAACAAAAACAAAACCAAAAAAAAAAAAAAAAATGCAAACTAACAAGAATAACATAAATGACATGAGCACAAAGAGTATGCAGAACTGCTAAATAAAGCCTCTAGGTCAGGTGATGGGGGCATTTAGTAACAATCCTCTACATACAAATGGAGTAACTATGCCAATGTAAGGAAAACTAGCAAAGCCCAATAACTAGGTCACCACATGTTTAGATGTCTCAACTCTCTACCCATGCAAGAGCTGTGCTTTTTTATATCACGAAGTGTTGCAGACATGGTAGACTGGCTGGAAAATGAAAAGAGTCATTTTTGGATGAAACAACAATTCTGCTGCAGCTTTCATTTTCCAGGAGTATAAAAGATATATGATTCCTAATAAACGTAGGTGAAAAATACATCTTCATTAAATCATGTAAATTGATATACCCTGAAGAAAGAGATGGAAAGGCATATTACCGCACAAGGTCAGGCCCATGGTTCCAGCTGATCAAAGCAGTTGAACCATCTGCTTTTCATTGACACCCACAAATTCATGGTCCACGGGAAGGTCAGAGTTAAGGGTCGGCTCAAACGTAGGGTTTCTATGCCACAGCCTTCATTCCAGAAGTTCACTAATATTAAGTAGAAAATACAAGAAAGAAAACCAATCGTCCATAAATGTAGATAACTCTAATTCCATCAAATGTGAAGAGTGAAGACCGCTGTCTTTGGAAATCCCAACAATTCAGCTGATGCCATTACCCAAAAATTACATCAGATGCTTCACAGATATAGAGGAAAATAGTTATAAAAAAAAAAAAAAAAAAACGCTCCCTACCCAATGCATTTCAGTTCTACAGGCCAATCAGACAGCAATTCGATGTTCGGATAAACACAACATTGAAGAAATTCAAATGCACAACATATCTCAATCTTACGGAACTATACCACTGTTTTAGGTAGAAATCACACTGGACTCTTATTCCCCAAAAAATGCCATCAAACACACCATCTAAATGCAACCTCAAAAAATCATATCAAACACACAAGCTAAAACCCTAAACCTACGAACCCAACAAAACCTCCCATACCCAAGCAAAGCCTAACTATCTACAAACGATAAATCTAAAAAAACCCGCATCTTTCCGTATCCACTGAAATTTACATCAGGACCTTGAGGGATGCAGCAGAAAAGGGTAAAAACCAATCCTACCCAATGCATTTCGGTTCTACAACGCCAATCAGATAGAGATTTGGCGTTCATCTAAAAGAGTAACAAATGGGATTCAAAAAACTCAACACAGCTGAATGCCTGAATCCCTAAATGACTATACCACTGTTTATGGTAGAAATCACACCGATCTCAGACTTCCCCGATAACACCATTAAAAGCATCTAAATGAAGCCTAAAAACCCTAAATCTAAGAACCCAGCAAACCCTCCCGTTCCCAAAATCGAAACAAACCCTAGCCAACTTCAAAATCAGAAATCTGAGGAAGAACTCATAAAAATTGCATCTTTACCCTATCGAGCTCTTCGTCGTCGCTCTTCGGGTCGGCGCTGGCGTCTCCGTCCTCGTCGGAGTGGTCGTCTCCGGCGTCTTCGTCGTCTTCGTCTAGATCGGCCGTTCTGGCTACGGCTTCGATCTCTTCCTCGTCCTCCTCCTCCTGGATCATCTCCTCGTTGTTCTGCTCTTCGTCCGACGACATCGAGCCGTTGGATGGAGCCTCGTCAGATGAACGGTCGTAATTCTCCGCCTTCGCCATGAGAGAATGAGAAAAAAAGAAAGAGAGCGAGAGCTGGGGAGGAAAAAAAGGTACCGAACGACGTGAAGGAAGGGTTTTTGAAGCGTATTTATATATATGCTTTCTTTGTGGCAGATGGTCAGGATTTATTTCTCCCGCCAAGTATTCGGTTATGGGAGCAAATTTCCCGCCAGTGCGATTGCTGGGTCTGATTGGTGGGGCCCACATCAGGTCTGCTTGATCGTTGGATTGGTGGGGCCCATTGTATTGGTGGGGTGCTTGATCGTTGGATTGGTTGGGCCCATTGTATTGGGGGTGGGGTATGACATAGGCAGTGGTTGGGGGTTGGGAGTTGGGGGTTGGGGGTGTGATGTGATCCCATTTCACATGTATCATCTTTTTGGCTTTATTCATGGCCCATTCTGTGATCATCCACTGTGTCCATCGAATCAATGGTCAAGATGAGAAGTTTGATAGAATTATAAGTTGAAGGTGACTTTGGTAGATGTTGGATATCAATTGATACCCTTGCAATTGGAGACAATAGATACTAACCAATACTTATTTTAATTCTTTTGTATTTTTGGGTACTATCCTTTAAAAAAAAGTTCTAATACATTCATTAATATTATATATATATATATATATATATGAGAGAGGCGTTCCTATCAAAGTTAATTTTTATGGTACTATGAGAGTAAAGAATAGTTGTTTGTAAGTTTCGTCTAAGCAAAATGAATAAGTAGAGTCGTAAGTGCAATTGCGTGTGATTTACGATCTTTGTCGGTTTCAAAACGTTTGCATTAAGGGCGTGGTTGTGCAGTGGCAAGTTGCCGTGGAAAAAGAAATAGGCAAAGCGCTGGATTTTATTTGCGATCATTCCAACCTTCCAAAAGTTATGGCACATTGTTGCACCGATATTTTCTCCTTTATAATGCATATGGGTTTCTCACTCCCCCATTAGAAAACAAGTGTTGCAGAAAAGGAAATGCATATTTCTTATTTTGTGGTGGCGCACGAATGCCCCCTACAAATTCCAGGGAGAAACTTTTATTAAGATAATAACTCAAGTAGCTTGGGAGAATACAAACGATTAATACAAACGATTAAAACATACATACACACTGTGATTAATCCAACCCCTTCAAAAATCATTGTGCATTTATTAAGGAGCACTCGAATAGCCCCATTATTACAAGGCTGCTTAAACTTTAGGCCTTTGGGTACCTTGATGAGATTGACTTTATCATTGAATTTCAATCCACCATTACACATGTTTATTTTTTATTTGTAATTAAAAAAAAAAAAAACTAAAACACAGCAAAATTTATATCAACTCAAGCTACGGGTCGCCTCAGCACTTGTTTATTTCATGTGATTGAATACATATGATATGAATTACGAGACTATAATTCTAAAAATGGTTAGAATTGAAGAAACACAAGTGAATTTCCCAACAAAAAAAAAAAAAAAAAATCCATCCGACTATCTCCCTTCCAATGAAATGAATGAATGAGGTGTGAAAAAAGAATCCCTAGTCCCTAGCAATTCAAATATTAGAAGTGAGGGTTGCATCTAGATCAGCACCTCAAGGACTTCACCCCCTCATCCAACTTCTTTAATAATCATGGGTGGAGCTCATTTGACTTTGAATTTATGTGATCGATTTCTATGTATTCAATGCAAACAAAAAATACCCTTAGTTCTGATTGAGCTTATTGCCAACCATGTCTTGGCAATTAGTTTTCTGTCATACAGCGCACATTCTTCCCTCCATTGCAGAGGGAACCTTAAAGTTAAATCCCACTTGCAGTTGAGTACTTTTTTCCATGTGAATTGATGACACTGGCTCACTTTCTAAGTATATAATTGGTATTTTTGTGTGCATTTACATTCACCTGTTGGCTTGTTTAACAATTATGCCACACTGATTGGCTTAGAAAATGATGGGACAGCACTTGAGGCATTTGGATGAACAGAAAGAGGCTCGCATGGGTCAGTGAAATGATTAGATAACATTTGTGGGCTTAACATCGTTTATGAACATGACATTCTTATGTTGATTTTTAAGGACATGTCCATGTACAACTACAAAGAATGTTTTGGATCCTCAGATGTGCATGTATTGGATTTGGGAGTGGAAAAAACATGGTTGGACTCATTAATGGGGGCCTCTTTGAACTATGCCACTCCCTACACACCACCCACTATGAAATGCTACTATGCCCAGTTTGTAACTCGCTGGCTTGATCTTCTTGTTGGATTCAAAGACATTGCTTTTATTGTTGTGTTTCAGGAGGCATGTTTGATGTTTTGATCATCTCAAATCTGTTGGGAATGATATTTAGTTGGGTCCCTATGTGAACAAAGTTTAACCCATTGATAACGTCCTTATCTCTCTCTCTCACAAAACAAAACAAAACGTTTTTTTAGCAGCAGATGAAGAAGGCTTTAGTGACGGTTTTTTTCCTACCATTAAACCTACCATTAGCATGAAGTCCATGTGCGATGCACGGGTTAAGTCTCGTGTGACCTAAATAATATATTAAAACTAATATCCATTTCGTATGAATCCATTTATAACAAAATAATTAAATATTCAAATCAACTAAAAAATTATAAAAATCATACATTTCTTCCTTTAATCCACGTCAACATACACGTTTCTTCTTTAAAATAAAGGATTCACATGCATTTAAAACTAATATCCCTTTCATATAAATCCATTTATAACAAAATAATTAAGAATTTAAATCAACTAAAAATTTATGAAAATCAAATATTTCTTCCCTTAATCCACATCGGTATACACGTTTTATCTTTAAAACAAATTATACGTATGCATTTCTGCTCATTTTGAATATTATTTACAAAATTTGTAAATAACCTTAATTTATAGAGTCTGAAGGCATCCCTTTGAATTATGTCACATCCACACAAATAAATCCAAGATACGCATTTTATTGAATAGGCACATATTTATTTTTAAAAAGATAAATTCATAAATGGGCCTAAATAAGGGGTACATTTTACTGGAAATGCACATATGTATTTTAGAAAAGACACGTTCAAGAGACACATTTACAAATGGCTTCAAGAAGCTGACGTGGCTTCTCCTAAGGCCAAAGTTGAGTTTTTTTTTTTTTTTTTTCCAACCATCATACAGCCTTATAGAGAGAGAATATTAGGCTCCTAATAAGACCGTCTATAATATTGTGGCAGGTTTAGTGGCAGGAGGAAAAATACGACGTGAAAAAATATTTTACAATCGAGAAAAAACGCCGCTAAAGGGATATGAACAACTAGCTGCCGAAGCACATCACAAAGGCACTTTATTTAAATAGATTTCACCCTCACAATTGTGCAGTAGACTAATAGACATCTGCCCAGAATATGATGCCTTCTTGATAAGATATCTCCACCATTCGCACAGTCGAATGGATGAAGAACTCAAATTTTAGTAGACCATTATTTAAAACTTGTTGCAGGAACAAAACAAAGAGGGAGAAATAAACCAGAGAGATAGAGAGAAAGAGATGCCTTAACATTGTTTTGTTGAGCCCTTACCTGCAAACCCTCATATATAGAGGAGTCCCAACGGTAACTATGCTAAATGCACATTATAACCGTTAATAGTCGTTGATGACAGTAAAATATCACTGATGTTTATAGCCGTTGGACATAACAATAACAAATCATTAATGAGAGCGATTACACTTTCGTAACTTTACAACGGTTAGTCTCATAACTCCACAATGACTATAGATCAATGGGCCGGGCTGGGCCAGATGGGACAGAGAACCTTGACTTGGACCTAGACTTGATCAAGCCCAAAAAAATTAAACACCAAAAAGAGAATGTCCTGTATTATAATGCAAAAAACCAACAACACATTATGTATGTCAAATACGTGTACGCATGTGAGTTTGCAAATGTATCAATAGAATTTTTGTAATTGCATTAACTAATTATGGATTCTTTTAATCTACACATGTACTGCGTCCATACAAACAAGCAGACTAATTTGACAATAAATTCATATGTATTTTAATTTCATCCAAATTGCATGTCCATTTGAATCAATTACTTTCCATATGTTATAATTCCACGCAAACATAAAAGCTCATTCCATCGATGACCTCTAATGTATTACAAATCCATGCAAAACAAACAAGCCCATATTTCAATGCAAATAAAAAGATAATAAACTCCCATACATTATAATTCTATGCAAGTAAAGCGGTCGATAATAAATTCATATACACTGCAGCTCCATGCAAACACACAGGCCCATTTGACATGAACGTTTAGCGAATTCCAAGCAGGCGTTAGTCGGTTTTAAAAAGGGCCAATTCAAAAGCATAGATAGAAGGGGAAAAACGCTCTACACCACCACACATCAAAAAGAGATGTAAACCATTTACTTTTTTTTTTTTTTGTAAACATAATTATTTACTTATGTAGGCATGATTAATGCAGACAAATATGCACATAAAACATTACACATGTAACATCTGTATTAGCCCATATCTGGTATCTCTATTTTTTATCTATAATTATTTAAATTTATAAAGCAGGTAGAGATTTTGAGAATAGAGACATTTGACACTGTGTTTCGGTCTCTATTCAATATAGAGAAGTGTAAGCAATGATCATCGTATTTACTCGACTATAAAGGCAAGGATACAAGGCATCTCAAATCACATTCTTTAATATATATCCTTTGTTTTGAAAGGTGTGAAAGGTTTTTAAAATCACCTATCACTTTCGACATTGTCCACAAAGTTAGTTATCACAAACGTATTTAACACCTGATGAAAAGGATGAAATGATCAGCAACTCTAAGATTTGTTACTTGGTTTCTATCATGAACAGCTAAATATTGTTTCCGACACAGTGTTACATTAGTCAGTAAAATGAAACTTCCTTCGATCCTCAATGACTGGATTCACTATTTAATTGGGTGCGTTTGTGCAGATGGATTTGCATTTCCTTTATCCTTTTGTGTTTCCTTGTTATTACGAATATCTTTGTTTGGGGCAACCTAAGTTGCCCTTTTAATTTTTTGTTTTTGCTACCATTTTCCAGTGCAGCAGCTTTACGCAAACAACCCCTAAAAGCTCAAAATACTTAAAAACTGAATTAGCCATCACACCAGCAAACGCAAATCCGTATTTAGTTCAGTTCAATTGCTGGTTCTTTCACATCCAACGTGACATCGAGCATAAAAGATATATATATATATATATATATATATGGAGAAATTTGAAATGCATCTATCATTCACCATAGAGTGAGGGACACTTCCATAATTGAGAAATTTCAAATACAAAAGTGAGTTTTCAAGTACATAGGGTGAGGTACACTCCCTTGTCTTCATATGCAAAAAGGGAAAGTGCCCCTCACCCTATGGTAAGGGATAGATGCACATGAACATTCCCCTATATATATATATATATATATATATATCTAAAAGTAAATGAATCATTAAGAATGAGAGCAATTAAAAAAAAAGAATCCAAAATATTTGGAAAGATCTAAAAGAGTCCTCTAAACCATAAAACCTTCAAAAAAAAGTCCTGATATATTGCTCTTACAACTTTTAGTATGTAGTTGCATTTTGTACAAACCTTTTTCGACACAATGCTTTTAGCATAACTTGTTTTTTTGAATTCACACATGTGCGCATATCTTGTGTATATATACACACAACTTATACATAATGATCATTGTATGCGTGCGTACAACTTGTACATGAGATACACGTGCTAGCGCGAATTAAAAAAAAAAAGGGAGTTATGTGAAAAGCAATACGTGGACAAAAAAAAAAAATTAAAAATTGTGGATAAAAAAGTTGTCGAGTACCTTCTAAAACTTTTTTGGGGTTTTTATGGTTTGGGTGACTCTTTTGGGTATTTCCAAACATTTAACACTTTTTTTTTTTTGACAATCATCCCTTAAAAAATGTAAAATCAAATTGAAAAGTCATTTTATTACAAAATGAATTGGTCAAACCATTACAACCTAAAGTTTTCAATGATATATAAAGCAATTCAACGTCTTGTTTTTAGTTTCATCAAATAAATATTCAACCAACATTCTAAAAAATTTTAAAATATTATTTTAAATAAAATAAAACAACACGTTTTTTATATTGATATCTTAAGTCATACTTTATCAAATAGAAGAAAATTTAGTTCTTGTCACATCAAACCACTCCTCCTTCTCAAATTTTCTTGAGTTGCTTGTTCCGTGCTTAGTGCATAAGCAAGAGTGACAAGCAACTTGCATAGTCTGTGTCCCAATAACATATCATTATCATGAATGAGTCAAAATAATTGGAATAAAAAACTCATCTGCATCAAACCATCGGGCATGGCCCTGGTTGAGTCATAAAATTTCCCCAACTATTTAGAACAATCACCCACTTCTTGTATATGTGAGTTATCACTCTTTGCACTTGCGGGTTTCATTTTTTCTTGACTGTGTGAAGCATCAATCCTCGCACATCTAATTTACTACTTGTTTTTGCTGGCTAGTTTAATTTTTTTCAGCATGTGTGAGTCTCTCAGGCACACAACCCTTTAGTTGAGATAATTTCTTCTCATAGAAACTAGCAATCCATCTCCTTTTTTTTTTTTTTTTTGCCCATTTATTACATACCTGAGCCATACATGGTGGATCAATTCCTCTGTGTCTTTCTTGCCCAACTGGCAAGACGTGGAAGTTCTCATTGAGAAGTACCGGGTCCATTCTTGACCTCTCTCCACTTCCTACATGTGCGAGTTATTTATCAATCATTGCGTGTATAATTCACTTGTTTGCGAGTTCTCTCCTTATACATGCGAGTATTTAGAATATTTACAAACAAAAAGAAAGAAAAGACAACTAGTCACCATCTTCCTTTCTCTCCCATTTATCGTAGGTAGGTGGCAGCCGGACCAATCCATCTGAGTCAGCTCATTCAGAAAAGTCTTGCAATTTGCAATACGTCTGTGGATAAATTAGGAATCTATGAGGTTTATTCCACGCATATTTTATCTCTCAAGAGCTCCACAAAACTTATATAAAAAAAAATACATTCCCACGGAACCACCTCTTAAAAAATAAATAAAAGCAAATTATGAATGCAATATACCTATGATTGATCAGGTTATGTACTCGATTGAAATAAAATTTAGCACATTAGTGTAAAAGTTCAAGCAACTTTTTTGCCACATGCACTTTCTTACGTGCATATACAACCCAACTAGCTGAGATTCATCGACTTGGGCTCAGGACCAAGGCTGGAACCATGATATAGACATTTGTGGGGCCATTGTCATTTTTTTTTTTTATTGTGGGGCCATCGTCTTTGCCAGCCCCATAGTTCTATCATTGCTCGGAACTAGGGCTGCACATGGGCGGTTCGGATCAATTTAGCATTAAAATTAACCACCAAACAGAACCTATCGGTTTTTTTAATTAACTAATCCGATCCAACCGATGGAGCAGTTCGGTTTGGTCGGTTAGACTGTTTATTTATTTATTTTTTTTAATCAGGAATTAAAAATCTCAAAATGAAGTCACCCCATCATTTGCATTTATTCCAATGTTTAGGGCAAAGATAAAAATCCAGCCAAATGAAACATAAAATCTAAATAGTCAAATATTCAAATTGCATAATATACCGGTCATCGTGGTTTAGGCGTTAAACCGAGATTTCAAATTGATAACTGACTGATCTAAACAATTTATCAGACTTTCAAACCGTAGATTGATCCAATTTATTATAAAACTGATTCAAACCACCCGGTTCGATCCGATTTACCCGTGATACAAGCTTTTTCCCTACAGCCTTACTCGGGACGTACTTTTTTTAGATGGCTAAACATAGGCAGATTGCTTAACCATGCCCAAAGATAATGAATGGATTGAACAAATAAGAGTCCTTCACACAGAGAATTCCCTGTGCACGCACCTCAGAAAGTTTGGATTATGTTTTCTTCCATTAATAGGACTCCTCTGACCGCTCCTCTCCTCGTCCGGTACCATCGCAAAGGATTTGGAATTCGAACCGTCTCGTCAAAACAAAGAGTCAAAAAGAGATAAAGAGGGTTGCAGGAAGCCGCGATTTCTATCCCGTCCGATCCATCCAAATCCGACGATCGTCTCCCGCAACTCCTCTCTCTCTCTCTCTCTCTTCTCTTCTCGATTCCTCCGTAATAACAAGGATTCCGTTCGCCGGAATCTGACGGCAGATTCCACATCTTCCTTTTTCACGGAAACCTGATTTCCTAGAAATTCTACAGGTGCGCTTACTTTTCCTCTCTCTGCATATCAGATCAAACACTCTTTTCACGCATAAAAATTTCTATATCCTGTTTGGATCCTTGGAAATCGGTTTACCAGCAAAAATCTAAGAGAGAATTTCAATACAGCACTTGGAATTTGGATTCATATGAAAAAAAGGGTTCAATGATGGAAAGAAGATTACAAGTTGTTGGGGGCAATATATATAAAAAAAAAGAAGAAGTCTTTGCATTTGACTGGGTGTTGTGAATGGTTGGTTGGTTGCAAGAAGAAAACAGAAGTGGATTCTATGTAAATGCATGATTATAAAAGTGACTTATCCTGATTTGTGTGATCAGAAAGGTAGAGGTATAAAGAATGCGCTTTAGTTTAGGAATGTTGTTTAATACATTAGGATTTTGATTATGTGGTTATGATTCAACCAAGAAGCTTGATATGTTAATGGTGATTTGCTTATTTTGCAGTCTATGGAACGATTCCGATGGTTAAAGGTTGTTGCTGTTTTAATTTGCTTGTTTTTTGCGGTTTCGGAAGGGCGAGGTAAGTGAACCTGCATTCTTCAAAAAACATATTATAATTTTGTTGGATGTGCTTGCAATTGTAAATAATTAGAATTCTTACGCGAAATGAGTGGGTATTCTTTCTTTTGTGCATTGCGCGAATAATTAGAAGGATATTGGTTTATAGATTTATCGTGTTTGTGTGAATATTGGCAATTGGGTGGAATCTGCTGAGACTTGCAAAATAAAGCTTACTGCTAATTGTAGTTTCTGGTTTAGGTACCTTCGAATAGATCACGTTGCCTAAATATTCAAGTCAAAGTGTGATTCCTTGTATCTAATAGCTCTTCCAGAAGTGAATTTTGCTTCTTCGTTGTTTTCCTTCATTGCTAAGTGTGAGGTTCAGAAAAAAAAAAGAAAAAAAAAAGTTGGAGATTTAAGATTGGGGGTGACCATGCACTTACACATGTGCACCTTATCACCTAGTGAAGAATCAAATCAAGTACCAGCTCTTGTCTTCCATCCATTAATTTAGGGCTGACTAATTTTTCTCCATGATTAAATGGCCCAATAGAGGTCCTAATTCCGAGTCAAGTTCAAACATGGCCTGCCCACTCCATGCCTTCACATATCTAATAATATTGAATGTCCACTACAGGATGATGTAAAATTGAGCATGCACAAATTTTCTGGTCATCAAGAATAATCCTATTATTGGACAGACTGGATTTTACGATCCTTTTACTTTTTAGACATGTCGCTTCAATTTCCTAGGATTTTTTTCTGTTTTTTATTTTTTAGGATTAGGTTTTACAATGTTCACTTCTCCACTCCTTCCCCTGGAGATCTGATTTTCCTTGAAATTCTAAAAGGCAACTACCTTAGTATCTTATTTTCCTAGGTAATAGGCACCTACAAACGAAGGTGACACAGATATTCTCAAATTGGGTTTTCATAATCAAAGGAATTGGAATTCTTTTTACATGAATTTAATCTTAAATTCTTGCAACTTATCCAATCATGTTTTTTTTTTTTTTTTGTGACTGCAGAACTTAAGATAAAGCACAATGGCAATGTCCCTATCTACAACCATACCCTTGCTACAATACTCGTGGAGTATGCTTCTGCTGTGAGTATTGCCGAGGCACTTTTTTGGTAGTTTGTGGGTCTGAGTTTTGAGTGTATTATTTATATTTTTTGAATGGCGTTATTCTTCACCACTGCGAAGGTTAGAAAATAGTAGATGAGACTCTGATGCTGCTTGTACTTTACAAATGTATAAAAATGATATTACGACAACAAAATTTGATCATCCACATGCTCATCCAGTCTCAAAGTGTCAAATTCCCCTTTTGGAAAGCTTTACTCATTTGGTGATATTACTGAAGTACATGGGTCTGGCAGATTGTTAATTGATATATTGTTTGGTTTTAGAGTTTACTGAAAGGTTGATCTGAGAAAAATGAGTAAAATCTACAGTGGATTCTTTGAAATTTAGATCCATTATGTGGATCTTTTGAAAGATGGGAGTTTTTAAAGCGGAGTTTTTTGCAAGATTGGTTTTATAGTTACCACTGCAAGAGCGGTTGTTTCATGAGTGCAATAGGAAGGGGTAAGTCCTTTCTTCTTTGCAGGGTGAAAAAGATAGGAAAGAGACAGTTATCTTTGTAGGAAGGTTGGACTTTGAAATCCTTATATCTTCTAGACTTTGCACATTTTATTTTCAAGATAAGCATTTCTGCTTTAGTGTTTGGACTTTGGGCCCACGTCTTGTCGAGGTAGACTACTGGATTAGTAATGATCTCTCATTGCAAAAAAATAAATAAATCTCAGGCTAGCCTATGGTCATTTTGCTGCATGTCATTGAGCAAACTACTTGGACGATAAGTGAGATGGGTTCTATGCTAATATCCTTATGTTCTAGATAGGTGCAAATGTGGCAGATTTTTTGGTAATCTAAACTGTTGTTATTATGGCCTCACCATGGCAGATAGTGTTGTTGTGGTGGCTTGCTCAAACGTGATCCAGTGTCGATTGTTAAACCTCAATCTCAACCTCTATATACAATATAATTGTGTTTGGTGGCATGCATAAACATGATCCTCTACTCTTAATTAATGAATCTCTTCATTAGCTAAAAAAAAGAAAAAAGAAAAAGATCCTCTACCTGAACCTCTAGATGTGCATAATATGATTGTATTGTGTGGAATACAAAACCATGACATGGTGGTTGGTGGCTTGCTTCTGCATGTTGTAGGTGTACATGTCAGATCTGACAGCACTAATTACTTGGACATGCTCAAGATGCAGTGACATGACGGAGGTATTCTATCATCATTGTGCTTTTGCATCTCCTTCTGAATTAAAGTGCAGTTGCGTGCTTCAAGATTCCATTTAGTTATTTAACTATTGTGGGGAGATGGCGTTACCTTTATTAATGCAGGATATTTTTATTTATATACTGAACAGGGATTTGAGGTAATAGAGCTTGTAGTTGATGTCCAGCACTGTTTACAGGTGTGTTCTCTTTTTCTAGTAGCAATTGAAGCATCAAATTGCTATCCTTATTGCTATTATAACTTTATAAGCCTAGTAACCTACAATCCTGATTCTGTTAAATGGTACTCCTGTTTGTTTGTCACCGTCATCTTACATTTTTTTAATCTTTGTTATCCAGGCATTTGTTGGGGTGGCTCAAGATCTTAATTCAATAGTTATTGCATTTAGAGGCACTCAGGAACACAGGCACGTACTTCTTTGTAGCCCTCTTTTTAGTTGTTGTGAATACTGACTGCAATATATGTCATTGGATTTAATAGCAAATGATATTTACAAATTTCAAGATATAGAGGTCATTCTTTTACTTTAGTCTCATTGCATTATGGATGTGATGATTTAGACCAGAACTTGCAGAAGCATGCGACACATGCTTCTTTGATGCTGGTTAGTTTGTAATTTTCTTGTGACTATTATTGATTCACCTGAATCCTCAGATGTGTACTTTCCAAATTGATGCAAATCAGGTTTACTAATTGACACAACTTGGGGTGTCTGAATCCTCAGATGGTAGATGGTAGACCTACTTGTGAAGTGTACACCATCTATAACAAAAAAAGAAAAAAAAAAGACTGATAAAAACTGGAAAAAAGAAGAAAAAGCGGAAGAAGAATTTTGACGAAAGAAATGAGCAACCAAATACTGGAAGAAAATAGGTCAGAGAAGAAGAATTATTGAGGAAAAAAAAAAAAAAAAAAAAAACAATAGAAAGAATAATGATATAGAGTAGAAGAAGATGGAGAGCCCGCTTACTAAGATAGAAGAAAAAAAATGAAATTCTAAATCCATAATAGTCCCGCAACCCATATTTATAATAATTAAAACAAATTGAGAAACTGAACTTTATAATCGTAAAATTCATTCAATTAACTCACTATATACTTGACATTCCTACAAAGCTAATATTCCTCAAAATAGGCGTGTAACTTTGAGCAGGATATGACAAGCGAGGTGCTCATTGTCGCAACCTTGAGATTGCGGGTTCAAGTCATGTTATCTATCAAAAAAAGGAAAAAAAAAATCATTAGGAATCCAACATAATAAGCTATTTAAAGAAATACTAAAAGCAACCGCCTCCTATTTGACTTGCTGCTTTAATGGCAGTCGGTCTACCTACAGGGAGTAATATAAGCATGGCATATGTAGGTTCAAACTCATACCTCTACCCTCCATAATGGAGGGTATATCTTATGTTGCATCAAAATTCATATTTACCCTTATATCTACCAGTAATGCGACCAGCTGACCACACGTTTCTAAAACCTTGTCCATATTTCACAATATTGTATCTTGTGCCTGTTGGAAGGGTAATTGGCCAATCATGAATCAACACAAGCAGAAAATCAGTGTAGCACTGACAACGTTGAGGTGGATGTGTGGTAAAACTGGGAAGAGTCAGAAATGAGTGCTTTCGAGAGTATTTAAGGGTTGCATCAATAGGTGGTAAAAGTAAGAGAAACCCATTCGAGATGGTTTAGAAATGTCCAGCGCAACGACACTAGTGAGGAAAAGTTTTTCTATGCAGGTTGATGGCCCACCAAGGGGAAGGGGTATGCCAAAGAGGACATGGATTGAAGTAGTAACAATAGATCTGAAGAAAGTGCAACTTATCTGAGGATTGGCTCAGGATAAATCGGAATGGAGAAATAGAATTCATATAGCCGACCCTAACTTAGTTGGGATAAGGCTTTGATAATGATGATGATCTATTATCTAATAGGTTCTGAGTTTGTTGCGTTTTCACTTGCTTGGTTCCTAGAAGTTGGTCCAAAAGTAAATGATGAGAATTCCCCTTTTAAATAAGATAGCAATTAATGGTGGGTCCAACCGGTTTAAGTGCCAGCTGTTTTGACCAACAAAGGTACTGGTTCCGGTTGAACCTTTGTCTACCGGCCATCCCGTTTTATTTTTAATTTTTATAATCGGTCTCAGTCAATGTGATTCCATGACTCAAACAACTGATATTGTTTACGGGGGCCATGACCTGATACATCAGTCACCAATTAAGAGAGTTCTCATTTTTTGTTCTTTTCCAACTACATTCACACATTTATGGGTTCAGTTCTTTCATGAATGCATTTGTAGTATTGACAAGGGCTATCATTTAGGGAGAGAGAATAACCAGTGTTAAAAATAAAGGTTTGTAAAATTGGAATCCTCTGAACTAGGAAAGATTGAAAGAAATTACCATTTAGTCTTGGCAATATCCCTTTCTCTGTTTGACTCTTGATTGACATGGGGAGATGAATGGAAAACCTGAATCAATTTTGGTTGTCTCATATGCTTGAAAACATCTGTTTAACGGGACCCCAATACCCATGCAACGAAGGAATACCCTTTTTTTAACCTCTTGTAAAAGCATTTTTGCAGCCTATGCTGCCCAAGGTTTTCAATCCTCTCCCTTTGCTTGTGGATGTACATTCTGTTTGCAGCTGTTTTCAGTTAAATTTGATTGGTTTATTAAGCTGTTCCTTGCTTCTTGCAAACAAAGAGAAGCCTATATATCTGTTCTGCAAAATTTGCCTTTTGGGCTTTGAGAATTTTTTCATGCACGATTTTTCAAATATCAGAATGAGATCTGTAGTCATCTGTAGTAATGAATGTTCAAGTTAATACTTTGATACACCATGGAAATAAAAATTTGATGGACTGATCTAGCTTCATTTGTAAATTGAAGAAAACTATGCCAATAAAATAATTCAGCTGATATGATATGCCGTTATGGTTATTTGCAAAATAAAACATTCTCTCTCCCATTTGTGTCAAACTGATATTTATCTTGACTAACTGCTCTGTACAGCATACAAAATTGGATTGAAGACCTATTCTGGAAACAGCTTGATCTAAACTATCCAGGCATGCCTGATGCAATGGTAACTAAAAGGGGCCTCGGAGTATATTCTTTTGAAAAATGAGCATAAGGTGGTGGAATTGGTAATCATATTTTCTTTCATTTGTTTTGTGGTGTTAGGTGCACTGTGGATTTTATTCTGCATACCACAACACAACCTTACGGCCTAGGGTTCTGCTAGCTGTTCAGAGAGCTAAAGAGCTATATGGGGATTTAGGAATCATGGTTACTGGTCATTCAATGGGAGGGGCTATGGCTTCCTTTTGTGCCCTTGATCTTGCTGTGAGTTCCATCTAACTATTTTTAAATATTTCTCAAAATTCATTCATTCACTGCTTTTGCTTGATGTGGTCACACCGACTTCCTTCATCTTCATTGTGTTCGTTTGTTTTATCATATTTTTTTTATGAATTTCTATAGATCCCTAACTTTTAAAACTTGTACTTTATTGTCTAAACATGGACTGGTTGTAATCTTAGGTTGTGTTGGATGTAAACCATGTTTCATACACATTGGATACTCGGTGAAATGAATGGTTGTCCATATTGTTGTGCTATTGGGACTGCACTATCACAACCCAAAAATTCAATTGGATCCTAACCGCATCATTAGGACATGAAAATCGGGGCCAATTAAAATCTTTTCCTTAAATACATTTGCGGCCCCAATTCTGGGTGGATCAAAGTCTATAGTGAGGTTATGAATGATGATCAGTTACCATAAACAAACACGGAAGCAACGATTCATACAATCTGCGCATATGGCACCAATACAACATACAATAACATCAGAGCTGATACAAGTAACAGAAAGGCATTTACTTATATTTCAATTACAAAATGCATTAGAGTTTTAACGAATGTCTAAAACACTATAATGACCTGTGCAAGAGGCACCTATACTCATAGCCGGAATATAAAGTGAGGCTCTCAACTACCAATCCAGCAACACCACACTGCTGCCACACTCCACTAGGGGTAATCCCTCAACTAGTGAGTCTCGTAAGACCGCCACAACCACCTACACAATGGGCCCCACTACCTAAGCACCAAATGTAGCAGCATTAGATATACTGGCAAGTAAATAGTTATGAGTAGCATTGTAACATGTGCCAACCGAAACCAATATGTCAGAAAGTACAGAAATAATGGATGAACGAATAACTAACCAACAAAATAATCAGACCATCATATGCTATCGGCATGAACGCACCCAGGCGAACCCGGTACCTAGACAGGCTGGTCAAACAAATGCAACCCAGGCGAACCCAATCAAACCCAGATAAGCTGGTATGGTGGCATACGTCCACCTCCCGATCTGCAGACAGTAAGTACAAAACCATATGCGGGCACACACACACACAAACCCACATGTACACACATTCAAACCCACACACACAAACCCAAACATACACATACACACAAGCCCACATGTACACACACAGACCCAAACCTACACGTGCAGATAGACTCAAAAGTCAAACCTACGCACACACAAACCCTCACACACACAAAGACCCAAACCTGCACATGCACACACAAACCCAAACCTACACGTGCAGATAGACTCAAAGCTATGCACACACAAACCCACACACACACACAGACCCACACACTCTCCTAAACAAGAGGTCCGGTTAATCCTACATAGGGTGCTCCCATCACATTGTCAATCGAGCCACAAGGGAGCCCACCCTGCGAGCATATTAGACTGAGTAACGGAATGGGTATATGCTCCTGTCTTGTAATATTCGGGAGGTCATAAGCTAACCATAGCCTATACAAATCCTATAGTCAAGGCCAAAGGGAGTGGGCACTAACTAACCTAAGGCTAGGGTAATTCATCACATGTAGGGTCCATACCATCTAACACGGTGGTTATGCGGGTCCAAAGTGCCTCTCATATTCATTTGGTGCTTCTGAAGTTGTTGGCACCTCGGGGTTCCACTACGCCACCCACTTAGCCCAATATGGGTCCCACATACACTACCTCATAACCCAAAAGGAGATGCTAGCCTACACACCCCCTTTTACTAGAGGTCCAATTCTTATTCATAGGTCATGTGGGGCCAAGGTCCAAGTTTCAAGGGTAAATGGGCAAATCCATTCAATTTAACACCATTTTAATGCCCAATAACAACTACACTATTAATGCATTTTAAATCCACATACACTAACCCAAATAATCCAATTTAACACCATGATAACACCCATTAATAGCTCCACCCTTAATGTGTTTCAAGTCCATACCCAGTAATCCAAACAACCCAATTTAAGACAATTTTAACACTCATTGATAGCTCCACCACTAGTGTATTTTAAATCCGTACCCACCAACCCAATTATCATAAATGCACATATTAGAGATATGTGACACATTTAGAGATATTTAACATATTTATAGCGTTAGTAGATATATTTAACACATTGAAGGCATTAGTAGAGGTATTTAACATATTTCAAGCATTAGTAGATATATTTAACATATTTAAAGTAGTAGTAGAGATATTTAACATATCTAAAGCATCTAGTAGAGATATTGAACACTTTTTAAGCAACTAGTAGAGATATTGAACACATTTAAAGCATCAAAACCAACAAATGTAACATGTACACACTATTATTCATGTCTATGTACTTGCCTTGGCTTGATTGCACAAAACCCCTCTTTCTTGGTGCCTAGGGTTTCCAAATCTTGATCTCCACCACAACCCGCTCTAATCTAATGCTTAAAAACACTTCCTTACATGCCAAATAAGAAGAAAAACATACCTAAGACATGGATGCAAGGTTCTACAATGAATAGAAACAAATACATGGAGATTGAAAATGGGTATGCTTACCTAAAGGTGAAAATGGGGAAGGAGATGATGAGGATGAGGAAGATGATGCTCTAGGGAAGCTTGGGGAGCCTTGGAAATTTGCACAATGGTGGGAAGGGGATGGAGGAAGAAGAGAATGGGAAGGGAGATGTGAGAGTAGAGAATAGAAGATAAGTGTTGTGAATGAAATGAAATGAAGAGAAATGAAGGGGAAATGAAATGAAATGTAAATGTAAATGAAAGAGAAGTGAAATGAAATGAAATGTAAATGAAAGAGAAGTTTAGATTTGTAGAGATAGTTTGTGGGGTTTTACTAATAAGGGCCTAGCCCATTTGTTAAGTGGGTTTTATGAGATTAGAAGGGCTTAGGGTCATTTTGAGGTGAGTTTCTAAATGGGTTCTAGGTGGGTTTTGGGCCAATAGTATGATGGGTCTAACACATGAATGCCATGTATGATGAAAGCTACTCAATGCACCTAATTATGCTACAAAACTAGATTAACCAACACCAACCTTAATTAATAACGCTAACCCCCTAATTAAGGTAAGGGGCCTTACAGCACTGATGGGAAGAATATTATTTGAGAGTTTAGACACCATTTGCTTGCCATTTTCGGTCCAGCAGGTGCCTGCTTTACGTCTTACCTCAAACTGAAAAGATATGATTTGGGAGAAAAAGCCGTCCCTAATGCCAAATTAGGGAATGAAGGTGCCTGCTTCACGTCTTACCTAACATAAAAGATATGATTTGGGAGAAAAAGCGTTCTCTAGGAATCGCTGATCAATCTTACATTTGTACGTAGTTTCCAAATTAGGGAATGGATGTGTGAACCAATCTTAGAAACGAATGCGTGAATTGCTTCATTCAGAAACATTTTGTATTGCATTGGCGCGAAAGTGTGAACTGAAACAAGAAGTAAGAGGCGCAGGTACATAACTATGTGTTTCAGGGTCAGTTTTGCATATGTGGCAGTCGTACATAATACCGTATAAGTTGCTGCATAAGTGAATTAGTTTTCTGTGCTGAAGCCTAGATTTTGTTGGTAAAATTGGAAATGAATTTCTCAATTAAATGTTGACTTCTGCATCTCATCCTTAGACAGGTTGCACCTCTCTCTCTTTCACATCAAGCGCTTGTTGAATTGGTTCTCACACTTCTAGCTGGCTAGTGACCCGATTCTGTGTGCACTCTCAACCCGAACCCGAACCTGACATGACTCTGTACTCAACACCCTCAACCGAACCCAACGAGACTCAAATTCCTATAACCCAAACTCACCCATATAATCTGATTCATTGTTAATTAGGTCGAGTGGTTATAATATGTTAATACCGTAGTATAAGCTTTGTTATGTTCTAAATTATATTTACATAGAGTATGATATATAAAATATACATTCTACATGTCAGGCATGCACATTAAAGAGTTTGGGTCTGGTTGGTTTGCCTGAACCCTCAACCTGATACCAAATTGGCCAGATCTACCTGATCAAAATTTGGCTGGGTCAGTCGGGGGTTAGGCCTGCACCCCTACTTTAAATTTTAAGCATTCTGAATGTGTTGACAGTTTGAATTGTTATTTGCTCTGGTATGCACTGTTAGCAATACATAAATCTATGACCACATCTGGTAGGCATTGTTTTCCACCTTTCCCCCTCTAAATCAATTAATCAGTGCTTGCATTTATTTAGGATGGAAAGTTGGGTAAAACAGATGTTTCTTCCTATTGTGTTTTCTGATTTTCTTCTCACCGTAAATGCAATATCGGATGATGATCATAATGGATAATGATCTGCTTATATTGAACTGGTTTAATCTGGCGTACACCCAATTTGACCATTAATGGTTTAAGATATTGTTCAATCTGAAAGTTATCAGTGTTATTAATGGATGCATAATGTTTCCATTTGCTTCTTTTCTAGGTCAATCAGGGTGAACACAATGTTCAGGTTATGACATTTGGACAACCACGTGTTGGCAATTCGATTTTTGCATCTTACTTCAGCAAACACTTACCGAATACAATTCGAATCACCAATGAGAATGACATGGTGCCACATTTGCCTCCATACTACACTTACTTCCCCCATAAGACATATCATCATTTCCCAAGAGAGGTAAGAACAACAAATTGTGTCCATTTATGTGTTAAGGCTAATGGATTGGACTTTCTATCCTGGAACCTGTAATCAGATTTTTGTCTTTGTTTGTGGTTGCACTTACTATGATTGTCTTTTAGATAGAAATGGATTCTGTCTCTTTTAAGGAGATTAGGTGCAAGGACAGGAGCCCATATCACATTTGGAAGTTGGTCATTGTTGCAACCAAGAGGTTGCAGTATATATCATAAATGCTCCCATGGGGACACCCATGGGTGACCCCAGTGTTAAAGTGTAAACTTGTATGTTAAATAGGCCCAGCTCACTTGTATGATAATAGGCCCGACCCACTTGTACATATGAGATCTAGTCATAACTTGTACAGCAAGACTAAATCGTATGCTAGGATGTTTTACCATATTTAGAGATTTAATTAGGTTCTGATTTGATGATTTGTAGCCTAAACTTAGGCAATGTAAAGTCTATATAAAGAAGAGCAATCCAAGAAGACAGCATTCGATTGGAAAGCATTTTCACAGAAGTCTCTCTCTCTCATGCAAGTTTCTCTCTCTCTCTCTCTCTATATATATATATATATATATCATGGTATCAGAGCTTTGGTTCTGAGATCTCATTTCTTCCTTCGTTAATTAAGAGTTATCTCTTTGTTTCTTCTCTTCTCTTTGCCTGGAGTATCTCTGATCAAGGTGGCCCATCACTGATCAATCACCTGTAGCCAGCAACCTACATGGTGATGATCAACTACTTTTCAAAGTTATTTTGAAGATTTTTCTGGATTTTTTTCTCCTCTGATAAGGTGCCATTCACCCTCTTCTTCATCTAGCGACTTTGGTGGTTTTCTCTCAAAAGGATTTCATCTCCACCGTACAACTTTGTGGATATTTATCCAAATCCCATCAATCTTGGACTAGAGGACACACTTTTGATCTCCTCCAGGATGATGTCCTCTGATCTGTGATTGGACCAAGCAGTGGGGCCCACGCATCTCTCCAGCACAAAAATTCCAGGTCGTCAGGCACTTTTATTTTCTGTTCTGGGGCACACTTTGCTGAATGCATCTCTTCGCCACTGCAACTGCTTCCATCTTGCTGGGTTAGTGACATCCTCTCAGAATACATCACAGATTCTGATCTTCTGTGAATTTTTGTTATACACTGCTATTTTGAATATTCTGGATCTTTGATTAGTGTGTTTTCAAGTTGCAAATTTATTGAGCTGGTAGTTGGATTCTCTGGGTTGCTGTTGCTATTTTTTTTTCCTCAGTATATCTCTGCATTGATATTATGGAGAAAAATGACATTACTCTGATCAAGTTTAATGGTAAAAACTATACCACTTGGTCTTTTCAATTTCAAATTTACCTTAAGGGTAAAGAACTCTGGGGACATCTTGATGATTCGGATCCCAAACCTATTGATGATAAGCTTTTCGTTAAATGGGAGGTTAAAGATTGCCAGATCATGACTTGGATCTTGGGATCTGTCGATCCACAGTTTATCCTGAACCTTCGCCCATACAAGACAGCAAAAGAAATGTGGCTTTATTTAAAGAAGATCTATTTACAGGAAAATTCTGCTCGACGGTTTCATTTAGAACATGAAATCTCACAGTTTGTTCAAGGGACCTTGTCGATACAGGATTACTACTCTCAGTTTACAAGTCTGTGGACTGATTATGCTGAGATTATTTATGCTGACCTCCCCGCTGCCTCCTTATCCTCTATTCAAGAGATCCATCAAATAAGTCAGCGGGATCAGTTTCTGATGAAGTTACGGCCACAATTTGAAACTGTCCGCTCCAACTTAATGAGCAGGGTGCCATCCCCCTCACTCGAATCATGTTTGGGCGAACTTCTTAGAGAGGAACAACGCTTGGTGACTCAGACAACACTTACACAGACTGCTCCTCAGGCGGGTCCTATCGATGTTGCTTATATAGCCCGAGGCAAGCCCCAAGCCCGCGACATGAGCAAGGTCAAATGTTTTTGCTGTCAAAAACTCGGACATGTTTCCGCTCAGTGCAACCAGAAGTTTTGTTCCTACTGCAAAACCAAAGGTCATGTTCTTCCAGAATGCCGGACACGACCTCAGAATAGGCCACCGCAACAGAGAGCTTATTCTGCACATCTTCTTGAAGCCTCTTCACCAGTCATGCCTGCCACACCTGAAGCTTATTCACAAGTCATGCCTGCACCACCTGCTGCCACTTCTTCTTCTACCCTTACTCCTGAAATGGTCCAACAAATGATCATAAATGCTTTCTCTGCACTAGGCCTGTTAGGTAAACCAAAATCTTCAGAATCCACCTGGTATATTGATTCAGAGGCCTCCAATCATATGACACACTCTCCTGCCAATATGACTCATATTAGGACGTATGATGGAGACCTCTGCATCAATACTGCTGACGGTGGTAGTGTTCCCATTACAGCTGTTGGCCATGTTCCTCACTCCTTGCCCTTGCATAATGTTTTTCTTTCTCCTCGCTTAACCACAAATTTGTTATCAGTTGGTCAACTTGTTGATAATAATTGCTCCATCCTTTTTTCTCGCTCTGGTTGTGTTGTACAGGATCAAGTATCGGGGAAGGTGCTGGCGAAGGGCCCTAAGCAGGGACGACTGTTTCCTCTCCAGATTTCGTCACAAGAAAGGCCCCCTTCAGAGTCTGCTTTGCTTTCTCATTCCAGTCATAATAACTGCCGGTTGTGGCATAATCATTTAGGACATCCTAATTCCAAAACTTTGATGTTTTTATTGAATTCTGGTTTAATTAATGATAATAAAGTTTCTTTTAAAGATGTTTCTTTTAATTGTGATAGCTGCAAGATGGGGAAAGGGAAAACTCTTCCGTTTCCTCTTCATGATTCTTTGGCTCTGAAATGTTTTGATATTGTTCATAGTGATGTCTGGGGTATTGCACCTGATATCTCTCATTCTCATTATAAATATTTTGTTATATTTATTGATGATTATAGTCGTTTTACTTGGATTTATTTGTTGCATTCTAAGTCTGATGTTTTCTCGGTTTTTAAGGTTTTCTTGTCTTATGTTGAGAATCAATTTTCAACTACAATTAAAATTTTTAGATCTGATTCAGGGGGGAGTATGTTTCTAAGGACTTTCAACTATTTTTGCAATCCAAAGGAATTATTTCCCAACGATCTTGTCCCTACACCCCCCAACAAAATGGTGTGTCTGAACGTAAAAACCGACATCTTTTAGATACTGCTCGTTCCCTCTTGTTAGCTTCTTTTGTCCCCACTCGGTTTTGGCCCGAAGCCCTCTCAACCGCTGTGCATGTAATAAATCGTTTACCTTCCTCTAGATTAGACAACCAGACTCCGTTTTTTCGACCTTTTCAAAAACATCCTCTTTATGATCATCTTCGTCCTTTTGGATGTGTGTGTTTTGTCTTTCTCCCTCCCACTGAGCGCACTAAGTTAACAGCACAGTCCTCCATATGTGCCTTTCTTGGGTACGCTCTTAATAAAAAAGGCTATCTATGTTATGATCCTACAGCAAAAAGGATTCGGGTGTCTCGCAATGTCGTGTTTTTTGAAAATTAGTATTTCTTTCCAAGGCATGGTGATTCAAATGACTCTGTCCCTTTATCTTTTTTACCACCCTTTTCAGATGCAATACCTCAACCGGTTACTCGTTTTAGGCCGAATTTTGTGTATGAACGACGGAAGGTTACAGTTGATTCTGCCTCTGGGTCTCTCCCTACGTCTACCATTCCTGCACCTGATCCTGCACCTGATCCACCTCCGGAGCCTCCTGCTCTTCGCCGATCCACTCGCCACATCAGGCCACCTGATCGTTATGGCTTCACCCATGCTTCATTATTAACCACTTTGTCTTCTATTTCTATCCCTAACTCGTACTCTCAGGCAGTACAGCATGATTGTTGGATACAGGCTATGCAGGAAGAACTTACCGCTCTTCAAACAAATCATACATGGGACGTTGTTCCTTGTCCTTCATCTGTCAAACCTATTGGATGCAAATGGGTATACTCGGTGAAATTGAAATCTGATGGATCCTTGGACCGCTACAAAGCCCGCCTGGTTGTGCTTGGAAACAGGCAGGAGTATGGTATCGACTATGAGGAGACTTTTGCTCCGGTGGCCAAAATGACAACGGTACGTACAGTTCTTGCAATAGCCGCTTCTCAGTCGTGGCCCCTGTATCAGATGGATGTGAAGAATGCATTTCTTCATGGGGATCTTAAAGAGGAAGTCTATATGCGTCTCCCTCAGGGAATTCCTTCTTCTTCCAAGACCGATGTCGCTCGTTTACGACGCTCCTTATATGGCCTTAAACAGGCGCCCAGAGCCTGGTTTGACAAGTTCTGTACCACTCTCCTTCAGCTTTCTTTTATACAGAGCCCGTATGATCCTTCGATGTTCACGATTCATTCATCCAGAGGATCCACAATTCTCCTTGTGTATATCGATGATATTATTATTACTGGCCCACACAGTGATATGATTCGACAAATACAGGCCGCTCTGCAAGATACATTTCATATGAAGGATTTGGGACCTTTGAATTATTTCTTGGGTTTAGAAGTTCATCAATCAAAGAAAGGTTTGTTTCTGCATCAACACAAATATGCTACGGACCTTGTGGCTCTCGCCGATCTAGGTGATTCTAGCCCAGTTGACACCCCTTTGGAAGTAAATGTCAAGCTTCGTCAACAAGATGGAGAGCTCCTTCCTGATCCTACATTTTATCGTCGGTTAGTTGGTAGCCTTGTCTACCTAACCATCACCCGACCAGATGTCTCTTATGCTGTTAATCTGGTCAGTCAGTTTATGACAGTCCCGCGGCATCATCATTTGGCGGCAGTCAAACGGATTATTCGATATATCCTTGGTACCTCTACCCGTGGATTATTTTTTCCAGTTGGCACACCGCTTACACTCACTGCTTATTCTGACGCGGATTGGGCCGGCTGTCCGGACACACGCCGCTCTACCACAGGATGGTGCGTTTACTTGGGAGACGCCTTGATATCCTGGAAATGTAAAAAACAAGATAAAGTCTCAAAATCTTCCACGGAATCAGAATACCGTGCTATGTCTTCCGCTTGTTCTGAGATTCTATGGCTACGTGGGTTGCTCTCAGAGCTTGGATTCTCACAGACTCAATCAACTCCCCTTCATGCTGATAACACCAGTGCCATTCGAATCACTGAAAATCCTGTGTTTCATGAACGAACCAAGCATATAGAGGTGGACTGTCACTTCATTCGGGACGAGTATGATCGCAAAGTCATTACTCTTCCCCATATTTCCACTGAGTTCCAGCTTGCTGATATCTTCACCAAGGGCCTTCTACGGCCGCGGCATGAATTCTTGGTTCGCAAATTGTTGCTGGTTGATTCTTCGCATCAATTTGAGGGGGGGTGTTAAAGTGTAAACTTGTATGTTAAATAGGCCCCGCTCACTTGCATGATAATAGGCCCGACCCACTTGTACATATGAGATCTAGTCATAACTTGTACAGCAAGACTAAATCGTATGCTAGGATGTTTTACCATATTTAGAGATTTAATTAGGTTCTGATTTGATGATTTGTAGCCTAAACTTAGGCAATGTAAAGTCTATATAAAGAAGAGCAATCCAAGAAGACAGCATTCGATTGGAAAGCATTTTCACAGAAGTCTCTCTCTCTCTCTCTGTGTGTGTGTGTGTGTGTGTGTGTGTGTGTCACCCAGCACCACCACCAACTCAACACCCACTGACTCCCACATGCGTGTGTGCACACTGCATGCACACATAAAAGTCATGAGCCCCAGGTTCGACACATGCATGCACGCGCGCACTCACACACACAAAAAAGTCATGAGCCCAGGTTTGACACCCACCCAAAAGTGACCCACATTAAATTTGAGGACCGTGGATCAATGGGTTAGGATGTTCTAATGTGCTTGAAAGTTTGCACACAGGTAGGCCCTATCTGGATCTATCAATCCCTCACCTCCCCCATGATTGTTGTGGCCTCAGGTGGGCATGGCCCGTACGAACCGTCCACTGGAGAGCATGAGCGCGCGCGCCCTCTCTAGCCACTCATTCAACTAATTTCTACATTGCAAGGAGTATCTTTATAGATAAATAGGCCTTTAATGGCTAGAGATGTTACCTCAACGAAATTATAGCCAATTTGCCTCAGCAAGTGCCCAGGTCTTTAAACCCTCTTATAGCACACTCCGGGTCACTTTCCACAATATCAGCCATAGCACCATCTAATACCTCACAAGGAAAACCTTCTCTTCAGCCTTGTGTATGGGACAATGCTTTGATGATAACAATGATATAATCTCTCTCTCTCTCTCTCTCTCTCTCTCTCTCTCTGTGTGTGTGTGTGTGTGTGTAAAAAATCATTTTGCGTGCTTTTGTGTGTGGCTGGCTTGTTATCATACATAGCTTGCATTTATCTTTCTTGCCTGACTTCTGATCCATGCCACTCCAACATTGATGCCATTTTCATTGACATCATAGGTCTGGCTTTATAACATTGGATTAGGAAGCCTAGTGTATACGGTTGAGAAGATTTGCGATGCTTCCGGGGAAGACCCGGCTTGTTGCAGGTATATTTTTCCTTCCGTATCTTTTTAAGGTATTGATATTTTTTGCAGTCATTTCCATTGGCTGTCAGGACGTGTTCTTACCCCAATAGGGCCTATTCATATTCCCTGGGATGCAGCTAGTGAATTGGCAGATCTATTGGCTAAAGATAAAGTCAATGGCCCCATCATTGTTTATCACGTTTGATTTTTTGCTGTCTTAATTAATTTTCAACTTTCGTTGGTTTTTTTTAATAATAAATTTACCATTATCATGTCAAAAAGTTGTTTGAGGCTGTTATGTGGTGGGTTTGTAGGTCAGTTTCTGGGAACAGCATTGCAGATCATCTCAAGTACTTTGGCGTTCAGCTACAGGCAGAGTCATGGGGTTCTTGCAGAATTGTAATGGTGGACAGAAGTATGATCAAGGATAATGTAGACCTCAATGGCAACTTTGCCCTTTCAAGAGATCCTACCACTTCGGTCATAAAACTAAGTACAGAAATGGACACTGGCCACAGATCTGCAGAGTGAAAACATGTCCTAAGCTGAGAGTTCAGGTACCAAGTTCTTTGTCTGGACCCTTGAGGAGAGCACTGGAAATATCATTTGAGTGGTTTTTGATGAAGAAATCCCACTGTACATAGCTTCTATTCAATCCAATGTGCAACAAATGTAATTATCATCACTTCTATTCAATCCACTGTCATTCTTGATGTTAATGTGAATCTTGTCTTTTGGGTGGTGGAAGTGTTTAGCTTTGCCTTATGATGATGATGATGAACCATTGCATGTAAAATATAATCCAAACTGATGTTTGATATATAATCCTTGCCACCACTGTTTACAATTCTTGTTCAAAAGTCCTTGTTACACAAAATCTCTCTTCTCAACCTACTAATATTAGCACAAAGGTTATGGCTTTTTAACAGATGGTGGAACCACTTCCAATAGGTTATTGTTTCTGTCCCGCAAACTTGGAACTGATGTATTATTATGACCTAAACGAAAAGATCAAGATAAAAATATGATTGGCTGTTTATCAGAGACTATTGGGCCATGTGAAAATCTTCAATGTTCACGTTAACTACTTTAGTATTTAAAGAGTAGAATTATTTTACTGCCAGTTAAAGGCTCCTCAGTGTGGATGGTCACTTTGGAAGCTTCAATGCATTCAGTTGATATACTTTTATGATAAATGCATTCGAGTGACTATGACCAAGACAAACTGGAAGTCATAGGACTCTTTTTAGCCATCTCTCTTGCAAAGGTTACACCGAAAGAGGAGCATTTTTTTCGGCTGGAGCTCAGCTGGTCAGGAACATAGGTGCGACCAATAAAATAAAAAAAATAAAATCAAAGGAGCATTTTCTTATGGGCTACTGCATGTACGCTATCCAAGTCCCTCGGCCAATAGATGCCTGACTCTTGAGCTATTAGTGGATTAGCATTCTGTGAAAAATCAGGTCCATTTCTCAATCAAATTTTTGCTAGCTACTCATTTTGTCTTAGTCTGGACAGCTGATGATGACATCAAAACTGATTTATTATTCTAAATGAACTTCTTTTAATTGGGGACAGAACTACCATGCAATGACGCTGCATGTTAACAACATGGTTGGAGCCCACTTTTGTAAAAATCCAAACCGTTGCAGTCCTAAGACTCATTTGTATACTCTGCATCTAAATATTCAAAGTCGATTTCAGTGGGGGCAGATTGATCACCAGATTTCACACATGAGAGACCCCTTCCATTTCTGCCAATTAAAAAAAGTTAATAACTGATTCCAGATTCAGTTGATCCAACGGTTGCCATCTCATTAATTTAAATAATAATTTATTATTTGATCACCACAATGGGTGCTGGGGCTAACAAGAGGTTTGGATTTTCGAAAGGTGGGCCCCACGCATGTATTTAACATGGGTCTCTGCTCTTCAATTAGTCCACAAGCTTTGCCACCACCGTCATAGTGAGAGCTTCCTGCTTCTGCTGTTTAGCGGATCCGAAAACGTGGCCAAATGAGGGCCCTTCCAAAGAACCACAAACACGTGGACGATCTGGATGACAACAGGATCAAAAGAATCAATTCCATCACACGTGTCGAAATAAAATTTCCCCCCCTACAAGACACGTGTGTGCTTCTTAATTCATAGGAGACAGAAGTCACAAAACAAGCAGACAATGGCAGAAGCCACGTAGCAACCCTCATTTCCTATATAAACATCTATCAGAAGTCAGGAATCTAACCTTTCCAACTTCCTCTGCTCAATAACACACTAGTTTGAGCTACTCACTATCTACTAACACTCCTTCCCTGCTGGGTTTCTTTCATCCCAATAGGAAGAATTTCTTCAATCCCCAAATGGACAAATCCTTGGAAACCAACTCCAAATCTCCCAATTCTTGTGCCTCTTCTTCCATCCTCCTCCAAATCCAAGACCCAAACGACCTTCGCATGGTTTTTGAAAAAGTAGACTCAGATGGAGATGGGAAGATCTCATCTTCAGAGCTGGGATCAATGCTGCAGAGCCTGGGGCGCCAGGGCTCCGCGGAGGAGGTGGAGTTGATGATGAGGGCGGTCGATTTGGACGGAGATGGGTGCATCAGCCTGGGGGAGTTCTTGTCTGTGACCACTAGAGAGAGGGATCCGGGGTCTTGTTTGGAGGATTTAAAGGGTGCTTTTGGCGTCTTTGATCGAGACAGGAACGGTTTGATCTCTGCTGAAGAGCTGCACCGCGTGTTGGGAGAGATGGGGGAGAGTGCTTCCTTGGCAGATTGTAGGGTGATGATAGATGTTATTGATCAGAAGGGTGATGGGGCTGTGAATTTTGATGAGTTTGTGGCAATGATGACCCGATCATCACCATAGTCAGATTGAGTCCTCTCCTTTGATTTGTGTCACATAGTATGTTGTTTAGACTGTAAAAATTGAAGTGAATGAATGTATTCCTGTCTGGGTGTTTTGAGTTTTTGCAATAATGCAAGATGTTCAAAGTTTCAATACTATAAGATCATCAGACACTGATTGGAATTTGGATGATTGGGTCTTGATGGGATTTCCCTAAATCACAATCCCTACTTGACAAATAGTACAGCCTGATCTGTTTAAACCAATAGCATCCATGGATATAAGCTAATAGAATTTACCATCAAGTTGCATGTGCCAAACAGAAGAAAACAGATATTATATAATCTACAACACTTGCATCAGCAGCAACGGTTCCTGTAGACTTTTAAGTACATTTATAACAGAATAATTACATTGATTAACAAAGGAGGATGATAAGCACACTGCAGATACAATAAATGATTGCATTTATAACACGCTGCACAAAAGAATTGTCAACTTCCATCAAAATGATGAAGACCTGATGATTCTTCGTTTTCAGTCCAGCAAGGGTTGTAATACATAGGGTCCTGGCTCTAAATGATTGTACATGAGCATAGATTCTTCTTTGGCATCTCATCCGCATTTTTATCTGCAGCAGTGACACCCATCATGTTAATAACCATGTAGCTCTGGAAACTATATATTATTATTTAAGAACTATGCTATGCATCAAGGCAACCTTTTAGGTGTGTATAAAACCACTGACTGTATACTGAAGACATTTCATGTGCATGCTTACTCAGAAGAAAAGCATAAAATTTTGTCATACCCCCCAGCTATGACAATAGAAAATAGACACCAAGAGCCTGTTGCCTAATTCCTACTGAAACTGCTAAAATAGGTTTCCATCCAATGGGCGAATAGTCAAGGGTATTCCTGTCTACTACTTTAAGCATAGGAGAGCCACTTTTTTTTTTCTTTTAGATCTTTGAATATGTGATATCTCAAGGGTCATCTCTCTGGAGACCTGATATCTTTTACATCCAGTTAGAAATAATTATAACTGCTTTGGCCATTAATGTATCCAGAAATGTGAATATAGAAGATAATTTCTGTGGGTGTGAAACTTCACATTTCCACAATGTTCAAGGAGGGGATTAAATTAGAAATTTCATTTAATGGGTATCAGTTTTGCATTAAATGATCGCACATGGTAAATTTTTTGAAAGAAGTTTGCAAATAAGATGTACCTGCTTTCTTTCTGGCTAAGGCTGGCTGCACCACAACATGCATTGTAATAATTCCTCCAGGAAGTCCATCAAGAAGCAATCTAGACTCAGCAAGTGTCTTGTTATTCTCCAAAAATCTCCCAGAGTATATGAGTTTCACATCATTCACCGTCTTAGGAATAGTTTTTTTATCTGATAACAAAAGGAAAGGGGCCTCAGCACAATATGGCAGAAGTAGAACAATGGCTTGCAATAAAGAGGAAAGAGTCAGTACAAGCCTTCGGAGACACGTTTGGCTGTGAAGATCTTACTACTGGATGGTGGTGACCACCTATGAATTATGTGAACTGTTGGATATATATGATCATCAAGAGGCTCCCTTCATCATCAAGATTGGATCTACTTGATGAAGAGGTTAAATTAAGTGAACAAAGTTATAAAAAAACAGCCTAAGGTCGCCTTGTCTCACGAGGAAGGACAAATACTTATGGCCATTCTCAGTCCCCCCTTCAACAGCAAGATTGAATAACTCAAGTTACTCAACAAATTCATAAAGAGCATACATCATGGGATGATTTTCTCCGGCGCACCGGTGCCATTAATCATGCCGGACCCAGTGAAATTCAGAGGGCATCCTGCCTTCTTTGGTGATGGTTCGGATGCGCAGGATTGGTGATGGTTCGGATGCACGCTCCTGCGCAGGAGAACATTTTCCCTTCAACATGTAGGGCTCTACCAAAATTAGTTTCAAATATCAATTTTGCAGGCACCTGATAGAGAGTAAGATGAACTGACCAAACATTATATAAGGAGGCCAAGGTAGTCATGATGAGACCTTTCTATTCAACAGTTCTAGTGAATATGGGGCACAATTCCAGCTATAACTTGGGTGCAAAGGTGCCTCAGAAATGAACAGAAACCAGCTTCACTAAATATGTATCAGACAAGATTCCCACAGAAATCAACAGACAGAGACGAACACCAACAGATACATAAATACAAAGGCGTACAACATCAGCAAGTAATATTTTACCAGAAAAGTATAACACTTCCTTCTCATGTTCTGCACATGATGAAATTTGCAAACTTGAAAACTCACAGCTGCTACCAAACAACAGCCACATTCTGACCACAGAAATGGGAAAAGAAAAAACACAACAGCAGCTTGAACTGCCACCGCATAACAGAAATGCTTATGCCATGAGACCATCCCTTTTTTTGTTCTATATTATATTTTACTTTTTAATCAGTAATGGTAAACGATGGACTAAAAGGAGGATAAGAGAAGAAAATGTAAAAAAAAAAAAAGTTAAAATAAATTTGAAATGGCACATACAATAAAGACAAAATTTCAAAATTTCTCTCAACATAGAAGGCACTTCCTGCGGCACCAAGCCAAGCAGGTTGAAGATTAAGCCCAACTAGATAAATCTCCCACCAACACGAGAGTTTTGGAGAAAAGTTCTGCCAAAATCCTTTTAAGTTTACACCCCACGTGCACAAAATGAGTGTTGCAAAGATGAGATTGTTGAAATGCATGTGTGGAAAAACAAGGGAAGACAGAATCAATAATGAGTGTTTTTAGGAGTATTCAAGGGTGCACCACCAATAGGTGATAAATTAAGAGAAACTCATTTGAGATAATTTAGATATGTCCAAAGCAGGTCGAGCCTTAGAGGACATGGTTTTCCTCAATTGCAGCAACTGTGTGAGGAAAAGTCTTTTTTTTTTTTTTTTTTTAAAATGTAGGTTGATGGCCCATGAATGAGGAGAGGTAAGCCAAAGACGAAATTGTTGGAAGTAGTAAGGATAGATTTGAATTGCAACCCTTCCGAGGTTTTAGCCCATGATGGATCAAAATGGAGAAATAAAAATTTTCTAGCCGACCCCAACATAGGTGAGACAAGGCTTTGATGATGATGACTTAGGTTCGTCTTTGTGCCTTAGCAGCGCATCCAAATCTTTATGGAATTCAGTGTTGGGGAGAGTAGAGTGGAAGTTGGCTCATGAAAAGCAAAATATTTATCTTCAGGGGGGAGAATTACTTCGATTTAGTTGGCCCTTGCCAATCTTCAAGTTTATTTCATATCGATCTTTAGGCGTCTAGAGTTGGTTGTCCACTGCATTGAGAGGAAGCAGCCCAACTTCCTTTCGCAGGGTAGGAACACCAAGACGAAATTTCACTTGGTCAATTAAAAATCCATATGTAAACCAAAGAAGGAAGGCAGGCTAGGGTTTGTAGTCTTGAAGAAGATGAGTCAAGCTCTCATGGGCAAGTGAATGTGGAGGATTGGGAAAGAACTACATAGTTTGTAGGTCAAGTCCTCGCGGCTAAATATGGTATGATTAGGATTGGGCAGAAGATCCACAACCCAAGCTATTAGTAATATTCAAGACTTTGGAGAGGAATAGACTTGCGAAGAAATCCTTTGTACCCAATATCAGTTTCAGGTCGGTTCAGAAGACAATATGTATTTTGAGTTTATATATTGATTGGTAATAGGATTTGACAGCTCAGTTTCCAGATTTATTCAATTATGCCAGGGGATTGTCAGGTGAAGATTTGAAATTACATGGACTGGAATGGAAATCAAGATCTATGGGGGCCCAATCTCTAGGAGAGACTTGCTAGAGACAGAAGAGAGGCACCTCTTCTCTCTTCTGGACAATCTAGGTAAGTTTACATCAAAAGGAGGGTCACGATATTCATAGAATGGTAGATTTTCGGTGGCTTCCTTCTTCTTGCCTCTTGGCCACGTCGAACGACTCTTACTTAGGCAGCCTATTGAACTATTTGTGGAAGACCAAGGCTTTGCCACGGGTGAGAGCTTTTGAACGGCTAACTCTATGAGGAGGAATCCTCAATGTGGATAACCTTCGTCGTGTGTGTGCGTGTGCGTTCATTGTCAATGCCTGCCCTATGTCCCTGTCAGCTGCAGAATCAGTAGACCACTTAGCTGCAGAATCAGTAGACCGCTTACTGCTTAATTGCAAGTTGGTGCAAGAGATATGGAGATAGATTCTTAGTTGGTTTGAGTGTAGTTGGGTGCTTCCCCGGACCTTTTTTTTGCACTCTTCGAGCCATTGAAGTTGGTGGTAGGGTCGTCAAGGGGGAGGATTATGTGCAGATCATCTTCCCTGGCAGTCATTTGGTTTATTTTGGGAGGGAGGAACCAGCGGTGCTTTGAAAGCATATCTTCTCTCACTGCAGCCATCATCAATAAGACAAAATTTGGCATTGCCTTATGGGTCTCCATCCTTCCTCAATTTAAAGGCTTTACCATTGATCTCATTTTGTTTAATTCGAGAGAGGTGGTTAGCTTGCATATTAATATCTGACGATCTTCTTGTTGTGCCACCTACCCAGGCTCTTTGCTAGCTTTGTCTTTAGCTTGTTTTAGAGGTTTGTCAAGGTTTTAATTGTCTGATGTTTTCTTGGTGGCGGTTTTTTGGCTGTTCGGGTTTTGCGCGTTCACTTGTCAGCATATACCCATTGTATTGCTAAGAATTTGTCTCATACAAGTTACCACTAAAAAAGGAAAAATCTTTAGTGCTTTCCTAAATGTCTAGCCTCAACTTCATCCAGATGGTAGTAATTGGTCTGGCCCATAGACCTCATAAAAAACATCTCTCTCCATAATGTATGACTTCCCCAAAATTCATTAGATTCATTTCCTCAAAGAGATCCCACAAACTAATGCTTTACATAGCCCAAAGATGGAGATGCATACTATTTGTTTAAACCTTAAGGGTATACCTCTGATGCAGGCCAGACAATAGGTCGGCCAACCCATTGGGTCCAGCCTATAGGCCTAAAGAGACATCCATGTATTTAGTAGTATTATTAAGTAGTTTGATTTTATTAAGGTTAATATTAGTTAGTTTCCTATTTTGTTTAGGCATTATTCAGATATAAGAAAGTATTATTGCTTAGGGATCACGCTTACTCCTCTATATAAGGATGATAAGGCCACATTGTATTTAGAATACATATTCCAGATAATTAAAGTTTTCTGAGTTCTCTTCAGTTTATGGTGTGTTTTATGGTTGTCAGCATACCCTTAGGGCTAAAATCCATCATTGGATTTGATCAATCCATTGGGAGATTGATCTATTCTTCGATCGTGGATCCAGGGCTACGCCAATCATGTATCATACTATATGTTGAGAATTCTCTAGAAATATCACAATACGTAATAAAGAACCAAAGCAGAGTGAATAATAACTTATGATAAGTGTACCATTAAAAAAAAACCCACTTATGATCAGTGGTAAAATTTTTATATGGGATTGGTGTTTGAATGCATTATAATGAACATAGTTCTCCAACCCAAATGGGCAACTAGACTCAGCCAATTACCAAGTTGAGTCAACCAAGAAAGCCTAATGACGGAACCATGTGGCAATAAATAATCTTTTCACTATTTTTTATCATAAATGTATAAAATCTATAATATTATAAATATATAAATGCTATTGAATGGGATGTTTTTTAGAATTCAACAACTTGGAACTGAAAACATCCATTTGCCACTACAATTCCAACTAAGCCTTTACTTGGCATTTTCATCAACTCTCCTCTAATTGAATCACACTTATGAACTCACAAATATAAGATAACAAAACGCCCAAAAATGGAAATAGGCTCTCAGCCAGTTTAGGAATCTTAAAACTCAGAATTGCACCATACCTTAATACAGCCATATCTTCTTCAATTCTCATTAGAATTGCAAACTGTTGGCATTGATTGATAGGTGACTAAATACTCAATGTAAGGCATCTGATTTAATGTCATTTGGAAATTGTTTTATACATTAGATTTATTATCTCAAGAAACATGTAAATTCTACTCCAAGAACCAAATTTTGTCTTCATCAGGTATGAGCATTTGAATTGAACGTGATTCTTCCTAGAATCCAAATTTTCATCAGAACTCAAATGACATCCTTTGATTTTCTCTTTTATTAAGCTGCCAATAGACTTTCTCTATGCATGCATTTGTAATCTATCTTCTCTTACAATTTTGCACATTCATCTTTAAGGAATGCATCCACTGGCACTTTAGCTCCTTGCCATTTCTTTGCTGCAGCATTCAATTGAATACCAAAAACTCCGTCTTTTTTCTATAATTGCTCCTAGACCATCATCTTAGCCTTGTGATTTGTCCCATCAAACTGAGGCTGGTTCTATAACTGCTCCTAGATATCGAAATCAATGGTAGCATAGACCATGTAACTAAATTCGTCCAAGGTAATTAAATAAGTTGAAATTATTTGAAGTCCAAAATTTCCAAGGTAACTAAATAAAGTTGCAATAATTTGAAGTATAAATTGACAAACTAGATCAAAATTCCTTGTGTGTTCATCACTGGTAAGGCCATACCTCCTCACAAAGGAGGTACGGCTGTACAGGGTTGAGTTCTTGTCAGCTCCCCTCCACTGATAATTTGATGCTTGCCCGAAGGGGTTTAGGTCCAGCTAAGCCAGACCAAGTCAAGCTCCTGGTCCAAACAATTCCGTTATGCGCTGGTTTATTAAAACAGTAAAAACGAGGGGGGTTTTCTGCAAGTTTCAGTAAGATCTCAGGCCCTAACTCAATGGGAACGCAACCTGATCCATCCAGAATCAATTCCAGTCATCACAGGCCTTTCCAGCAGGCCCATCATTGCACAGCAGCCAAACCAGTCACGAGTGATGACTGTGCACTTACATAGCAAGTCTTGCACAAGTCTTTTCGGACTCTTTCCTTCTTTTATTAGAACTTTGAATTGGAATACAAATCTTTCAATTAAAGTAGGATCAGGTTTTTCGTTTTGAAAAGGAATGCAATATAAATAGAAAGAGAGGGGACTTTCAGCCCAATTTCAAGTTGTGTTCATTCCAATCAACAACATTCAGCCTTATTTGGGCTATTGCAGTGGAAAATTTGAACATATCTTCGATTCGTCACAGAATTTAGTGATTGTTTTGCTTATTTCCTTCAATGCATCTTTGTGGTGAGGACTGGAAACCTAGGAGCTGATCTTTGGTGTTGCACCCCTTACGTCAGAGTGATAACAGCGGTTATTTTTTATGCATCATCTTCTTTCAGTGTGAATTGACTATTTTTTATAGAGGTTTATATCCTAAACTCAGTCACATTAGAGGCCTTTGGGTAGGACTCAATCACATTAGAGGCCCTTTCATCGGTTTCAAACATATTAGAAGCCTTTTTTGAAGTCGCAGCCCTTTCAATTCGATAAGGACCTGTGTCATAACCCAAAACTTGCTCCACCTAGTCAATGCAGCAGCCAACCAACCAAAAAACAATTGTCTCAAAATGACAATAAGCTCATTTTCACTCACTCATCTCCGCTAAAGACAACAAATCAAAAGGAAAATCAAGGTATAAAATATATGTCTGCCTGCTGCTAATATACAACTCCTGTACATAAACAAATGCAATGGAAATACATACAATTCTAACCTTGGGGCCATTCTGCAACAATCCTTTCCTTGAGAGTTGCTATTGTAGTAGATGGAGCATATTTCCCGGGACCAATATCTGATCCATCGTAGAGACGGAACTTAAGTTCTAGCCGTTCGTCTCCACCTCCAGCCATTGAAAATCCTCTTCCAGGGTATATAAATCACTCAAGACCAAATGCAATATCAGAATATCTCTCTCAGAAAACAAACTCAGCCCCTCATTACCTATGAAAACACAACACTGCTCCAATCACAAACAGATACTTAAAACAACTAAACACAAAAACAGTAGCAGTAGCAAAAATCAAGTCCCTAAAATTACCTTCTGATCTAAACATCAGGAAACTGGAGAATCACTTGCATTGCACCATATTTTTCAAAACATCCAAATGAGTTTTCAATAATAAACTTGGTGGAATTCAGCAGTACATACGAGCGAATAGCTTCAATCGAATCGTTAACTGCAGGCAATTAATCATCAAACATGAGAAAAATCTCCAATAACAACATCAATTCCATGAAAATCTCTCCATTCCAATGCATCATGGAAAACAATCAAAAGCAACACAACATCAAAGCATCTTCAAAACTGCAATTAATCAGCCATCTATCGCACAGTTCCGCCGCAAGATCTCCTCCAAAATCCGATTTTTCAGATGGAGAAAAGATGAATTCAAGCCATCAAAACGTTCAAAACCAATCGGATGGCGATAAATCCATAAAATCCATTTCCGAATCCAAATTGAAAACAAAAAAAAAAACCTAAAAATCAATCGGATTGGAAGCTGCAAGAAATCTAAAACCTCGAACACCGAAAGGAGGAGAGATTGCGCGAATTGAAAGGAGAGAATCCGTTGGCCGACCTGATTAAGACGCCATTGATGAAAGATTCGATCTTTGGAATCGATGAATCGATCTTGAAATCAAGTGCTTTTGATAAAAATCTCTTCTTTTGGTTTGTTTGGGCGAGAGAGAGAAGTAGAAGAATAAGAAGAAGAAGAGCAGATCTGTTGTATGTTGTAATGTTGGAGAGAAGAGAGAGAGAGAAAGGGGGGGAAATGGGGGAAGCAGAAGTGTTGAGAGTCGGGAGAAGAGGGAGTTTAAATAGGGTTGGAGAAGAAGATGTGGTGAACGTAACGCAAGCGTTAGATTTGGAACGCAGACGCGTGGGAGAGGCACGTGTGCTGGGGTTCTGAATAGGGGAAACTTCAAATTATTCCTTTAAGTTTTTACATTATTTTAAAAAAAAAAGACACAAATTTTAAAACTTTTCAAATTAGTCCCAAAGTGTTTTTTTTTTTTTTTATGTTTTCAATTAAGGACATTCATCCATTTAAAGCCATTTTTCGAAAACTTTTTTCTTCAATTTTTTTAAACTGCCCAAATTTTCCTTCAATGAAATAAATCTACCTTCACTTTTTTTTTGTATTTTTTTTATTTTTTTCACTGACAGCCTTATAGTGATCGAGAAAAACTAACATTTCCATAGAGATCATCTAAATGTAGTGGTTATCAGAACCATGACATAGCTTTAAATGAAGGTACTCTGGATATTTTTAAAAATTTAAGAGAAAATACCATAAAAAAAAAATCTTTATATGACCAAATGGCCTTAATCAAAGTTTTATTGAAAGATTTAAGGACTAATTTGAAAAAATTTAAAATTTATATCCTTTTTTGAAATTAGGTAAAAGCCTAAAATCTTATTTGAAAATTTCCCGAAACTGAATACATGCTCATCGCGTGAGAGTAGTCGTGGGGCCCGCTTAATTGTGTCCGAGTGCCGACTTCGTTGAAGAATTTGAGATGTTCCCACTGGCCGTAACATTAACAGCAGCAAGATTCTTATCTTCTTTCTCCAATTGTGCTGACTATTTCAACAATGATATATTGGATACTTTGAATTTCAAAGAAGGTACCTTCCCTGGAAAATGCCTAGGTCTTTTCTCTCTTTCTACAGGGCGGCTTGAGGCAACTTGAGACCTAAAGCGATAAAATCTTAAATGATGACTCAAATTATTATTTATTTTTCTTTTTTAAAGTTTTGAACATCTGAATTCGTATTTTCTAATAGATACATTTATTATTTATAAATTATAACTAATAATATTTATAAATAAAACGATCACTAAATATAATAAACATACAATACAAGCATAGAATAAAAAAAATCTTAAAATTATAAAACAATAGAACCTGATTTAGTGATTTATCATTGTTGGCCATAAAGATTGTAGATGTAGATGAATTTTGAATTTGATCCAGTTTTTTTATTATGAAAAAAAGAGATTATATTTGAGTTAGTGGGTTATGATTAACATATATTATAAAAAAAACTCACATATATTATCAGAATATATCTACATATATATTATTAAAAAGAAGACAAAACCAGATCATGAATAAATCTTTAAAGAAGATTACTTTAGAAATAAACAAAAAAGTAATTATAGAAAAATGTAATCTATAAGAGAGACAGGGGGTTAGAGAGTAAATAGTACGTGAGATGCAAAAGCGTTGGTGGAGAAACGTTCATTTGAAAAACCTCACTGGTGAAATGGGAAGGAGGTTGGGTTTGAGATTTGTTGGGATTTAAAAATACACCGTGTATAGAAAAAGAAGGATGACACTTGCTTTAATGCTTTGTTTAAATGTGAAAACATAGCTTTAATGAGATGTGATACTAATTACTATTATAGGGCCTTGAGAGAAAAAAAAAATTGTGATAGTTGCTTGAATGCTTTTTTAGAATTTGGAAAGATGATTTTTATGGGGCCTTATTTTTTGGGGGGCCTAAAGCAATGGGCTTTTCTTGCCCAATGGTCAAGCCGGCCCTGACTTTCTATCCAATAGATTGAAGCTTAGAGCATTATTTTCATCTGCTGAAGAAGATTATGCAAGAAATTTTATAGATGGAAATCAAAGATGTTATCCTTTGCAGTAGACTTGTAACTTATAAGATCTACTTTATCTGGTTTTCACTCCTATTTTTCTTTTGTCAAAAACTTGCATCAAGTTGTTACAAAGGCTAAGGATAACCATATCTAGAGAGCAAAATTTGCTAATATGCTAAACAGGCAGTCCATTCAAATCGCAAAGAAGCTCACACAAGCGGGAAGAAAGTCTATATAGTAGAAAAGGAGCATTCACAAGCAAGAATTTGACTCTTTGCTAGTAAGTAGGGGTGTTTATGGCCGGGCTGGGCCGAGCTAAGGCATATTTAGGCTCGGTCCGACTTTAGAAACGCTGGCCCATGCCCAACACAAGCTTGATACGGGCTGTAAAACTCAAGCCCGAGCCCACCCATTTAATCAATCGAGCTGGGCCAAATCAGGCTTTTTATCACTTTAGTGGGCATTTGAGCTATTGTTTGGACTAATTAAATTAAATTAAATTACGTGCATTACTTACACAGGCCGGGCCGGGCTTTGAGCATTCTATAACTTAATTAAAGTCCTGCCCAATTATTATATGGGCACTAATTACATATCCAAGCCTGGTCCAAAGCGGGCTTGGCCCGGCCCATGAGCACCCCTACTAGTAAGAAAAAACATCTCTTGGCTGACATAGAAAACAATTCCTTTGAGAGTTTGATCCACGGTTTGGACCAATTAGGGGGTGACATATGGAGGAGATGCTTTTTTTATTTTATTTTATTTTTTATTAGAGGAATGAGTTGTCAGCTGATTTTGACATCCTCCTCCCATGTGTCACCCCCTCATTGGTCCAAACAGCGGATCCGGATTCTTCTTTTTAGGATTTGAAACCATTTCCTCGGGGGTGGCGTGAAATTCTTCCGAGGTGGCGTGAAATTATATCTAGGTGATAAAAAATTCTTCCAAAGATTAACCAATATCTAATCGGGAATGGTGACAACACTTTGTTTAGGTTTGACCCATGGTTGCCTTGTGGAAGGCTTTTGGACTATTATGGTGAACCTGGAATTCTTGATCTAGGCTACGGCAGAAATTTGAAGGATAGTCGTTTTATTAACAACAGCAGATGGAACGTGTACCATGGAACTACCAGCCAGCTTGAGGAAATTTTCCATATGGTCTGTGCATCCTTCAAAGACGCTATTGGAAATGCAACCCATCAATCTCAGCCAGACTCATGGAGAGGAGTGAGTTAATATGGTTCAAAGGAAACATTGGAAAACATGTTGTTTGCAATTGCACATGACATGGCTGAGCATCCTTGATGGATTAACAACAAAAGTTTCCCTACTTCAAAACGGTATTATCTCTAACTCTACTTGCGTTCTTTGCAATGTTGGAGCATTACATCTCTCTAGGGCTACGGGAGAGATGAGAAATTTATGTGTTCACTCCTATAGATTACCTGCATTGATGTGTTTCTTTTGGTGCTCCTTAGGCTGCTTTTGCTCCTACTATTATTAGTAGGGACTTCACGTAGGGTTGCAAACTGATATCCGATTATCTGATTACTCTGAAGTTTTGACTCGCAAAAAAAGGGTCTAGAATCTATTTTAGGTTCCGATTCATAAACGGGTCTGAGTCCGGAACCTAATTAGAGTTCCGATTCATAGACGGATTTGGTTCTGGGTCCATATAGGTTCCGACCCGGGACCCGACGTATGAGTCTTTGATATTGCAATTTGTACTTTAAAATCAACTACTTTTTTAGCATTCTTATATATAATATTAGATGTTGTAGACTTGATGCACCGTTATGAGTTTAATGATATGCTTATTTTAAGAAAAAATTAAGAATAAAGAGAAACTAGAATTCGGTGGACCCGGATCCAGAACCAGATCCGGGTTTTCTTATCGTAACCGGGTCCAGAACCAATAAAACAGATTCCGATTCAAATTCAACTGGATCCGGAACCTGAACCGTTATTTAAAAAAGGGGTCCAAGTCCATTATGGTTCCGATCCGGAACCGTTTCATTTGCAACCCTAACTTCATATGCCCGGGGGTAGGGGCAGACCCAAGTACCCAACCCTGAAAAAGTTAAAAGATTTGAAAACTCCCTGCAGATCTTGAGAATTGTTACACATATTTCTTTTACATTTGCTCATTTCCCCATATTTCTTTTACATAGAGTCTCCCAAAGTTGAATTTCCTTGGTCAGCCCTTGCCCGGGGGAATAGTCGGTTCTCGAAAAGACCAGACACAAAAGGGTAAGTTATACACATTAATTTATGATCTAATACAATACAATGGATAAAAAAAAAGGGTAATTTACAATACAATGTAAAAGGGTAATTTACATTAACTCATGTAATACAATACAATGGATAAAAAAAAATGTCAACTTGAACCCAACCCATTAATTAATTAGATAAAAAGATGTCAACTTCATCCCAACCCAACAATAGAAAGAATCAACTTAAACCGTTCAAAAAAAAAAAAAAAAAAGGAGAACCAACTTAAACCCTGGATTACCCATCAAATTTGGGTAAGGTTAATCGGTCAAGTCACAGTTATCATCCCTAATTGACCCATCAAATGATTGTGTAACACTCGCAATTAAAGATCATGATTTATAAGCAAACAATAATAAAAAAAAAAAATTCAAACTTTTTAACCATTAAAGGGTACTTCTGTCATCATTTAATTTAACTGTAATTTGACAAAAGAAATCAATAAATTAAGTTAATGAAATAAAAGATAATTATTAACGCGAGACAAATCTTCAATAATTAGCCCAAAAGGTGGTGAACTATAGAATAGTTTTTTCCTTCTTTTTAATTATTTTGTTACATTTATCCATTCAGAGCTCAGAGGAGAATCTTGTGTAGTTTATCCAATATGGGCACCCTTTTTCTGCAAACAGATTCCCTACAAAGTATATAGAAAAGTTAGAAGGCCTGGGGGCAGCAAGACTCCTTTGGCTAGAAACAGTACCATAGTATAACATTGTATCATTTACCAACAAACTCTGTAATGATCTTTAGTCTCTACATTTTGTCTCAATATAACTATGTTATCAAATTGTGCTTTGGCACCAATAATTATGCTGTCAAAATGTAATTATGTTATCGATTTTAACCGTCAGATGGGAACGTCGGAGGAGAAAATCTTGCGATTTCTTATAATTAAAGAAATGGGCCCAATTAACAGCCTAAATCCATCTTCCAGATTTCATCCAGAGAAAAGAGGGGTGTTTAGGAAGGAGATGAAGATGAATGCAAGATCGGAATCATGGCATCACAGATAAGGTGGATGATGCATATATGTTGATCAGTGAGATACACATGAATACTATTCTATGGGATTCCTCTACCTCTAAAAAAATAAAAGCTGACAACAACTCTCCCTTCTCTAAGGATACAGAGGAATAAAATAAGAGTGACGTCTATTGAAAAGAAATATTCTCAACTACTGTGTTTTCTCAGCAGCACTACCCTCTGCATGGGATTTTATGAGTAAATTGGAATGCTGGGTCCTGTTTTATACTTTGATGATGGGCCACAACATAAACTATTTTTCTGTAGAACATTTGAGCATACCCAACTCACCAAAGTGCCCCCACATAGAGAACAAGGGATTGGGACTATAGTTAACTAGTTTGTTCATGAGGCATTCGAACTCCGAATAGTTCGTTTTAAATAAATCGCAGTTTGATTCATAAACTGTCATCGAACTAGTCTCATGTAGTTCTCTATATTGAGTCCAATTGTGGTGCCCACCTAAAAGTGTCCACCTGAAAATCCAAGCAATTCAAACACATGGCGCCCCAGTCTATTAGAGCTAATCCAAACCTGACTCCAATCAAAGTGGCACCTTAAGATTGCTCGCATTGCAAGTAAAACATGAAGTTTTATTTTGATTTTTATTTCGACCATGTATTTTACACGCGATCAATCTATGTAGGCCCAACTCTAATTAGTAAAAACTCACCAAAGTATATATAAAGGACAGTTATCTTTGGTGATTTGGCTTTTAGATATGGACCCTAGTGATTGCCAAAGTGTGGACACTAATGAATTAGTTCATCGAACTTGTCGAACTCAAACTACGAATTAGACATGTTGAGACGCAAATCAAGTGAACCTACTCCAGCGAATTCATTGATCTAGCAAAGACTCCAATTTCGAACTATGAATTCGAATTTGAATTAATCGAATTACAAACTAGCTAACTGTGGTTGGGAACCCCACTTCTGGAGTCAAGGATTGATCCTTGGGTATCCCATCAGAGTCTCTAATTGGTCCCAACCCCCCGGCTGGGGTAACACATGACAGAGACACACACAAAAAGGATAAGAGTACTGATACTGTGTGAAGAAATCCTACAAGGCAAAAGCAGTACGGGCCACCTTTTAACATCTAGAGATTCTCTTCCTATCCCTACTCACGAGAGAATGCAATCAACCACCCCCACAAGCATGTATAAGTAACTAGTCTACAGACCTCATTTTATCACATCCAAGCAATATTGCTTCTCCTTCAAACTTTCAGCCAGCATTTTGCTCGCTTCCTTCTTTTCTCACTTTAAACATTCATACTCTCATTTCCTCACCTACAAAGGATATTCTAATTCTAAGTCAAAACCTCAAGTTTTTTGGGTTGCTGTGTTGCTTTCTTTTGATCTGGAATGGATACGGTGCTGAGATTGGCCTCTCAGAATGCAGTGGTGATTTTCAGCTCTAGCTCATGCTGCATGTGCCACACTATCAAGACTCTCTTCTATGATCTTGGGGTGAGCCCTGCGATTTACGAGCTCGATCAGATCCAAAGAGGAAGGGATATGGAGATGGAGCTCGCAAGTCTATTGGGCCGGAACAGGGCGGTCCCGGCGGTCTTCATCGGTCAGCAGCTGGTGGGGTCCACTGATGAGGTCATGTCTCTTCACCTTCGTGGCACTCTGATTGACCTGCTGAAGAGAGCAGGAGCCATCTGGGTGTAATGAAGTTATGACCATTTGAGGCCTCTGATATCATGTAGAGGAATAACATAAAACCATGTAATGGGTTTAGTTGTAGCTTTGTATATAGAGCACGTACCATCAATGATAGTTAATAGATGGATTGTTGCGCTAAGCATCAGCATCATCATCATCATCAAAGCCATATTCAACTACATAAAATATATATCTTTCTCCGTTCCAATCTATCCTGTGCTATTGCTGGGCTAAGCTTATGAATTTTTTTCCCCTAGTGATCTTATGTCTTCTCTTTTTGGATATCTCATAGAGGCAAAGGAAGTGAATTTGAGAGAGATTTGTGAAAATGAGTGTGATCGAAGGCATGAAATTCATCACACGGGGTGTTGTTGTCATATGGAATTTATCGAAATGCATTCTCATGCAAGTAGGCACTTTTTTTCCTACGAAAATTACTTCTAACTGCGTTTAGGCTATGTTTCTGCCGCAACATTTTCCTGTGACATTCTATTTTCACAGTGATTTCATTTCTTGTGGAATTGATCTTTGAATACATCATTTTTTCAAGGTATCAGTTTTCATTGTTTGGTGTGGAGGAAAACATTTTTGCAGTGAAATAGATTTCTACCTCTTTTGCCTTTTCATGCATTATTACATGAAATACACATGGAAAATATGAATGCAACTTGTTTTAAAGTTAATTAGTAGACTGACTACAATGATAATGAAGATGGTTTAAGATTGAAAGGGGTGGCGCATCTCGATCCACAAAGGCGACACACATGGATCTCATAACCATCCAAATTGGGAAGAGCGCAGATGCACAATTTGTAGTCTTGTTCATAGGGCCCATTTGGATGCTTTTCTATCGTTGTGGATAGAATGGATGGAAAGAAGTGTATATGGATAAGGGCATATATGTTTGTGTAGAGGCAACTTTCATGGGAAGATGAAATTGCCACATCCTCAAAATCTATGGTTTTTAAATGCCTCATAAAAAATTTATCTGAGAATGTTAGAAATTCATGTTTGGTGCAAAAAGTTTTTTCCCAATGAATTGGTGCTAATACTGTTTTGTGCAAATGCAGATTTCTTCAGTGAAAACTTCTCGGTGAGTTGGTCAGTATGACGGTATGTGTGTAGGGTGGTTGGGAGGGGAGAGTGAAGAAAGAGGGTGGCAGGGTGGAGTGGGGGTGGGAGTGAGGAAATGGGGGTCTTTTTTTATATAGAAATTGACTTCTTATACCCCCATATGAAATCTATTTTCAGGTCTAGAAAGGAAAAAACAAACGTGGTGAAAATACAGTTTCACAAAAATCTGCCACACCAAACACATGAAAAAGGAGTTTTCCGCAGAAAACCATATCATTTTCTACGGAAATGGACTGTACAAACGAGCCCTATTAGATAATCCTAGCCATTGATGTGACAAGTCTTAAAGTTTAATGGTCTCCTACCAATAGATTTTCTTAAGATACAATCCAACGGAGAGATAGGACGTGCCAAATCATTGGGGGATAAGAGTAAGAAAAGTGCTATACTTATAAAAGGTGGGCCCAAGTGGGCCTTTTGGAGCCTCGTAGGAGGAAATTCTCCATCAAATTGTGGGGTCAAATGTGTTTCATGGCATGGAAATTGAACATTCAAATGGACCATCCGATCGTGCAGATCGAGCACAAAATGTTTCAATTCAACTGTCAGTTGTTGGCCATCAAACATATAATTTGAAACAATACAAAGTTTTAACTCAAGCAGACCAAAAAATCAGTCTCACTGCCTAGGCCTATCAACCCAGCCCTCAAAAGCCCTTAAAATGAGGGCTCCTTATGTTTCTCAAGTTTCTCCCTTCTCCAAACAATTTTTTTTCATCGTCCAGAGACACTTTCAATGGAAGCATTGAATGTGAGATCATTGCCTTCTTGTAGCTATCTTGAGATTTTGCAAGTTCAAATTCAGGCCTTCATTGACAAATAATTGTACAAAGAAGTTGCTGTGATTGCATTGAATTTCTGCCTGGCTTATATTAATTGTATTTTTCCAACTATTTCTTATAGTTGTTTTTCAGTTCTCCCTCTCTTAAAAAGAGCCGAATGCCTCATCTCATTACTAATCTCTCGACCCTGAGGGGAAGCTCAGTTGGCCTAGGATCACAGTTTGTACCCGTAGGTTGTGGGTTCAAAACTGCACTACCACACTGGGACCACAGGGAAATTTTATCCGGCTTTCTCTCCTGCGCCCGCCCGTAGGGATTATTCTAGCCCAAAGGGCTGGAAACCTGCGTTATAAAAAAAATAAAATAAAATCGCTAATCTCTAGTAACAATGGATTTACTCTATTTGTTTGAATGCTTTGAGTATAACCTCTTCCAATGTTACTTTTTTCCATAGCCTTTTCCATGAGTTCTTTTTCAATAACCTCTTCTCTGAGTTGACATTGGTTGCATTTCTCTGATACTTTGTATTTGTTCCAGTTGATCCCATTGTTTTTGCACTTTCCTCTTATTGCTTGGGCTAGTTTCTTTTGGTTGTGATAAAGTTTCAGCCTCTTTGGATGGTAGCAAACCTCATCTTGCCTTCCCATTAAAGTGTATGGTTGATGATTTCCCATTTAAATCAAAGGTTTGCAAGAAAAAAAAGTGAGTTCTTTTCTGGACCAAATCAATCATAAGATGGTGCAATGAATGGAATTCTTTTAAATTGATGGAAGATGGGAATTTTTTATTCTCCTCAGGCAAGTTGTTGCAACTTTCATTCATATAAATATAGTCAATGAAAGTTAATTATTGAAGTCACAGAAGATAACATTATGTTTATTACCTGATTCATCTTAACTAATCAAGTGGGTAACTTGTGGTCATGTTCAAGTTTTTGGTTATAATGATGGATTGCTGAAAAAAATTGTGAGATGATATTAGGGTATATATCAGCCAGTAGTGGTTGATAATTAGTAGTGTGTTATATTACATTGAATTTTATCAATGCTCAATGACATTATAGAAAATAAAAGCAAAAATTGGCTTTCTGTTTTTTCAGGTTTTGTCTTGATTTTGACCCTTGAGGGTAAGGATAAAGGCCTACATTGAGCAGGCCCTCCGTGGGCTTTAGCCCACTCAGGTCTTACTCTGTATATATCAAAGGGTAAGGACGACCCTGAGCCTGGCTAGTGTGGCCCTTTGATAGACCTGCTCGCTACACGACACCAAAGGAGTATGGATTTTTAGAGGCTTTAATTAAAACGAGTGAAACTCCATAGTAGAATCTACCTGTTGAAATTCTAACAGTCCAAAATAAACACCATTCCAAGTAAATGTTGTATCTTCGAATTTTACGTGAGTTCTCTCAACCGTTGAATCAACGGATTGATGAAAAATGTGAAAATGTGTCCCAAGTACCAATGTTTAGCCTTGGAAGGTGTTAGAAGTGTCATGTGGCTTTAACCTTTGCTGATTCTTGCCGCCTATGGCTACGAATCATGAGCAAGCAAGCATGGTCCTATTATACGCACCTTGTTGTGGGCCCACCTGTGGATGGCTGAGAAATCCAAAGATCTGGATGAGCCCTACCCCTATCGAATTTGAGCCTCACGGGATCATCCTAACGCCTTGATCAATGGCTCACAAGTTTAATGACTTTATAATTTTAGTAGATCGAATAATCTAGTTCATTTGGACGAGTGCAAAGCCTTGGGATCCAATGTAATTTAGAGGGATGCCCTGTGAGTGGTTCACTTGGATGGACCATCAAGTGGGTCCCACATCAGGTGCGCTGCATGCGCATCATAAACGAGGTATGCCCCTGATAATCTATATATTGGTGGATGTTTAAATCATGGAGTAATTTCCACCTACGGGCACATACAGTCTAGCTAATGGGACCCACCTAGTTGCATTGATTAGCGGTCTTAGATGAAAAGTCAATCCCATTAAATTATCCCAACCTTTGATTTAATAGCCTCTAAATTTAATATCTTAAAAATTGCTAAAATTCAATAATAAACGTAAAAATGAGTATCGAATTGGGCCAGGCGCTAGATCATGATAAAGGATAGGTATTAGCTCCCAAGTGGCAGCATTGCTGCATTCTAATAGGAAAAAGTCTACATGGACCGAATTTGGGACCGATCCTTGGACCGGTCCCAAAAATTTGGTCCATGTAGCAGGTTTGTTCTAATAATCCTCTTTTGGTGTTTTGGCCTTCCTCTAGTTGCTTCTTTAGATTTTGGGCCCTCACCTCCACCATTAGTTATAGATAACCTTGCCTTGTGATGAAAGTTGAGATAATTTTCAAGACATTCCGTACTGCTATTTTTTTTGTGATATCGCAAAATTTTTGCATAACCAATTAAGATTTTGAAAATTTGCAAAAATGTACAAGTACGGAAAAAATGTCTGGAGGAATTTTCTCAATTTTCATCGCAAGGCGGGATTGTCCATGACTAATAATGGCAGGATGGAAAAAAACCCCTTCTTTTTACCTACTAAAAACCGAAAAAAAAAAAAAAAAGAAAAAAAAAACCTAAAGCGGGTAAATTCTTTTGGATCGCATCTATATGGCAGCCTGCGATCAAGGCCGTCGATCGGGCCCGTGCCCAAATCTCGAGAAGAGTTAGTCATGCCCATCCATCTGATCTAGGGTTGTAAATGTGTTGGTTCCAGTCCGGGTCTATGGTGGACTCGGAACCATTAAGGAAAAGGTGGAACTGGATCCGGACCCGGAACCATTTTGGAACTGGTTTCTTGGCTCTGGAAATGGAACCGGATCCAAATATGGGACGGGTCCGGATCTAGGTAGATAATAATATTAAAAAAATGTGGCTTTTAGGAGAGATTTTCGAAATTTTAGGTAATATGTTAGGTCTCAGGTCCAAGGGTCCGAACTAAGGTGGAACCGAACCCGAACCCATTTACTTATCGGGGCCTAAATAAGGACGCGGACCTGGTTTTTAACTGGTGGGAACCTTCGGATAATCGGAGAATCGGGGAACATTTACATCCTTAATCTAATCAGAGGCCCAGTAATGCAGGGTGAGCACAAAGTTGTAAAGGATGATCATGGACAGGCCAGGCTACCCCAAGCCCGACCCATATCAGACCAGATTTTGGTTGCCTTATTAGGCCCCTGGGTTTGAGCCCTGACCCAATTTCCTTAAATGATAGTTAAATGGGCCTATCATACACCTATGAATCCTTAAAATCCCAGCCCCGGCCCAACATATTTTGCACAAAAACAGTTTTTGCAGATGCGCTGGGCCTGGGCCTAACTCTAAAGTCTTTGGACTGGATCCATGCCTAAATATTGAGACTGAGAACTAAATGGCTAGGGCTTGGACAAGCTTTGGACAGCAAAAACCTTCCCATTATCACACCCCTAGTCATTGTTCTCTTCAACAGTCTCTCCATTTATAAGCAATGGCCCTTTGGTTTAAAGAGCTTTGCACTGGACACTAGGCCCCAACCTTTTCACTAGAAACACCCAGCATGGATTCCCTGGGCCCCAATCTTGTTTGGAGGATCCTAAAATTCTATCTAGAGCCCATATTCAACGGGTTGGATTGGGCCTTTCTATGTGTAAAGGCCCAATGGATCATCAGGCCCAATCCAAATGTCCAATCTATTCGGGTCTTATTTATATTTTACTAAATGGCTGGGCCAGAACCAAGCTTACAAGCCTGTAAACTGGGTCAGGCTTAAACATTAGTCCCGTCGAATAAACGACTAAGACTTTGACAAAGACATCCTGGGCTGCGCCATATGCAATCTTTTGTAGAGAAGGACTCTGCATATGCCAAATGAGGCCCAGATGAAGATTGTCCATGCCAAAATTGACTATTTCTTGGGCCTTATTTTCAGGCCAAGGTCTATCTCTAGCCCCTGAAGTTAGTCCTAGCCCAGTCCATTTGCAAAACTTTCTTCCCAATTTATGTTTAAATATCAAGGCTGGATCAAATCTATGATAGGGCCTTTAAGTATAACCTGCAACAGGCCCTAACCTTTTAGCTACTGGGCCTTATGGCATGCTAAGGCCCTACCCATTCAGCTACTGGGCTTGAAGATATGCTAAAATTCACTATTTTGATAAAGATTACAACATTGGTAGTTAAGTTTCACAGCTTGGATGGTAGAGATAAGACAGTTTTGTGGGGCCCAAGACTATAACAAATTGCTTCTTTGCAAATGTCAAAGTGTAGTAGCCCAAGTAAGAACAAGGAACAGTGAAACAGTGAAAGGAACAAGCTAGGAATTATACTTTACTTTTTCCACTTTTGGTGATATATTCCTTCACATCCAAAAGATTGCATGTCTTTTTAAAAGGAAGAATTTGGAGGAATATAAACAGATTTGGTGCTGTATTAGGATAATGGGTTATGCTTTGTGGATCCCTTCAATTAATTAATTGGGTCCATTTCAAACATATGCCAGTTTCTAAAGAATTCCAGAGTATGACAAGCTTAGTGCTAGTAATGGGCCTGTCATCCAAAAGTCTAATCCGATCGCAGCGTGGATTGGGCCTGATTTGGGCTCTTTTTTTTTAGTCCTGTAGTGTGTACAGGGCCTAACTTGCTGGCCCAACTGCCAGATGGCTTCAGACTTCAGAGACCAGAACAGCCTTGAATATTATTTTTTGAAAGTGGGCTGGGTCTAAATTTTTGGCCTAATAAATAAATGGAGCGGGTTTAGACAAGCACCAGTCCAGTGACCTGGCCCAGATAAACTTGACCTTTGACAAATAAGTATGCAATGGTAAAGTAAGTAGGATTCTTTTTTGCATCTCGCAGACATCATCAATTGACCATGTGATTGGGCATGTTTATGGAAGGACCCATATAGTGGATGGCCAAGATCTCTCTCTCTCTCTCTCGCATCATTTACTTTAGATTCAAAAAGTCAAACTCTCACACTTTCATACACCACATGGGGTCCCTGACCAGTTGAGTTACAGTCAGACACCTGGATCTCCTGCTAATGGCCACATCATCGCTTACTTGTCGTGAGGGGGGGGGGGGGGGGGGGGGGGTGTGCGCATTTGTTTTATTGGGCCAAAAAATTGACCCAACCCATGGCATTTATGACAGCCATATATTGCCTTGGGAAGTTTGTTTATTAAAGGGGCTTAGTTATCTAGAAAGAATGAAGGGATCAGGTTAGCAAAACCAAATTGTGACTTGCTTACTAAAAGGATCAAACCTTCCACCTCATGGTAAACAAGGGCTGCCCCATTATTGGGCTGGGTCATGCCGTGAAGTCTTTGACAACGGGCCCAATCTTTACTTTGACGGTCGAGCAGGTCAGTTAATTGGAATGGTTTTCGGCTGTTTTTGGACTGGTGGTCCATGCCGAGGCCCATTTTTCGACCCAAAATGACCCACCCAGAACTTGCATAATGAAAACAAACCACACATTAATTTACAAATCAGGCTGAACCAGGCCTTTCTGGTGCAGGTCTACTATGCAAATTCCAGGCTTGAAGGAACTTGGGCCAGAACATTATGGGCGCTATGGTCCCCATCCACAAAGTTCGGCCGAAAGTCGAATCAGACCGGGATTGCGATAGCTGATCCGTGGGCCAGCCCAAACCTTTGACACATTAGAATTTGGATTGTCTGCATCATGTAATAATCTGTAAAGAATCCAGCAATGAGTCCATGTTCTCTTGGATTTGGACCACCCAATTGACGGGTGGGCTTTGTTCTAAACATTCAGCTGTAGCTTTTATGGTCCCCTTGGAATCCTTTCCCATCTCAATCAGAGTTCACAGCATTTCCCAAATGTTGGCAAACAGTGGCCAATAGTTTTGTGTAAAGGTTGGGATGTAAAGAAACCACGTCTTCTGATAGAATTTTATCAGTCAGCCCTTACGCAATCCAGAGTATCAATGTGATATATACTTCTTCTATCATTGGTGCGGTTGCCCCGTCAATAAAATCACATCGATGTAGCTGATATATAATATATTTATCCCTTTAAAATTTGAAGGGTTAGTTTTGCATGTTTTAGTAATATGAAGGAGGAAAATGGAGTCAAAATCAAGGCAAGGCAAGTTGATATAAGGACTAAGAAAGATGTTACATTGTTTTTAAGACCTTCTCCATTGAATTTAATAGGAAAAGTGCATGTGGAATGCACGTGAAGGAGATAAGAGTCCCATGTGATTGAGAGAGACTTGTGATCAAATGAGACAGGTTTCTTAACGTGGAAAGTGTCATAGTGGCTTTGGAGAAGTTGAGAGCAGGGATTACACAGAAGGGAATTGAAAATGAAAGGTTTTTTTTTTTTAAGTTCATTACTATTATTTCCAATAAGCATCGAATCCACAGCATAGTTAGTAGGAGCTCATTTCGCTTAATCACAAGATTATAATGTTTGAATCACCCTACATTCCAAAGAAAAACTTTAGGGGGGGTTCCGATAAAATACATGGGAATTCACGAATAAAATGAGCTCCACCGAAAGATCATTAAAGAAGTGAATGATAAAGGATATGAAGTGAGGATGTAGATGAGACCATGACTTTCTTAGATAATGAACTATCATTTTCTATCTTCTCTTAATTCAATTTTCATTAAAGAAAGGATTATTTTATGCTCATTTTTAGATATTTATCTTAAATTTTTTATTTTTTGAAAAAAAAAATGCCCTAGATGTTTCCCTGTGCTTGGGTACTTTCATTTTTATCTTCATAAAAAAATCTCTCATCTTCATGTGATGAGAAAAGCTAGTGTGTTTGGATGCTTATTTTTCTTTAATGTCATTTTTTTTTTCTCTTCACTCAAAAGAGAGGCTGAATATAGTATGATACCTCATTTTTATGCAGTAGCTTCTTCCTGCATATTAGGAGTGTCCAATGTAGTCTGTCTCCTTCAGATGGATGTGGAGCCCAAGAGCTTTAAATGGGTGGGTCACTGGGCTTGCCTTGCACCATTATTGATTTTTATATAGCTTCTAGCACAACTTTTGTGCTGGGGAATTGGAATTTTAAGGGAATTTTCCCTCTAATTGGTCAGGTTGTTAGGTGTACAACAATAACAGACTGATTCCAAAACCAACCCATCTCTTAATCGGATTACAAATGTGAACCATAAGCCAACCCAAAATGAAAAGTTTTCAGCCCACTCACTACATGTCAGGTTGGTGGGTCATGACAGGAATTGCCACCACTACATTTAATCATGGCCTTTATGAGCATGCTTTTACAAACATGGAGGATTAGCCACCTTTGAATAAATTCTACCCCAGCCAAAATGGTTAGGACCACAGCTGAAGCACATGTTGCATCAAGGTTCTCTCTCCTTCCTTGATGGAATGGAACATACAAACAACTGGCCATACAGAATCTTATGAAAAGCCTGATTGCAAATATCTCATGTTCCAAGATCTTGGTTAAGCCATCTCAGCCACCCATCATCCCATGCCAAGCTAATAATTCAATCTTCCTCCATCTATTGGTGTCCATGACCAACTAACACATCAAATCCCACTGTGTTTCTTTTTTAGACAAATATCAAATTATTCACTTTATCTTGTTGTTGTCAAGAATATTTTCCATTTCACCAAAAGTCAAGAATATGAGAATCTGAGAGGAGGACTGGACTGCCATCAATATTAGGGTCTTTAAGGGCACACAAACTCACAGACATGCATGTATTCCCAACTAATGGTGGCATTTCATTAGGAGACAGAATTTCTCCCTAAGGGGACAGAAATGATGTACAGAGTAGCGTTGTTCGATGATGTTCTTGCTCTATAATTAAACTTACTGAATAAGCAACTCTAACTAAAGTAGGATTTCTTCTTCTCCTTCTCCTCTTCTTCCTTTTGAAATTAGTTGTTTGAGGACGTCTCTAATTTATGGCGAATATCAATCAAATCTGGTCCCTGAAAGTGGAGATATTTTTTTGGATTCATAAAGTGCATTTCAGTGTGCCTTTCAACTTGCAAATGGGCCAGCCTCAGCCTATGTCCATGCCATATTTTTCTCGAACTCAATCTAATATTCATTGTCGTAGATTGTGGGCGGGCCAGGGCCCAATTTAACACGCATTAAGGTATCAAATTGAAACTGAGCCTACCCCTTAATAAAGCCATATAAACCAACTTAGACCAACCAACATATTTAACAAATTTAGTATTGTGAAAGAAACAACAGCACCTGTTACTAGGTTGATTAGGGTTGGTTCTGAGATCGGCCCACCGGGCGTGAACACTATCACTAAATCGGCCCAGATTCACTGCCAAGTCAGAACCATAGGCTCTGAGGAATAACCCAGTTTGACTGGTCTAAAATCTAAACAAAATAAGATGCAAAGCTCTGCAGATTCCTTGAGGACCACATGATTGGAGCATCTTTGTGGGGCCCAACACTAATACGCAAATTTCCATCTTATTCCAATTCCAAAATGGTCAGTCACCACCAAGAATAAAAGTCAAGAATTTGGAGCAGAAAAATCTATGGAACATTCTCTTTATTCTCTCTTAGAACATGGAATCCACCATAGCCTTGTACAGTATAAATATGCCCCACCAGGGGACTCAACTTCATCACATCCAAGCCTTTGTGTGTTCTCAAAGCTAGCTAGCAAAGTTGCAAGCTAGCTTTCTCCACTAAATCACTTCATCTTCTCTTACTTCCCTCCAAATTTCGAAAAAAGAGAGACACCTTCCACTTGAAAAAAAAATTGAATCTTGCGCCGTTCTTTGCGGGTTGCGGAAACTAGTTTGCTAAGATCATAATCTTCACTTGAGTTTCTCAATCCCCCACTTCTAAAGTGAGTAATTTAAGATCACTGCTACGAGATTTGTTCACTCAACTTTCCATTAGTATCCAGTTTTCAGATAAGTTCTCTGAGACCCCACAAGTAATTTTTTGTGTTCCTCATATTACAAACTTACAACCTCTGTTCCTAGTTTCATTCTCACATCAGGGCTAGTTCCCTCACTTGGGAGAATTACATTCCTTGCACTCCTTCATTGAGTATCTCTTTCATCTGAAATGGAGAGGGTGTTGGCTATGACCTCCCAACACCCAGTGATGGTTTTCAGCGTGAGCTCATGTTGCATGTGCCACACCATCAAGACACTGTTTAACGAGATCGGAGTCAATCCAGCCGTCCATGAGCTCGACAAGGACCCTAATGGAAGGGAAATGGAGAAGGTGCTTGCCAGGCTATTAGGCCGCAGCCCTCCCGTGCCGATCGTTTTCATCGGCGGGCAACTAGTGGGGTCAACTGATAGGATAATGACTCTACACATCAGTGGCTCTCTGATTCCACTCCTCAGAGAAGCAGGTGCACTCTAAGTGTTTATGAATCTAGCTCTCCTCTGATGCCATGTCGAAGAATGATTAGTTACCATGCACCAAAGCTTTTGCTGGCTGCTTAGGCTTCAGGAGACATGGTTTGATCATACCAGTTTAAGAAAAGGGGAGAAGAAAATATGATCTAGAAAGCATCTATGTGTTGGGTACTGAATATTGCATTTGTCTCTGCTTATCTTTGTGGAGGAAATATAATTTGTATTAGTGGTGTTTGTGTCTTCTCCTTTTCAGTCTTGAATGCTTGTTTTCCTATAGATGAATCAATGTCTGTGAGAGTGCAAGAGTGAGTTTGGCAAGCTTGATGCTTTACATTTTCTGAAGATAGACAAGAAGAATTTAATTTTGATAAATACTGGAGATTAAGAGGAATAATGGGGTCTTAAATCTTGATTTATCAGGACATAAACAGTCGTCCAAATGAACCATTCCAGACAGATGGGATCCATCCTACCATCACCCTGATCGTTGATCAGACAGGCTATGCCCAGAAAATCTTAGATTAGAAGATCCTAGCTATCCAATTTCTGACCTACAAAATTTGCTGTTAGGAAAAAGAAAACACAGCAGTCATCTAGAAAAAAAAAAAAGGCCAAGCTTTTGAGTTTTGACAGCTAGATCTTTCAGTGAAGGAAAAGTGTTGGGGTATCCTGTTAAATCATTGGCCTTGAACACCAAAGAGTGGGGCCCACTTGTCCAAAATCAACACATCAGGACACTTGATTACACATGTTGAGGCAAGAAGACCCTGTATTTGATTATTCTCTCTTCAAGCTAACAAAGAAAAAGATCTAGCAATATCAACCACCAAGATATAAAGGAAATGGACCCTGATTATATCATATATGATGATTGAAACAAAATATAAAATTTCCATAACCAGACATGAGAGGAACAAAAATCCATCATACAAAAAAAAATGAAGATTCAAGCACAGAAACATAAAAGAGAAATTGACAAAAAAACAACCAGGGTAAGGGAACTACAGAACATAAATGCAACCATAGGAAATGAATAGCCAAGGAGAAGTGACTTGCAGAATAATTATTCAATCATCTGTTTCTGACAGAAATAAGGCTCTCCATGAGAATATTTTTTATTGTACAGCCAGCTGTTTATGCATATGGGAAGACAATATTCTCTTCAATCCATACATGGTTGGTGTATGGATCAAAGAAAGCAAGCTTATATGTGCTCCTGAATGATAGCAGAGACAGTACTGCATTTATATGTCCTCATTTTCTTGTTCTCCTTTACTAGAAAGCAGAGGATTGTGTATCTTTCCTATGTGGGTGGCGTGTGTTCCTAGGAGTTGGTCACTATCAAAGGCCGGCCAAAAGAATCTACCCAACCCCATTTGGGAATGTAATAGTTGAGATCAACAAAAAGCCAAGTCATGTTTGGTAACAGGTTTGGAATATGTATGTTGATTTGAGGATTTCTCACTTTCTTGAACAGCACTTTTCTCAATGAGGACTCCTTAGGTCCCATTGGTAACTGATGAGGAATCCACATATTTACGGGTTTTATGCACGTCTTGGTAAACAAAGAGGAATCCACTATCTAAAGGATTCCGTCATTCCCTGGAACCATATTTTTCTCTATGAGGATTTCTGATGAGAGGAGTCCCTGCATTCCAGGTTTGGGAAACCCCTCTTCATTCCAAGTTTGGGAGACACTAGGGGTAGTCACCCCTTTTAATTCAGGTATTTCTTTGCCTGCATGTATTTGCAAAATTCAATGGGGGAGGTGGAGGAGGAATCAATGGAAGAAAGTATTTTTAATGGGTTTGGAGGATTTGAAAAATTCTCTCTCACTTTTCCTCTCCACCCAAACGTGAATTTTCCTCTGAATCGAGGAAAACTAGAGAGGATTCTTCTTTGAGGACATTACCTAAACATGCCTTAATCTACATTTGGTGACTAGTGCCTCCTTCAAATGAGGATTTTCACATCGTGTGGGGTAAATGAGGATTCTCAAAATGCCCGAATCTCGGGCATTTACAATAGCCAAACTTGGGTATTCCATGATTTTGTGGACATAAAACTCTTCCCCTAGGATTTCGTTGCCAAACCTGCCCTTACAATTTACATGATACATAGTGATTTTCTCTCTTTACATGATTAATCTAGGGTCATTTGAATGAGGAAACAAGAAAACAGGTAAAAGGAAACGGTTTTCTCTTCCAATTTTTCTACAATACCTTCACCATGTTTTTCTACTCATCCAAAATCCAAGCCTGTTTGTTCGCATGAAATTGAATGCTCATAATTCATAGCAAAATGATTCAATACAAGATTATTAAAGAGGCGAGAGTTGAATGATACAAAATGGAGAAATAGATGGAACCCAAACTTTACTGGGTGATGGATGCAGACAAATGGACCCCATGATAGTTGTTACAATTATGGAGGGTTGAGTATGATTTCAAAAATGTGTTAGGCTATGCTAGAATACTCTCCCTAGATAGTCCTTGTTGCCATTGGGGAATGCATCATAAAGCAGGTAAACAATGAATGATGGTACAAGTTGATTTCATGTAGTGATGTGATAATGGAAGTTCCCAACTTTTACTGTTCTACAAGATGCTCCACCCTTTTCCATATCTTCTTCCGAAAGGCTTCTTCTACTGCTCACAGAAAATCAAGCTCAAAAGTTGCTCTCTCTTATGAAAAGCTGCCTGCACCAAATGATGAAAAATAAAGTCAATAAAAAATAGAACACTTTTCTGTTCCTACTGTTTTTTATTTGCATAAAATACAATACCCAAACAAAAATGGAAATTTGGTGCAGAAATAGTCCTTTTCCTTCACTTTTCAAAGACACCTGTTTGAATGATAAGTGGTTTACTCTCAGGGTTTTCTTTGTTTAAGAAGTTTTAGTTTGTGTTCTTCTTTGTACAAAAAGATGGGAAGTTGTGAGAGATTGTTTGTTTTTCTCTTGTTTGTGCACTTCCATGCAATCACATGACTGTGACTAACTTCTTTCCATGAATTACAATGACATCAAAGTCAATTAGGCAAGTTAAATTTGTTAATTACCTGATTATAAACTTAAAGAGCTTGGATTAAAACTTGGGTTCACACTATTAATCATGTTTATAATTGATCGTAACAAGCATAACCGTATTTTTTATGTGTACTATAGATTTAAAACCTGGTTAAACTCAGCCAAATTGTTCCAAACAGTACAAAAATTGTGTACATGGTGAAAAGCTTGGACCCCATGACTTACCTCATCTGTGTCTGATCATTTGATATACTTAATTTTAAGGGCCTCAAAAAGTGTGTTAAACTTCAATCATTAGATAAAGTTAAACGAGTGTCAAATTTGCGTGACCAATTTAAGGGCTCGGAAACTTGGATGAGTGTCAAATTTGACTGAGTGCTAATTCATTGGAGGTTTAGATTGATACTAGAGTAGACCAAGTGAGCCCCGAAGACTTAGTCGTCCATATCGACGCATTCTTAAAATTTTGTTATAGAATCTGACTTAGTTTTAAGTTCTGACTTGGTTGAGACTTGCCCAAGCTTTTGAATCGACTTGGCCTGATAACATTCTAAGTGGAGTTTCCATGTTTTTTAACCTAATGGTCTGGAGTGCTAAATGATGAAAATGGGCCATATTTGATTGGTTTATATTGTCTGTGGACCTGAACCTGACTGACCGATAATGATGTGGACTAGACCCAAATTGGAGTCAGGTTGCAGGACGTGAACCCATAGTCAAGTTCAAACTAAAGACCCGAACCCAAACCCGGATTCAAATAAAGGGCTGGGACCTAGGCGCAAAAAAGCCCAGCTACTTATGAACAAATATGAGATATACCTAACATAAGGCGGTGACATCGGGTACTTGGGGTCCTTAATTGTAAAATACATGGACCTAAAGACGGGCCCAAATTTTATTTCGGGTCTAAGCATTGGACTTATATCCGAACCTGAATTAAAAATAGGTCCAAGCATCTTTTTTAGTTCTGGCCCAGACCCAGCCCAGTGATTAGAAAGAACAATCCTCACATAGCCGACGTCATCATATCGTCAGCCTCTTCTCATCCAAGTGTCATCTATCCAGACACTCAATTTGAAGCAAAATAGAGATTCCTTCGGCTTTGAATGTATGGCAGAGCAGCAGGGTGTAACAGTTCGGTTAACCGTTCATTTGAAAAAATTATTAATCGAATCATATTTTACGGTGTTTGGCTTTTAAAAACTGTAATCGTTTTCACCAAACCATGGTTAACCGCGGTTAATGGTTTGGTTACTGATAATTATCACTTAAAAAAATTGTGAAAATTTTTTCATTTACCAATCATATTTACTGTGCTAAAAAAAAAAAAAAAGATAGTTGGAGAATGACATAATATGTTACTGTAAAAAAAAAAAGTAACTTTCATAAAGGCCCTTAAGTTTTTTTACTTATTAGCGAAACGGTTCGGTTTGGCTAATAATCATGAGTCGAGATAGAAATCGTAATCGAATTGTGAAACATAATTTTTTAATTTTAATAATTATAATCATAACCGAACTGTGAAATACAGTTATTAACTACACTTTAATTTGGTCAAAACGATTTTTAAGTTTTCTTTTACACCCCTGCATGGGGCCGGAGCCCAATACATGTTTTTTCGAATTGGAGCAAACCAGCCCTGACCGTGTAACGTCTAAAAATCAAATGCACATCTGGAGCACATTTTGGCTGTACTCCGCTGGTGGGGGACAATGGTTGAAGGCAATCAATCAATCATCTTGGAACAGGGATCTCCAAAGCTGGCCTCCTCTTGACTTTTGAGTAACTTCCAATTTGGCAAAAAAAAGATCTGCCTTTCTGTGCACTGCTGTTTCTTTGTGATTTGGCATGGAACATTTTCACTGACAAGAAGGAGACACTGAATTTTTTATTTTTTTTTAGAGTTTTCGAGTCCGAATATCTTCACAGTTAGTTGACCAATAACAATCTTGCCGTATCATTCAGAATTTTAGGTGATTTCGGATGATGTGGCGGGTTGTTATTGGTCTACTCACGGTGAAGATATAACAACTGTGAAAAGTGATCCGAACTTTTTTTTATTTCATATGGGATGATTGAAATTCCATGAACAAAGTTTCAAGGAACTTAGAATTTCAACGTTACACAAAAATGCGCTAAATTGCTCAAAATAAATGTCGGGTCATTATAAATTTTATTGCTGCTGCTGCTTCTTGAGAACCCAAAGAAAGATTCTTGGTTATTTATATGAAACTAAGGTACCTACACCACTCAATCAGGAGCGTTGTTGATAATACCCGGCCATTTAACTTGGCACTTGTACAAAGCGAGTTAGCCGAATGGGATAGTGGAAAAGTGATCACTTGTAAAACCTGTGAATAAAATAAGAAGGCAAAGGGAGTGAATCATGTATAAAAACATGACCAACCTGATGGTGGGGCTCACCCCAATTGGAGTGGATTCTGACCCACTGAGGAAGGTTAAGTGTTTATTTTAAGCCATTTGGATGAGTTTGGGCCTGCTAATGAGTTTATTGGGCTGGCCTCAACAGGATCCGAGTTCTACTGTTCAACAGGTGGGATCTTATGTATCTACTGCTGGCCAGTGGCATGGTCATTAAACAAATATTTGTTGATAGAACCAAAAGAGAATTTGTTGACACTTACTTAAAAATTGGAGGTATCAAACTTTCAGACTACGCGTCCCAGAAAATGAGGCTAGCTAGAATACTGGTATTAGAGTGATATTGTTGTTTGTGCAGAAACCACAGAAGACGAAACCACCTGTTTCTTCTTCCATGATATTTGATTTCATGCTGGATGGTGAGAAAATCCGACGAAGAAAATAGGGCTTCAAAGGGATGCCATAAAATTAGGAAGAGAGGAATCCTCTCTGCATCGAACATAACGGGGAAGAAGCCGGAAAAACCGGCGCCCAGTCGCCATCCATTTCTGCGGTTTCCATCGCTATCCAAACAGACCCTGAATCTTCATTTGCATCATATCCATCTCATTTTCCTCACCTTATGATCAACATGCATATTTAGTAGGCACACGCATCTCTAACGCTAAAAGATTAAAAAAAAAAAAAGAAAAGAATTTGTTCCTTAAATTTTGAAGACCTAAAACTAAAGGCTAGAATCATTTTATTGACGTGATATTACATATATCCCTAATCTACATCCAAGTCTTCCCATTATTATGCCTTTTGATATTTTACGAAAGCAAGAAAATCGAACTTCAGCAGGTATGAAGTGAAACCCCAAGGAGTGCATAGATGATTAGGACCATGGCTCAAGAGCTGGGATTTTGGTTTAGGACTCGCAACCGAAGTTATAATTCAGAACACTGTACTATCAAGAACTGAGATTACGGTTTAGGACTCGCAACTGAGATTACGATTTAGAACTCGCACTCTCTATCTGGGCCACTTGTCCCGGCAAAAGTCTCATCTTAGGAGTAAGTAGATTTAAAAAATAGTCGATTATCAAAACAGACAGGACACCCTTATTAAAAATTCAAAAACAAATATTACGAAGTGCACAATGGAAGTTAAAAAAAGATCCTGTAATGAAATTATGTCCTAACTTTTAACTGCAGGAACTGTGAATTTGATTGGTCTCGAGGCCTTGTATACGTACAGAGCAGAAGGCAAGAGATTGTATTAGGTGGGAGGACAAGGACGTACTAAGACCTGTCCCACTGCAGAGAAGCAGATGAACGTCACAGTGGGACCCACTAAAATGGCCCCATTCTCCTTCCCAGCATAAACTTCCAAGTCCCAATCAAGGCTACACTGCTCGAGTACCTGACCCTCCAATGTGCGCTTTCTACGGAGCCCAAAGGAATCCCAAGCATATCAAAAACTCCAGTGCACAAAGGTAAAATATGCACGGCAACAATTCTAACCATCAAATTGGGGTAAATCTCTTGGTTGGTGGATGATAACATGATCCCCAAGTACAGCACCATGATAATCAAATTATTACTTTATTGATGAAGTTGGGGTCATGCCCATTGTGGGGCCACTGTGGGGGTACGCAGAGTGGTAGGATTGCAACGATTCAGTTAACTGCATGTTTTGAAAAAGTTGTTAAGCGAACCGTATTTTATGGTTTTTAGTTTTTAAAAACCGTATTTGTATCATAAAAAGTCGAACCGCTGTTAATTATATTAGACGGTTCGATTATGATTAATTGTCACTTAAATTTATATATATTTTTTTATAAAAATACAAAATACAAGTTCAAAAGTCAAAATCAAATATCCTATATAACAAATTACATAATTCCAAAATACTGAAGTAGCACTAGAATATTTACATAGATAAATGAAGTAATAAAGCGCATTTTTCCAGTAATCACATCATTGATCATTCACTTTTCCCTCTTTTATTTTTTGTTCCAACAATTAAGGCTTAAAAGTTAAGAGGGGTTATTTAAGTTACAAATTATACAATACCCTATTTCTTCTTTTTTCTTTCTTTTAAATTGGGGTGTAATGGTTCAATTAACCGTGTGTTTTGAAAAAATGGTTAACCAAATCGTATTTTGTGGTTCGGCTCGGTTACTAACCGTGAGTCGAGACTAAAAATCAAAACCAAATTGTAAAGCACATTTTTCCGATTTTAAGAACTGTAACCGTAACTAAACCCGTTAAATACGATTATTAACCTTCGATTCGGTTCAATTAGACGGTTTTTCGATTTTTTTTTTTCTTTTTTTTGCAGCCCTACAAAGTGGTGGATGCAGGATTTTCTTTTGAGAGAAGCGAACCCAACAGGTAGTTGGATTTTGAGGGCAAGCTCAAGATCTTCATGTGGATTTTGGAGGTGAATGTAGGCTTTTCATGTGGTTTTTGAAGACGGACCCAAGATTTTCATATGGGCTTTCAGGCTTTGCCCGGGTTCAAATGGGGCACCGGTCTAGGTTCGATTGTGCAATTCAACTTGTGGAGCCAACGTGGAGTTTCGGATGGATGGAAAGGTCTCATACAGATAAGGACCATTCAAAAAATCAGTGCCATCATATTATCTTAGCACTTTATTTAATGGACTTAAAAAGTTTAGTGGTCTGTCAACCATAAAACTTTTTGAGATTCAATCAATCCAACAAGCTGAGTAAAGGTTCTTAAATCATGGGGGATAAGAACTGCATTGATCAAAAGTCGGCCAGGTGGGGCCCCCCATAGAGCTGGACTGCAACATGCTGGGAGGAGAAAATTATCCTATACATAGATATTACAGAGGGGTGGCATTGGGTAATTGGGTCATTGAGCATCAAACTGATCAAGGTTAGATCCAAATTTATTTGGATACTTGTTGAGGACCCAAGCTCAGATCCATGTACCCGGTTTACCAAATCGGGTTCTTCCCAAGTGTTTTGGTTGCTCCCATAATTATATTTTGTATATTCCCTGGGCTTGTAAACGGTCAGGCTCAACTGATCTGGATGGACCAACTCAAAACATGTAACCTGGGTCAAGTCTTAGGATTAGCCACATTGGGCCTGGTTCATGTTCAATGGACCAACCCCCCCCCCCCCCCCCCGCAGTTGCATCAATTCACTATGGGCCCATTTATTTGCATGAGGGCGAAATGGGCTCCCACCACGGAATATTAAATATTAAAGAGGAAAAGAGTGAAGGGCATAATGTGGAAATTATATGGCATCCGATTTGATTTACTAAGATGATGATTGGGTAATTACTTTCCACCGAAAGGGGTAGTATTTGGTAGAAACTCATGGATCGTTTTCGTCTTTGTCTTATAAGTTTTAGCCACTTTGATAAGAATACATATCGATGAAACTCTTAATAATCCGCTTTGATGAGTTGAAGATCCATGAAAAACCAAAAAATGAAAAATAAATTAAGAAGAGATTGGAAAATGAATACCCATTCATTGCAAGGTAAATGAAATCCTAAAAATGTGAGGGGCCCATCTACATCTCCACGTTGTATCTTTCACATTTTACATCTTTAATAATCCTTTGTTATACTATGAGTTTTAACAAAATCACATTCCAAGCAAAACAAACAGCTATATTAACAATTTACTATTCTCCATTTACTTCTTTCTTCTCCTTTTATCATACAAGCGACTCCAAATAATGCACTACACAATACAAATGTCCCTAACCAGTTGAGTAAGAGCCCGAAATTCCGTATTTCATTCATTTGTTTCTGTATTAAATGAACCACTAAGGTATTAATGTCCCATCCCTTTGCCACCGGATCAATAAATATTTTATCCTTCCTATTTAAGCCCAACCCCTTATATTGAATAATTATTAAGAGATAATTAGCGAAAGATCCCTCGTATAGGACTTGTAAAGCCTCCAGTCCATCAACTTTTCCTCTAAGGCCTGTAGTCCATGTAGCTTGGACATATTTCGGAGAGAGGTCCCTAGACACGTCACTTCATGGAGAGAGGTCCCTAGACACACCACCTCATATATTTTTATGACTGATTTGCCCTTTCAACTGATTAGGCATAAAATTTTAAAATTTGAAAATTTAAATCTTCTATTCCCCCTCATTCCTTGGGCAAGGTTCCTTCTTCTCCGGCGTTCCTTTGTTCTTGTGAGTATGGGATTCTGGATCCTTTGTGCAGTGTCTTCTCCGTCACACGGCTCTGTTACAGTGCAGAAGGCCATTATGGTAGACAATCAGAGGGTTGGACTTTCTGGTCGCTGAACGCAGACCTAACAGAGGTCTTGATTCCCAGGTTGCAGTGCACCAGAGAAATCACACAGGACGATCACTGTCCAGATCCCAGCCGGAGAAGAATCAAAGTCTCTGTTCTGGTTGCAAACATCGAAGAAAACAGAGGATCCGGACTCTCTGCAAATTGAATAATGGGGGTGCAAGCGCTGCACAGTCGGCGTCTACATCGAAAGCCAATAGACAGTCGTCGCCAGTGCTAGAGTCGCCAGAATAATCTGTTTAATATATATGTTCGAAGTAATTCATGTATTTAATTCAGAAATTCATTATGCTTTGTAAAACAAAAGAAAGAAAAGGTCTGAGTCTGACATCTCTTTGATGGACGTCGAACAAAATCAAGCCAACTGTAAGTATCCAAGCAGCAACATATGCCTTCTCTTACTAATTAAATTGTCGTGATTAGATGGGATTGCTTTTTCCTTCTTCATTTATTTTGCGTTATAGTATGTGTCATGTGTTTCTGTTGCAGAAGCAGAAGGAAGAAGAAAAGCAACTGGGCCAGCGTTAGGTCTGACCCGACCCAGAATCAGACCCCTCTTCTCGACTTGTGTGTCGCCAACCAATCTCGCGATCAGCATTAGATCTATGATGCAGCCGAGAACCCTTTTCAAGATCTGATCCGATCTCCTCCCTCTGCAACAGTTCCGGGTTGGTTCCAAGTTAGGTCGACCTGACCCGTTCCAGAAGTCCATCCCCATTCCAGTCAAAGTCAAATTTATCTGAGTTTTGTATTTTTTGTCAAATTTATTTGAGTTTTGGACAAATCTATCTGAGTTTTTGGCTATTTATTTGACTTCTGGAACAAATTTATTTGAGTTCTGGACAAATTTATCTGAGTTCTAGATAAATTTATCTGAGTTTTTAGCTATTTATCTGACTTTTGGAACAAATTTATTTGAATTCTGGACAAATTTATCTGAGTTCTGGACAAATCTATCTGAATTTTGGGATATTTATTTGAGTTCTGAAACAAATTTATCTGAGTTTTTGAAAAATTTATTTGAGTTTTTGAAAAATATAGGTGAGTTTCTAACAAATTTATCTCCATTTTTAAAAAATTTAACTGAGTTTTTGAAAGAATCCCTCAGTGTTTTTGGCAAATTTATTTGTATTTTCTTAGATCTATTTGTGTTTTTGAATTTTATTTGTCTTTTGAAATTTATTTGTATTTTTTGAAATAAATTTGACTGAGTTTTTAACAAAAAAGACTTGAGTTTTTTGCCACATTGTTCGCTAATTTGGAAAATTGGGTTATCTTAGTTTTGACAAATGTATTTGCGTTTTTTAAATTTATTTGCGTTTTTTAATTTTATTTACGTCTTTTGAAATTTATTTATATTTTTTTGAAATTTATTTGGATCTTTTGAAACTTATTTTGGATCTTTTGAAATTGATTTTCATCTTTTGAGATTTTTTATATCTTTTGAAATTTATTTGTGTCCTTTTAAATTTATTTGTGTTTTTTTTTTTAATTTATTGCTTTTTTTGAAATTTATTTGCTTTTTTGAAATTTATTTGTGTTATTTTGAAATTTATTTGTGTGTTTTTAGAATTTATTTGAAAATCTCATTAATGAGATTCCATTAATCGTGACCCAATAAATGGTAGTTGACTATTATTAATGAGATATCCCACTAATCATGGGATATGATTTAAAGAAAGGGTAAATTAGACATATTAGGTTGGAAATTTGTTAGAGGACCTTTGGCTGTATGACTTTTTTTTGTGGACTGTTTGCAACAAAATCATACTTTGAGGGACCTCTCGCCGAATCCCCCAGCACACTCATGTAGTGGATGGCATAGTCTTAAAATAGGTTGACAAGAACAGGAAGAGTGGCATGACTAGAAAACCCAATGTGCCCCACAATATGAGAGGCCCATGTAGAGATGTGCAGCAAGTAGTGACAATTTGAAGGGGTATGAAATATGGTGAATTGGGGACAGGTCAATTTTCATCAGTTTGTTGGGAAAGTTATCCATATGTGCAGGTGCTTATAAAAGGAAACGGTTGGACCAACTTTTTCTACTTGTTTGTTTTAAAGCCCCCCTACTAATAGGGTACTGGGATTTGGGATGAAAAATTTTCAACCAATGATGCCAATGCCACCTCCATAACTCATCTATCTTCAACTTTCATGAAGAGTCACAGGGTAACATGGCCCTGCAAAGATCCTCTCACTCCATAGCTTGTCTGGAAGAAGAGTCCAAAAACCCAATACTTCATGTATGATGACTTCAAGAATAAGCCTACCCCACCTAGGAGAGAAGAAGCCTATTTCATACGCAAGCCATTTTTGTGATAAATGGCCATGATTTTGTAGGGGTTGTTGGACTACATCTATTGTTTGTGGGGTTGGAAGTTTGTTGAAAACATCTTCACATTTGCTTTTATTGGCTAGTACTATAGCACCCACACAGACAGAGGTGCTTGGATGATGGGGAAAAATTGCTAGGCTGGAAAAAACCATTTACTTTGGATAAAAGGCATTTTGGCCATGTCCATTGTTCCGTATAGCAACAATTGTCAAGCTAAAATTGGGAAAAGTGAACTTTCTGCAAACTTCTACCAAACAGCAGGGCCTATCATTTTCTCATGTTGTGACATAATTATGGCTTTTCCTGCCCGTTCACTCTTATCAACTTGAAGCCTTGTTGTAAGGATTGTTTGTGTCATATCTGTCATGCCGTGCTCCATCTAAACTTATCTAGTTTTTTATTAAAAAAAAAATAACTAATCATTTCTACAAAAATCTACCTTGACTTGTTAATAGAAGGAGCTTAAGTGCATTTTTAATACTTCCCTTGTGTGAACCTAAGCTCTTGTTCTTCATTTTTGAGTCTGTTGATTTTTCTTTTATTCCTTTTTTTTTTTTTTTTTGAGAGAGAGAGAGAAAGAATATCATATTATATTAAGAATTATCAGGAATATCATATTCGAGGATTACAAGATCATGTATAAATTGAGGAGCACAGTCTCTCTAAATATGATCTGTCGGTTCGAGTAGAGCTTCCTTCGCCAATCTATGTGTCACTTTATTTGCTTCCATCTTGACATGTTCAACTTGCCATGACTAAAAGGAGTTTAAAGCCGATTTAGTTATTCCTATGAGGTGAACTCTTTTACCCATAACTAAGTCAAAAGTACTTACTCTGTGGGTTTTGGGTTGGGGCCATTGGGTCTTTTGCTTCTTTCCTTAATTCCTAATGTAGTCTTCCTTGTTGCTATGTTGGTGCTTTTTTAATGATATTTTTGATTTACCAAAAAATAAAGCACTCCCCTTGGGCTGAGTATACTCTGTAACACTCCCCAGCCCTCCGTGGAACCATGCGAGCGCACTTTTGACGACATATATTTTTTTGCCAAGTTGTTCCACCCGAGATTCATATATTTTTTTGCCAAGTTGTTCCACCTGAGATTCATACTCGGGACCTGTTGAATATTAAATTTCTTTCACTAATCATTCATACTAATACCTCGAGCCGTTGGTAGAGACAACATAAGTACTTTTTTGACACTCTCGATGGGTGGAGCCCACTCCTCAACAATTTTGTGCAAAGGTGAAAAAGTAGTTTGACTACTACCACAATGGAAAACAATATTGTTAAAATAAATAAAAATTAGCTTATAAGATTTCTCTTTCTACATCAAGTAAAGAATATTTACAAGGGGTATTTCTACAGCATCATGAAATCCCTGGCAATACACAAACGTGGGGTTCAAAATGTTCAATATCCCTACCCTTCCATGTAAATACCAATACCAAACCAAGAGCTTCTTATCAGCACTCCTTGGACTTTTGTGACTACCAAAATTGGACATCGCATTAAAAAAAATGCAGATAGACTCTCCCATTGTGTTTTTGGCAATTGTAGTGGGTCCATGCTGGCATGCACGTGGGTTTTTTATGCGATGGCCTATCCTCATTAATACTTTGGGAAAATTGGCGAGTGGTCCCTTAATATTATTGTTTAAGACCTCTAACATATAAGATTTTTGGTTAATGTCTCATGCGGGTTGAACTTACTTTAGGTGGGGGTCCCTAAGTATACCAGATCATATTTTTTCATGATTGATTTTGCCATTTTAACCGTCTGTAATTATGTCACATATTTTATCTCTAATTTTAAGCTCACTAACGTGATCTTTAATGATTAATTTGTCCCTGTAAACGCTTAATGCCGTCTTGCGGATTTTATTTCCTAGTTGAAGATCAAGTTTCGAAATTCAAATGGATACCAAGGGAAGATGATGCCTATTTGACTTGAGTGATTCCAAAGCCATTTGAGTGTACAAAGAGCCGTGTGGCCAACGAATCACGAATACCATTTGAGTCATTCAACTGAAGAGAATAGAAAAAGGGAAAAGACGTTCCTCGTGCGTACAAAGTTATAGTCAAATAAATATTCATTTAGTAGGCCTCTTTGATATGTACAGTTGAGCAGAAGAAAACAAACAATAGCAACATCGCCTTCTTCAAATTTGTGATTCTCCTGCACTTTAATCTTATGTGGTAGTAGTGACTTTGAAGAGGTGGGGTATCAGCGTCCCTAACCAGGCGTGGTGCACTGAGAACGAGAGGTTACTTAGATAGTTGGCAACTTGAATTTGTTTGAGTTTTGAAAAAAAAAAGTTAGATCAAATTTATATTAGTTTTGAAAGAAATACAGATAAATTTATTCGAGTTCTTTGAGAAATTCATATAAATTTATCTGAGTTTTGAATATCACTTCCTATGATATACAAATTGCTAGTGTTTGAAAATGATCGTTGTTTGCAAATGTTGTAATATTCAATTAACTTCTTGTTTGGATTGAGCGAAAATGAATTAGAGGAAGAAGAAGACGACTCAAACAAAGAAAAAGATGAATCAGAAAGGAGTAAAAGAGAAAGAAGAATAGAAAGTGCAATATTGATGATAACAATGACGATGGCGAAGAGAAGATGCTTCGACTCCTCTAGATTATGTCTTTTCTAGGTTAGAAATCACAAAATAGTTTCTTCAACCCCCTAAGTAGACAATGAAATAGTCTGTGCGAAGATGATACGACTATTTTAGATTTTCTGGGTGATATCTCCTTTCTTGAATTAGTTTCCACTTTTCCATTGCCCTCGCTGTCGAAATCCCTAACTAGTCGCATTGAGTCTTCTTAAAAAAATCTACGTGCTAATTTGAGCCTTTTTGAATAACGCGAAGACTCCATTAAGAGGGGCATCTATGAACTTTTTGACTACTTAAATATTGAAAATGGATCTTTGCCTCCACGAAAAAAAAAAAAAAAAAAACGTTGACCTTTTGCACTAAAATGTAATATTGAAGGACCTACAACCAAACACCCCTAATACTTTTGCTATATTAATAAAACTATTACAAAATAGAGATGCGAGGATATTTGAAGAAAAAAGCCAGACTTTCTCCTTTTAGACTTTTTAATGGTCTAAAAAAAAAAAAAACTACGAGGCCCATAATGGGTCATACATTTGGTTGGAACAATGAGAATGCGGATGGCCCTGAAAAATAGGAAAAAACCTCAAAATAAACTTTGAGCACCTCTCAAATCTCTTCTTTTTCACTAAAAACTAAAAAATTCTCTCTCTCTCTCTCTCTCTCTCTCTCTCTCCTGCCCCACCCCCACACCTTAGACTACAAATACCAGGCTTAAGTAGGTTAAATAAATGCTTTTTAAAAAAATAAGTCCAAAATTATGAAATTGGCCACCCTTAAAATAAGGTGATTTTTCAGTCACAATCTACATCACAATTCACAAGGTTCCACAGCTTCTCTTTCTTTCTCCATTTATTGGGTGAATTGGCTGGCTCCCTTTGATTTCATTGCTATGAACTGAAACTAAATGTTCCTGCAAAGGGAAATGTAGAAAGCAACCACTCTTGCGACGTTGTCAGTTGAGCTTCATTGCTAAGAAACTACAGAGCTACTTTGCTCCTCTGTAAAATCTGTTTTGGTGGCTTGTGAATTATGATACTACTCCATATGATATTTTATGAGATCCTCCCTTACATGTGATCATAAATGGTTATATATATTGAAAAAAAGAAAAAAAAAAAAAAAAAAAAAAAACTCACACAGCCTATGACGCCCTTCAAATGACTGTCATATGCAAAATTACTGTTAAAGCAATGATAAGGCATTAAATCTAAAGTGCCCTGTTCATACTTAATTAAGGGCTCGTTCCTATACATCCGTGGAAAATTAGTTCTGCAGAAAAATGAATCTACCCCTTCCCCACCAACCCCTATAGGAAAAGTTTTTTTCGTAGAATTGTAGAAAGTTCAACTCATTTTTATTCATTTTCTCACATAAAGGTGGCCTTATCAAAACAAAAATATTTACCACAACGTGATAAAGCATTTCTACAATTCTCACTTTTTTTCCATGGAAAAATTTACTCCACAAAGTTGCCTTGCTTGTTAAGAGGAAGGTTAAAGGGAAAACTATAAAAAGTTTGCTAGTGAGCAAGTGACAGGGATGGAGATTAAAGAAATAAAATAAAGCCCGTCATCCAATCAGGGAAGCTTCATATTTTGGGTCCCATACTCCTATCTATGTTTGAAATGAGAGCTCTCTCAAGGACAAAGGTCCTACTGATAATGGTAAATAATGAAGCCAACCTCCATCATTGATTACTTATTCATGTTGCCATAAAAGTGTTGACCACTTTTGACTCTATTCATAAATAAAGTAAAGTCATCCTTCTGTTCATGCCGCTACTGGATTGGACCTTTTTCTGAGAACTTTCTTTCCCAACACCAAATTCAGTCCTTTGATATTCCAACTCCAAGCCACAACACAACAATACAATTTTAACTTTGGCATATCCGGATTTTAAGTTTGAACCCCCCATGACCCAAATCAAATGGAAGTAGAATCAGGGCCGGGCTTGTGCTTGAATTTTTGAAACCTGTATGAAGTCCAAGTGGGTTGGGCTTAGCCTTGAATAGCCAAATTTAAGAAATAATATGGTCGTTTTCTAAGCCAGTAAAAACTCCAATTTCTGGGTTCCTACCCTCTTTGTCTCGAATTATCAATGACCCAAATTTGACCCTCAACTGAGTTGCCAACACCATTCAATGGTAGATAAATGAGTAACCGCCCCAATCCAACCCATTGTTCTTTTGTTGGATTCAGCCCATTATGGTAAATGCTCTGTGCATTTTACCTCTCACCGTAAGTTATCACCAATCCGAATCGTCCACACACTGAAAACCCCCCCTTCCCCGGAATGACACCTTGAATTCAACAAAATCATTAAACATGGTAGAACAGGCCAATTACAACTAAGATCCAAACTCATTCCAAACTCAACAAACCTACTACCAAATCTACTCCAAATAAGTGCATCTTGTGGCGGGTCCTCTTTTAAACCCAACCAATTGCATTCCAAACAATACAGTAGTGCCATATCTCCTCCATAGATGGACATACATTATCCAACTCTAAAGGTCTAAATTGAATTGTAATACCCATTAAACAAATTTAATTGTTCACAACTGAAGCTATATTAAGCCACAGAATAACTTTCCAAAACAACCCCCCCCCCCCCCCCCACCCAACACACACACACACACACACACAACCAGCTTAAGAATAACAAAGAATCTGCTGAGATCCAAACAAGATTATATCAGATGTGAGATTGATTTTCCATTCTTGCACTGTTAATTTACACAGTCAATCTACACACACAACTTTGTCATTGTCAGTACAAAAGTATCCTTTTTTGCCCCCAATCTACAAGCCCTACTAGCCCAGTTGTCCAATCCCACAAGATCCTAGATTCTGTCCCAAACCTCCAAATAAAATAGCCTTTTGTGTTGGACCATAAAAAGACTTCTCTTTTTCTCTGATTTGCCTTTTCACCCAAACAAAGTAACAAACAAGATGAATAATGAATCACTCTTCTTTCTCTCTCTCTCTCTCCCAGTCACAGACTCACAGGTGAAAAGTACTGCGTTATTTTCAAGGTTTTCAAAAGCACTCTTCCACAAACGACACGTCACTTTTACCAGGAAAATCAATTCATGGAAAATCGCAGCGAAACACAGATATCTTATAAAATCTCTCTTTCTCTCTCTCTCTGTCTCATCTACTTAGTCTGCAGTGGTTACTCTCCTCATTTTTACATATTGCAACTGCAATAACTCCTCACATCCGCGGCGCTTTGGATCGCGATAAGTTACATCCAAACGGCACCAAACGCGATCTCCATTTCGCGGAAGGAAAGAAAGGAATCTCATTTCATCGATCGGAGCTGATGAAGTAGTGGAAATGCACATTCGGATGAGGATTGGGAGAAGAGTGGAGTGATTTCTAGGGTTTTTATGACAATGTGTGTTTTGTATTTGCATCTGGAGGTTTTGATTCTTCGATTTCTGTTGAGGAACTGTTGCTGCGTTTGATGTGGTGTGAGTGAGCTCGGGCCGTGGATTTCTGCTGTGGGAGGTTGAGTGGGACAAGATGTTCGGGTTTTCGCGCCGTCGGATGAAGCTTGGGAGGTAGGGTTTCTGTTTTGATTTGGTTTGTGCGGTTTTAGTTTGATACTTTGTAATGGCTGTTGATTTTTAGTAGTGGAAGTTTCTGGAATTTGAAGTGTTAGATTGGGATGCGTTTGGATGAGAAAATGCTTTGGGAACTGAGAAAGCTATCTCATGTTAGGAGAGAAATTTCTCTGCACTCATGGCCAATGGAGCCTAAAAGGAGCTTTTTTTAAACCTAGTTCTTGCTTTAAGCGCTCTCTCTCTCTCTCTCTCTCTCTCTCTCTCTCTCTCTCTCTCTCTCTCTCTCTCTCCACTGTTTTCATTTTCCTGTTTCAGTTGCTTTTAAGCTTTTGTAGACTTGCAGGAAAGTTTGCATGCTTAAACAGGTCTTGAAAAATGTTATCTTTGACAATTAACAAATCCTAATAGGTTTAGATTAGGAAGAAACTGTACTAGTAAGGAAATGGGTAACATCACATAATCAGCTCCTCTTGGTATTCTAAGGCAAGAAATAGTTTGAAGGGTCAGAGATTTATCGTTTATTGTGAATCGCTAATCATGGGCGTCTGTGAGATAGTTTGGTCAAAATGAAAAATCTTATGCCATCTAGGAGGGAGTATAAAATGAAGCGGGGAGCATTAGTAAATATGATTATGCAAAGTGGGCAAATTGAAGCGAGCTAGGGAGACATTGTGGTGAAGGAGATATTTTTGTAAGATGCCAGTTAGGTCTACATTGTTTTGTAACAAAGAAATAATGAGAGGACAAAGTATGGGGAACTGAGATGGGTATGCCAAGATGGATTTGAGAGCTGCAAAGAAAGGATATAAGGAAAAAAAAAAAAAAAAAACCATGGGTGGGTTCTGTATAGACAGAATTAAGGAGTGCTGTTTGAAATGGTTTGAGCAAGTAAACAGAAAATTAAGGCGCGGGTTTGCTCCCTGGGTCCTGTGTTTGAATCCCCCCAGATTTATCCAGTGCATGTGCGTGCGTCTGGAAGATATGTCCCCACGGGTTAATACGAGGGGGATACCTTCATTATCAGGAAAAAAAATAGAGAGTAAACAGAAGATAGGAAACAACCCTTGTACAAAGAATTGAAGTGACTCTATCACAAGGATATGTGAAGAAGGGGAAACTACTGAAGACTTGAATGAAGCCAGTTCGGAATGCCATGTTAGTTTGTACAGTGACAGAGTATATAGCCCTTAATAGAGACAAGAAAAGGTAGAACTCATGAGCCAACTCCAATTATAGGGTACAAGGCTTAGATGTTAAATGATGTTGATAATGATGATGATAAATCATTGCTGCAATGTACACTGACGTGAGGGTTTGTTAAGCCCATAGGTGGCCTCTCATGCGACCACATTCAAGTCATACTGCATGTGGATTCCATCTTGTAGATGAACTTCCACTAAAACCAGCTGGCTCCACCGATCAGGTGGTCCTTGTAATAATGTGTTATGAGATGAGAGAAGGAAGGAGACAGAGTTGGAGAGAAACGAACACCTCAAATGGGAGGATCGTCCATCATTTTATATTCTCAGTATACCCTTGAATCAAGGGCTTTACATGCTAACTATATAAATCAACTCTCCTAGGCTATACAAGGAAGTATTATGAGGCAAATTGGCATAATCAAAACAACTAGATTTGATCCCACGTATAAGACTATATACAGGCTGTATATGGCCTTAATGGGCTGGGCCTAAGCCTTGTTTTACAGGGCCCATTATCTTCTACAGTCCTTACATTACATGTATGTTGAATGTGGACGATTGGGTATGCTAGAATGTATTTGTTTCTTGCACTTGGCTCTTGTGTTCATTTGATTTTAACTATTTAAATGGCAATAATTGGATGAGAGAGTTTCATGAACCGATCCATCGTTTGGACAGTATGCAAAGGCCCCCTCAGTTGTCATGTGTATGGTAGTGAGTTGCTACAGGTTTTTGCTGTGTGGAAGACTGAAGGCAGAGTTTATCCCTTAACTATCTTTTTATTAAGCTTTTGATTCTAGTTTTTTTAAATATTCCAAAGTGACAACTCATGCATCATAAAAAGAAATGATCAAGCACAATTCATGGTATTAGTCTGATAGAAATGAATGATCCACCACAAATCACAAAAATGTTTATTATAACTATTTTACACTGCACCCTTTTTTCATCATATTGATGTTCCTTTGAAACTGTTTTCTTTTTTTTTTTTTTTTCTTTTTTAATGATATCCTTTGTGACTCATAATCCTTCAAGTTGACATTTGTGTGGACTCACGTATACAGAGATTTGGATAAGGAATGTACATTTTCCCAAGTGTGAAAACCTTAAAGAGGAGTGCTGCGTCTCTTTTTATTTCAGATTATTATTGAAGAAAATAAAAACAACCACAGAACTAGACTTGATGATGAAGTGTTTTGCTAATGGTTTTTCAAATGGAATCAACAAGTATCAACCAAAATGGTTGGAAATCGAGATCGATTGAAAGTTCAAAATTAAGAAAAAAATTAGGCTAATTTTTATTTTGAATAAATCATTTTTTTTTTTTCCTTTTTATTTGAATGATCATCGAGAGTGATTTTCCATTTGTAAAGTAACTAGTCATATTTGTAAATTGTTACACTGATTTTAATTCTTGGTTCTATAAGATAATATGAAGGGTTTAAATTTATGAGCAATTATTAATGAAGCTTCCTTGCTTCTTGTGATTCATTAAATGTTTCTTTGTTCTTTTTTATTTTCTTGGTTTTTAAGTTTTTCAGTGAGCAGAAATATCAGCATGAAATCATTCATCTTAATTGATTAATATTTTGTTTTAGGCTAAAAGTTCAGCTCGCGGATTCTACCCAGGGAACTAAAAGTCCTATCAGACACAACAAACGCCTCAGCCATTCAAATGTAAGACATCTCAGCTAATAATGTTGGTAAAGTAAAGCCCCACGTCCCACATCGCCTAAGTAATGCCTTTGGCAAGGCTTCATATATACTTGTTTGGGCCTTCCACCTATGAGCTTAAGCTTTTAGGTTGGTATATGGTTTATTACATGGTATCAGAGCGGGTTTTCGATCCCGTCGTTCTTGTATATCCCACGTGACAGGCCCGTCTATGAAATTTGTTGGGCCTGCACGTGAGGGGGAGTGTTGGTAAAGTGAATCCCCACATCCCACATCGCCTAAGTAATGCCTTTGGCAAGGCTTCATATATACCTATTTGGGCCTTCCACCTATGAGCTTAAGCTTTTAGGTTGGTATATGGTTTGTTACAAATAATACTTTTGTATTCGGTATGTAATCTTATTAAGCTCCTTATGTTTGTCCAGGTAGAAAATGTGATCTCAGCAAGCGACCATTCAGATGACATCAATTGCCAATGTTCATCATCTGGCTTTGACCTTGACAGCTGCACATCTGGGAACTCACAGAAGTGGATGACTTTGTCAACTGCAGGGGACAAGCCTACACCCCGCTTTAATGTAATTAGTAATATACGCATTAAATTCCCAATCGTATGTTTTCTCTGGTGTTTAACTTCACCAAGGTTTTCTGGAGTTAATTCAAAAGAAAAGAAAAATTGAACTGGTTTCTTCAATAGCATGCAGCGACTGTACTTGGGAGCAAGATGGTTGTTGTTGGTGGCGAATCTGGTCGTGGATTGTTAGAAGATGTTCAGGTATCAGGAAGCTGCTTTGAACACCTCATGTCAAGGGCTGTTGATAGTTGGTCATGTTATTTTCTGTCGTCTTTTCAATTCGGCCTAATATTTTATTTAATACTTCTCCTTGCTGCAATAAAGTGTGTACTGTTTCTCTGTTCAGGTGCTTAATTTTGATAAGCTTACCTGGAACACTGCTGTGCCGAAGCTCTACTTGTCTCCCACTAGTCTACCACTGAAAATACCTGCATGTAAAGGTCACAGCGTGGTATAAATCTTGTAGCTCCTTGTTGCAACCTATTTTGTATTGTATTCTTTTAGTATTTTCTTGCAGATTCTATGTTTTATTTGTGTTTCCAACTGCATGGTTAAAGAGTGATATAAAAACCTGGATTTGCTTTTCAAAAGTATGCTCCTATTTGCATCGACCCGCATTGATGCATCCAATTAGGAGAGAGGATGAGAGGGGTATGATCTGGCTTAGGAGTTTAGTAAATACCACTCCAATCAAACCATCCTAGCCCACGATTTTAGGGTATTATGGTGTAATGGCTGTGCATTTTGTTTTTAATCGTGATTCGATCCAACAGTGTTTAGTGCGTAGATCAATGTCAAAATGAGATGAACGCCAACATACTAGGTGGTGCAAGGGTTTTGATTGATCACAAGTCAAGTCCATTGCACGGAAATGGGAATGGCTTTTTCCCCCCTTCTTTTAACGCAAACCTAGTCTATACTTCCCAAATATGACATTCATCTAAGTTTTGTAAGCCCTGCAATTTATGATGCATATTTGGCGAAAGTTGGGCCTTATCTATTAGTTAGAATTTGGTTGACTTTGAGACCCTTGAGATAGTACCCACCTTTTGATCAGATGGTCTCATACCCCACCCCATATTTGTCATTCTCTCAAGTGGCCTCACAGGGTTGACCATTCCTTGCAACGGTTCAGCTGCAACCATCCATATGGTGGGGCCACCTGGAAATATGAAAATCATTTGTTTGTGGGCTTTTTTGTTTTGGAGGGGGAGTTGTTTTTGTTGGGGTTTAGGAGCTTGAAAGAAAGGTCTACAAAAAATAGCAACCATCCCATCAAGGGTACTGTTTTGAGTGCATCAAAGTTTACCAAATCCTAGTCACTAGATAACGTGGTATGGGTGCCAAAATTTGCATGATCAATCGGAGGCCTACACAGATGATTGTCAAATTTGAATCAATGCTAATTAATGATCATGCCTACCCACATAGTCATATACCCTCTTTAATATCTGAGATGCCGTGTTAGCTGAATAGGAATTGGTTTCATTATTGCTTATGGCTGATGTTGCATTTGCATGGAGCAACTATTGTAAAATACTTAAAATCTCATCTGCGTGTTTTGGTCAAGTAGGTCTCTTGGGGGAAAAAGGCCCTCCTGATTGGAGGTAAAACCGAGCCTGGGAGTGACAGAGTTTCAGGTTGGCATTCAGTATATATGTTATGTAATTTGCTATTTTATAATTATGCTTGCCCAAGCTTTTGCTGAATGTAGTTCTTTTATTCTTATTTATTTATTTATTTTCAGTTTGGTCATTTGACATAGAGACAGAATGCTGGTCACATGTTGAAACCAAGGGAGACATTCCGGTATTACTCAAACTTAAAACTAGTTTAGTCTATATTTGTTTTACTTTTATAAATCATAATTTGTGGATCCCGTGGAATATGTATCAGCTTTTGAGTTGATTTTTTTTCCCCACACAATACAACTCTAAAGATCTGTTTGGAACTGGGTCAATAGTCAACATTGACCGGTGAAGTGACAGTTCAGTGCATTGGCTTATAATCTGTTTGGAGAAGCACAGAAATTGGGTGGGTGGGAGGGAGGGGAGGGGGTTTATACTTTTCTGCCAATAAGGATCTTGTTTAATTGACCTTGTGCAGCATCGACCGGGCACCAAACAGACCTTAAGGAAACATCTAGAAGTTAATTTTTTGAAAGCTATATTTTGAAGAACGATGACCATGGTAAAGGTCATCCAAGTGCAAATATGTGGGATTCAGGGCCACAATTTACAACTGCTGAAAATTTGTTATATTTAATAAACCTCAATAATTTTTTTTGTTATATTTAATTATCCTCAATCCAAATTGATTGTTAAGGATTTCATCCTCATCTTGGAATTATGTTGGCCACACTCTAAGTCAACTCTCTGGGTTATCGTTAAAGTTCAGGTGTGCCTAACAGTTGGAGCTCATACAGAGTTCCCAGCCTTCTTATGTTTTTATGTTTCTGTTTGTAGCTTGGTCAAGTGAATTGCTTGATGTCTGATCTAGATATAATTCCTGTTTATTTATTGCTAGCTTTACCGTGAAAACCATTGCCTTTTATTTTCTTCAATCTGTCCCATTTCATTTCTCCGTTCCTAGGATAAGTTTATCAGTTTTGTGTACCCTAGGGTGGGGAGTTCTGTTTTGTGGCATAATGGCAAAGAACTAATGATTTAAAGTCAAACTGTCTTACAGGTTGCCCGCAGTGGCCATACCACGATCAAAGCAGGTACAGTCTTGATCCTCTTTGGGGGTGAGGATGCCAAAGGGAGGAAATTAAATGACCTTCATATGTTTGATCTGAAGTCTTTAATGTGGCTTCCTTTGCAGTGCACGTGAGTGATCTTGGACCTGTTACCATTAGTCTTATGTTATTTTAAGTGGAATCCTGACTTCTCATAACATAAATAAGTAAATAATAGAACCAGTGCTACAACTGCAAATGATGATTTCTTCTCATTTTGGATAAATACGAATGTACTCTTATCCTTGTGTGCTGCATCTAGAATTAAATCCCCATTGCACTTCTAAAAGAAAAGACATTATGGATATTAGGAATGCGGATTTTTGTTACTGCTATACCAATTACCATTGATATTCATGTACAGAGGCACGGGACCATCTCCAAGATCCAACCATGTAGCTGCCATTTACAATGATAAAATTCTTTTTATTTTTGGAGGGGCGTCGAAGTCCCGGACAATGAATGATCTATATTCCCTTGACTTTGAAACAGTATGTTCTGGCTGAGCAGTTTTTTGACTTTTTTCCAGTTGATATATCTTGGTCGTCCTATGAATGGCTTCAAATATGACTATTTTTCTTGTCAGATGGTATGGTCAAGAATCAAGACCCGAGGGTTTCAACCAACACCCAGAGCAAGTTGCTGTGGAGTCCTCTATGGATCAAAATGGTACATTGCAGGGGGTGGTAGCCGGAAAAAACGTACGCTTGACCTTTGCAAGATTCATCACAGTTATTTAAACCACATTCATAATTTTTTGTAGATACTCTCATTCTAAGTCCCATTTGAAGGGGTACACTGCCTCTTTGTTTGTTGGTTAGGAATGGGGAACATGTGATGATGTTGGGTCTCAGACTTGTAGGTCTGGGCCGTCTGGCATTGTATGTTTCAAAATGGTTCTCAGATTCCTCTTCAATTGAGTTGCAAAGTGCCAAAATTTCATTTGATCATTTTTCTTCTTCTCTGTGCATTCAAAAAGTATGCCAAACATAATTATTGTAAGGCTGCTTATCTGTTTCAATTTTTTTTATTTTTATTTTTTGAATGCTTATCTGTTTCAATTACTGCGAAAGAAGTTGATTGTGCAAATAGTCAACTGGTTGGGATAAGTATGAATTACACAATTCCATGAATATGCTATCCAGATGATTGAGTCACCATGAAGCTCTAAATGTTCACTTCACATTGTTTTTTCTTGGTATCTTTTAGACATTAAACCCCTACTCTTTTTTTCTCTCTCCTTTTCCTTTAGGACATTCAGAAACCTTGGTCTTTGATGTGCTAAAAGTTGAGTGGGCTGTAGCTGTACCATCATCTCCTTCTTCAGTTACTGCTAACAAAGTGAGCATATAATTTATTTTTCATTTGATCATCATGTCATAATTATAGATTAGCTTGAATGGCCTGCTATGTAGTTTCTTGTGGTTTTTGGCAATGTTGATGAACTAATCCTTTAGGTTATTTTTTCTTGCAATTGATTAAATTCAAAATTTTAAAAATGTAACCTTGTTAAAGTAACGGTATCCTTGAATTGGAAATACAATAAGGAGCATTGTTCGCCAAATTCACTTCATCTTCTGATGAGTTAAGAGATTTCACATGCACAGTCGTTCAGATCTTGTAACTTTAGGTTTTATTTTATAAATAAAATCCTAACACTTATTTTAGAGAGGGAGGGAGGGAGGGGTATTATTTATAAAATAAAACCTACAAAGACCAGGTGAATAAAACAGATCATAACAGGGTCACTTCAATGCTTCACCTTATACTTCATAATTCTCCTACAAAGACCAGGTGAATAAAACAGCTCTAGCGAGCTCCAGCGGGCACAGGCACCCATGGAAAGCCAGCCGCAGGTGGCCAGGCCGGTGCTTCTGGGTTAAATGGTATGAGCGGCTTCCATGTGAACAGCACCGATGCGTCCGGTGCTGGTATGGGTACACTATCAATATCCACTTCCGGCAAGTACCCGGGTGTAGCCACAGGCGCTGGGGCCCAAGAAAAACCCGGCACTACCACCTCTGGGGCCGGTGAGGGTGCGTCGCCTATCATGGATTTCGGCAAGACAGTGATCTTCAGCTTCTGGCCAGCGTCACAGTGACCGCTAACCCCACAGATGTACCATTTGTTGCCAGTGGTGGCTAAGGTTATTTTGTCTTGGCCACTGTTAGGATGCCAGAATTTGGTGACGTTGCGCAGCTGGCGAAGCCCTTCCCATCGACTTTGATGACATTGTGATTTCCCTCCGATGAAAGCTGTCGGCACCCACAAACAATAAATAATTTCATGAAAGCATGGAAACTTCTTCATGGTTTTCCATGGGTGCCTGTGCCCGCTGGACAACTATTGGGGGTGACTTGATTACAACAATCAGTTTTTATATTCTTAACAGAAGTATAAAGCTAATGTAATTAGTGTCAAGTTTTGAAAATTGACCACTTGATCTTGTCTAGTCACTTCTAAGTTTTTCATTCAAGAAAAAAGAAAAAAAATGAAAAAAGAAAAAAGGGTCTTCACCGACTTTGGGCAAATTTGGGTTTCCAGTAGATCTCTCTTGGATCTTGTGTGTGTGTGTGTGTATTGGGGAGTTATCTCATGCCACTTTTAGCAAGCAAAGTATTGGGCACAATATTGTCTTCCCATTTTCAACCCTCTGCTGTAAATGTACCGGTTTATACAATTAGGATGAGTAGCAGCACAGCATCAGTTATTCTGGTTATTGACTAAATCATGTAGTGAAACCATGGTAGTAAACTCATCACTATGTTTAAATTGGACATTTGATATCTAGCACAAGTAGCTATGTATTTTTCTTGTAATGTAATTGATAAATGATAGTGATTTCCTGATCATTTCACGGAATCATATTTGACAAAGAACCTGGTGATACAGAACTTTAGCTTAGTGCTCATGCAGCACAAGGAGTGGGTTTTCCTTGTTGCGTTTGGAGGAAGCAAGAAAGAACCATCAAATCAGGTTGGAGAAGTGCATTTATCTATTTCTGCAAATTTTAATGTCTTCACACATGCATTTAATCTTAGTACCATTAAATTAAACTTGGGAGCACTTTTTATCTTTTTATTTTTATTTTATTTCTGATGGTTGTTGCAGGTTGAGATATTGACCATGGTAAAGAATGAGCAGTCTATGAGCCAGCAACTTCCACATGATAAAGATCCATTGCTATTTAAAAATTGCTCCAGTACCATTGGGTTCCCTTCTCATATTAATAATGGTGCTTCCCGACATCCTATTGATTCTGTTGCCAGACATAATCTAGCATCTGCAATGGAGCACCGTAGCTCTGGTAGAAAATCACTTTCCGAATCGTCCATCGACCCGAATCTTGCCAGTGGTAATGTTTCACTTCGCAAGCAGTTTCACCAAGAGGAAGAGAACAATGCAGTTTTTAAAATGCAGAAGTGTCTTGAAGTTGATAAATATAATGAGGCTGATGATTCCTCATTATCAAATAATACTTCCTCTCAGGTAGCTCTTAGGCTCTGCCATCATAGTTTATTGTGGTACCTATCCTTGACTGTTTTGTGTCATATGTTTGGGCACTCTGCATGGAAGTTCTGATTTTAGTCGGATGGCTTTGTATATGCATCTTTTCATTGCATGTTAGAATTGTTCATGTAGGAATAAGGGGACCTTGTAAAAAAAAAAAGGGAATATAGCTAGCTTCAAAATTATGGGTCAAGGCGTACTGACTTCCACCTTCTGAGTAACCGTAAAATAATGCAATATCAGCATCAAAAGAAATTCATGAATTCTCTCTCAAGTGCAACCCATTTGCTATACAATGCAATGCAACCCGATGGTATGACCTATATCCGGTGTCACCTTTATGTGTGGCAGATGGAAGGAGGGGGATCTGGATTGTATATAGACTAACTTCCAACCTGATTGTTTCATAATCACCATTGTATCAAAGGCCTACAAAAATGGACAGTTGGACTGCATAACCCTCTATTTTGTGGGCTTATTTTCATTGGTGTGGTAATCCAGTCTAATTTTTACAATTATCATTGAACCCTTACCCCATCTCCAATCCACCCAAAATGAACATCTATTTTGACATAGTTGAAAAAGATGGTAAATTTGAATACAAGTGTAATAGGGTTTCGCCATTCAAAAAACAACTGTAGTAGGGTTTCATTCACAGGGTGGTTTCTGCCATTGGTGTGCAATTGGTATTGTTCACACTGCCCTCAACAATTCTAACCGAGCATGGGACTGGAATGTCATCATGATGAAGGTTTTACTATTGAGGGCAAGAAACCCCTTTAAGTTGAACTGTTGACTGTTGAGTAAATCAAACAATGTCCCATATGAGACCAAGATAAGCAGAGGAACATGTATCACTGCTTCTACAAATGTCAGCTGTCTGTTTGTTTATTTATTTATATCGGTAACGGTAAAATTTTATTAATAAGAGAACAAATACAACTTAGAGTAAAAGCATACGTAAAACTCCTTTCATAGGTGTACTGGTACAAGAGAAATGCTCCAGCCACCAACCCCAACTACATTATAGAAGCACTAAAATCTCATGATTGTATTGATTATGCGATGTGACATATCCAGCATCTCGTCATACTTTTATCTTAATTTCTTGTGACTCTTTCTCACTACAGTTCTATTATATACTCAATCATTGACGATAAAATGAAATTTTTTTATGGAGCAGAGAAACAAACCTCTAGATGCTGGGGTTCAGGTGGCTATGGCTGAACCTGTGGCAAATGTAGAAGAGATGCAAACTGTATTAGACTTGGAAAACACAAAAACCCACCACAAGCAAGCAATTGGAGACCTTCTGTCAGAGACTGATGATGTGATGCTGACTGAAACAGATTGCAAATCAATTGGACTGACTACTTCAAACATCTATCAAATGTGCGAAACCAAAATGGCTGCATTGCTACGAAAAAATGGTGTGCTTGAAGGACAGCTGGCAGCTGCATTGGCAAGTCGAGATACTGCAGAGAAGAAATCATCTTCTGCCGTTAAGAGCCGGCAAGACATGGAAAGAAAGCTTGCTGACTCAGTGAAAGAGGTGGAATTTCTAAAAGAGAAGCTGGCAGCTGCAGAGATTGCACAAGAAGAGGCGAATAGCCTATCGAATATTGTTCACTCCGACAATGTGCGTCTGGAACATGATGTGGCATTTCTAAAAGCAGTTTTGGATGACACTCAGAAGGTATAAGACTACTTCTTTATTGCCTATTTGTGCATTTGCATGATGGTTTTCTTCCCCCCAAAAAACCATTTTTTTCAAGCCACACCATGATAAGCAAACTATTCCCCTGTTGCAGTTTCTCTTAACAAAAACACAAATATGATGATGAACAACGATTGTCATTTGGAGCTGTAACCTGTTTGCATACAAAATTCGAGGGGCATTTGGGCTGTATGGAAATTGGAAAAATAAGGGCTGTCATTTTTACGTCACATATCAACACATCAGTAATTAATGCCAATCAAACTACTAATAATTAGCATTGTTACTCGTGGCTTGAATAATGTAGGAGCTACATTCTACAAGAGGAGTGCTTGCAGGAGAAAGGGCAAGAGCATTCCAGCTCCAGGTATAAATATATATTTATGAGAGTTCCTCCAGCTGGTTTATTCTGTATTTTGCTTAGAATGATAGTTACAGAAGCCTGTTGGAGTGTGTACAAGCTCATGGACCATCATTCTATGCACTCAAGATATCGGTGATTTTAATATTATTCTCTCAACAATCAACATCTGGTCATGGTGCTTACATTATCTGCATGCCAAGTTGCAGGTGGAAGTCTTTCACCTCAAACAGAGATTGCAGTCTGTGGAGAGCAGGGCACCAACACCAAGGAAACCATTTCATGCCTAGTCCTGGACATGACTGCTTGATTTCAGGATAAGCTGTTGACGATGCCTTCTTTTTGTTTGTGGGGTGGAATACGCCGACATATTCTACTCTGGACCAGCCTCTATGCAGTTGTGCTGGAAAGGTCATTGAAGAAAAGTCACGTCTCTCTTTTGTTATTAGAAGAATGCCCAACTGTATATGCCCTTTCTCAAAATATATGTATTTAATAATAAGTTTCTGTAGAATTTCTTGCCCTACTTGCAAGGTACCAAAATAAGAGCTTCTGTTTGGGATGTTGGAGGTTGGTGATGATTATGCAAGGTAAGTTAATTGCCACTGATCATACATATATGGGAGTTGCATGGCCAAAAGAATTTTGTTAGATAATATCGCAACTGCATATGCATTTTGTTCAATACGCAGCTGGAACAGAACTGAATTGATCTGTATTCTGTAAGTTACAATCTAATTATGGATTCAAACATTCCATTTCAAAGTCTCCCTTTTTTTCAAAATCCTTTTGCTATGTTTAAATCTGTGTTGTATTTAAGTTGCTTGGGTATTGCATGACCGGATACTATGTGGATGCTTCTGATTAAACGGATCCAGCAATAGTTGTACAATCAGTTCCTAGGGCTTGGAAACTACAGTTGCCTCGGCCGCCAAAAAGTTAGCGTCTGGTTCTTCAATCATCATCATCATCATTTCATGACTTGAATATTCCTGTTAGCTGTGGAGTCATTTGATTTGTTTCTCTAGTGCCTTCTTCCCCTCTACAATGCAGACAGCTGAACCAACTGTTTGGGTCATGCTGCTTTAATTCTAGATGCGCTCCTACCTTCTTTAGATGGAGACATGGCATGTCTTTGGGGTTTCCTGGCTCTACCAAATATACACACTGGGTTTATTATAGGTTAAAACACCTAACAAAATCAGATCTAATTGGGACATTGCCTAGCTGTCTAATCTGAAAGTCATCAAAATGGATGGTCAAAAATAGTCCTCGATCCATCTTATTCCTCTGAAAGCACAATAATTATTGAGCAGGATAAAATGACAAGTCATGCACAAGGCAATAGAACGTTCCATTTGAATGGAAATTGCTTGATGTTTTTTTGCTGCGAAATAGAAAAATCAGTACGTCATTGTCTCTCCCTTTCCTTCCATTTCAAACTCCAGTGGAGCCAAATAACCCACTAGGTGTCTCTTAATTAATCACAGTATCACCATTACTTACAGGGACACTGAGTAACACCTCAAAGCAGGCTTGCTAACGAAACTTTCAGAAATTTACTATCTCATTGAATTAAGGAGAATTTCCTCCCAGGCACAAACACACCACTAGAGCTGAGCAAAACTGTTTTAAGAAACCAAAAAGAGAAACAAATGTAACTAAATAAAAGCTCCTTGTCAACACTAATGACAGAGGGTTCAAATAGGGTTAAGAATCCCCTGATATAAAATTAAAGTAAAACAGCCCACCAACTGAAAGATAGGTGGTCCCTATCTTTCAGTAATTCCTTTCATAGAAAAAATCTCTCATTTGCTAGAAAATGATCAACAGTATCTCCAAACCCGCCTGGAGTATCATTTTCTTCAAGTAATGTAGTATTATTTATCAGCAAAGGAAACCAGGCACGAAATTCCTGAAATCACACAACTGCATCACCTGCCTTCTACATTTGTAAAAATAACTACATTAAGTACAAAGGAATAGTACATTCTGTTTGTAATGTGTAGTGTAAAATACAATGTAAAGGTGTCCATGTCTACATGCTAGAAAACCAAATAGTTATTCTTCTTCTGGCTCTTCCTCTTCCTGTAGAAGATTTTCTCTATTGTCATGGGCCCAAAAGCCACGCACATCTATAAGCATACTGGCCACAGTTCCTCCTTGTTTACAGGCAAGTAGATCAGCAAGTGTTATTTTAAGAGGGTCAACTGGTTTCACCATGTCCCAGATCTCATCCCTCACATCTTCGATGCATAGCTCATAGTTCCCGCCCTCAATCCATTTCTGATGCACATCTCTGTTGCATAGCCAGAGAATTTGTCAGATGGAATACACGAATACTGTTTCTCAAATGGAAAAAATTGATAATATGATTCAGTTTTAGCCGACGCACAACACAGCACTGGTGTGGAACAAATCCACAATCATGATTACACATGAATACGCACACCAAAACTCTAGGCACTCCTTCAGACCAGAGAGTTCAATACATCAATATTTAGGGCCTGTTCGTTTGCATAGAAAACATAAGAACTGAATAGGATAGTAAGTCATGCCATATTTGGTTAAAAATGAAGATCCGTGGTCAATATATAAAAATAACAATCAAATGACAATTCCTTAATGGAAAGATAGGAAATGAATACCCAGCCATTACCCTAGTAATTAAAGGTCCCATCTACATTGCTACCTTTCATCCTTCACCTAATATCATCTGACTTCACCTCTTTAATAATTCTTCAATGGAGCTCATTTGACAATGAATTCCTATGTATTCTAATGCAAACAAACATGCCATTTGCGTCTCATATCCCATTTGCGAAGCATCACTTTCTGACAAAAATAAATGCTCATATACTTCCTTTTCTTTCGGTGTTTTGTTTTTTTAGAACAGTGTTCATTTCCAATTTTCAAGGCTTTTTCTTAACTGATATTTTTAAATCAAATCCATGTGTTATTCAAAAACTAAATCCAGTATAAATATTAATTGAGTTTTCAAACATTTTATTGTTCTTCAGACTTTCAAAGAGGTCTTAGAAACATGATTTAAAGATGGATAAAGAGAAACAGAAGTCAATCACTGTAATATGTTATGAATCAGTAGGCAGTGCTCCATGGTCACTACTACATCCGATGGCATGAAAAATCCGGGCTTCTAGTCCTTCCTTTTCCGACTCATCACTTAGAGCATGGGTGAGAAAGGTTTTCATCAGCTTAGGAGGCACCACCATCATTATGCAATACTCTTAAAACAATTTTTAAACAGGGTTATAACTAGGACCACAACTTGGGATCAAGTTGGAGACCCAACAGGACCTGACCCAAAAATACTAGGTTCTGCTCCAAACTTAGGCTGCAATGATTGGGTTCAGATCAGGCCTTCTGAGATATGTTTCATCCTGGCTCCCAAGACCCAATAAACCAGATTGTCGTTAATCTTTACTTGTAGGTCCAGTATATTTTATATTTCACTTTACTGCAACTTGAATTGTAAAGTAAATTATGCGATGACAGTTTTTTCCACAGCTGTGTATAGAACTTTTCAAGCCAACCCCAGAGTTGGTAGAATAAGGCTCAGACAATTTTTATTTTTATTTTTTATGATGATGATTTCATGTTGAGGTCCAACACACGGATCTAACCATAGACCCAAAATGCATCAAGGCTTGATTCAGGCATCAAGTTCCAACGTTCCCGGTCAGATCTGGGTATGGATCCTGTGATTGAGATTCAGCTGAATAGAACTGGAACTGGATCCTACTACCTAAATAAACCTGACATTTTGGTCAACCTAGACCCAAAATAGTGACAAGGCCTGAGTCAGGCATCAAGTTTCAACATTCCTAGTCAGATCTGGGATTGCATCCTGTGTTCGGGAATAGAGCAGGACCTAGACCGCAAAACTAGATCCTATAACATACATAATAAACCTAACATTTAGGCAAAGGCACAAAACTGTCCTGCATTTCCCTGTAAACTGTTTTTGCATTTATAGTTTTTTTTTTTTTTTTTTCAACTATGGGACACTTGCAGTAATCAACAAATAAATAACACAAGGACTCAACTCAGCTTAACTTCCAAATTAAGTAAATAAATACATACAATTAATAATTATAATAATAATCAAAAGACTCACAAACAGAGGATCAAGAAACAGAACTATAAATGTATGGGTACCAAATGTCCTGTAATTTGAGACTTGCAGAACTTGCTTGCCGTACTACAAGCAGGAAATTACAATTTTTCTGTAGGAAGATTGTATCGGGTTAACATCGCTGCTTTCGATTGCTCCCCTTCTTTCCTTCCATAGTTGATGTTTTAGCAATAAATAAATATACAAACAAGGTGCAGACAGAATTAGTTTCTATTACTTTCATGGGTAATGTGACCTAAACTGCAACCTTGTGGTTGTGACCTTCCAAATATCCAAAATGAAGGATTATAGCATCCCCCACCCCAAAAGAAAAAAGGGGAGGGTGGGTTGGGTTGGGGGGGGGGTGGGGGTGGGGGGGGGTGGTAGTAAAATTAGCATACCAGCTCAAATATCACTCATTGGCATGGGAAACAAAGCTGGATTGATAATTTCTGTGTTAAGAATAATCAGGTCTTTAAATGGATTATTGATGGGCTGATAAATAGCTGGATCTGATCCTCCTAACCTAAGGTTGTCAATGGGCCTGAAATCTGAATCTGCTTCCAAACCGATTCTGGGTCTGTTTGGGTGGACGTGAACATGCATTAGGGTATGACATGCTGGTCCTGGATCCATGTTTAGGGTCTGAAACCCATAATGGGATGGATCTGAGCGGCTAAGCCTAGGGTCCAAGCCCAATGGATTCTTTCTATGTATATTTTAATAATACATGAAGTACATAATAAAAATAATAATACTAAAATCTGCATACATACGTCATATAGAAAAGGAATTATATGTTTTTTTTCAGATTTTTATTTTTATAAATTTAGGCTCGCACTTAAAGACCGGATCTGTGTCAAATTTACTAAAAGAGCCTTTGATGTGCAAACTTGTGCTGGTCCATTATCATCAGAGCACTAGGTCTGAATCATACTTAGTCCCAGCCTTGGACTACTCATTTGTAAATAATTTCGGCTTGGACATGAGTTAGTCTGGATCAATCCAACTCATTGACTGACGTTGGAAATTCAATAACAAAACCAGGTCCAGTGCAAAATGGAGAGAGAGAGAGAGAGAGAGAGAAGCAGTTGGACTGTAAAATGACATGGGGCACACTTGGATGGATGCCGACTGTGGAAGAGAGGACAGAAAGTCTACACATGGGTTACAGGTTGACTTAAAATGGGCCATAATAGACACAAGCAATCATTACACATGTCGAACATTGACAGTCCACAATCTCAGGGTCCCAAACTTAATGATTACCATCAGCACCCCCACCTTATCCCATAAATTTAGGGCACGTTTGTGTACAGGTCATTTCTATGGAAAGATGAAATTGCCACATCAGTAAAGTCTATGGTTTTTAAATAACTTGGAAAAGGTTTTCTACAGAAGTTAGAAATTCATGTTTAATGATGATCCAGTCAAGGCCTGGACCAGTTGGGCCCACGTCCTTTAGCCTGGACCTAAACCCAACTCATTTACAGCCTTGCTGTATCTATGTCCAATGTAATGAGCATCAACCATAGCATTTTTTCTATTTTGAAAAATGGTACTAACTGTTGAATATTAAACAACAGCACAGTCAATGATTCAGTAATATTTACCTAAACAGGGTGTGAATATCAGCCGTTGTTAGGTAGCCCCTTCCGTGAAGATCAAGGCAGCGAAACAAGTATGTTAACCCTTCAGGCGTGTCTTTGTTTTCCAGTGCCAAAACAAAGTCAAGAAAGCTCTCAAAGTCCATCTCTCGGCCATTGCTCCCTCCACTTTTGCCTCGCCGAACATGCTCATCAAACGCTGAAAAAAGATAAGTGCAATCACTAAAAAGAGTGCTCTAAAACAATAAAGAACTATACCACCATGGAATTAATTGATGTGTAATGTAAACCATTCACTAATGTCACAGAAAATATTTGCTAAAATCCATCATGCCTTATATTGAAGAAAGAAAAACAAATTAACTTAAGAAATCAAAGGAAGTTAACAAAAAACTCAACTATGTAGATCTTGCAAGTGTAATGGTTGTTTTGGAAAACAAATTTTAGCTTCCATGAAAACCAAAATTTTTGCATAAAAAAATCCATAGAATCTGAAACCAGCAAGTTGTCTTTGAAGAAGCCAAACTCTGCTCTCTTCTATTCATCAATGAGCCCTCCCTTAGACTGAAAATGCATCCCCAGTTCCCCATCCTAAATATTGTGAAAATGAGTTGTCTCTATATGGGCATCCTGCTTCTAAACTAAAATATAAAATAAGGATGCAGTTTTATAGGCTGATCATGTCTAATGAATATAACCATAAAGAAAGAAAAATCCAATTTGATCAAATGGAAAACTAAGGTGTAGGGTAGCAGTATATGTCTGGAATGCATTCGTTGAATGAAAATATATATCCATCTTCCAATGTCTAAGAATATATAAAAGAAGATTAGCGGTAGTATAAACAATTGCAAAAGAAAAGAAAGTGAAGAGAATAATCTATCAAAGGTTGGATAAATTCAAAAGCTAAATAAATTTCCAACCCCTCTCGACGAAAATTTCAGTCAATGTCCCATCTGCATATTCCCTAAGTTCCTGCTTGCTCAATGTCCCATTCATGTCTTTATCCAAAGCAAGAAACATATCTGCAAAATAATCAGGGACAACATAAGTGGAAAACGTCAAAATTTACATTAATAATTAGCCTCTAAATGCAATTAATCCCGTGTCCAACAAAAACACACTTTATAACTTTGGCATAAAAAAAAAAACTTCAGCATCGCTTTGAAGCATTATGAAAAGTAAATGAGTTAAGAGTACCAAGCATCGCTTTGAAGCATTATGAAAAGTAAATGAGTTAGAGTACCAATTCAACCAGGGTCGCACATGGATTGAATGTGAGAGAGAGAGATGATCATATGATACTCATTCCACTAATGTCTTAGAGCCCAGTGTTCTTGTACGTTGTATCCAATAACTCACCACTGCAATCCCCTTGTGCATTACCACTGAAAAATTTCACTCCACAGAGTTGATGCCACCATAAGTGGAGTTAATCACTCCAATCCCGTGCATTTACACACCGTCAACCCATGGACATTTCTCTGATTGCAATAAAATTCCGGCCAGTGCCAAATGCCAACTACCAAACAGGGGACAGTGTTGATGACTGATGAGCAGTTTGGAAATATGAACTATGGATACGGACCATGCATTATTGCATGTCTCACATGTGTACGTACTTGTGTGAAGGGCTGGTGCATTGTTGTTCATTCCCTTTCAAGTCCTGGTGTTTCCAGTCCAAACTGTGTTCTGTTCACAGTTGAGCCCCTAAAGTGGAATTATGATTCCCAGTTCCAACAAGTAGAGCCCCATGCATAAAGATGTTCCATCTGCTGCACGATGAGTGCTGAGGTCCTGTCTTGCAGATTTTTTGTACTGGGTTAAGTGTAGTCCATAGTCTTTAAAGAAAAAAGAGGGCAGGTGCAACTGTTTAAGTCCTTTCATGGGATCCCATGACCCTGTTCATGTCTCCTTGTTGTCATGCTTGAGTAAATAAAAAAAATGTAAATCCGCCCAAGCCCATGTTTTAATGATCCAGAGAGTGAATGCAATGTACCCCCTGAGAAATGTTCCAGAACTGGAATACTGTATCTATCTTGTTTGTTTTTTTCCTATACGGTTACTATAGGTCTTTCATAACTGTCAATTGTAGGGTCACCATTCCAAGAGTTGTAATATTTCACTCAGGGATACGGAAAGTATGGCTCTTTGTATTGCATTGATCACAATCAATGTACACTACAAGTACAAAAATTTGGCATGGGAAATTATCTAAGAATTCCCTAGGCCCAGCACCTAATCATTCCGTTGCTTAGAAATGACTTGTTTCTGATGTACACAAATAAAAGATAGCTCTTGACATTATAAAAGTAAAAAAATAAAAATAAAAATGGAACCCTTTCACTATCTAATGAGCTAGCACTATTCACCCACATATCGGGAAAAACACACTTACCGCATACTCGTTGTGCAGAGGTCAAAGAGAACCAGTTTTCAGCTTGTTCAGTATCTGTGATTTCCTCCTCACTTTCCTGACATAAAAGAGTAGAAATAAGAGTGAATTCTAGATGATGATGATGATCCTAAAAGAAACAGCAAACAATATTTATCAATTCCTACACAGATTTAAATAAGAATTGACAATTCATGTCATGTTAAACTAGCCAAAAAGTTGGCTATACCACACTTTACAGAAAGTTATGATCTTCTATTTTATCCTCCCCTTTTTAAAAGGAATCTCTGTAGAGGAAATGTGTTTTCTCTTTTTAAATGTATCAAGAAGACCTCGGATTTAAGCAGAGATCATGTAAATATAAATAAAGGTTTTGTATTTTGGTTTAGAAGAATAAAATCATATAATCAACAAAAAAAAATTACAATCAACCAAGTCAATATAGTATATATTACAAAAGAAAAACAAATGTACTAAGCTATCAAGTTCAAAGTCAAATGGGGATAACAGGTTAACAGATTATCAAAATATTTTTCTACCAAGCAGATGTAGTGAACGCCATAAAAAAGAATGAATGCCAATGCAATACTACCTGATGCAATTCCATAAGTTCCTGGAGACAATTGCTAAGGAGCACCTTCTTTATGCATGCTTTCCCTGTCAGCAGTATTAAAGGAAACTGTCCAACAGTTAAAATCTGAAACTACATAATCCAAAAGGAATCAATTTAAGAATCTGTCCCCATTTCTGTTTGGAATAAAACAGAATATCTCTCCCTCTCCCTCTCTGTGTATGTGTAGAGAGAGGACCTCAACTTGTGTTATTTAAAATAGAGAGATCATAAGGATTAAGAAAGAGATCCATACTGTGATGAAGTGACTCTCTCTCTCTCTCTCTCTCTCTATCTGTATATATATATCCATACTTGATATTTGGAATAGAGAGAGCTCACAAGAAGTACAGAGTAAGGGTCTAGTGACCGGCTCTTGGATGGGGAAGCCTTTTTATTTAATCAGCTCAAAAGAGGAAACTTCACAACATCAAAGTATGGCATATCCAGATAGTACAACACATCAATCGGAATGCAATAATCCATCAATATTTAAAACATATAGCTCATAACTTCTTCATTTATGTTCTCAATCATAACAAATTAATTCATCCGAATTCAGCACCTCTTACTGGCTAAGCATGATAAACTCTACAAAGTAAAAAATATGAGTTTTGGGTCCAGCTCAAGACCTAAATGAGTTGAGACTGAGTTTGGCTACTTGGTCCAGATTTGGATTCCAAGGTGAAGATTTAAACTGGTCCAACCTCATGGTGGCTAAATCAGTATGATAAGCTCCATAATGTAAGTAGGGCAAACCTGGATCTGGGTATAATGCTTATTTATTTACTTTTTGGACCAGCAGGAGTTGAGTCTATCAACATGAATAATGGGTGAGAGGCATCTGAACGCTGATTCCTCAGGCTACGTATGGGCCATGGGTTCAAGACCCAAGACTCCATGACCTAGGCAAGAATGCTTATGGAGGGGTCCAGGTCAGGTGTTGGGTCCTGCAAACCTAGTAGGTTTTTCATCTGGTGATTAAGACCTGACATGAACCCAGACCCAACCCAAACATGATTGCATATAATGGGTCAAGTCCATAGGGCTTATTTGATCCATCTACTGCCCAATTTGAAAAAGGTTTCCTAATAAAGCTCATGTGGAAAAAAAAAACACACCATAACAGATCATCCAAACAGTAAGATTTCAACATTGTGAAAAATGGAATTGGTTTCTTTTGATTGAGATAGATTTTATAGATTCTTCAACATCATCATCTAAAGTCTTATCATACCTATTAGGGATCAGCTAACATAGATTAAAAAATAAGAAGAAAAATAATTAACTTTTCATGGTAATCAGAGTAAGACTTGATGACAGACCTCGCCTATGAGGATCACAGAAGAAAAAGAACTTATGTGCAGCTATACGACAGTACATTTGAATAAACGCCGCAGGCATATCACGAAGTTGTGCCAGATTAGGAATAAGGCCTCTTATATATGCCTCCATTTCCTGTAAAGAAGAGAAGTAATATCAAGTTGCAAGTTGCTCCCACTAAATTAACATAAAATACACAGCCTCGATGGTATATCCTTATATATACAATATGAAAATAGTTACTGGTAAGTAAGACTAATGTCTAATGCAAGTAACTTATATTCATCATGAAACAAATATTTGGATATATTTCATACATGAGATTGAAGGAAACCATCAGAATCCTCATCAAGCTCACTCATATCAATTCTTGCCTGAGTGAGTGAAACCTGCAAATTAGCAAAGGCATGAGCTATTACTTACTGGATGAGATTTTAACGGAAAAGATGCTGGGTTGAAGTTGTTTTCAAACAGTTATATAACCATAGAGGAGAGGCAAATTATAAACCAACTGAAGTTCAAACTGAAAAGAAAAATGGAAGAAAAGAAGTTGACTATCAATTTCACATGATAATAAAAATGCATTCAATTAGATGTTAATTTTCTTTCTTAAGAAAAAGTTAAAAAAAAAAAAAAGCTTCAGAGGGCAGAAAAGGGAAACTCACTGTGCGCATTACATAAAGATAGAATGGAAGAATAGCTATTCGCCCAGATTCATCTTTCTCGAACTTCATAAAATTTGAAGGACTGAAAAAGCGTCGACATTTTGTGCCAATTTGCTCTGTACATACAGATGCAATGTGACAGAAATCTTCATAGTTCATCTGCAATAATTATAACAATGCATTCATAGCCAAGATGTAGGGCTTGAAATTCATTTTTAAAAAAATCATGAATACAATTAGCAAAAATAATAAAAAATTGCAAATGAAAAATTATCCTACAAAAGTATGAGAAAACCCGAATTTTTAAATTAAAACCTCAAATTCTGCAGTTAAGAGGAAGAGACACCAGCATTCCAGAACAGAAGAAAGAGGGGAAAAAACTAGGAGCAGGTAACAGTAATTTTCCAAAAATTCACCTCTAATTTACTGATATCAAGATGCTTGCTAAGTAATAAAGATCAAATCGAATGTTCTCAAGAAAATTTTCTGTTGGAAAAACTAGAAAGACATGATTGCATCCTTGATTAAGATCCATGAAGTGCAAGCACTTATTCAACAGCCAGAGCCATTCATTAGTTGATGTGATCAGAAGTGAAAGCCACAAAGCTGCATGATAACTGTTGACTAAAAGCCAAAGACGACAAATCCATCTTTTCCCCTATTTGTGTGCATTGTCAACAAAAAATTAGAATTTGACAGGAATTGCAGTGTTTTGTTGTTTTTCAATGCAATTTAAGTAGGAACAGCCTTCACTATTGATTCACCTACCCAACTTGAAACAGTCAACTCAGCACCACGGCATTGAACCTACCCTGAACGCTCAGCTGGCTGTTCAGATTTCAGACCCCCTTTTATGACCCACTTAGGTTACAAGCTATCACTGCAGAGCTCAGCAGGTGCAGCCTTCATAATGGCAAATATGTCTAATGGCTGCCCACTTTTCAAAGTCCACACAATCAGTATCAGCAGACAGAGGTGAATAGGAACAAACCTTTTCAGCACCAGTGGCATCATCAATAACACAATTTTCTCTTAAGCAAACCCACATGGCATCTAGGTCATCAGCATTTAACAAAAGATCCGATTGCTTCTGCATAAATGAAAAACAAGAACTTAAATGAAATTGTTTAACCACTCAATGCAGGTAAAATAATCAACCACATAATGGACAATATTAAGCCAGTAAACATGTAGATGAGAAGCAACTGGGATCACTAACTAAAAAGGGTGCATTCGATCCAACCAAAAACAATAAATAAAGGTGCATTAAATCTTTTCTATAGAATGGTAAAAATGGACGTGCATTTGTCTAAGTTCAACTTAAAATATCTCAACAAATATCGAGAATTGAACCTCAGAAAAGCAAATTTAGATTTCTTCAAATACCAACATTCTTGACATCCAGCTGAGAAATTGATGGCTAATAATACCTTCAAAAAGCGGTATTTTGCCAGTTTTTGTACCCTTTGGTTGATTGATCCTTCTTCAGGTTTCTGGCTAAACAGAGGTTAAAATTACATTAAAATAATAATTATGTTATGATGAAGATGCAAGGGTTGGAGTACATAAGACTTTTTGTCCTCGAAATTACATGTAATGTATCTGAATGAAAATTATTAAAACTGGGTGCATATATGTTACTTTGCATTAGTATTATAAGATATAATACATAAATAACTTCAAGTATGACCAATAAAATAGATGGCTTCGATTACTATATTAGCATCAACAAGAGCATAGCACAGTTGAAAGGTGCTCAATGTGGCAACCACAAGTTGATGTTCAAGGCATGTTACCACTAAATATATATACACATATATTATATAAAGCATCGTTTAAACACATGAAAAAAAAAAAAAAAGATAATCGAGCCAACCACCCAAGTAAGTAACTGCAGTGCATGCCTTTCTGTAGAAGCTTGGGATTGCACCAGCTTCAGCATTCTTCTGTTGCTTCTCTTTGAAAATCTCAAGTAAGATTCTCTTCGTCTCAAGCTCTGCAAATGAGAATGGTGTTTGGTAAAGTCAGCCAACATTGGGTGTGTAATATTCTGTATCCATATTCATTATACAACATTTAAGAGGGCCAGAAATTTTCTACCACAAGTGGAAAGCTAGCGTAGTCCAACTCTGTGGGCCCACTCGAGCCCACATTCGACCAGTGAACCAATTTCTCAATCACTAAACAAAACCCAAACCAACCACCCCCCTCCTCTCCCAAAAAAGAAAAAAGCAGCAAGATATGGAACCAGGCCTGATTTGATATTCATCTGACCTTTAGTTGTTGGATTGGATCTCAAAAGAATCTATAGTTAAGTAAACTTAGAAGACGTTACATCGATAATTGGATTAATTTAATGTTAACAAGCATCAGCATGATATGTCGTATGACAAATTTTACCATTGTAAAAAAAATATCGGGCTGTGACAACAGCAATGGCAGAAGGCAGTGAGGCAAGTATAAGAATATTGGTCAGCTGAGCTACAAACAAGCATCAGGATAATATGGTCCTTTTTTTATATTCAATGCATAATTCTAGTTTTGAACCTTTTAGGCCATCCAATCATATCAAAAGTGCAATAAAATCTCAGTTACCAATTTCAAAAGGCCACACCAATCTCAACAACAACAACAACAACAACAACATTATGATCATTTTCTAGACGCAAATGTAGAAACTTCAAGGACCACTATATCACAATACGAGACTACTATAATTTACAAAAATCACAGCATTTTAGCTTCCCAATGAACACAACCTTAACATATAATGCTGGATACAGTCTCACCCATTGAAGCATCAAAATAAACCAAAACAACGCGATCCAGTATAGCAAAAACAAAAAAAAGCATCATGAATCATCATGCATTTTGCAATTACCAACAGTCCAGATCACAGCACCTTGCAGCTTCATTTAAACAATCAATACATCAATGTAATAGAACTCAAGCTTCAACTGATCCAAAAAAATGCAATTTTCAACAACAATTACCGCACACGCCCCGACATTTTCTCCGATTGTTTCTCAGCTGAGATTTGCAACCGAAATCCAAAGTAAAGTCACAGATTTACGATTGAAATCTAAGAAACGAGATGAATTACCGACCCATGAGGGCTTCGGAGCCGAGGCCGGCGCCGGATCCGATGAAGCGGCGGAGGTTCCGTACCCAGGGCATGGAGGAAGCCGGCGGGATCTTCTTCTGCGCCGCCGCAGCCGCAGCCGCCTCGTGGCCTTCTCCGTCGCTAGATCCGCTGTACATTGTCTGATCTCCTCCTTTCGGCTTCGATTGATCTTTGTATCTTCGCGATCGCTGTTGCGATTGGAGGAATTCAAGAAGAGGGTTTTGGAAGGAAAAACCCTAGCCCTAAACCTAGAGGAATTCTCATCTCTCCTTTCTCGTTTAAGAGATCTGGATCGTTGAGAGAGGCAACGGAAGAGAAGAGATTGATTGGAGAAGGAGAGAAATCGAATCGATTGCTTGTGTTGTGAATTGTGATGATGGTATCGTGTTTTGAACGATAAAGTGTCGCCCTTTTTCGTCTTCTTTTGTCGGAACTGACACGGGCCTCCCTTTTGTGGTAACTGGGCGTGCTTGCTTGGCAATTAACTACTTAGGTGAAAGTAAAGTAAAAGTAGAGTGAATACATGACAACGGTTTATATAGAAAGTACAAAATTTTAAAAATCCTCTTTGGATTTTTTTTTTGACTATGCAAAAAGTAAAAAAAATCCCAAATCAAACAAATAAAAAAAAAAAACACCATCATAATCCTTTTATATTTTATTCTCTTTTGAATTAATGTTTCACCTCACTATACTTCAATGCACCTACATCCGAACACGTAGGTACGAAACACCAAAACATCTCATCTGATTTTAGCAATTGCATATAAGCCCCCTACTCTTTCTTTTATAACAGAATCCAGGGAGTGCACCAATTTTCCTTCTAGCACTGTGGTTGCATGTTTTTTTTTTTCCGCTATTGGAGGGTTCCTAATCATTTGGATTTGACTAATCCCTCATGGCCCAAAGGGAATCAGGGTAAACTGCCATATAGCTCCAATATAGTAGTGCAGTTTCGAACCTACAATTTTCGGATGTAAATTGTGGTCCTAGGCCAAACTGATGTTATTCCTTGGGGTTGGTTGCATGATTGGAAGCACAGAAAAGAAGTAAGGGTTTGAGGATTGGTACACCCTCTTATTTGTTAAAAAAGAATTATCTAAGAGTTTATGTATAGATTCTCAATGAGCAGTCCCTTGGGATGGATCAAATGACATTTGTTGGAAATCATAGAAAACATTGGATGGAATTATGTCATTGTGAATGGAGTTCAACCATTGTGATTTAATGGCAAGTATATACTTTGATCAGTATGGTTTTTGGTTTTTCGGCTCATTGTCGATGAAGGGAGATGGCTGACATCTACGGTGGGGGTTTATCCCACCGTAAAGTTTTATTTTATTTTATTTATGTGCATTGTATATATATGTGAGTTTTTTTATTGAATAATACAACTTAAATCATTAATCAACCTGCTAATTATGAGATTATAAATAGTAGTCACGGAGTGCTTTGTTTGAGAGGTACACAGTGCAAGTATGATATGGCATCTTACAATCCCTATGACAAAAAAAAAAAAACCTCAAGTTTTTACTTGGTTAGTAGAAGTAATCTAAAACCTCAAGTTTTTAGACAGGGGATTACATCAAAGTATAATCTTTAAAATTCCATCTATCTTTGAAAAAAAAAAAAAAAGTAAAAAAACGACCTTCTTTTTCCACCCAATGACAACAAAAAAAAAAAAAATAATAATAATAATAATAATTTTTTTTTTATAAATAGTGAAAAAAATTCCCTACCAATCTACTAAAGATAAAATACCATCATAACTCCTTTATATTTTATTATCTTGATATGATGTTTTACATCACTTTTACTTTAATAGTAAACTGCCGAACTGGCACTATAATGACTGTTTTTTTGTAGGGTGAAATGAAATAAGATAAATTGAGTGTCAAAAAAGTAAGAAAGTGGAATGGGTTAATTCTAAAAGCACAAAATGATATGTATATATATATATATATATATATATAAAGGGCACAAGATGATAGAAAAAATTTATGCTCTTAAAAAACACAAAATGACAAAAAAAAAAAAAAAAAAAAACTCCCAACCCCGTCTCAATTCCATTTTATTTTATTTCACCTTACAAATGGAAAAAAAAAAAAAAAAAAAAAGAAAGAGACCATTTAACTCACTCAATTTGTTTTCCATATAGAGAGGAGAAAAATGAAAAATATGAGGAGGGAGAGAAATGGAACTGTCGTATAAATCTACGCTAATCTAATTTTTTGCCCCGCAAATGATCCTCTATGGAGTTTTATTTTAATCCAAGCGATACACATCATCGGACCGATACTATATCAAAATATTCTCTAATTTTGAGTGTTTTATTTCAACAAGGTGGTTCATAGTTTTATTAATCGATGACATGAAAATAACTCCGATTAAAGTGAGAAATTCTAACAAGAGTTAAACTTGAGTATTTTTCAATTTTTAAAATGCTGCCTTAAAGTTTCAAGGATATGTAAATAGGCCGTATATTTTTAGTATTTGTAAATAGACCCATGCCTTTTCATTTTAATATATTCGTATTTCCAAAAGCAAGTAGTCTTCGAACCACTAAAAAAATTTAAAATAAAATGACACTTTTGCCTATCTTTTCTATCCATATATACATAATTTTAAAACTTTCGGCTTGTTTTTTCTCTCATAACATTAACAATTGTCTTTAGTGGGAGAAAATACCCTATATAAACAAAATTTTCTCAATCTAATGCCCATTTTATTAAATATAAATCTATCATAATGACAATCAACATCCGTGCTTATAGTTGATTACAAATGACCAAATCTATACACGACTTATCATTGGATTGATGAAAGTTTTAAAATAAATGATTAGGTTTTATGTGCACGAGAGAGTTATTAAGATAAAAGCAACTGGCACATGGGATAAAATAACGGTATTTCTGTAAATAATATTATACTCATTTCATTTTTATAGTCTTGTGTACAGCCCATCTGATGAGTGGATCAAACTAATTTTCAATCACTGGGTAATCAGTAATTTATCAAGGCAGATCTGACCCGTACAATGATGAAGATAGCAGCAGCATAACCATGAAACCATGGCCCATACTTCGCACGTGCTAGTCGCATCACACGTGTCAATCTGATTTGCTGATGCCCTTGAACAAGGGTTTAAGCCATCGATCCATGTCCTCCCAGAACACAAGAGAAGGGTTTTAGATTTCAGACACAGATAGATCGAAGAAGAAGGAGAAGAAGAAGACGACATGTTGTTCTGCAGTTGAAAATCAAGCATTCTCTCTTTCATGGCTCCAACGATGTTCTCCTTCCTTCTTCTTCGTTCCTCCTTTTCTCCCCACAAACTCCTCCACTGTGGGTTGCCCTCTGTTCTCTCCTCCCATCTCTGCTCAATCACCAACAGACCCTTCTCCACTTCTTCTTCCACTCTTATCCAGCCAGACCCCCCTCCCCCAGAATTCCCAGATCCCAAAACCACCCTCTCTTCCCGCATGAGCTTTGTCTTCGACCAAATCGACGCCATTGAGCGCGAGCGATCCGGCAAAGACGAGGCCTTGCAGAGAATCCGATCATGGAGAAAACAGAAGCAGAAGACCCAAGCTTCAGTTTCGGAATCTGGGCATCTGGGTGTCGATGAATTGAGCTCGGAATCGGCGGAGAAGAAGAAAGATAACATCTTTACGACCAAGGAGATTGAGTTGGTCCATCCTTGGCCCGAATGGATCGAATTTATGGAGAGGTTGGTGCAGCAAAATTACTTTGATCACCGGCGGAAGGATGAGGATGGGATGATCCCAAATGTTCCGCTGGATGATGTTGGTGGGCTGGGATTTGTTGAAGAAGGGTTCGATTTTACAAGGGATTGGATAACAGTTCGAACTGCGTGCCTTAACTTTGGCCGCGACCGGTTCGATATCTTGAGGTTGTTTTTATTGCCTCTTTGATGACACTGATTGGTTTAAGATAGTTGATGAAATACTTTGGCAGAGTAGATATTTTTCTTTTATGCTTTGCATTCAGGAGGGGTGCAACATTGGAAATTAGATTTAGTATTACTGGGATGCTGTTTTTGACCTTTTTCTATCACCTACCGAGTTCATTGGTTTGGATGGATAATGCTGCATTCCTGATTTTGCCACTGCTATTTCGGTTTCCTGATTGTGTGATGCTTCCAAATCATAATGCAAAGGATGAACATCTTTCTGTGGAAATATTTGAGATTTGAATTTCTTGCAGTTTGTTACTTATACATCCAAATTCCGCGATACATTGCTAAAACTGATATTCATAAAGTATTGGAAACATGCTGTTGCTGCATTTATAAAATTACCAGTAGCTTTCATTACATAATGCGTTTAGATGGATTCTGTTTCTACCTCAAAGGCAGTAGTCTATCTTTTCTAAATGCAATGTTATGTTTGAAAATCAATTCAATTTTGAGACGTGATGACTAATATCTGAATGTGGGGTCAAATGAAGGATATAACATTTCATCACCATATGGTTGATACCACCGCTCCAAATCCAGATTCATGGGATGAGGTGTCATTGATGATGAAGATGGTTGATGTTGTTTTTTTTTTTTTTTTTTTGGATAACTGGGGGCGTCCCAGTCCTTTGGGCCAGACTCATCCCTAATGCCAGGGGGAGCCTGGTAAATCCCCCGTGGCCCCAGTGTGGTATTTCAGTTTCGTACCCTCAACCTTCGGGAGCAAACCCTAGTCCTAGGCCAAATGAGCTACCCCTCAGGGTTGATGTTACTGTAAATTTTTTTTTTTTTTTTTGCACACCTATTTTTATGGTTTGGATCAGTCTTGTTAGTAAGGTAAATGGGGTATGTTTCTGTTTATTTCACATCTTTTGGTCTAGATATCAGGGCCCAATCGTGATGGGCAATTAAGTTTTTAACCCCATACACCCATTCAGATATTCATGCACTCATCCACAGACCTCAGAAAGAAGTGATCAAATGTTCATACACCTTTTTCTATAGGTGAATGGCAGTACTCTTTAGCTGACTCCATACTGATGAGATAAGGCTATGATGACGGCGATGATGATGATTACGAGTATCCAGGTAGTCAGATTAATTGTGTAAGGATCCAAATGGACCCATACTCAACCTGATTACTAAAGAGATCCATACAGATTTGGACCCAACTTTTGATTGGGTCTAACTAAGACCCATCACTTCATATTCTCTCTCACTCTCTGTGTGTGTGTGTTATCAATGGGTAAACAGGAACCTTAGCTGCATTAAGTTTTGGTTCTGTTCAAATCCTTGCTCTTTACCATTTGTTGTAGTAGTCTTGCTTAATAATATTTTTCTTGGTGAATCTAATTTTGTTGATAGATTTCAGGTCATTGTCTAGGAAAGATATTCAGATTCTAGTAGGTCATGGTTGCCCTAGCACGGACAGCAAGGTGGTTTTCTCTGCAAAGCTACTGAGGAAGCATGTTCATCTTGACGAAGGAGATGTATGTATTGCATTCTAAACTCAAAAGCTTTTCCATGTCATTGTTCTAAATGTTTGCTAGTTTATCCTTTCTTACAAAGAAATTAAAAATATATAGTCTCTCTTACGTGTATTGTGTAGCTGACTTCGTAAATCCTTTTTTCTAAAAAATTGTGAGCCATGTTCTTCTTCTTCTTTTCAATTAAAGAATAAGCAATCTTCTATCTTCAATAGACAATGATACATGACTTCCATGACATTTATGGGTGTGATAAATCCATATAATGCTCGAGAATGCGAAAAAGAAGATGTAGATTTTACCAAGGTGATGGCTAGGTTTCTATTCCCATTCCCATTCCCATTCCCCTTGATTCATTTTCCATTAAAGGGGAGGTTATTTGATGGTCACTTTTGGATCTCCACCTTTGTTTCTTCAATTTTAAGCACTTTTATAAATACATTTCTTAGAATTGCCTCAATCAATTAAAATAACAGGCCCTTATTATTATTATTATTATGATTTAATTGATATGTAGGGGTGGCAATTTCTTACCTAACCTGCCAACCTGACCCAAACCAACCCAGTTATTTAAGGTTTGGGTTCGCATTTCTAACTTAGTCAGTAAAAGGGTTGGGTACATTTTTGCTAGTTAGAACCTGAACCCAGACTTTAACTTGACCCTCTAACTTGAACCTGACCCAACATCCCCATAACCTGAGACCGATCCATTTAACCTGAATTTCATTAGTTAATATCAAAAGCCACTGTGAAGAAACCCAAAGCTTTAACAGAATAGAGCTTTCAGTACAACAACTATAACCTAATCAATTTATTGTGATGAAATCATTTGAGAGGAGAAGAAAGAAAAATGAGTCGTTTTATTAGACATTGACAAATAAAGAAGAGGAATTTCGCAAATTTTTTTTAAAAAAAATAGTAGATAAATAAAAAAGAATAATTGATCTAGGATAACTTTGACAAACGAAGATGTGGTGCATAGCATCTTGAAAGAGTGTGAGATGGAAGCCCATAGGGCATGTTTATGTAGTGTCTACGGAAATGGAAGTCTAAGGACTTGCTCTTTCGCTTGTCCACGGAGCACACCGCCTTTCCTAATGTTAGAATGGCTTTTACGCACATGGGACAAGTGGGGTCTATGCTTGTGGGATCCACCGAATCATACTACTAACTCATTGGAAAGGCTTTCCTTAGTGCATACAAGCCATTCTAAGTTTCTAACACCTACACTCACCCCATCAGAAAGGCTTTTCCATATATTCGTGGAAAATCAAGGCCAAAAATAAAATGACACTTTTCCTTGAGGAAAACTGTTTGCACCAAACGATGGAAAAAGGAGTCTGCGGAAAACCAAAATGTTTTTTTTTTTTTTTTTTTTCTGTTCCTCTTCCATGGAAAACGCGTTACTCCCTTCCCATGGAAATGTTATGGAAAGGTAGGATGTTTTTTTTGCGGAAAAGCTTTTCCATCATTTGGTGCAAACACTTTTCTGCTAGAGAAAGCATCAAAACAAGTGCAATTTTTTGTGATTGGAGATTATTGTTTTCCCCCTTTTTTGGGAGCGGGGTGGTAGGTAAAAAACTAACATTTCTGTGGAAGCGACAATGGAATTTTTTTTGTTTGTACTCCCCAATTGGAAGCACTCTTTCTGTGGAATCATGGAAAATTGTATTGGTTCCAATGGACTATTCGTGGAAAAAAATGTACCCTTTTCCACACTATTTCAATGGAAAGGCGCTTAAGGTCTGTGGACTTCTGCTTTTTTGCAGAAAGTTTTTTCTACCTCCCTCCATTGGAAACACTTTCCCGCATATTCATGGAAAATTGCATTGTTTTTGCTGCTTTTCCTCGTGGAGAAGTGGTGGTTTGTAGTTAGTACCAAAAAATGGAAAAAGTTTTCTGCAGGAAGATGTCCCGCGTTTCCTTTTAGTTTTTGCAGGAAATGGGTATCATAAACATGTCCTCAGTGTTGCCTAATGCTATAGGGGAAAGAAAGAAAATGGTTGATTGATAGCTCTGAGATTTTGTTAGGCACAACAAAAGGTTAATCATTGGGTGTTTTTGCATGGAGAGAGAGATGTTTGTGAGTTACTATGTTACAACGGAAATGTTTACATTAATATGCGTTTTGAATAGGAAAAGTCACCTGCTTGAATCTTAAATCTAGGCACAGCTAACCGGTAGATCTAATTGCAACTATGGCAATAGTTCAGATTCTAAAAGGGTGTAATCATATATTCTTTTACTCCATCATTATAAATCCACAAGTGTGTCCTAATATTGGAGTCCACTTCGTTCAAAATCACTCGTCCACCTTATTTTAGCATAAAAGTAAATTTCTCTCCAATCAGGTTTATGCTCATTGTCAAGCTAATCATGGCAAAAACACAAGTCACATGCTTTACATCATACATGCCAACGATTTGACAGTGGAAACATATTTGGTTGTCATAAGCCGTTTCTTTTATGATCAAAGGTGGGACAATGATTTTGAGCGGTTTGGATTTCAGTGGTGGGTCCCACTAATGGATTTGTATCATGAAGTTATCTGGACTCCTGGTCAAATAGGTACAAATACCTAAAGCTATGAGAAACCTTTCCTTTCATATTCTAATAAAGACAATGTTACTAAAAGTATGTAGATTTACATGTATATTTGTTTGAGTTTAGGTTGGGCCGGGTTGCCCAAGGTGTTAACATGAGCTCAACCTAAGTTCCAGTCACCTTGACTTATTTCAATCTGGACTGACCTGAACTGGAATTAGCACAATCCAACCTAGCCAAAAATGATGTTGGGTTAGTCTAGGGCCTGACCCACGTTGCAACCCTAGATGGGTTTGGGTTGAGCCTATACATGTTGCCCTCAATTCTCAACCTAATATGACATTGGCACCCTCACTAATATGTATAACCGACAGTTTATACATATCGCATGTACACACTGATTTATTTTTTGCTGGCTGATATACTCTCAAGTACTGCTATTTTGAACCTTGTAACCTAGTTAGCCAACCCTCTCCATGTTGAAGATTTAAGTCAACCCTCTTAATTTCAAGTCTTTGACTAACTGTCTAATCATGGCTAAGTTTTTTGGATTTGCATTTGAAATTATTGTGTAACATTCTAGATCAATGCACAATGTAGATCATTTTGTACAATGTATTAGTAAATAATTTATTATTGTATATGATAGTATATAACTCATATATATTATATTAAGCTGCACTTAGTTCCTTTTGGTCTTTTTGGTGGCGAAGAAAGATCTCTCCTCATTTTTGCCTTTTGATTTTTGTATATCAAAATTTACAGTTACTGAATTTATGGCAGCCGAACAAATAACAAATTATTATCCCATAATTGCAACTAATGTTCTAAAATGCATGCAAGTGCTTAGGGTTCACCTTGGGGCCAGATGCAACTTTAGTGTTGTGTATCGTGCGGCATACATTATAAACTGCAAGGATTGCACTTTATTACATCCTTTATCCAGTTTCGTCCAACTTCAAGAGGCTTTCATTTCTATTATCCTTTTGTGTAAGCGATAATGAAACAAGGGTTTTATTTCCTAAAGTGGTAAAAATGTAGATTTTTTTTTTTCTTTTCAATTATTTTTCTGGTCATTACATTTAAATTTAAATTGAATTTTGAAATGAATCATAAGCTTAAGACTTGCATCTCTAGAGGTTTGAGCCATACTTAAAAAGAAATGGAAAAGTGATACAGTCGGATTGGTGTAGAAGGAATGAAGGATCCACCCAGACGTAGGTAGGCTTCAGCCTAGCGTAACACTCTTGATCCACATGTTGAATGGGTTGAAAGACTAGAGACCAAAGGAATTTCAAAGGAGAATGCTTTCTGATATTTTATTGAAGAAAAAAAAAATGTTCCATGAGAATACAGTGGGAGGCCTTATATACACGTATTCGACATCCACGTCCTATATTAGTCATGTGGATCACTTTTGTTCGCTAGCATCGTCGTGACACATGTTTACTTTTCCATCTTTTACAACTAGTCCTCATTTACATTGATATGGTTTTGAAAAGAAAAAATTAGATTGAATTTGATCTTTTGGAAAATAGAATTAGAAAGATAACTAACAGAAATATGAGAAATAAATAGATCACCAATAGAAATATCTTAATGGAGCTGAATGAGATCTATCTGGATACACTTGGTGGCTGTACAGACTATACCACGTGGATGGAGGCTTTGGGCCTGCAACTGTACACATGGATCTTCTGGGCTTGTGGTGGGGCCTGGGCTTCAGTCTGGCCCTTGATGGGCCCACTTGAAGGGGCACAACCTGCATCAAAAAGCTAACATAATGCAGTGATACAACAATTTTTAATGACTCTGTGGAGCTCACTTTGTATAAGTGCAAATATTTGGCGGGTGGTGGAATATAAGGAGACCAAAGTTAAGAGGATAGGAGGATTTACATCCATACAGTCTAGGTAGAATTGTGATTTCAACACTCTGGAAATTTACGAATTTGCAATGGCTGAGATTTTCATGGCACTGAGTCAGAAACCTACACCAATTGGATTGGTTGAAACTTCCAACATCCCTTATCTTCATGGTAATCTACACATGCTACTTGCCCCCTTACCTTATGAGGACACATGCGAGAGAGGGATGACAACCCGTGGGTTCAACTTCACCTGGGAGCTTTTCTGCGAATGATCTTTGTGGATGTTTGGTAGAATATTTCTGCCCTTTCGTGTGGTTTCTAATATTTTTGTTCTTTTTTATTTAAAAAAAAAAAATTAAATTTCAGGCTGTCATTTTAAAATAAAAGGAACTTCACCTAATCAATCATCTTGGCACTATGATTTTCTCATTTTTATGTTTTTTTTCACGGATTTTTTTAAGAAAAATTAAATCTCAGGTTACAATTTTTTTTTCAAGAAAAAAAGAACCCCCACCTAATCGATCATGTTCGCACTGCATTTGGATCCATGCAGAAATCAACTGCTGAAAAGTCAAAATCTTAGTCTCCAAATCACCGGATTGGGATAGTTGGATGTGGGCAAAACTTCACCTAACTGCTATCCACTTGATCCAGTTACTGCTTTTCAAGGGAGATCGGTTGGAAGAGCCTTCTTCTTATGAATTGGCATGTGACAAAAGATCACTCCGTTTGAAGTTAATTCACATGAGATAAGATGAACCTTAATTCACATGAGATAAGATGAATAGGAGTCATATGAGAGAGAGAGAGAGAGATGAGATAAGATGTCATGAGATAAGAGATAGGAGTCATATGAGAGAGAGAGAGAGAGAGAGAGAGAGAGAGAGAGAGAGAGAGAGAGAGAGAGAGAGAGAGAGAGAGAGAGAGAGAGAGAGAGAGAGGACAAATGTCCTTTAGCTGGAGGGCATAGAAGATGAACAGCCCAAATCTTGAACTTATGTGCCTTATATATGAGTATAGTGAAAACAAATTTCCTGCTAACTTTGGTCAAATGTCCTTTAGCTGGAGTCAAGGATTATCCAACATGTAGTTTTGGGTTACAGGCTTACAGCATATCCATATTAGGGCCTAGCAGATGAATAGCCCAAATCTTGAACTTATGTGCCTTATATATGAATATAGTGAAAACAAATTTCCTGCTAACTTTGGTCAAATGTCCTTTAGCTGGAGTCAAGGATTATCCAACATGTAGTTTTGGGTTACAGGCTTACAGCATATCCATATTAGGGCCTAGCAGATGAACAGCCCAAATCTTGAACTTATGTGCCTTATATATGAATATAGTGCATAGATAGTTTAAAAATTGGCTAAATACAATTGGTAGCACCAGTAGTAGTTGTAGCAACTGAATTAATAAAGCCTGTTTCTTTTCACCCTTGAGCAGAGCCTGCTCCTGCCTTTCCTCAATTTCATTTGAACCGTGCTCAGCTCGCCTTGGCTCTATAGGACCGTGGCCCATCAAAGCCTTCTATTCCTCCTAAATAGATAACTAAGCATAAATGGGTTAGGATCTTCTTCATCTCCTTAGTATAAATGGGTTCAGATCTTCAGCGTCTCCTTTCCTGGGTTGTTCACACATGACACATATCCCAACACACATCCCTGCATCTTCAAGCTGTGATGCCAAACAGGCCCTTATATACAATTCATAGTACCAATAGTACAGGTTGTGGTAGTGATCTTCTATATTCTAATGACATGGGTGTCTACGTGTTTTCAGGTTTGCAGTTCATGCAGTCTAAGAAGCTCCTGCAGCAGAGCTTATTTACTCACACGTAAAGAGGATGAGGCACGGACTCTTGACATCATGCGTGTGCTATTGACATTTGGCTTTGATCCAGTGACTGGATCTGTTGAAAACAAGCCTCTTTTGAAATTAAAATCTGTGAAAACAGTAGTCCGAAAGTTGCTTCATGAGGTTGTCAAGTTGAGTGCAGTTCCAATAGATCCAAATCTTCCGCCACCAGTAATCAAGAGGCCCCCTCCCAAGGTCAAGCAACCGCCTCCCCTACCTAAGAAACGAGTAGGACGGGACGACATTGAAATGAAGAAAGGAGATTGGCTCTGTCCAAAGTATTTAAAACAATCTCATTCGACTAATTTCTTTTTTTTTTTTTTTTTTTAAATGGATATATATTCTGATGTTCCTTTGTGGCTAATTCTACTTTTGCCTGTTTCATTGTAGTGGAGTTTACGAATTTCTATATAGTTGGCTCACATGATGTATACTGTTTTCAGGTGTGACTTCATGAATTTTGCAAAAAACACTGTTTGCTTGCAATGTGATGCCAAGCGCCCACAGAGGCAGCTACTCCCAGGCGAATGGGAGTGTCCAGAGTAAGTTTCTATCACTATTTTGGCTGAAAAGGAAATATTCGATATTTGTATCATGTTCTGAGCTCTACAAACTATTACTTTTTGGGCCCACCTTTTAGCTGTTTTAATAGTTCGTGTAGTCATCCCTATCATCTATTGGAAGCCCCATGGAAACACCACTGTGATTGCCCATTTTCAAGCTACTGATTGAATAGTTAGAATCATTCAATAGTAGAAACTTTTGGGCATGAACCGTCCCATGACAGGACTCATCAAATGAACAACTTTGTTAGTAAGAAGTGGGCCCATTATCACAATTGCTGGTTAGATTGAAAGGCAGTTTATCTCAACTTATCGTTAACATGTTCCTGGCTGCTGGTTTTTGTTGCTACTGCTTGCTTCCTTCTTGATTTATAATGAAGATATCTGAAATATTTGATGCCTTTTCTTTTTATTGTTTTGAAGGTGCAACTTTTTGAACTATAGAAGAAACATGGTTTGTTTTCATTGTGAGCACAAGCGCCCACCTGATGAATTCATGGAGAATCAAGTTCAGGCGAAACCACATGGCCCTAGGACAAGGCTTGAGAGAGCTGCCAACATTCCTGGTGTTTCTAATGCTTGGAACTTTGATTTCGATGACAATGAATCTGATGGGGCAGATGTTGCTGCTTTTGAATTTGCAGACCCTCCTAGAATGGGTGAGGAAACTCCTGCTGATGGCCATGCATACAGAGGAAATTCTAGGGAGTTTCAAGATGATTCATTTGAGAATATCAGAACTCGAGAGATTCAGGAAAGAGGCAGATATTCAGAACCTGACCAGAGGAAGCCCCCCTTTCCTATCAATGGCTCCGGATTTGATGATTTTGATGATGAAGAAGATGATGTGGATAGCTATGAGCTAGACATTCCTAATAACAATTCAAAACAAGAGATTTCTTCAATGAATGTTGGAGTTGAAGGGTTCTCTGAGTCTGAAGATTTTGATGATTCCAATCATTACTCTCGTACCCGTGGGGGAGCTGATATTCCATCTCGGCCTGCACGAGGAATGTCTGCCTTTTCAGGCTCCGATGATGACCATGAAGCTGATCAGGATTTTGATTCTGACAGTGAACGTTCAGTTCATCCCAACTGGAAATCTAGCCATGTTGCAGATTCCAGACAAAGAACTAGAGGTAGAGGTGGAAGTGGGCCGTCAAGAGGGCTTTCTTTTGGTTCGGATTCAGATGATGAGCTTGGATTGAATTCAGATTCTGATAATGAAGACAGATGTTTGGGATCTAAATGGAATAAAACAAAAACACACACTACATTAAATAGGAAGGGCAGGAGGAAGGAGAGTCTTGGTTCTGATGATGAGTTAATGTTTGACTCAGAATCTGATGGTGACCATGGCCCACGATCTCACAGAAATAAAATGAGAGGAAATAGATCTGGCTCAGATAGAAGAGAAAATGCATTTGATCGATCTGGTTCTAGGAGAGATTCACGATTCAGGTCTAATGATATGATGGGTTATACTGGGAATTCTTTTGTTGGTACTGATAGTGATAGATATTCTGGAAATTCTCGTAGGGATGGGAGAGAATCTCGAGGGGATGCATATGGTGGGCGGAGAGGGAATGGCCGAGGAGGCAATTTACGAAATTTTGACAGGCCTGCTGGTGATTCATATGGTGGGCGGAGAGGGAATAGCCGAGGAGGCAATTTACGAGATTTTGACAGGCCCGCTGATGATTCATATGGTGGGCGGAGGGGGAATGGCCGAGGAGGCAATATACGAGATTTTGACAGGCCCGCTGGTGATTCATATGGTGGGCGGAGAGGGAATGGCCGAGGCAGCGATTTAGGAGATTTTGACAGGCCTGCTGGGGATTCATATGGTGGGCGGAGAGGAAATGGCCGAGGAGGCGATTTACGAGATTTTAACAGGCCTGCTCGAAAGCAAGATTTTGGGCTTAGGCGTCAAGGAAGATTTGATAAACTTGATGACAGGTCAGAGAGGGCAAGAGGTCTGGGTGATGATCGACCACGCAGGCGCATAATTGAACGATGAAAGTGCCATGACATGCTTGGATTCCTTCAGTACATGTATGCTTTTGGATTATGGTGGCACTAAGATGAATATTTGGTACTTGAGCAGGTGTAGGACCAACATATGCTTTCATCAAAACATGGAAAGACTTTCTCAAGAAACATCCGTCACCAAGGAACTTAGCACATGTTGAAGTGGTAGCTCTTGGACGGTTATTTGTAAACCACAGAATCTATTCAAGAGAAACATTGGAAGCAGCAGTTTGCCTGTCAGATCTCTTTGATGGTGATGAACACAATGCTTGATTTTTTATGCCTCTTGTTGAGGTTTACAGGCATGAAACAGTTGATTATTTCAACTGGTATTGTTTTGTTTTGGCTGTAAGACTGAATGAAATGATGCATTCAGATTCGGTGCATTATATACTAATGTCTGTACACTATGCTGTTAATGTTGAAAAAAGAAAATAAGTTTCAAGCTTAATTCTTGCTAGAGTTCTCTTGAAATTTCTATGGGAATGCTGTTTATAGAATATATAACAAATAATGGCAAGGCTCTTGTATTCCGGGGAACGATCATTCACATCTGGCGCAAACCGAAGCTTAAATGATTGGGGATGTCCCCGCTCACCCCGCTCACCCGCGATTGTCCCCGTTCATTATTCTTCTTTTTCCTCCTCCTCTTCCTTCCTCCTTCGCTTGTTTCTTCATCTTCTTTCCTCCTCTGCTTGTATTTTAATCTAGCTCAAGCTCAAGCTCAAACCCAAACCTCACGTATTAAACGTCACATAGTGGAATAGGGTTGGGTTTCGAGTTCTGCACAAACCCTCCTTGATCTTCAATGAATTGTGGGCCACGAAGAGGAAGAAGACAACTAGGAAAAACATCATGCTTGCTAGGATGTGAAAAAAGGTGGAAGAGGAAGCATTGCAATCGATGGGGAGCGCTGGGAGTAGATGAAAAGGGGAAAAAATGAGATATGATTGATCGTAAAAAGACAAGGAGCGGTGATATCCCCTCTTAAGGAAAATTGGAAAAAATAAACCAACTCAGGCCTCTAGGACCACTACGGTGCATGGAAACTTTTTGAGCCCTTTTTTTTTTTTTTTTTTTTTTCTTTTCTTTTCTTTTCTTTTTTCAATTCTTCTAAGGGGATTTTCCCAGTAAAGTCCTCATATATATATATATGGATTGGACATTCCTCATCCTAGCCCGGTCTGGCTCAGAACACCCCTGAGTTTTTTTTGGTGATTTTATGGTATGTGAGAGAGTATGTTTTTTATTTTTAATTTTTTTGGTTATAAGGAATAAGTGATTTTTGAAATTTAGTACCTTTTGATTTGACTCCTCTCTTTTGTTATTGTCCTTTGAATTAACCCTTCACTTCACTCGTAAAGTAAGTTTACCAAATAGGAAGTGATTCTTGAGTGAGAGGGGACCAAATAAGGTAGGGGCCCGCAAGTGATTAAATCCTATGGTAAAATATCAATATCATCATATGGCACTTCAACAAGATATGAAATACAATAAAAAAATGAAAAAAGAAGAGAAAGAAATGCTCCACACATTAATCCTTTCATGTTACTTTGAAATGGCGCGAGGTCCGCTTCCGCCGAGTAGGAAATATATGGCACTCATGCAGTCTTACCGCTGTTAACATCAGCTGTTAACATCAGCGGTAAAGTCTCTGTTTGCAACTTTTTCTCCGCTTCGAGGGGATGAAAACTAGCGTTTAGACTTCCATATGTGGATATTTGTACAGCGGTAAACTTGCAATTTTTTTTCTTTGTACATCTTGGTCTGGTCAAGGGTGGGGCTTAGTTCCACACGATGTCATAATGATGGATGAACATGAATGGTTAACATTTAAATTCAATAATATCAAATCACAATAAATACACAATAAATCGCTTGTGTGGTAAATTTACTTTACTAGTGAAGTGCAGTTAATGGTTAAAATAAGAGAGAACAAAAGTGGAGGTTTGGCCAAATCAAAAGGTGAGAGAGTTGCTTTTTGAAATTTTCTTTTAAAAAGAAGAGTGTTTTTGTCGTAAGGGTGCTCATGGATCGGGCCGGGCCTGCCTTGGGTCGGGCATGGGGTTTAGGTTATAATAGATGGGACGTGCTCAATTTTTTTTATTTGGACTCAATGGTTGAGAGCCAGAATCCCCACCCGGCCCAAATATACATATAATTATAAGGGATGTAGTAGTAATGGGAGGCAGGGGCGGAACCAGGAATTTTATTTAGGGGGGGCCAAAAAAAAAAACTTTAAACAAAATTGTAAAATTTAGTAATAAAATATGCAATAATCAAGTTATTGAAGTTGTGCTCGACGTTCTTTCATTGAGTTGAAATCATCAATTATTGTTTCAATACTGAATCTCTCTGCAATCTCTTTTTCAATATATACAATTAAATAATCCGTAAGAAATTCATCTTCCATTTTGTTGCGAAGTGCAGTTTTAACAATCTTCATGGCTGAGAACGCACGTTCTGTTGTTGCTGTTGAAACTGGAAGAGTTAATATGAGACATATCAATCGATATATGAGATGATAGATGTCTGACTTTCCCGTTTCTACTAATCCATTGCAAAGTTCGGCTATGGTCTTCATTTCTTTCAAATATGGATGGTGAGGTACATCACGCTCATAATGTTGTAGCTGGAACTTCAAATGGATTTTTTCTTGATCATTAAAATCTTGAGGATAAAATTGATTTACAAGATTACAAATATCATCAATCTTGAATGACATGTAACCATTCATGGGATCCAAGGCAGAACTAAGAATGAGAAGTTGCATAGTACGCTCATTAAACCTTCTATTTAACTCTTGTAATTGAGAGTCCACTACAGCAGTAAAGACATCCACTCGATAATGATGCTCCATTGTAATTGGATATTGTTGATGGCGAACTCGACCTCTACCTGCAGTATATCGAGCATCCATATCAGGAATATGTATGTCATGTTCTTTGCAGAACAACAATACTTTATCAAGTAATTTTATTCCAGCCACTTTCCCTCAACTCTTGAATGATCGCTTTTTGTAGTAGAGACTAAGTGCATAGCATTTAAAATATCTTGAGATTTGAGTTGTAAAGCTTGGCACAAATCATTAGTAACTCCTAATATTTCTTTCATAAGATGCAAATTAAAGACGAACTCAAAAGATGTTATCGTATCATAAGCTGAGTCTGCATCCCCACGTTGAGTATATGTAGATCCATCATCAATAATATTCTTAAGAACCGAACATGTTGCATTATACATATTTAATAAGCTGCATAAAGAGTTATAATGAGAACTCCAACGAGTATCGCCGGCCCGTTGCAAAGTGCCAATTTGATTAAGCCCTTTACCAGTTTCAACTTTATCAATGGCAATCAAACGTTCAAGTTCAGCAGCTTGAGCAGCTTGTAACTCATCATGACGCTTGCAAGATGCACCAACAATATTGATAATAAAATTTAGTTTCGAGAAAAACTGGTGGATAGGAATAACTTCGCTGGAAGCCGCAACCAAAGTCAACTGGAGACGATGAGCTAAACAATGAACATAGTATGCATATGGGCAATCATTCAGAAATAAAGCCTGCAACCCATTCCATTCACCACGCATGTTACTTGCACCATCATATCCTTGCCCCCGAACATTTTGAATGCTCAGATTATAACGAGAAAGCACCGATGATATCTCTTTTTGAGAGTTTGTGATGCTGTATTTTTAACATGAACAAGACCCAAAAAATCTCTCACGTATAAACCCTTTTTTTGTCAACAAATCTTAAAACAGAGCCATTTGCTCTCTCTTAGATTGATCTCGAGCTTCATCCACAATAATACAAAATTTTGCATCATTAATTTCCTCTCGAATTGCATTTCGAACTTTCTCTGAAAAAATATGTAAGATTTCTTTTTGGATTTTAGGTGAAGTATATCTAGCATTTCCAGGGGCTTTATCTAGTACGACATCCGCAACTTTTTCATTATATGATGCCAGAATTTTAATCATTTCAATGAAATTACCGCGGTTCTTAGAGTCTGAATGTTCATTGTGACCTCTAAAAGCACACGCTTGAAAAGTAAGCCATCGGACAACATCTATAGAGGTCTTCAGTCGCAATCTGTTATTTGCAATTTGAGTAGAAGACTGTGTATGAAGTGCCTTCTCGATATGCTGCAATTGATTCATCAAATCTCTACAAGATTGTTCAGATGCATTATGTGGTGAGTTTGGATCTTTTCCTATATGATTTAAGAAAGCACAGTTCTTTCCATCATTGACTTTCTTCCAGTTATGAAATCCTTCAACAGTAAATGCACTTGCTCCAAAACGCCCAGTTGTCTTTTTATTAAAGAGAAAGCATGGGAGACAAAATGCCGCATCTTTCACAGGAGAATACTCTAACCAAGAATGAAACATTCTAAACCAAGAAGGTTGAAATCGCCGTGGATGTTTTTTCCGATCCAGAAAGCGGATAAACAGGAAGAATATGTTGATAAGGCCCAGCTTTGATGTAAGCACGTCTAATTTCATCTTGTTGATCAACATGATATTCCCAAATTTGACGGCGCAATCCTGGATCACGCTCTAAAGAAGCAATATCAATTTCTCTAAATTCAACTCTTGGAGATTTTGATGGGCGTGAACTTTGTGGTTCTTGAGATAAATCATTAGTTATAGAGGGCGATATTTGTACTATCCTCTAAATCTTGAGCATTTTTCCTCTTAAAAAATGAGTCAATAGTGGATGATTTAACCATGGTTAGGACTCCTATAAAAAAAATCAGAAATTAAAATCATATAAAATTTTATAATAAATTATTATTAACTGCAGTAATTAAAAAAAGCAAATAGAATTCAATTCATTACTTAAAAAAAAAAAAGAAAACACAAATGACAAAGCACAAATATCTTATTAGGAGATTTATATTACACATCAAAAAAATATAATATAATAATCAACAAATCAAAAGACAAAACGTCACAGACACAAACTCACAAATAAGTGAAATAAAATAACAATGATTCAATGAAGTTAAGACAAAACATCACATACTGACAAATAAGTGAAATAAAATAATAATAAAGTTGAAACACATGATGAGTAGATGGGGTTGGGTAGTATTGGTACCTGGGCTGGTAGTCTTGTACCGGTGGTCACTGGTTATTGGTAAAGGTGGTGAATGGTGATGACTGATGAGATGCAGTTGGGGGGAGAGAGGAAGATGAGTCTTCCGGTGGTAATTTCCGCCGATAGCGTCAATCGCTGTGCGGCCGTGCGGATGGGTTAGATTGAGAAAGTGAAAATGGCTTTGAGATTTCTAGAATCAGAATGGTTTTTTTTTTTTTTTTTCTTTCTATTGCAGAGATTTCTTGAATAAGATGGGTTTTCTAATGGCTTGCTTCAACAGAAACTAAGGTGTTGCTGGCTGGAGTTGCTGCCTTGCCAGGGGAGGGAGGGGGATGTGCAGGAGCCAGGAGGGCTTGGCTGCTCGGCTGGGCAGAGATGCTGGTCACAGGGCATGGAAGAATCAAGATCGGAAGAAATCCTCTTGCTAGTGCAGGCTGCCCCTTTCTTGATTTTATTTCCTTCTTTGCCACCGAAAATTGTGGGAAATCACAAAGATTGTGTAAATCACAAATCTTAAAAAGATTGGGGGGCCAGAAGATTTCTACACAAGGAAAGTCTTAGATCTTTGGGGGGGCCATGGCCCCTGCCGGCCACCCCCCAGTTCCGCCCCTGATGGGAGGGCTCAAACCCATGATCTCTCACAGAAGGTGATATGACCAGACCAGTGGAGCTGGCCTTTGAAATGGTAAGAAACTCATTTTTTTTGTTTTATAAGTCAAACATGGGCAGCGCTCGAGCTTCATCATTTTCATGTGGGCTAGGCTCAGGCCAGCTTACTCAAGCTTGGGCCAGGCTTAGGCTTCTAGTTTAGAAGTCGGGTCATTCTAGACATTCCTCGGCCTAGCTCAGCCTGGTCCATGAAAACACCTAGTTTTTTTTTTGTTATTCAATGGCATGACAATATATCTTCTTGTATATTTTTTTTGTTAAAAGGGAGTGCTTGCCGTCAACAACCAAAACTTAGTGCTACAAAGTTTATTTTTTTGATCATTAAATAGGTTGTAGGAGTGTTTTAGGGTAGGAAGAAAATGATTCAGATCATCACACCTTGCTTACTGTTCCGATTGCTAGATTTATACGGACATGAAATAGGGCTTTGCAACTCTTCCGCCGATACAAGAGGCGGTAAACTTATCTTCAACTTTACCCTGGTTCATATCATTATTGTATTTATTATTTTAGTCCATGCATTGTACAACGTTTTTGCTGGTCTAAAAGTGAGAATGACACCCATGAAAATTGAGTATGACTCATGGCACAAGTATGTGTTTAAGTGTCTCATGGCTATGCAAATCCCGGACTTGATCTGCATGGAGATATTCAAGCATTTTGGAAACTAGACATATCTTTAGTTCTATGAAATATTTGATTCTTGGACAGGTTAATATAGGGAAGAAAATTGTTACTATAAAAAACTGGAGATCTTGATATCTCGGATTGAGAATATAACTGAAAGCAACAAAATGTATATTACCAAAAAAAAAAGTTCAAACAATGACTAATATATAATATGGGTTGGATTGGTGAGGTACTACAATGCAAGGCCTTTGCATTGAGAATCAAGAGAAATTTCGATTTATTTATTTACCTTCCAAAAATAGAAAAGAATATAATAAATTAATTTTCCTTGATAGAGAGAATTTCTATTTCATAATATATAGCAAGGGCGCACCTGGAAATTCTTCCTTGGGGGGTCACTATATAGAAAAACGTTCTTGGGAGAGACACGTATAAAAAAATGCATGTAGTTTTTAAAATTTATAAGGGATTCTTTGGAAATATTGTGGGGTCATATGTAAAAAAAAAGATAAGATTTTATAAAATCTAAAGGGGTTTTTTTAAACTTAAGGGGGATTTGGCCCTTGCGAGTCCCGCCTTGGTTCTGCCAATGATATATAGTATCCTACTACAGTAATATTAGGCCCAATCCCTAATATATTTTAAGATCTAAAGTATTCTGTGTGGGCCAAAGATATTCTCTATGTGCGATCGTATATCCTTATAGGCTATATGGATGGAATAAAAAGGGTCCAATGGGGCCACCTTTTATCTCATATCTCCCTTTCACTGATTAATCCTCACAAAATTGCCGTTTTGCCCAATCTTGACTCATCCAAAATCTTTCTCTTCTTCCCTTACTCTTAGGTGGGTCCCACTAGCCATCTCACTTTATGATGAAACTTTTCTAATCAATGGTTGCCAATCATTGAATCACAGCGGGCCTAAACACCGTTGTGTTTGACCACCTATATCAATCACATCTTCGAGTCCTATTTGCTGTGAATCCAAATTCTCTTTATATGGAACCCTATAAATCCATTATTAACTAGGCAACTTTTGAAATCCAAGTCGCATAAAACAACAATTTCCAAAACTACTCAACCAAGAATGTGTATGCGGACGAGTACAATTTTAGGTATATTATATAGTTTTGGGAGTTAACGGGTATAGACTCAGGTGGTGATATTAAGGGTCCGTTTGGGAAAATGAAGGGGAGGGGAAGGAAAATTTGAGGGGGAAGGAAAATGAAGGGGAGGGGAGGGGAGGGAAAATTAATTTTACCTCCTCTTATTTGGGAAGTCAAAAAGTAGGGGGAAGAAAAGTGGAAAAGTAGGGTTTTGTTTGTTTGTGAGATAAAGAGAAAATTACCGTTTTGCCCTTACTTTTGTAAAAACTTTAAAATTCTTTTTTATATATAAAGGGCAATTTGGTAATTTAACTCATTTTCCCCCCTCCTCTCCCCATTTTCCCCCAAAAACTTTTTTTACACAATTGCCCCCCCCCCATTTTCCCTCCCCCCCTTTCCCAAACACCCTCCAAAACCATTTTCCCCCCACTTTCCCCCCTTTTTTTCCCTCCCCCCATCTCTCCCCCCCTTCCCAAACAGAGGGTAAAGGGCCGAGTTGGGTCATCGCAAGCTTGTCCATGATAAGCGAATGGTCCTTATATTCAGGCTCAGTTCCATCTCATGGGGCCTAAAATTCATCTGCAGGCCCAGCCTGAACCCAGCCCTGACCCAATCCTACAAAGGAGGGAATTTTTATTTTATTTTATTTTATGAAGAAGTGTTAAGTGGCGGAAAAGCTACAATTTCATTCTTACCGCTGGTATAAGTGGCGGTAAAGTTGCATTGGGAGTCCATAATAAAATTTATGGTTGTTGTTGTCGTAGTCCTTTGAATCTATTCACCCTTATAAAAACAGAACAAGTTGTTATGCTTGTTTCTTTATACATCTTTGTGGGACTCACTTAAAATGTCTATCTACTATATTCAGTTGTCATGCTTGTTTTTTCTACGTACCTTTGTCGGGTAAATAGATGAGCCGGCAGCTTGTTGTAGTTGCTACGGCCGTTAGGAGTAAAGGCGCTTTCTTAGGAACTTTTAATGTGTCTCATAGGAGCCATATTAATGAAATTGTTACTACTAAAGTAGGGGTGTTATTAAACATCTATTTATCGTTCCAGAAAATGTCCGGGTATTATCAAATCAAGGGTTATTTTGGGTTATAATCAGAAACTTTTTTTTTTTTTAATGAGGGTGTCCGGCCTCTTTGATTGAGAACCGACTATTCCCTCGAGCATGTGAAGTTCCCGCCTTCCCCAAGCACCGAATAAGTCAGGCTTTTACATGGGCCAGTGCCCTCTAAGGGAGAGCGCGAGTTCGGAACCGCAACCTCGGTTCCAAAGCTATGGTCCTAGTCCTAGCCAACTGCGTTACCCCTCGCGGTTAATAAGAAACATTCCCTGACAATTGAACTAATGACCCTCCTTGGCTGGGCCTTCAGTAAAAAAACAGACTACTAGGCCGCAAAGTATCACGTCTAGCCCACTGGCCTAAATGCAGCCATACCAATGGTGAATCTAAGTAGAGATGAGTGAATAGAGAGAAGTTAGGAGCGCCAAGTAATTGAATGTAGGTTCGTTCGCTTGTCCCATAGATTTTTAATGGAAAAAATGTAGGGTTTCATATTTTCCCAAAGAATTTAAACAAATGTGTTGGCCATAAAATGGGTGGTTAAAAGTAGTTAATAATATTTGCTAATTAAAGTATTTTGAAATAAAGGGAATGAATGTGTTCTTAGCATCAGGCAAGGGACCCAAAATCCCCTTCTAAATATAAATGAATCTTCGACGGAGAATTTATTGGAGCAAAATACGTTAGATTCTATTCTCCTTGTTTCGTTTGTAACCCCTCCGTGGCCCGTAGAATAAAGCAAGCGGACGTATATAGAACAACGTTGATGAAAGGCAATTTGGATCGACCAAAGCCCTTTTTTCTGCATATCAAACTCAATTCTAATAGTAAGAAGTCCAATAATTACGAATTCATCACACAAATGAGAGAATTTCATAATACCAAAGTTTTCTATTTAGGGACAATACTTTGGATTAATACATTAGATACAAATGGATCATATCTCGATGATTATCTTGAAAATAAATTTGCATTGAATTATAAATTAGATGGCCAAGAATAAAGAATGTGGCTATGGATAACTACCTTACCAACATCCTTTTCTTCCTCATGGTGGGGCTAATGAAAGACTCTTTTGTTCCATATGTCCCTTCTTGGCCTACTGTAAGAAAACTCCTCCACAAGTTATTGTTTTAACCGGCTATATCAAAGTTCTCACTGTCATTACTCTATAGGGAAGAATATTCTCGGAGTTACGTTTTGTTATTTTTGTGAGGTTAGGTCTTGTATTCTTGGTTAGCCGGATTGGTTCTATTGTGTGGCTATGTTACTTAACAAGTAAGAATTCGATATTTAAACATAGTTTCGAAGGCTGCCATGATAATACATGGCTGAGTGATGTTGACACCTTTGTATTACACACATGCCCATGGATCGATCGGTGGGTCTTCAGCTTGCCAATATCACTCTTGGCCAATAAATACTGGTAAGAAAGAAAGGCTGATAATGGGCCAAGCTAGGACATGTATCCTTTTGAGTTCGGCCCCACTTTGGGCCTGCAAAAGCCATGGCGTAAGACGCGAGGCCTAAAAATTAGGGGGGGCATTTTCCTCTTATTTTCTGATTTAGATCTTCTTTACACATTAAAACATTAAGTAAACCTCTAACTGTACCTTTTATATTAGAGTTTATTTATAAATAAGAGCTTTTGCCTAAAAAAAGAAGCCAAAGGAGCTACCTTTTATTTTTTAAGGTGAAATGCAAAAGCCACATGTACCTTATGAAATAAGAGTATTTGCAAAGAAATGATATTTTTGTTATTATTGTAGCTCACTATCTACGGCGAATTAAGATTGCAAATAGGTATCCGATTCTCCAATTATCCAGAAGTTTTGACCCATAAAAAACCAGGTATGGAACCTATTTTGGGTTCCGATTCATAAATGGGTCTGGATCCGGAACTTAATTTAGGTTCTGAGTGATAAACGGGTCTGGGTTCATATAGGTTCGACCCGGGACCCGGCATATGAGGCTTTAATATTGCAAATTGTACCTTAAAATCAATTTTTTTTGGACATTTTTATGTACAATATTAGAGGTAGTATACTTGATGCACTGTTATAAGCTGAATGATATGCTTATTTTAATAAAAATGAAGAATAAAGATAAATTAGAATCGATTTTGGAACTAGATTTCGATCTTCTAGGTAGACCAGATTCCGGAACCGTATTCGGGTTTTCCTATTGGAACAGGGTCTGGAACCAACTAAATAGGTTCCAAGTCAAAACCGGATCCGGAACCGGAACCGAAACCGTTATTTAGGAACGGGTCTGGTTCCAAGTCCAATATGGTTTCAGATCTGGAACCGTTCTGTTAGCAATCTTAGGGCGAATACAAGTCTATAACAGAACTGCCTTCATTGTTGCGACATGTACAGCTGCTTGTAGAAGCGGTAAAGTTGCAAGTAGAAGTGGTAAAGTTGCATTTGCAACTTTTCCTCCACTCTAAGCAGAGGAAAACTTGCATTTGCCAGATATGACAAATGATTGTCCTCCTTGCACATAACCCCTTCCATGGTTGGAGTTTGTGATGAGATTCAGCTGGACAAAGGGTCAGTATGGTGCCCCATCCTCTTTGTTTTTTTTTAACGGCAACTTTCATTAAGAAGAATAGCTGAAACAATAAAAGAGAACTATATTGAAGATTGTAGATTTTGAACATCTGATGAATGGTTCTCGGAATATTCACTACGAGTTTGCATTCAATCTAAACCAAGCTACAAAACACAGATAATGTCTCTTGTCATCTGAAAGTAGAATTTCTAGCTTAGTTCCAATTGACAAGGGAAGAAAAAAAAAATCATTGCTAGACATCTGCTTGTAGGAGAAATGAAGATTAGACTCTACCCCGGACCATTTTTCAAAGACATGGTTAGACATTCACACGTCCCTCCCATCTCCTTGGCCGGCTGCGAGGTGTTATATTCCTGTGCAACAGAAGGTGTTGCTGATGTATTGTAAGAGAAGCCTGCTCTTGCATTTGTTCTCATCACTTTCCTCCCTTTATGAACGAAACAATGCTCCACAGAAACTGAGAGAAGAGGGAGAGGTAGAGTCATTAGTTTGTATGAAAAACACTCATTCTGCCAGTACCAATGTTCCTAGGCTCTAGGGACCTAGATAAAATCAGTCTTCAGTTCTAGGAATCTTTTTGGAAATATCTTTGTTCCAGGCACTTCTGTCAAATGAAAAGAAAAAACAAAGGGCGTTTTTTAGAAAGTCCTTACTTCTAAGAAACAGCAATTAGGAAACTTTTTTTAATGTTGGGTATGGCTTACCCTTACCTGGATATTTGTACTAAGAAAATAGTCAATAATAAAAACTATTTTTAGTAATAACTAGATTTCATGTTTCATACCATAAGATTTGAGGTCAACCAAGTCCAATATCTTACCTGTAATCAGTGACATGTTTGTTTGGCATGGTCACTTGGTCCATTTGATCAGAGGGATCCATGCAATAAAATTTGCAAGTTTTTGCGAGAAATTAAATGAGAACAGAATTGAGTACATGAATTAGCCATTGTTTACTACAACTGCAAATATTTATACACACTCTTAGCAACACTGAATTGATTAAGATACGGAATTGCGCCTTCGTTTCTGAAGTAGAAACCGAGATTCTGAATTAAACTTACCATTCAAGAATTTACCGTCTTTTATCCGAAAGAAGGAATTGAGTTTGCTTAATTTTTTAGTGAAAGACCTGATTAACTTGTTCACGGGAGTTGATCTAACCAACTCCTGTTTCATGGAGACATGGTCCTTCTCTAACTCAGTCAATCTCATCCTCATTCTTGCGACTTCAAGCTTCAATTCTCTGTTTTCTCTTCTCACTGATGCATAATTATCTCTTGGAGACACTGCATCGCTGCCTGCACCGCTGCCCGAGCGTTGAGGATAGTTGCCATTGGTAGACCCAAAGAAGAACTGATTGTGTCCTCCATTCATGGCGTTTCGAAGCCTTATTTGCTCGAAGTAGAGGACCTGGACTGCCATTTGCACCGGCAGTCGTTCATTCTGAGCTGCATGGCTGCAAGCTTCTTGAGATAACTTCTGACAATCTATAGCTTTGCATAGACGATAGCGTTCAGCGTCCTTGATATTAGGATGGACCTGTAAGTTGGAAGTCAATAGAATTTTAGAATTCAGGCTTGAAAAGACCAAACTTTGGTTGTTTTCTATTTACATTAACATGTTTTCTTTCTATGTAATTAAAATAGCTTCTCGTGAGGCTTAATGCCTCACACTTCAGACAATTGGAACATCTTGCCTCATGCCTTGCATTTTAAACCATGGATTGCAGTTTGGATCAGAGAGATAAATTGATGTGAGAATTGAATGCAACCTTGAGAAAAAGATCGATGGCTCTATATAAGCCATCACTCACAACTCGAGCATGGTCGGGGAGGAGCTCCGCTAGTGCGACAAACTTTGATGGTAGCAAGTTCGAATCTAGCGCAATTTCTGCCAAGTAATTGTCCAAGAGCTTTGATACCTTGAGGATCGCGTTCTGTTTAGGAGATCTAGGACTGTCATAATCATAGTACATGTCATTCTCATCCCTCAAGTTAGTTATTTCATCTTCATCTTCATCCAAGTTCAGGAAAATGGAGAAGATCCTCAATATTGAATCGGTTTCGTACAGTGGTTGGTTGTTTCCATATGGGTTTGCAGGAATGAGAATGTCTTCGAGAATTGCCTGGTCCAATTGCAGGCCGATTCTTCTCTCTAAATCTGATCTACTTGTGAAAGATGCTAACACCATTGTTGCAGTTTTCAGCAGACCTGAAAGAAATGCTATTGGCACAGAACTTTTTCGTGATTGAGTAGGTAATAGACCGGCTATTGTTTCAACGATTACACGCTGTTTCTTCTGCAGTTCTGGATCTAAGAATCTTCCTTTGACTGATTGAATATCTCTAATGATGAGATCTTGAAGAGAATTGTGAGCATAGTTTGTCAAGATCTTGCTGATCATGTCCTGGTTTAAACCCTTTGATTTCATTGCAGATACAACCTTTTGGAAGAAGTCCAGATTGAGCACTGTCAGACTCTTTCCCCACCAATCTGATGGAGTTTCTGCCTCTAAAATCATGGGTTTGACAGGTATGTTGTGCTCAAGCTTTGATAAACCAGTTGTAAGCTGCTCTTTACAGGCGGCGGATGCAATTCCTTGGATGAGTCTGCTGATCAGATTGATTTCTTCGGCTGCGGGGATGAGACCTTCACAACCATGAAGAACTGTAATTGAGTTAGAGATGCTTGGGATCACCATTTCCTTTAGATAGTTCTCAGTACGGATCTCCAAGTTCTTTTCTGTAAATTCCTCTGTCATTTCTAGATAATGAGCTGCGCATCGAAGCATAGCAACGTTCGCCGGGGTAATCTCAAAGATCACGCCATAACAGTACTTTGCCACTAGCTCAAATGCTTCTGGTCCCCCTGGAATGGCCTGCAGTTTTATCCATGATATCTTTGTATCCTTCCCTTCAGACACCAATTTTCGGATTTTTCCACTCCGCGAAACCAAAGGAAACTGTAGAAGGAACCAAGATCTTTTAAGAATGCATGGATGAATTTCAGATTTACTGGTATCTAACATAGACAATAGCAGGAAAAAAAAAAAAAAACAAGGATTACAACAGCTAAGTGTCTAGGATGTGAACAAGAATGGATTCTTTACAAGTACAAAAACACAACATGTTGTCCAATCAGATGCTTCCTTTGTCTGGTTGGGATACGCCAGTCAGCTACGCACAAACAATGTAGTGAATAATTGTCTAATAGAGAAAATTGAGAGTGGACATGAAATCAATTTTACCTTTTTATATCAGAGAAAATCAACAGCATGTGTGTTCATGTGTGAGAGAGATTACTCTCAAGCACCAATGTTCTAAGGATCAGCTTTGTGGTCTTAGCTTGTTTCCTTCTTTGAGTAGAATGCAATAAATTGACCCCTAAGATGATGGTGGTGAATGGTGATGAAATAAAAAAATGATATAAAGACCAGAGGAGGGGTTGCCTGACTTTGGTTACACAGAATTCCTACAATTTCTGGAGATACCCACCGGCGACCAGTACACCATGAATCATAGATAATGAAGAGGATAAGAAGCTACCCTGCAGCTCACATCTATGAAAATGAACTTCTAAATCTCAACAAGCATAATTACTGTTACACCCATGAAACATGTAAATGGAAAAGCAAATGAGAAGCACTTCACAGCTCAAAACAAATTGGCGTCACCAAACCTTGGTAGTAGTTTCTGTGACCACTGACCTGCAAAAATTCATATGACTTAGGAACACCCACAAGATGGTGCTTTGATGATTAAACAAAACTGAGAGTAACAGGCTAATCTGTATTTAAAACAATAAAATCAAATAACCTGATCTATTATCTGTTGACAAAAGAAAAGATAGCAAGGTGCAATTCATAACTGTAAAGAACCACATTAACAACTTCCCTTGATATCCACAATATATCGATAAATAAAATGATTCAAAGCTCGAAAAATGTCAAGTTATCTGCATACATTAATAAAAAGAAAACTAAATCTTGCCTTATGAAGTGAGAATTTTGTTGCTCCAACTTCAACAGTAAGATCACTGGACACATCAGAAACTGGCCTGAAAAGAGAAGGAACACTTCATAATATTAGAGTCTTACAGAGAATCAAGAGCCTGAGGAGTGTAGAAGGAGATATGGAGCTGAATTATCTGCATACATGTCCATTGGATTCTGAAAATGCAATAAACTCAAAGCAAGGAAATGCCAGAAGACACACTGTATTTGAAGACCTGTGCTCACTCTTAACAGCTCAGGTTCATAACAAACCAGGTACTTCTATATTTATTTGAATATGGTGGTCCATTTCTTCTACAGCGAATGATTCATGTTTATAATGTCTCCAACTTTGGCGCATTCGGATCCATCTGAACCACATGATTAAACTTGAAACCAAAACCAATCCCCCCCCCCCCCCCCCCCCCCAACTAAATAAAAATAAAAAATCATTGCAGTCTTATCCCGTCTATCTGATCATATTTTGCGAGTTCTATTTTTTCACTCAGTTTTACAACTATATTTGCTAAGTTTACAATCTGTCCATGTCTTATTTGAGATCTTTAGTGGGTTCTTCCTTTTCTTGATTTCTTGGAACATGCAACCCTTCAATATCTGGTATCTCTGTTTTTTAACCAAAACATCCTTCTGTAGCTGTTTATTTATTTATTGGCTGGCAATTGAAGGTTTAGAACTCTCCAATTGGGTGAACTTAGTTGGCCAGGACAATAAGGACGGGCCCATCAGTATCAACGTTTTCAGAATTGTCCATCTCCTCTTGTTTACAATTTCTCCTTCTAAATCTCAGAGAGTATCAATCGTAGATTTTACATTCCCATGTAACGGCTTATTTGGATGTCTTGTGAAATTTGGATGGTTGAAGAATGCAGAAATTGGTTCATCAAAAAATCCCACATGACAATCTGCCTCATCCATATGTGCTTAATCAATGCAATGGATACAAGTATAATGCACATGTACTATAAACATGGTACACATCCAAAGGCACAATTCTGAAACTCACCTGTTCCAATGACTCGGAAGGAGTTTGAGGGCACTCGTAGGATCTTATACCCCATTGAGCTACAATTTAATCCTAAAATCAATTGGTGATACGAAACGGCACAATAATAATTTTATGGTGAAAGAAAATTTGTCGGGCTTTTGAGATTGCCATTTCTTATTTGAAATCATTAAAATGTTTCATCTTTACTTGTACATGTGAGTTGATTGGATCTCAAATAATTTGAATGAACTGGAACATTGATTCAATTCCACTACAGGAAATGCGATTAGGATGGCCTGGTTCCTCGTGGCCACAAAGTCTGTAGTGAGAAGGTAGAACATGGTAAGGTCAGAATGCAGGTCGAGTCAGAACTAACACCGACAAACTAGGGTCAGATGGTAACCAGAGCTAGTATGACCACACGAATGGTATGTGACACAAGGGGTGGGCCACACTTGTGATCAAGTAGAGGTCCCATTCAAACAGATGAACACCCCACAAATTACTAGCTACTGTCACTATCATCAAGACCCAACCTCAGCCAATAGCGCGTCCATGTGATATATATTTTTTTTCGGATATCAAAGTTTGTAGTGATAGTTCTTTGCAGATATATTGAGTAAAATTGTTGGGTAAAATCCATGGTTACAAGGATTTTGGAATGTTGAAGCCAAGGAAAAGTGTTTTTTTTTTTTTTTTTTTTAAACAGCGATGCGGGGGTTAGAACTTATGGGAGCGCCTAGACATGGGGAAAGAAGCTTGCTCTAAGAAAAGCCCAATCCATGAAAAAGAAGTCCAACCATGGGAGACCCTGGCCATGGGAAAAGAAGCATGTTGCTCTTACATGAAGAGAAGTCGCATTCATGAGAAAGAAGCATGCTTCTATGGGAAGAGAAGCCCCAACGTGGGAAAGAAGCTTATTCTTCTAAGAAGAGGAGCCGACGGATCAAATTCTCACTAGTCAGGTGAGAAATGGGGTGCCCAACAAATTGGATAAAACCCAATGGAGAAGTGTATTATACACTCCACGAGTTACAAAACCCACCATTGTTTTCAAACGTACCCCAACTTGAGCATAGTTTGAAACTCCATAACTAGTTTGGGTAATTCACTTGTAAGGGTTGCTTCAAGAGATAAAAAGAGAAGGGGTCATATCCAAAAGTACAAAACCTCAAAAATCACCTTTTCAATTTTCTTGTTTAAAAAAGTCAAAAAATTATTTTCTCATTCCAATAAAGGACAAAACACATCTCTCTTTTTATAATTAAAACAAGAAAATTTCAATTTTACTTTTTCTCTACCACAAATTGACAAAAAAGTCAAGAAGTTAAATTTTGGATTTTTTGTGCTTTTTCATATTACTCATCTTCTTTTCTCGTCTCTTTACTTTGCAAGTGAATTACCCAAACAGTATTAAAGCTTCATTCCGGTGCCCTTCATATCCCCTTTTGTCATTCGGATTACATCAGAAAGTCCTAAAGTGACTGTAAACATGCGATTTTCTTTCTTATCTTATAAATATCTTAGAAATTATTTTCTTTAAAAGCAATTTGAAATTGAGAAATGAGTCGATGAGCGAAATCAGCTGCGAGTTTTAAGGCATATACGTATGGCTATAGTCAAGACTGAGTCTTAGATTTAGGGCATGTTTGTATACATGCTTTTCTGTGATATAGTAAAAATCATGTTTGGAATAGAAAAGGCAGAAAAATAAATCAAATTTTCCGTGATTCCATGAAAAACTAATTTCAATGGAGTATGACTTAGTTTTCCATGGAATGCATAGACAAATCCGCAGGTTTCCTCGTTGCTACACAATCACACTAAAAAAGGTCCAACGGTGAGAGAACCTGAGGTTCTCAGTCATATCTCACCCCTGTTGATCCTTGGACTGGGGAAAACAAAGTACCAAAGGTGAAAAACATAAGAGACAAATCTCACTGGGGCATTGATGTGTGGCCTCCCACGCTACACATCAGGCCTTCAGGTGGGTATGTTTGCTTGTCGGGGGAGCCTGTAGAGGGGCCCATGGACTCTATTCTCCTTAACGTTTTCCAAATCACATGTCCCACCACCATATCACCATTCACCATCACTCCTGAAACCTATTACAAATGCCTCTGGAAAGCAATCCCACACACTCACAAGGATAGCCTACCAACCACCTCATTCACAGTTCACAAGTCACAGCTCTTTCGATTATAGGGAGAGTTGTGGATAATCCTACTTTCTTCGTGAAAGATTTTGCACGTCCACCTTCATGAATTATTTTCTTAGTAAGTCACACAGCTCATTAGTGAATCCAAACCTCCAGGTGTGGACGCCATTGTCAATTGAGAACATGTCACAAATCAATCAATCAAGAGGATTATTAGGGTTTTATTCATCTTGACTGAACTCCCAACTTTAGTGGTCCAGATGGTTTGCATTTTGCCACTAAGTTTCAAAATAGTGGTTATTGAGATTGATAGTGATATGGGTTGATATCAATGAGGATGGACTTTAATACATGGCGAATATAATATTCTATGTATCATTATAGTATGTGAATTATTTGCAACCCTAAATATTTTGTAATTGGTTGTTGCAAAGAATAAAAATAATTAGACTTGCATGGGATGTAGGCTTATGCATTACGTACATGTCACCAGACAAGCCCTTATTTACCTTTTCTTTCCTAAAAAAAAAAAAAAATCATATTTATAGCATGAAAATACATGTTGGAAAAATAAATAAGAACAAAATTTCTAAAAATTTAAAAAAAAACATGCATCTTATAATATTATAAGATACATCATATCTAGTGATTTTTCAATATTAATGGCAAAATGCAAATACACTCGCGATAGAGTGGGGCTGGCACCTTAGTTTCATATGCATGTGTAGGGATTGATCTCTAGATCTCGAAGTTTAAAACCATTAATTACTTTTGACCAGTGGTCCAACTTAGTAAAAAAAAAAAGTTAAAATGCTTAAGAAAATTTTATTTCTCGAATTTATGCACTGAATGGTGTAAGTAAATAGGAAGAAAATGAGAAAAATGAACTTTTGGCATAGATAGAGAAAGCAACAAATACTGTTTATTGTATTTTGTAAGAAATTGTTTAAAATATGACTCCCAATGAGAGCTCCCTTTGTCACCTTGCAATCTAAATACCTTGAAAATTTTTTATTTTTTTCTTTTGCCACTACAAAAGCTTCAAATAAAGAAAAAGAAACAGCTGAGAAGATTACCATTCAGTGCTGTATCGGGTGCATAAACTCGGCCGAAACGTTCTCTTCCCCGATACACTTGACCTCAGTTCACTAGCCGTTACAACACCCATCTCTCTTTCTAAGCTTGAGCTAATTTCATGTAATCTTTAAGACCCATTTCAAGGAGATTAGGAATAATGTGTTATTGGGTTTGAAGTAGACAGATGAAAGATTTGTGGGATGGAAAAAGCTGGCAAGCAGCATTTGTCAGGGCAGAAAGTTGGTACAGAGAAATGGAAGAAGACCCAAACAGGATTAAGAGCTGGTTTGATATTTCTTTATTATTTAAGTACTAATCTAAAGTCAGCAAATGCATATATTTAGCCTCTTTTCGGTGAAAGTGGTTGCCTTTTAATCTGATTTCGGTTGCAGGAATCCTGAGGTTTGCAGTGCTTTTGGTGGTATAATCATGACTAATGAAAGCCTTATCCATTACAATAATGGCACAAATTTGAACTTTGAAAAACTGCATTGGGGTTGTATGATCCCATTGGATCCAACAGTCCAAAATGTTGGACCCATTGGCCATTGTTGATGGGGTATCAGTAGGATGAAAAATTGGTAGGACCCTGGCTCAACATGGTTGCTATGTGTAGGACCTGGACCTAACTCAAAGCTCTAGTATATTTTATATAGCAGTATTGATCTATGACAGTAGCATTGATACCACCCCCTTGTCTTAGAATCATGAGACAGCTCAGTGGTAAGGGCTTCTTATTCTTATCAAAGATGAGCCCTGGGATGGTTTACCATTCCTCCCATGTCTTGTCTTTATATTAGACATCTACCAAATTCACCTCCATCAACCATGGGAGGGTTTTGTATTTTGGTAGGTACCTAATTTGAAGACTCCTCTTATCGGATTGGCCTCACATGTATGTTAGGTGGCCTTTCTTCTGGTTTGGAAAGGGAGTTTCACTTTGGTGGGGAAAAAAAAGATAAAGAGTCATGTTCCCAAATGAAGAGAAATTACTCTTCTTCATACTTTTTTCTGAGAACACCCTTTTTGTTCTTGTTTTATTAGGGTGAACTGAGAATTCTGCCAATTTGCATGTGAGTTTGGTAGGAAACATGTTTTCAGAGTATGTTTTCCTTGTTTCCCATTCATGATGGAATCATAAGATACAAGAAGCTATTGGATGATGAGAATTTATGGTAATTAATTTGCTACTGTTGAAATATTAGTTCAAATAAAAAGAAATCTATTCATCATCCTTAGGGCTTGTTTGGTTGCAAGTATTAGGAGATATGCTGTCTAGAGAATTTGGAGGAATCAAATGCAATTCCCAATAAATAGAATTTCCAAAATACTAATAGCAATACAATCTCTAAAAAATAGAATTCCAAAATACTAATGACAAAAGAGGGTTCTAAATTCTAGAATTGAACTAAGCAAAAGTAACTTTTCACTTGGCTAGCTCAACAAGTTTCTGTCACCTAAACCCCATCAAACATGAAATTGTGAATTCTCATAGACAACCTCTGCATTTCTATTAGAAATGCTTTTATCCAAATAGGTCTAAGGCTTACCCATCAATCATTGGTCAATTGAAAAAACTCTATATAAAATTCTTCTTTTGACCAAAAATAAAAAAGAAAGAAAGAAAAAAAAAAAAAAAGAAGAAAAGAGGACAATAAAGTTAAAAGACAACCGAGGCTGAAAGAATTCTCACATGCCAAAATCACATTGGGTTTAAAGAATAGATCCGGATCCCTTGTTTGGACCAAATAGGAAAACCCTGTATGGACCAATCAGGCAGTGCCACATTAGGGTAGGGGGAGAGGATTTTTATTTTATTCATGGGCGGAGATGGGATGTCAGCTGATTTGACATCCTCTTTTTCATGTGGCACCTCCTAATTGATCCAAACATGATTTCCCTGTTTGGACCGTTTCATTTTCTTATAAAGAATACAGAAGGAATGAATGTATACATCCTTTTAACATGGGGAGAATATCAAATATCAACCTCCGATTATGAGCCATGGTCGTAGCCAACTGAAGACATTGAAATGGTTTAACTCAAATACGAATTTTCAAAACTCTTGCAAATAATCATGCCCATATTTTTATAAGGTACCTTATTTTTGTACCATATTTAACTTCCCCTTCCCTTTCCTTTTTTTTGTTTTTTTTTTAATTTTTTGTTTTTCTCCCCCATCTTTCATCATCATAGTGGCTAGCACTGGGCAGGGAGCACGACGGAATAATAATTTCGGCCTTGTACTGAAGAGCGATGCACGTGCAAATACTGTGGGTGTGGCAGACTCTTTATCGGCAATCAAAGACCCGATATTGACGAATTGTAGGTTGTGCCCGCAATGCTCCAAAATAGGAATGCATCATTATATTTTGTCCATATTTTAATATATTATTATTACTTTAAAAAATCTAATAATAATAATAATAGTTTGTTAATATCTTTTGAATTTATTTTATTATATTTTTCTTTAATTATTATTTTTTTCAATAATATTTGGCACTGACCTTATAAAAATTAAATTTCCCCAATAAAGCCTTTTTATAGATATTACCCAATAAAAGTATTCCCAACATTCGTCATGATTAACAATTTGATTTACCATTTTCATGCTCGAATGGAATCAGATTATCTAAGGCACTTATGGTTGAGTGGTGTTAGTAGTGGTCGGCCACATGTCCCATATTGGGAGGTTGAAGCCCCATCCAAAATTGAAAAAAAAAAGAAAAAACTATTAGGGCCTTAAGAAAAGTCTGGCCCAGCCCCCACTTAAAATAACCCATAACCTCCACCTCCCTTTCCTCAACTCAAAAAATCAACTTACCCATTCTCTCTTTTCCTCTCTCATCCACCCTGCCATTCCTCCCTTCGGCAGGAATCCATCTTTGTATTTAAAAATAATTAAAAAAAAAAAGCAGAGAATGCACAGAGTTATTAGATATTTTCAACTTAAATTATGAGAGTTTTCTTTAGGTCTTGGGAATTTACATGAATGAGATTGGAACCATATATGTGGTCCACTCAATGTACAATCATAGGATTGCAATTATAGAATGAGCTCAGAATCCTAATTTAAAATTAGGGATCATTGAACACATTATTATGCTTCTCAAATTATCATTTTCACTTTTTCATGGTGTAAATGTATACATTCAGTGGTTTAAATGTATTTGGATTATTTGGATGCATTTCACAAATTATCGAAATCCATTAAAATTTAAAAAATAAGAAACCAAGCGTATTGGTGATTATCATTAATCTAAGATTGTAAATGATTTGGATAAAAAAATTGTGACTCACAAATGATTCGCGAATTGCTCTAATATTTCTGCACTTGGAATATAGGGTTTGACAAATGAACCTTAAAACACTAGTACAAGTGTTGAGGAATTTACCCGAAAAATTACGGGTGAGAACCTGTGCACAAAAAAAGCCCCCACAGTTTTATGAAACAAAACTGATCTTTCCGCCGATTTTTTCTCACCTTTTCAACTAGTGACGATATCTTCGCTTTATATCGAAATTGAGCCACGATATCATCGCTTTTTCAATCTGACTATCATAAGCCTCATTTAAATGAAAATTCTGAGTCCACCACTCCGTGTTAGCACTTGTCACCTTTGAATCACTCATTTGCCCACAAAATGGTGCTTGGATCCGTAAGTTTAGAGTATCGCTCTCGAAGAGTAGCCCAACTCATATAAAAATAATAATAATAATAGAATGGCCGCACATCCTCTAAAGCTGGTCCTCAAAGAGGCCAAAAAAAGTAAAAATAAAACCTAACCCAACGTAGTAAACAAAACGGTAAGTATCTGTGCTCCTGCGGTGCATGAGAAATAACACTTCTCGTTATTTGTGCGAGTAAAAAAGAAGACGCGTCTCTGTCAGAGATTTTCTACTGTATCCGTATCCGTATCATTGACAGTCTTCCCAGTACATTTGATTCGTTCTCACTGTTTCCAACCCGGTCCCCTACGGCCCCACCCCACGAGACGTATCAGCGTACTGCATACAGTTACCGTACAAACCTAGTATCCGTATACTATTCTCCATACACGTCCATCTATGAGACGCGTAGGAGTAAACGACCCGAGTCCGGATTTCCTCCGTGGCCTCTCGCACGCTTCCCCATTTGCCCGAATCTCTATTAAATCATCGACCAATATAGTCTCAGTTTCATCGACCAACATTACCTGAGTGGATTCCATCGTCTGATTGAACATATGATAGGAATATTATTATTATTATATTAATAGAGATGCCACATTAGTTCTCCGTCTCATTTCTAATGAGGTGTTTAATAAGACCCGCTCATATTAGATAAAATATGAGTAAAATATGAGGATATGTTGCTAGAGGGGCCTAATTTTATCATGAACAGTTCGAATTATGTCAACGTTGGTCCCAAAATGGGGAGCGGTGTAATAGCTGCGGCTGGAGATCCAAACTCAAGACTGAACACATAATTGGTTATCATACACGTGCATATTCTGACCCAAGTCCATTAGTGCTACAGCAAGGGATTCATCCTTATTATTTATATGGAGAGGGAGGTGTCTCACCACTAGTGGATTAAAAGAAATAATAATAAAATTAATATATAAGATTGATAATGCATAATTGATCATTACCTTGTGCATTCATGTTTTTTCGCCATGTGGGACCAGATAAAATTCAAGAGGTTCCCGCTTTTGTCGATTCCCATTAATAGATGGGTCCCATGGTAAGTTACATCATGCTCCTAGGAGACTTGTAACATAACAAACTTATCAATAGCATTGGCACACCAATAGAAAAGTACGTTTGAAAAAACCTGCTTCTTATCCGAGTCCTTCTTGATTTTTTTTTTTTTTTTTTATATGTGAGTTTCTATCACCTCATATGTGTGAGTATCTTTTTAGAATTAAAAATAAAAAAATATGTTTTTGGTGGATTCACTAGTGACAGCTTGTCGGCAGATCGGGTTCTTTGCTTCGTGTTTGTTTCTGTCTCTGCCATGTACGGTTCAGATCTGATATCAAGGAAAAGAGGGAGGACTGCAGCTTGACACGTGTGATGATGCGGGTCCTACAAGGTATGGTAAGAAGGGAAGCAAGCCGGGTAGAAAGTTTTACGTGGAAACAGTTACCACGTGTCCTCGGGCATGACTGATGAGTTTTCCCAACAGTGTCTTGCTTACGTGGCAGCAGCTGATTGGAGAGTTTGTTCCTCCAAAATCTCTAGAAGATCTCTGATGAGAAGTCACTGGGTCCCACATGCGATCCCAATGCATGGGAGAATCTCTAGGCCCACATCTGATCACTCCTCATTTAAACATTACATGCATTAATAAGCGCAAACGAAGTATTAATGGAAATCATTTACACATATAAATGGATGTCAGCAAACAAACGGCCGCTAAAACTATGGAACTCCATCCTAGAGCCCATTTATTGAGAATTTGAGTGACTTGGTATAAAAGTTTTCTTAATATTACCATCCCCCAATGTTTACTTATTAATTCTTTGATATGGATATTTTCAACGACTTAGATTTTAAATAGGCAAGCTTAATATAAAGAATTGCGAAGTGGACTTTGGTTAAAATGGAGTTTTCTAATTCTACTTTTGATGGCATCATTGTTAATTGGGAAGCTTGTGTGGGTGTGTTTCTTTTTAAGATAAGGAAGTCTGATGTTTGGCCTCCCCCACTTCGGTTGTTCAAATTTAATGTTGATGGTGCAATGAAAGAGATAAGCCGGCCCCACAGAAATTGGTTGTGCGCTTCGGATTAATAAGGGTGAGGTCATATTGATGTTCTCTAAGTTGGTGGGTGTGTGTGACTCAAATTAAGGCGGATGTGTTTGCAATTTTGGAAGCTCTTCGATGCTTTTCGAGATATTTCAATGGTACTCATAGTGTGGAGAATGTTTCTTCTAATGTTGGTTGTGTAATCTCAAAGCTAACTCTTGGAAGTTCCAATTTCTTTTTAATGAAATCCTAGTCTCATATTCTAACTTGGATGTTGTCTTCTAAACCGGAAGAGGGGGGGGGGGGGGGGGGGGGTGGTTTTTTTTTTCCCTTCCTTTCTATCCCTTGTTGTATTTTCTCCTTTTAATGGAAGTTTCTGTTAACCGATCAAAAATAAAAACCTAAATCACTAAAGAAAATTTAACTATTTTCTTGATTCAACATTTGTCATTAAAGAGAATTTAAGATAAGGATTTTAAAAGGATAACCTAAATCATTATTACTCTTGCTTCAATGAAAAAAGTAATAAATAATCTTTTTTTCTATATTTCCAAATTAAAAACCTAAAATCTAATTCTCCAACTGCAATCATATTACCATATCCAATCTGAATGCTCCATGAAAATTTGTCTAAAGGAGAACCACTTAATATATACTTAACCTAATCAAAACCAAAAACACCAGAAAATCTCAGCTGATTGTTCAACTAGATCGGAGATTCAAATGCAACAAATCGAGGAAAATAAACTTGCACATCAAAAGTTAAATCAAATGGATAAGCTTTCTGCGGAGTAGAATTATTTGGGTTTTGAGAGTGATTGGATCATATCATCTTTTTTGGTGTTTTAGTTAATTACTCCAAATAGATTGCAATACACCATTGGATTATTCATTTGTAGAAACCATAATTAAACGTAATTCACTCATCGAGATAGAATTTTCATGCTACATATCACTCCTGCAGTGATATTTGGAAAAGTACCTATATACATAGAGGCATAGGATATGAGCAAGTTAGATCAAACAGTGGTGGGTCCGTCACATTTTTACTCAAGGTTTAGTTGTGATCAGCAGCATCCATGATCATTAATATGGTTGAACACTACCCGAGCTGTTGTGCGTGTATGCGGAAGTGGGAATTTACTGTGGACAATCAACCATACTAGGGGAGAAATCAAATAAGGTATTTATGTGGTTTGGCGGGGTGCTTTCTCTTTCTTATTAAGCCCTTGGAAAGCCTTGATATAATTGTCAAAACACCTTGACTCGGAACTTAATCCCCGCTAACCCAATGGACCAATCTTATTCGCCAGAAAAGGATGAGTAGAGAAATAGAACTCATAAAGTTGAGTTATGTAATAGAAATGATAAGGCTGCAGTAAGAATCACTGCAATGATAACATAAAACACCGTGCGTCTTACTGTATTTAATAATAATGACAGCATTCACCATATAGAAACAAAGGACATACTGTATTAATTACATAACGAACATTAGCTAACACATGCTACTGAACTCCAATCTTCTTCTTGAAGCCCTTGCAAGAAGGAAGTCTGAAAAGTCAGAGAAGAGAACAAGGAACAATGTCAATTTCATTCTTAAGATTGTAAATAACTTCAGAAAAGAGAGGTGAAAATTTGGAGGAAATTTCCACTTGGTTCAAGATGAGGTCACAATAAGTTGAGATTGAGCCTAATCTTGAAGTTTTAACTAGACTCATTTGAGGTGCACTTCCTTTCCTCCAATCATCATCCAACGACGAGGATCACCTTAATCAATCTCAACTTATTGTGACCTCATCATTGTCATTATCTTAGCCTTATCCCATATCTATTTAGATCAGTTTAAAGAGTTCTGCTATAAAACTGTTGGAAGAACATGTCATCTTATATTCCAACTTTTTAACCAATGTGCAGTGAAAGTAATGTTTTCATGCTATAGATCATTTTTTTATTATTTTGAGTTCACACTACACAATTCCAGGCTTGTCTCCTCAAGAAATGCCCACCCTCTATTGGGCCCAACTAGATGCATAACAATTAAGATAGGCATGGCGATGGATAGGTATAAATGAAGATTATGGGAAAAGAGAATATAAGTCTTAGCCCTTAGTATGAGTACTTAGCTAACAAAAAACAAAAAGTCCTATAGCCCTTAGTTTAAGCTTTTTAAGTCTAATGGCTATACAAGGTGCAAACTAGAATTTGCCAAGTAATATATAATGAAGAAATCATGGAAGTTTTCTGCATGAAATGTTGATGGGAAGGAGGGTACAAACTAGAATTTGCCGACTAATATATATGATAAAGAAACTATAGAAGTTTTCTACATGTGGGAAGGATTACCTGAACTTCTGCTATTGAAGCTCACTGCAGCATTAATGAAAATACTTCTATGAGACCTGAAACAACCAAAACAAGTAGGAATCTCTCTCTCTCTCTCTCTCTCTCTCTCTCTCTCTCTCTCTCTCTCTCTCTCTCTCTCTCTCTCTCTCTAGTTTGATGTATAAACAGTTGAGTCTTTTACAATGAAGCGAAATGCTTCTCAGACCAAATTGCAGTCATGGGCAAGTTCCAAAAACATGAGAAAAAAGAGAATAACTGAAAGTAACTAACTTAACAGACATGACAAGAACCTCAAATCAGTTCTCAGAACAAGGATAGCCCAAATCAAGAACATCATTGAGTGAAGAGACTGATGGAGAGTAAGTTTCAGAAGCCTCTGGTGCAAACCCGTAAAACGAGTTTTGGATTTGTGAATCCGAAGCTTCAATAAAGCCATCATCCACCATCAAAGGACTGTTGCTCACAGTGGCGGAAAAATCAAGTGCAGTTACTTCCCTTGAAAGTTCATGATCACCAGCCCAAAACCCATGGTTCAGTTCACTAAAGCATGGTAAAAATCCCACATTAGAAGCATTTTCCACGCAGCAAGCATATGAAAAACTGCTATTTATAGAACTGGAACCGTTACATGGGACTTGAGTTGTAGTGGGGATAGTGAGAGGAGTGTGAACTTGGTTGTCTTTGCTCAAGTTCTGAAGGCCTGAACTGATTCCACTTTCATTGCTTGAAGTTTTCATGTTTGGAGTAGATTTGAAGGAGGCATTAGCAACAATGCAATCCAAATAACCAGACCCTGAATCAGCAGAGAACAGGAAGTTGTCATTGGTTGCACCCCCACATGGAGCTTGAGCATGTGTCATGAAGTCCGATTGGCCTCCGCCACAATTCAGGATGTCTTGATTTGCTGTTGGTTTGGCTTGAGTGCTAATGAGGTGGGTTGATGACTCTTGGGGTCTGAGGTTTTGGGTATTAAAAGCTGTTAGAACTGTACCAAAAGAGGTTGGTTCAGAGGAGTAGATGAAGTTGGTTCTAGCTTGGGTGCCTCTCATGGAAAGGGCAGCTCTATCATAAGCCAGTGCAGCTTCTTGAGCAGTGTCAAAGGTCCCAAGCCAATGTCTCTCTTTAGTTGAAGGGTCTCTGATTTCTGCCGCATACCTTCCCCAAGGCCTCCTCCTCACACCAAGAAACCTCCCTGGCTCTGCTTGTTTTTTCTTTCCTCTCCTCTCATTTGAGTAGGATGGAGATGTATTTGGTTGGATTAGAGAAAACCCCAGCTGAGGGAAGGTGTTTTGGTCATCCTTGAAGGATTTATCTGAGGTTCTAGAAGTGGACATTGTGGTATAAGAGATTTGATTGAATGAGAGGAGAGGTGAGATGGATATAGAAGGGAATGCTAGGAAGAAGAGAGACAGTGTTGGGTTTGGATGGAATGATGGGAGGGATTTTAAAAGGAATGGGTAGGTCATAGAGGGGAGGGAAAAGGACAGTTGGGATGGGATAGATGGTCTTCAAGTGCATGACCATCTCTACTTTTCCCCCTCTTTTATCAATTTTCTTTTCTCTATAATCTTATTGTCCTAAATTCATACTTTATTATAATACAACTCATAAAAGATCAATCTGTGATGCTGCTATTGATGGATCCAACTTTTTTTGTTGTTCTTACAAAAAAAAAAAAAAAAAAACTCTCTTTTTATTATTATTCTATTTCATTTATGTCGCCTTTGAAATTTGAATGTATACAAAACTGAAGTGGTTTCAACATTTTGGACAAGATGGTTGATTACCCTTCCTCAATGCATTTGCAATAAGGCACATCCAAACACACCCTTTGGTAAATGGTAGTTTGGGTTTTTGCTACAAGAACTGCACTTCCTTTTTTCTCACAAGCTTAATCTGACACATGGGTTGATGCCTATAGCTTATCAGTAGGAGCAAACATGCTAAAGATACTAGCAGTCACTCTTATATATCAGGTTCATGCTTTTGGATAACTGAGTTAACAGTAAGTGAAAGTCTTATAATCTGCCATAAATAATTACAACTATACTGAGTGCATACAACTGAGTTCCTAGGATCCAAAAGGGCTTAAAAGTTACACTAGACCAAGTATGGCTAAATTAAGGGACCTTATTGAAATTTGAACTGAATGCGTAAGCACTTTTTTAGTACATTTGAATTCACATGTCTTTCCGCATTCTAAGTAAAAATAATCAATCAAATTACTTGGCAGTTCTTGTCTGCTTCATGACTTTCAAAGGAAGTAGTTAAGATAGTTTCAATTAATACCAAGGAAACAACTGCATGGATATAATCTTATATTGGCCTTTGTCTATCTCTCTGTAGGCAATCTCACACATCATGTCCCCACCAAAAGAGGACCAAAGTTAGGCCAACAGGTCAATGCCTGACCCCTAAATCGAGCCATGTTCTGTTTGTCAGCTTCACAGCAGCATAAAAATCAAACTAGATTTGTGGGTATGTTCCTTCAATCCATAGGATTTGTATTATGATACTTCCAAGTACAGAGTAATGTGAATTTGTCAGTGGCTAAGGTTTTGAAACTGGTTGGACCTAAAATCATCATACAAAGCCTCTTCTCAAGTTCAGTGAGTCAATAAGTATGGGGCTGTAGTTTAAAAGGAAACTAGAAAAAGGCAGAGGAGAAGGAAAAAATGATATTTATAGATGAAAAATGCATCAAAACAAAAAACACTGAGTGCATCAGAAAACTATGTGATAATAGAACAAACCATGATTTAAAAAAACAGAGAACATGGCATTTGAATCCTCCTCCCTTTTCAACTTCAGAAGATGTATTATGGCATTGGGAACAACATAAAGTAGCTGAGTCAAATAGGGTATACCTTTTTTCCTATTTTTGGCATTTCTTAAATTCCATTTTGCTCCCCATTTCATTTACAAAAGTGGAATTAATATAATATCCTTGAAGAAGAATTATAAGAAGATGATCACTACAAGAGTGAAACAAAAATATAAAAAGAAGAATGTGTTTTTTAAAGTTTTTATAGGGGAACAGAGGTTTTCAAGCTCTTTTACCAATATTGCTTGGACATGGAATCTAAGACTCTTTGACTTGCCCACTTATTTCAGGGCAAGACACATGAGGATTTACTTTTCAACCACTCCCCTCTTCTCCATTGGTAGATAGGCCAATTCCCACATGAAAGCATGTACTTAAAAGAAAAACCTTTTTTAGACTTATCTAGATATTTAAGTACTGTTGTCGTCCTGTGTCCCTTGAGAGTCACTGATGAAAAGTGGCATAAATTAACAATACCCTTACAGTGTGAGAAAGAAGAGGTGCTTCCATCACTATCATCCTTGACCAAATAATGTTCATTTGTATTCTCAGGCCTTGGGTTTGAACATGTGGCCCATTTTTTGCTAATCCAGACTGATGGACCAGAGTGAGGATTGACCCACAATCCAACCAATGGTTAGGTGGGTCATGACCACTCAGGGATGTGCAGTTTTTTTGGGTTAACATTGGTTCCATGGGGGCCATGATTCAATGATAGAAAGGATTCAAAAGAAGGGCCAATGGTAGAAGTTAAACTCCCAAAAGCACTTTTTCTGCAATTGCTGAAGTGTACTTGGTGTATAGTATAAAGTTTGATGGTGACAACAAACATGGGTGAGTCAAGCCCCTCTCAAAAGATATAAGAAAGGTGAGGTATGTGGGGTCTCTGTGGGCATTATTATAGTAGATGAGAGGGTGCACTAAAACGCTGGAGAAGCTGGTGCTTGTCCTCACTGCTCCCTTTCCAAGTTTCCTAACTAGGAGTTGTTTAGGTCAGAGGAATTGGCTCAATCCCCAAAACATATGCTTTTGTCCAGAGCTAAAGTCCCCCGGAATTTAGGGAAGTTATCATGTTCTTTGACCTACTTGACTTGAGAGAGAGAGAGAGAGAGAGAGAGAGAGAGATGTATGGACTGGTAACTTACCTCTGCACTTCTGCCATGCAAGAATTCCAATCCACAAAGGCCTAGTTATGAGCCCTTTTCTGGGTAGGAATCTTGATTAAAAACAACTCAACAATCCCAACCATGTGGCTTTACTTAATGTAATTGGAATGTGACCATTGCTTCTTGATAATCTCTGTTATAGTGACCATTTTAACAGTGATGATTGTCTGATCATCATGAGTTTTTTTACATACTGAATCCACAATAAGGTCTACAATTTGGATGGTACAGATTGATCTATTCACCATGTGCACCAAGAGTATTTTCCAAACCTTAAACATTGTTAGTGAATGCCCACTATCTTTCTTCCTAGGATTATGAAAATGTAAAGGCCATGAGAAAGTTCAAGTGTGACTTGAAAAGCTACGGTTCTGATATTTTTAGAACATTAGAACCTTGCACTTTGTGTTGGCAACAACTAAAAAAGATAGGCTCCTACAGAGCCATTAATGGTCTGGACCACTGACCCATGTGGAGATGCAGAGAACTGTAGATTTGTTGTGGAACTGATCCTCTACCCCCTCTAATTATGAATGTAATTTGTGGAGCTAACTAAGGGGGTGTTAATGAAATTGATGGAAAATTGAGTGGCCTTCTAAGCCTAGTAACAGGCATTTTCCTTTTAGTAACCACGGGTGGACCCAGGTATAAGAGAGTGTGTACTTATAAAGAGCTTAAAAATTTTAAAAATCCCCTCGCAAATTCTAGAAATTAATAATAAAAAATCAACGTTTGCCCCTTTCCCCAATATTTCTTTTATATAGATCCCCCAAGTTCAATTTCATGGGTCCGCCCCGCCATGCAATAAACAAGGACATGATTTAGCACCCATGCAAATGAACTAGACGGTTTTTCGACTGTACACCCATACGAATTTATTAGATTTGTGGGCCATGGATGAAGGGGCTGGGAACATAGGATTGGGGTGAAACTTCATATCTAGAGTGGTCCCACATGGATCTTTCCACATCCCCGGTCCCTAATTATTCAAACTAAATGGACTATTAACCTACTAAATAAAGCAAACTGCACTATTAAAAACACAATAAAAGATAAAATAAAACAAGGCGGAGGATAGTCTTGAATTGATCTCAGTGGCCTAAACCGATGTAGCAAATTTTTGCTTCTCTCTCTTGATGGGCAGGGTACGTATCTCGCAGCTGATTAGTAGACACACATGGGTGAGGGAAAATCAGCCTTCTAACAAATTGATGATCCCTATACATGTTATCTTATTTCTATTCAATTATTTTTAATAAAGAAATCTCATTCATAGTTTTGTCTAAGACCTTAATAAACTCCAATTTATGACGTGTCAAAAAAAAAAAAAGGTTGCTGAGAAAAATTGGAAAAAAAAAGTAGATATTTTAAAAAAAAATACATGATAAATTGGATATTTAAAAATAGTATAAAAGTTTTTTCATAGTTTTTCAATCAAGTTTTTTTAGATAGTTTTTCTACTCCATCGTCGGCTTTTCTTTAAAAATGACAATAATAACCTTATGAAAGCCACATAAATCTCTTCCCAATATGTAAAGCACATGGGTTATTTTGTCATTTTTAAACTTTTTTTTATTAGAAAGTTGCCAGTAAAATCTATAGAGTCGTTTTGAAACATCAATTTCTTACGTAATTTTTTTAAGAAGGGCTAAAAGTTTTATACTTTTTTAAATTTCTCCTAAATGATTTATTTCATTTTAAGTAAATAATTTATGTACATTTTTCACCTGTGCTGGGCATATTGATAATGGGAACCTAAAATATGTGGTTGAAAGAAAAACCCAGACAAAATGAGTAGTGCTACATGGATAAACTTTTTGGACAGAATTTTGGACAAACCCTATGGTATGCCTTAAATATCATAGGGGATATTCAAGGCATATCATAGGATTTGTCCAAAATTCTGTCCAAAAAATTTGTCCAAGTAGACTTTTTTTGGGAGACCAGAAGGAATTGAGAGCGACCCACCCAGCGTTCAGCCCTTGGATTGGGGCCTCGCTGGGCCGGGCTAAGGCATATCCAGACCCAGCCCCCGGCTTTAGAAACAGGCCCAAAGCAGCTGGGCATAGGGCTCTGGGTTATGAGGCACTTCTTAGATACCATCTTTATCTGTCTATAAGACGACATGCAGTGTTCCCAGATAAGGTCCCTCTCAATTACAATTTACAACTCGCTCTTCTCTTCCTGTTGCTAATGAGTGTAGAATAAAAAAACTACATTCATGCTCTTCACCAAACTTCACTTTATTGCTATAGAGTCCGCTCCATTGCTTGGTGATAAACATGCAATTGATTATGCTGTAATGTCCAGAACTATGGTACAACCCCAATCACTTGCACACAATAAACTGTGGATAGATGCTGGCTTGAAAATCACACAAATACAATGTCAATACAAAAGTACTAAAGAAGTGATAGAAACCGAACAGGAGGATTTATAGGGAACGACATGATCAAAAGCGGAATAAGCAAGATTCAAAGGTTTTTTTCAATTGAGAAATCAACTACGCCACCAAACTATGGAACACAAGGGGAGCAGATAAGATTCATACCTCGTCAGTTTTAGAAACAATAAGATTTGGTATTGAAGCAACCAGTTTCACATGAATTTAACATTTCCTTGTTAATTTCCTTTCAGAGAATTATGGAGAGATCCATGTTTATTCTCTCCATAACATTAGAAGCACAAAGAGTGAAAAATAATAACTTAGGGGAGTAAAAAGGAAAAAAAAAAAAAATACATATCCTTTCATTTACAGACCTCCTGTAGCCCTTCATCCTAAAAGACAAGGCTCTAAAACATAGAGGCCCATCCAATCAATGATAAAGAAAAGGATCCATCAACCATAAAAAGCTGACACATACACGGGCAGTAGCAGTCGATTTGAGTGCCAAAAGATACTGATCTTGTGTGCGACCCCATCAAGAAATCTGCCAGCGATTTGGACTTACCCAACACCGAGTAAGAACCTAAATACATCACTTAATGATATGATGCCTTCAACACGCTTGCTGCCAGCTTCCACAATGACAAGGCGTCGTACCCCTGAAACCATTAACATGTGTGAACAATTTAAGGTTAGGGGCTTTAAGGTTATGGGCTAGAAGGAGGGGATCTGCTGCATCGCATTATCAATAAAGACATAATGCATATATATGCAAGTAAGGCAATATGGTTGGATCGACTGTGGATGGAGGATGGCCAAAAACCATCCAAACTGGAAGATCCCAGTCATCCAATCTTAAGCACCTTCTTGGTAGTAACTGCATTCGCACTAACTACATGGAAGCCAAACGTTGGTTGGTTGATTACACAACAATGGAATTATATGCCTCATTTTTATAAAATTGCATATCAACAAAAAAAGATTTACCAGGCTGCATATTGAATAAATATCCAGAAAGACATTTGCAAATAAATCTGAGTGTAGGGGCACAGGTCCCGTATGCATTGCAAGGTTCCAAAAAACATAGGTCAAAGACGGTATTTACACAAGATGCACGAGGACCTATAATTTTTCAAAAGACCCAAAATTGTAAATGACAGGTTTACCTGTATTTGCCAACCTCTCGATCACTTTCTGTAGGGGATCGGAACGAAGACACATTTGGCATCTCTGACCATTGAGAAAGCCACAAGGAGATGTTGCATCTTGTCCAAGTTGTAGTGCCTATATTTTGTAGAAAGAAACAGAAGGCACATTTCAGTCCACGATTCTTCGGTTTTAATGTAACATATTCTATTAAAACAATATCGATTTCTCTCTTTGGAGAGATCCAATAAAGAAATCTATAGGTTCTAAGCAAAGGCCAATTTCCCCGAAAAAGTCATCTCTAAATGAAATAGATGCAACTTAAAGATTGAGGGAATAACAATAATAGCATCCAGGATCCATGCAAATTTAATAAAGATTCAAGTAAAAGACAAATCAAGTAAGATATTAAAAAGTAAATAAATCCCATAGTGTCTTCAGGATAATATATCCTAGCAGTTCACATGTAATGTGTATAGTGCGCTGGGGGGTAGGGCCACCTGGGGGTCCATCCGAATGACCCCCCCCTCGAGTTTGCACCCATCTGAATGGACTGTACACCATTGGATCGGTAAATATGAATGAATTGAGCTTGTGGGCCCCAGATGATAGGGCACTGAAATTTTATAGAGAGGAGGGACCCAGGCAGATCCACCCCCCAGGTCCCAGCCTCCCCATAGCCTGGCACGCACGGGATGACTCCTATATATATATGGGGAAACCCAAACCCCCACCCCCATAGCCTGGCACGCACGGGATGCACAACAACCCCCCCCCCCAACCCAAACTCTCATAGGAGCATTTCCTTATAAATATATATATATATATATATATTGTGAGAGACACTCTCACCTTACTATGAGAGATAAAGGTGGGGGCCCTCACATTTAAGTTGTTGACATTGGATATGGATGTGAGGGCCCCCACCTTATCTCTCATAGTAAGGTGAGAGTGTCTCTCACAAGAGCACCTCCCATATATATATATATATATATATATATATAGAAAGAGAGAGAGAGAAGAGCAGGTGCGTCGATATAGAACTCTCAAAAAATCGGGGAAAAGAAATAGACATCACATTCCCCTACATCTTCTGATTTTCAGAACATAACCAACCTTGGCTACCATGGGTATTAAACAATTAATCAAATAGGAGGGTAAAGTAAAAAAAAAAAATGATAGGTTTGCATTATAGAAGTCATAGTAGTTTACCTGATGGATGCTCATTTCATCAAGGTGAATCTGAGCATAAGCTCTGTCCTTCGCCAAAGCTGTGATATCACTGTTCAAAAAAGTCACTAGTTCAGAAACAAGACAAACAAATGACAAGGATGCCGGATCTAGCCACACGCACAATAAGAGCATAAACACACCCAGTTTTGTAGAGCACATTTGTTCCCATGTAAAATTCTACATCTTACGCTTTAAATCACAATTACACAGTCCTTTTGCATCAGAAATCACCCTACATGCAAAGTTGTTTCAATGAAAAAGAATAAAGAGCACACACAAGTCCTAAACACATTCAGTTGAGCCCATTTTTCTCATGTAAATTCCTACTTGTAAATCATGCTGCAAGCCTTACAAAAAGTTAAATCACGTTAACAAAGTCATATTACATCCAAAATACACATACAAAGTGATTTTTCAATGAAAAACAATATATTGTACAGTGATCATTTTTACTAGCCAGCAATTAAAAAATGAAAATCATAACCATAAAGCATGAGGCTGGCCATGTTTTAAAACTTCATTTCTAATTCTATTGTCCTTATCATCCCTCTGCCTCCCAACTCTTCAATTTCATGGATTACCCCCAAAAATCATCTAGTATCAGATTTTCAGTGCTTAATTCTTTAAGAAACCCCATGTATCCCCTGTGGAAATGCAAAGTGGAATTAGTCAGCAAGAGACATTTACCTTCTAGAATAAATATCAAGTAATGAGTCGTTGTCATCAACTATTGGTATTGAACTAACTTGAGCTGCAAAGACAATCAATGCAAGAACATAAGCATCTAAAATTCTAGCTTATATGTAGAAATAGTTACAGCATCCTTTCATTTGAAAGGTCCAAATCATCTAAATGTTGCTAAACATGAATAACTACTATATCAAATTATCAATATGCTACTTTGCATAACTGAAAAATCTGTAGTTCTCAAAGGATACTTCATTGCAACAAAAATCTCTACCCTATCAATATGCAGCTTTTTTCTTTTTCTTTCTTTTTTTTTTTTTTTTTTTTGAAAGTTAGAAATTAGAAAACTTTATTGCAACAGAAAGAATTACAAGGAGTAAACTAACCCGTGGAAGCCAATGATCCTCTAAAAGAAAACAAAAACCCAACCTAAACAAAAACTAGCAATATACCCAGAACCATCCAGCACCCAGACAAACTCTTCCTAGATGCCAAGCATCCAGAGAAAAATAATAAATTTAGCCATTACATTATACCACAATTTATTGAGCTATGAAGAACGCATCTCAGCATAGACCAACTAGTAAATAATTAAATGATATAAAAATAACATGACAAGATTTTTACACATGGGTGACTTGAGTGTAACTCTTATCTTATTTCCAATTTTAAATTTCATTTTTTTCCTTTTATTATGCATTTTAAGAATGTTTTGAACTAAAATGACAATGTTTCAGCAAAGCTTTTTGTGGGATAATCATACATAAGTTTTCATGAAATTTCTAAGCATTTGATGGGCACCAGTCATGATAATTCTTCTTAGTTTCTCAAGGTTTTAAAATTAGCAATCAATGTACTCTATTTATGTCATAATATATGGTGCATTTGGACAGTACAACATAAAAAGGCTTACCTTGGACTAACAAAGATAGGGCTGAAGTAAGAGAAGCATTTGGTCTTAGCATTGCTAATGGCCGTCCATTAGACTCTCCAATTTTTGGAACCCACGTGCCCAAAGGAATTGCACAGACAGGTTGCTGCAAAATAGGCAAGGAGCTTGAAGAATGTCTAAAATGCCTCCAAATACCTGTAAAAGTAACATATGTTTCAATAATTAGTGATAGATCATCTACATCATCTTAGCCTTATCCAAGAATAGATCATCAGGGTAAAATCAGCATGCATAAGATAATGCTTACATTTGAGTATTCCTGAAAGAGATGCAAGATGTAGAAGCTGAGGAAATGACCCATCATGTGAAGAAGAATAAATAATTGGAACTGTGGAGACCTCGTTTTGCAAAATTTTCAAAGCTACATCTTGCAAAGAATCATATGGACCAGCCTGGACAAAACAAAAACAGTTCTTTTAGGACATCATTTCAAAAACATTAAACCATCAACCGCATATTCATAATACACTAAAGATACTACACTGATCCAGTCCGTGTCATGTCGAACGGTTATCGTAAAAGGTAAGAAAGAAATCTCATAAATCACATACAATAAAAGACAGTAGAAAAGGCGGATCTTGGTTGGTATGTCAACAATCATGTTAGCCAGAGAAGGAAAGTAGTTGAGTTCGACCAGCTGAACTACAGCTTAGGACAGTTAGAAAATGCCTTTTCTTTTATAAAAGCCATTGTCTATGCAGGCTCGGGCCAAGCACTTACGGGCCTGAGTCGGACTAGGGACAGGCTTGGGCCAATGCTTTAAAAATCAGGCCGGACCCAGATATTGCACAACCCGGCCCATGAACAGCATGGATAAGATAACGCTGAACACCCCTATGTGTCTGCGTGATGAGGAGTCAGTCGATCATCTTTTGCTTAACTATAGCATTGCTAGCATGTTATGGTCTTCAGTGGCTGATTGGTTCAGGTGAAACTGAGTGTTCCGGAATTGCATTTTGGATCATTTCCTATTGTGGAAAAGCCCAGTAGGGTTGTCAAGAGGAAAGGAAATGTGGAGGTCGTCTTTCCTCATGGTAATTTGGATCATTTGAAAGGAAAGAAATTCAAGAAGTTTTGAGGGGGTTGCTACAGATGGTAGCATTTTGAAGGAAAGAATCAAATTCACCGTTGCCTCTTGGGTGTTGTCTAATAGCTCTTTCAAAGGGTATTCAATAGACCAAATTGTTAGAAATTGGAGAGAAGTGGCTTGCCTTTGATAGTGACTGTTGTTCTCCTCATTGTGGTCTTTGGAGTTGGCGTTTTTGTTTTGGTTTCGTTGTTTTTGGTTGGTTCCTTGTCTTTCTTGTGTAGGTACTCAGTATAATTCTCTTGTTCTATTTAATGAAATGACCATTAAAAAAAAAATCCTCAATGCACACCCCCCCACGCCCCCCACCCCCCCCACACCCCCAATTTCTGCATCTCATTTCTTCATTAATTGCAGTCCATATATCTTGCAAAAGCTCAACATTAGCCACAGACATTTAGGGTCCATTTCTTTAATCCTTACTGAATTCAGGACGTTTTTTTTATTGGTTTGAATTCAGGATTTTTAACCCATCCCTTTCCATCAAAGGGGCTCAAAGTGATGCGTTAAAGGTGAAGATCCACAAGGAGCCATCAAATGGTCTCCCCTTTGACAAGTAATAATTGCCTGCCCATCACTCTGATAAATGAATCCTAGGAAAGTGCTGGTACCATCTACATCTTCGCCTTAGACCTCTCACTCCTCACCTCTTTAATACTCCTCTAATGCCTTAATACACCCCAACGAACACCACCACCAACAACACCCACCTGTCCCCTTCCCCACTCCAACCCCCCTTCTCTCTTCCTCCCCTTTTCTGCCACAACAACACAAACAAACAAAAAAACACCCACCCAATCTTTTAATCCAATCATCACCCTACTAAATGAAATCCTAGGAAAGTGATGGTACTATCAACATCTCCACCTTGGACTTCTCACTCCACACATTTTTTAATATTCCTCAAAAAAACCCCATTCACTATGAGTTCTTAGGAGTCCAATACCAACTAGGCAAATTTGCCTTAAAATGGTAGATAAAACATTTGTCTAATGCAAGCAATCTAAGGATAAAGTGGTAAATAAAAAATATCCTCTCCCTCCCACCTCTCACAGATGGAGTCAATGAAATGAGTGCACAAGAGCCTTAAGGGGCCGTTTGTCTTTTACGCATGGGATTTGGAAATGGGATTTACAAAAGTATATATGAGTTTCACATATATCAATTTTAGATATGTGAAACATATTACCGTGTTCATATGGAAGCACCATTTTCACGAGTAAATGATATGGGGTGGAAAAAGGAGCAAGAGAGGATCTATATCAGTTTTTATACAATTTAGTGAGCTCCAAGACCCCAAAACTTTTCTGCAGAAAAAATAGTGGATCTCGAACATAGTGAAAGGTTCGGATCATGAATTGGGGGCCCTTAGAAAGTGGGATTCAGTTGCTTTGCATTTTCTGCATATTTCTTAAAATCAATCAGGATCTAAGATATGAAACTTCATGCATTGGGGTTTATTGCATCTCTGATAATATTGAACAATTTGGATAACGAATTCAAGGCCCATATAACTGCAGATAATTAGAAAGTGGGATGTAGATGTTTGTGTTTTTCGCATGTTTCTTGATGTTTTTAAGGATCTAAGACAGAAAACTTTGTCTTGAGGACTTTTACCATTTATTTGAGCACATTGAGCGGTTTTGATCGTGATTAGGGGCCACAAAAGTGCAGAAAATAAGATCTACAGGATTTTTTTTACACTTTCCGAATTTCTCAAAATATACTATTTAAGATACAAAACTAAACCACTTGGGGTCTATCAGTGCAATAAAAAAGTAGAATGCTTCAGATTACAAATTTGATTCAGCGACCCATAACAGGCAAAAAAAAATGAAGGGGGAGCTGTCCTGCCACCTTTTGAGGTGGGAGGTGTGGAATGGTTTCACACCATTTCAGGTGTGAGTTTTGGGTTGAAAATGGCCTAACCACAACATTTTTACATCTCATTTATGCATGTGATAGGTAAATAAGCTTCAAACAGTCCTCAAGCTGAAGCTCAGCTGGTAAGGGACACGAGTGTGTGAGTTCAAGTTCCCAATGTAGCCAAAGAAAAAAAAAAACACTTCAAACAAACGTGAGTATGAGTAAATGATACACAAGTAATATTTACATACATGAATGAGTGCAAAACAACAAGCCCTAAATATTATAACCAACATGAAGAAACCAATGCACATTATCATGAGACTTCTATATAATAAAAATTAGATTTTCATAGAATGATAGAAAAGCATGCCATCCAAACCTAAAATAAACTTTTAAGAAGATCTGACTCCACTCCTAAGTTTCCCCAACATAAACAAATTTAATAAGACTGCAAGCTATTGATGAAGTCAAGTTGTAATGCCAACTTCAAAAAATCTATCCTCCAATGGCTATCAAGGTAAATAAAAAGCAAGCCAGTGTTTTAAGTCACAACATACAAGCCACTGCTGAGTAGCAGTTACTAAATGCTATAACTGTAAACCAGAGAAAACACCTACATGTACCAAACGCCTTTGGAATGTTCTAGCTTGCCCTTCTAGCTGTCGATTAAGTTGTATTTTTCCCTCTTTCCAAGCTGATATTGTGTGTGTCTCGAGCTCTTCCTCTGTCAGATTTGACCCATGATTCCCAAGCTGCAATTGAAAAGGGTTACTAGAGATCATACTATGTAAACAAACTCATTCATTACTACAAATAAAAAGTTCTAAAGAAGACAAGAATTAATGACTTGTCCAACTGGGTGCATATAGTCTGTATGATTAACAGCTCCAAAAATGTAAGCTAGTAAACATTTGCTTACAAAATGAACGAAAATTTAACAAATCAAAAAAAAAAAAAAAAAAGAAAGCAAATTTAGATTTCAGACAGGACAACATTTCTAAGCATACCTCCCTCAAAATTAATATGAAGTCCAATGCACTAAGGACTCCAACAAATTGTCCCTTGTAGAAGTCCCAAAGAGGTGCCACAGGAATTCCCTGAAAAACAGCTTCTTTCAGAAAATGTGTCTACGCCACTAAATACCAAGAAAAGAAGTATTCAAAACTACACAAACGAGCAAAAACCAACATGTTTAAGTAAAGAACATATTGATATCATAGCCATCTAACAGGCTCCAGCCTTCTCCATCAAGAGAAAGAAAACATAAGAGTGCTTCAAGAAACATCTTAGCACATGGAATCAGGAAAATTATGGTTAGTTGTTTTGTTATGGTTATGACACTGAAGGGAACCTCAACCAAGTCTAGTGAAGGTGGCACATGATCACGTACAAATTTAGGGCCCGTTTGGCATCACTTTGCTGAAAATATTTCTATTCTAAAAATGGACTGTGCTGAGAATGGTTCTATTTCAATTGTTTCCAAGAAACAAATTAACAAAATCATATTTATAAAAGTTCTAGAGTTTAAATCTGTTGTAAAATATTGATACTTCCTTTTTTTTTAATGGTAGATACTTCCATGTTATATATTAACAAATTTGAAAGAAAGACTTGTATTTTTTAAGTCTCATAAAATATTCAAAATTATGCATGTCGTATATAAACTTTTACAAGAAATAAAATTAATTATTAGTCATTAATTTACATCGTACACCATGATATGCAAAGAGTGCAAGAATTTTACGTCTGTATGATTCCACTTTGTGGCGACTACAATTTTCTTCTTTCACTACCTTGCCATCTAGAATAAAGGAAAATAATGACAGAAAAGAAAGCAAAATTCCCTTATTCAAATAACATGCAGAAATATAGTAGAAAATAAGAAAAATAAACACCAATAAAATAAGAAAACATAATTATATTTCATTATTAATAAAATCGCCATCCCATTAGGGATGCAAATGTGTCAGTTTCGACTCTGAACTTGTTTTCCTGGTTTCAATAAGAGGACCGGTTTCGACTTCTTTTTTCTTTTATTTTTTGCTTAAAAGGGATATCATTCGACCCGAAAAGGGATATCATACAACTCTATAACAATGGATCAAGTCTACCTTCCACAACTGATAAATCTCAATATCTTCAGAACTAATATATATGTTGTTACATAAAGTTTTTGATATTAGCCAAGCCGGGTTCGGGTATTCGAAACCTATATGGATCCGGAACGGGACCCCATTTAGCAATCAGAACCTAAATTGGGTACCAGGACCGAATCCGTTTAGCAACCGGAACCTAAATTGGGTTCCAGATCTGGGCTCATTTATGAATCAGAACCTAAAATAGGGTTCCAAAACCGGTTTTTATGAGTAGGAACCTCTGGATAATCAGAGAATTGGATATTCGTTTGCATCCCTACATCACATGTTCTATAAAAGTTTGAAATATATCGGAGTTAGCATAAACTCAATATTGTTGTATGGTCCTTTTGGTTGGTAAACCCACAATTATGTTTTTTGCAATTCACTGTTTGTATCCATCCCTATTAATAGAATGGTACCATTCAATCTCCTAGTGTATTGTGGGCAACGAAAATTTGAGTTTCATGAATCATGGATTTATTTATCATGGAAATCTCTTTGAATATGAGTTACTTCTTTTTTACCCCCTTTCTTTAATAAATTTTGCACAGCCAGAAAATTAAGATTATTGTGGTGCCCACAAAGGATCTATGTTGGTCCAATGACCATCAGCATTTATAAGATGGACCACGTACAGGATAGGGGGTGCTTGGAAAATGATGACGTCAATGGAAATCATAGCGACAGGCAGGGTTTTCAAAGTCACTCCCCATCAAGTCAAGTCGACTCAACCTGACTCAGCCGAGTCGGGTGCAACTCTGTTGAGTCGAAACTCCTCTAGCTGTTTAGTGAAGCTTTTTAGTGTAGCCATTACATGCTTACATCCACGTGTTTCAATCCTACTTTAGGTAATAAAGAAGAGAAATGACAGCAGGAGTAGTGGCCATAGGACAAGGCAGTCACTCCAATTTAGGTCATAAAGAAGAGAAAAATGACAGCAGGAGTGGTGGCAATAGGACAAGGCAGTCACTCCAATTTAGGTCATAAAGAAGAGAAATGGCAGCAGAAAGAATGGCCATAGAACAAGTCAGTAGCAGCAACCCCAAGACACCACCTGTTCTCTTCTTTTCCCTTCTTCTGAACCAGCTGCTGCTCCACTCCACACACCACCCCCCACCCACCGGCGTTTTTTCTTCCTCCTCTCTTCGCAGAACCTATGTCTCAGGCAATTCCTTCTCTTTGTTTTGATTCCTCCTTCATTTTATTTTTCCATTTGAGTTTTTTCGATGTCGTTTTATTTATGAGGATCAAGCAATAGATGGTAATGGATTAAGTGCAAAACTCTAGGGACTAAAAAAAAGAAAAAAGAAGACCAAATCCAACGAAAAAAAAAAAAAAAGAACAGGAAAGGCAAAACCCAAAAGCCAAACCCTAGCAATTGCAAACACTCTCTCTACAATGAAAGCTCATCTCTTCCTAACCAATCACTCTCTCAAAAGCACATAAAAGACTGAAGGAAAGAAAAGGGGATTTTGATGAAAGAAAAGACTCAGCTGAATACCTTATGAAGCAACTTGGCCATGACCGAGTCCAAATTGACTCGGACGATTTTTAAAACACTGGCCACCACAGGCAATTCTGGGTTGCTATAATGCTTTCTCAACCATCTATATGTAATGACACTAATCAAAGGTGGAGATTTCTAACAAATCCATATCCACACATCCACAATAAGCTTTATCATTTCAAGGCACAGTCCATTTCAAATGAGAGAGAGAGAGAGAGAGAGAGAGAGAGAGAGAGAGAGAGAGAGAGAGAGAGAGAGAGGGAGGGAGGGAGAGGGAGAGGGAGAGGAGAGGGAGAGGGAGGGGGGAAGAACCAAGACAGAATGAGGGATGGAGAGGAGGGAGACAGGTCAACGACTGTTGATGGAAAGGATGAGGGGCTTGTTGACAAAAGTTTTCACCCATTTTATTAAAGCCAGAATAGTAAGAAACTGCAATGATATCACAAAAAGAAAACCAAATATAGCATATTTTAAATAAACACCAACAATTTTCAATTCTTCCTTTACTAAAGTAAATTTTTGAAAAAAAAAAAATCTAAGTGATATTGGTTGCTGTAGGAAAAAGCTACTTGACTTCAGATGCCAGATATTAACACAATGATCAGAATACATTATTATGTATGAGAACAAGCATCACTTATAAATTCACTTTCCAGTTGGTCTCTCTAAAACCTAGTGAATCATCTGCTAAGTTGACCGTAGAAACATACTAGCCAAAAAAAAAAAAAAATCACCATTTTCACCATAAGCAAACAAAGGAAAATGACAAAAGCAGTAGTGAAAGCCGTTAATAATAAAAAACTGTTACAGATCATTATGTATGAAGAAAATTAAAAGGCAGTACCTGCTCGTAAAGGATATGAAATGCTTGCTTCACGGGTAAATTCACATCCAGGGCGATGACCTGAAATCTTAAATGATTGTAAATCAGACAGTAAACTGTCACAAACAAAATGAACCTACCAACATGAATCACTAAATGCTTTGGGCAAAAAAGGAGGGTGGCGCGTTCAAACCTTGCCTGACTCAGGAAGCAACTCATAAGCAGTATGTGAAGACAAAAACACAGATATCCGATGACGAGAGATCTGAATATCAGCCTCTGAAATCCTTGGTGCTGTGTCCTGCAGGATACCATCTGACACTGTGACCTGGTTGGTGTAACAGGAATAGAAATACAGAAAATATTAACATGATCCAATGAAGAACACTTGAAGTGCACACTGATACAGTTTCATAGCTCACACGGGAAACGGAGAGTTGTTTAGCACTGGCAAAGTCCATAATACAACACAGGAACAGCCCTTAAGAAATGTTAAAAGATGTAACTTCATGAAATGGCAATTAGATCCACAATCATATATAATTTTGATAATCAGCCAATCTGACAAAATAATTAAATAATAAAATTTATCAGTTGAGGATCTGCGGGCAAAAGAAGCAACAATCTTGCCTGAAAGGCCAATGGGAATATACCAAACAAAATTAACAAATGACAGAGCATCCCAAAACAAATGCCAGAATACCTAGAGAACAACCTAGACTGCAATTGTAAACAAGCAACACAATAGGAGCTGGGAGTTCTACGTAACTATGGCGTCAGCTATGAACAGGACAAAGCCATCAAAGACGATTCTTTTTCTACCAGTAACCATGCATAAAATGTCATGTCAAAACTAACGGATATATATAGGTCACATTTTAATAGAGTGAACTTACAATTCGTGGAAAAGCGTCATTGTCAACATCCATGTTTGATCTGAAGATGGGTGTCCCTGGACTCAAGATTGCAGGAATTGGATCTGGTTCCCTTGCAAGAAAGAGTGTGTTCACTATCCCATAATTCCCATTTACAAAAGGTTGTTGTTCATCATGCCGCCATTCCCCATCAACACAGAACTTGTACTGTTTGTGGAAGTAAACAATGAAATGAAAAAAGTCTTTAGAAATAGAAAGTGGCAAAATGCAGGGAGATCGACTCCAAGAAAATAATATAAACATCAATAATTGCAGCTGTCTTCTACAGGACCATACGTAACGGGACACTTCTGAGCAACCAAGAAAACTGATGTCATGAGGGTGGTCCCAGCCCCCGTCTTAAAAATGTACTAAGAAACAGATACACAAATGCAATTTGTTGAAAAGCTTCTAGCTGCATCGTTGTGCAGAGGCCATAGTACAAAGATGCCTCAAAATGTTTGCATTTGTAATGTCATCACCATGAATTGTACATCTAGGCAGCCGCACTTGATTAACATCATATAAAGAAGAAACATTATAGGGCCTCGTGTAAATATAGTGCTGATTAACATCATATAAGGATGTAAAGATAGATAGATAGTACCTCAAGCAGATACACACTCACCTGGATGGAAGAAGACTAAAAGATAATAACGATGATGGTACGAAAACACTCACCTGATGATGACCAGGCGTTAAACTGCAAACGGCCTGGAATACAGTAGGGCAGCCCTCCACTGGGGACATCTGCCGATGTTCAGACCACCTAACAAAAAACTTTCTCAGCATAGATTTGATATTCCCATTGAGTGTAAACACTGCAGTGGTTTCATAAGAACACTCCTTTATGCTTTCCATTTTCCAGGGCAAAACAATACATATGCAACATCTTATCACGACTGTTTCTCTACTAATTGCTTAATGTTTTTTGATATAGCAGCAAGAACAGACCAATCACAATTGTTTTTCCACAGTTGCTGAACAAAATAGGAAATTATACATATGCCATGTAAAACAATTGCTCCTTACATGCACATCTAGATGTACAACAAAGGGGAACTGGTTTGAAGCTTCCAATCATTTTTAAATCTATATTATAAGCATCAAATTTCTGTAACAGCATTTCTGCGGCCGAGGAACAGAAAAACACCATGCCTGACCCTATTCTGTCATTTGGTGTGGCGGGTGCTTTTCAATAGTTTCCTACGCGCCTAGGAAACACATTTCCTATTTGGGTGGGGAGTCGGAGTGCATTTCCTCTTCCGAGGCGTTACAAGAACATGCCTTAATTCAAGTTTTCATCGCACATAAAAGCTAGTGGAATACGACAAAGTCACAAACAAGTTCGTAGCACGTTTCCTCTTCCGAGGCGTTACAAAAATATGCCTAAATGCCCAGTTTTCAACACAATAAAAGCTAGCCTGATATGACAGTCAAGTCTGTAGCATACCATAAAAGTCACATACCTAGTATGCGGGGACAAAATACATAATGGATGGTAATCTCTACCAGAGTTTGGCATCATGGAGACTGAAAGCAGGCATTGGGTAAGATACTGTTTCTCCACCCTTCTGTTTTTTTGTTTTTTTTTTTTTTTCTTTGCCCCCAAATCATTGTCAATTCCAGTTGCCCATATGATCAGTTAGGGCATAAAGGCAGTCTAAGAAATCAACAGAATCACATCTCATGCAGTTTCAGATTTCCATGACACGCATCAAAAACATCTAATCAGCCAAAATATTCCAAACAATTGTGCTTTAAAGATTGAAGTAGATGCAAAATATCTAACACTAACAATCTGCACAAATAACAATCTTCATAAACAACCACCCAAAAAGGGAAAAAAAAATTGAATAAAATTCAACACTGACCTTGTGAAGGAGCCAGTAACGAAAACCCTTCTCCCCCCATAGGGCCAAACAAACCGCGTCAGAATCAAATCCGATCCCGAAACGCCGCTATTTTCTCCAACAGAATCCGTCCCAGAAGAGAACATCTGCTCAAATCCTCCAAAGAATAAAAAAAAAAAAAAAATCTCTCCAAATCTCTCCCACCCTGTTTTGTCAAATCATCACCGCCCCAAATCGAAAAGCCATCTTATCATCCAAACAGCATCACGAATTCACAACAAGAAACGCAAAAACTTCAAAAGAAAAAAGACAAAACGAGAATGAAAGAAAGGAGATCAAACACTATAAAACCCCTGAAGATCCCAATTACAACCCCTTCCAACAGGGATCCTCCACATCAAAAGCAGAGGACCCCTCAGTCACTACTCATCCCCAACCAGCAGATCCGAACCGCCCAAAAGCATAGATCTTTGCCACAAATCCCGAGAATCTTCTTCAATGCGCGATATTTCTTCTTCTCAAACTCAATAAATCTTTTTATGCTATGCGCTTGAAATTTGACCACAGTTCCATTCAATCAATCGAATCCGAATTAAAAAAAAAAACCCTAACAGAGAGATCAAGAACAAGAACAAGAACGTTTTGATCTAAACCCTAATACTCGTTGAGAAGAAACTTTTGAATCAAAACCCTAACAAGATTAGTAAAAAAACTGATTCGGCATTGGTGGATCGGATTGTAGAAAACGATAAAGAGAGAGAGAGAGTGTAAAAAAAATGGAGGAAAAGAGGAAAAGGGTTTTTTTTCTAATATTTTTTCGAAGGGGGCAGCGGGCAGTGGTGTGGGATCTTGGGTGGGGTCAGTTGTGTGAGATTGGACGGTGGATGTGAGTGTTGGAGAGTTTTAGCCTTTTAGGAGTGTAGGGCCCAGTGAAGAATAAGGTAGAATCGCGGGTGACCGAGATTCACGGTCAGCCTACGGTAGCTTCCCTTCCTCTTCTTTGTTGTGTTTTATTTGTTTCCGCTGCTGCTGGAAAAAGGGAGGGAGGGAGAGAGAGATGTCTTTTGGGAGGAGCCAATCACAGGCGCCGTGCGGAAAGGGGGTTATTTTTAAGGAACCGGGAGCCTCGGCTGCGTAAGCAGCAGCATTAAGCTCCCGTGTGTGCGTGCGCGCGTGCGCGCGCGTGCGTGCGCATGTATTAAAAAAAAAAAAAAAGAAAAAAAACATGTTCTCCATGCGGCCCATTTGGGCTCACCTTTATTATGGGGTTGTACAAATGACTTAAAATCTCGGCTGATATCGGTTTATATCGACCGATATAAATCGGTATCGGCCCATACTGCGACGATATTTTTCAGACAAAATATCGGCCAATATCGGTTGATATGGTCAAAATAAATATCGGTTTAACCGATATCTCGGCCTATTACCGATACCTCGGCCAATATTTTCAAAATATCGGCCGAGATGGAGTAATGTTCAAATATCTTGATTTTTTTGTAACTTTTTCCTTATTTTTCTATTTTCTTCTTATCTTCCCTCATCTCCTTAGAGCAACCATGTCTCCATAGCTCATTCTTTTATATATTTCCAACTTCCAACACTATTTCTTGAAGGAATCATTTTATTTAGTAAAAGAAAATCAAATTAACTCCCTTATTTTTACTATTATGTGTTTTTTATTTTTTATTTTTAGATAAAGCATAAAAATGAATGAAACAATAATTGGCATGTCATTTTTGGGTTTGTGTTATGTTATTCACTTAGATCTACACACTTTCATGCTAGATCGACTTATAAACATGATTTTGGGCGTAGAATTTTTTTTTTTTTTTTAAATCTTCTACTTTTTTAAAAAAATTGTTAGAGTATTTATGATACTAAGTAGTAAATACTAATAACTTATTAATAATGTATAAATAATTATTATGTTATATTTATTTTCTTATATTTTACACTAATAAATTGATCATGAGCATCAATAATGGTTGCATTATATGAAATACTAGAGAAGGCAACGAACTGCAACACAGACATGACTCAGAATTTAAGGTGACCGAGATTTTAATTTATTGTTGTTACTAATGAAAAAAATAAATATTTTTTTCCAGCATTTTCTAATATTCTGGATTTTTTTGGATGTTTTTGCGAACTTTTTTGGATAAAAAAAAATTCACACCGCGACGACTGCGACGTTTGCGACGGACCGATATCCACGACCGATACTGATATCAAATCGGTTTTTCAGCCCAGCCGATACCGCGACCGAGACCGAGATTTTAAACCATTGTCGTGCCCACGTATATGGCTACAGGCCTATAGGGGCAATCACGCCTTCGGACTTGAATAAGGTTGCAAATGGGTATCCAGTTCTCCGATTATCTAAAATTTCTGACCCACAATAAATCGAGTCTAATACTTATTTTAGGTTAAACTTCATAAACAGGTCTGTGTCCGTATTTCAATTGAGATTCCGATTGATAAACGGGTCCGATTCTGGGTTTGTATAGGACCCAGGACCTAACGTATGGGTCTTTGATATTGCAAATTGTACCTTAACATTAACTTTTTCTTTGACATTTTTATATATAATATTGGAAGTAGTAGACTCGATGCATGGTTATAAATTGAATAATATGCTTATTTTACGAAAATTTTAAAAAATAATGAGAAATTAAAACCAGTTTTCGAGCCAGATTTCAATCCTCTGGGTAAACTGAGTTCCAAAATCAGATTCGGATTTTTCTATCGGAACCAGGTCTGTAACTAACAAAATAGGTTCCGAGTGAGAACCGGACCTGGAATTAGAATAGTTATTTAAAAATGGGTCTGGGACTATATAGTTCCGACTCATAACCGTTTCGTTTGCGACCCTAGACTTGGGTCTGCATCCAAATCTAGCATGGGAATTTTCGGTCCTCCTATAATATCCATATGGAAAATCCTGGTTTTACCACAAAATTCACCCCTTCTGACGAAAATCTTAGTCTGGTTATGTTCTCAACCCTCTATGACCTGGCACTAGGCTCAATTTCACTTTCATGGAAACCTTTATCCACCATTGTATTGAATCTCTAAGAAATTGATGGTTAAAAGACCACTCAGCTTTATGGGTACTAAATCAAGGGCTAGGATGATATCATGTGCTTTTGTTTCTTTTTTCTTTTTTCATTTTCTTTCCTGATAACCCAAGATATCTACAATGAGACCTCTCCATTTACCCTAGAGAAATATGCAGTTGAGAGAAATATATCAGTGTGTGGTGCTTAATAAAAGCAGTCTCAATCCTCGGATTTAAATTACTTGGGTGATGACTGGGTATTCATTTCTCATATTCTCGTTATTCATTTTTCATTAGAGGGGAGATAATTTGATGGAGGATTTTTTAAATTCACTTATATTTTCTCAATTTTAATAATTATTTACAAATAGGAGTCAAGCGTGCACGTAAGAATTTCTCTTCGGTGAGAGATGGAAGAAATATGTATGATTTTCTAATTTTTTGGGTTTCCTTTGGTCAACATAATCTCCCATGAGATGACATACGACTTTCTCATCCGTGAGTGTTTTGAGGATTGCTTCCGTTTGGAGGATAACCGCGCCGGAACAAGGATGGTAACATAAAAAGTTAAAAACCAGCCCAACCTCTCACCCACACTTTCTTTAATTGCAACTTATATATTGTGTTTAAATTAATTTTGATTGTAATTTTGACCCTTTCAATAAAATTATATGATTTTGATTGTAATTTTTAGGGACATTTACTTAAAAAAATTCACTAAATAAAGTAACTACAGTTGAGGAGCCCAATTACTTATAATATCAGCCAAGGACCTCCCACCCACATCCCATTTTTCTTTTTCCATTTTGGCCTTGGTTAGTTGATATCAACAAAAACCTAATTTCAGGAATCGTCTCCATTCACCCAAATCGACAGAAGATGAGCATTTGAATGAAGAATGATGGAATCATGTTTTTTATATGTTTGCATTTTGGTGAATGGTGGATGATGAATACAAATGGATGGGTATATGAAGTTCATATGAGACCAAGAGCCAAATCTGATGAGAAACAAGAAAACACAATATTTGTTGATATCAATTAATTATTCGAAATATCAGTCGCTATCAACAAATAGATGCAGATAGACAACTTTCATGTCATTCAGAAAATTCAGTATTCATTGATATCAACTAAAAACTCGTCGATATCAACCAATTATTCGTAGAAATCGACAAATAATCACTGACTAAGTTTCAGGTTATATAGTATTCTTCTTCTTCCACCCTTTCCATTCTTCCAAAACCTTGCATTGCTATTTTTATCTCCTTATCCTTCTAAGAGAGAGAGAGAGAGAGAGAGAGAGAGAGAGAGAGAGAGAGCTTTTCTTTCTTCTTGAGAGGGAGGCTGATATATAATAGACAGAAAAGGAAATGGGGAAGCAAATGATTGCTGTAGGGTTTAAAGGCTCTACAAACAAGATAGGTGTCGGAGTAGTAACCCTAGACGGAACCATCCTCTCCAACCCTCGCCACACCTACATCACCCCTCCCGCCCACGACTTCCTCCCCCGTGAGAATGCCCATCACCACCTCAACCACTTCCTCCCCCTAATCCGCTCTGCCCTAGACACCGCCTTCAACTCGCCCGCTGACATTGACTGCCTCTACTACACCAAAGGCCCCGGCATGGGCGTCCCCCTCTAGGTCGCCGTCGTCGTCGTCTGCATCCTCTCCCAGCTCTGGGGTAAACCCATCGTTGCCGTCAACCACTGCGTCGCCCACATTGAGATGGGTTCACCGACGCCGTCGACCGTATGTTAGTGGCAGAAACACCTAGGTCATCGCCTACAGCGAGGGCTGGTAGTGCATATTTGGCGAGACCATGTACATTGCCGTCAGCAATTGTCTGGATCGATTTGCCAGAGTCCTCTCATCCTAACCCTCATCTTCTGCCGATTTGGGTGTAGTGGGACAATTCCTGAAATTAGGTTTTTGTTGATATCAACTAACCAAGGCCAAAATGGAAAAAGAAACATGGGAATTTCGTGGGAGGTCTTGGCTGATATTATAAGAAATTGGGGTCCTCAACTGTAGTTACTTTATTTAGTGAATTTTTTTCAGTAAATGTCCCTAATTTTTAAGGGAAAGTAATCCCATTTGTTTTATGTATAATCTCTGTGCATGTTTGCTTGCATTAGAATAAATCGTACTTACATTAGAATAAATTGGAATTGAATAAATAAGATTCGTGCCAGAAGTCGTTAAATGTGCAAATTAAAGGAGAATTTCTAAAATGAGCTTCAAATCACCTTTCCTTTTGAGGAAATAGAATAAACAGAAGATGGAAAATTAATACCCAGCAACAACCCAGTAACACTAGGGGCACGTTTGTGTACACATCTTTTCCGCATAAAGGAGAAATTGTCCCATCAGCAAATTCCATAGAAATGAAAACCTCAAAAAGAAATTTCAGTAGAATTTAGAAATTCATGTTTGATGCAAAAAAAATTTCCTCATTAAATTGGTGCTAATGCCTTTTGGTGCGGCTATGGATTCTTTATAGAAAAATAATTTTTTTTATTTGGTGAAACAAATTTTTGAAGAGAAATAAAATAACATGTATATTATTTATTCAACGTCAAAATATAATATACTTAAAAAAATAAAAAATGAAATAGTTATAAGATTTTGGGTTGAAATGAACAAGAGTGAAGAAACGAAGGAGAAGTTTCCGAAGAAATCCATTTCTCATGCCCCCATAGGAAACTCATTTCCACCATTATCAAGAAATATGCAGACAAGGCAGGAAAGTGTTTCCGTAAAACTATTCCGCACCAAACGCCTGAAAAACGAATTTTATATAGAAAAGTGTTACACATACATGCCCCAAGTAGAATTCATTTTACCATGAGTTCCTATGTATTTTAATGCAAACAAACGTGCCCTCGAGCATATTGATTAGGGCCTATATAGAATAGGGAACTCAAGTACGAGTAACTTGAGTTATACGTAAGCCTGCGTTTCTTGCTTGTAGGTAACCGGAGAGGGGGAGTGTTGACCTATGTGCAGCGTGGAAGTCCCATCCGCACCTTGCTGTGGAGCCCACCTAAGGACCCACTTGATGATGGAACTGGGATCGAAACATCAAGTTCCGATATATTTGTGTATAAAATATAGAGCCCACTTGATCATCAAAACCCCTTTATTAATGGCCCACAAGGATTTTCCATTACCATTTAAAAAATACACGGTCGGCCCAATGGTGCAATCCATTTAGATGGGTGTTAAAAAATTGGGATCGTTGACTATTGGGATTTGGATGGTGATCAGGTGGGCCCCACTACAAGGTGTGGTAACAAACCAGCCCCCTAGATGATGCATCAATGATAATAGATATCTGAGTATGAACTGATGCAATACAATGCTTGCACAAAAAATGGAAACCCAGTTGTCTTGTTCTAAATCTATATTCATGTAGAGAGAGCATATTACATAGTAAACAAAAGCCACCATCTATAAAAACTATCCAATATACAGAGATTTACACCATTTGCTAGCCTCCTGTTGATGTAATCTTTCAAGAGTGGATGGCCAAACCCATTCTGGGCCACTGTTATAGTTTTCAAATTCCCTCTGCAAACTTGTCAACAGGAATAAATGAATGGTTAGACTGCAGATGCACCCACGGATAATGCAAGTTCTTCCAAGAGCTCCTTCTGTTCCAACGCAGCACAGGACTGCAAGAATATATATGCATTAGAAAGAAAAACTTATCCCCCAGAAAGGGGAGAAAAACTCACATTTTCCTGACCAAGCATGATCCAGTTGATGAAGCCAAGCAATGTTTGGCCCAATTTTTAGAAATTCGAAAACTTGCCTTTAAAGGTCACTTAGTTGAGTCAACTTGAAGACTTGCCCAGGCCTTGGTCAAATCATGTAGGTTCAAACTCGGCCGATGTATAAAAATATAAATATAATTGATTTTGTAATAAAATTTCATGAATATAGCCATTTTTTTTTCTAATTAAATGTAGACTAAGCCAATGAGTCTCAGCCAAATCAACTAAGTTTTGATGAAATCCTAACCCTTTCAAGTTTGTCATCATGTATACATATTTCTGCACAAGTTGGTTAAACTTGACCAAGTCAAACTGAGTGCAAATGAGTTTTTTGAACTGTATTTCAACTCCTGCTATATGGATATTCTTTACAGACAGCTTCTAATTTTGTTAAAAGTTCTTTTCAAGGGTGATTTTATTCATACTGCATCTACTTCCAAGTTCACATAAAAATGATCAAGAAGTTACGATCCAAATCTGACATCTCATCTTTTGAATAATTTTTTTGTCTACAACAATTTTTGGATATTATTTTCTTTTACACAATGCTTTTTCTTGATTTTCTTCTTTGAATAAAAAAAAATCCAGTCACATTAAGAGCCATTTCCGTTAGTTGTGAAATGCTAGACTATTTATTTTTCTTCAACAATGGAAAGGAAGGATGCTGAGTCATATCCAGTGAAGGCATACCTGAACAGCTGTCTCCATATTACCCGAAAGGAAGGATGTGAGCTCAAAGTTCATCTTCAACCGGTGGTCAGTAACTCTGTTATCCTATCAGATGATTTCAAGAAATAAGATTAGAAAAAGAAAAAAATGTCACAAATTATGAATACCAACTTGAAATCACAAATTGTACTCTTCAGAAAGTATATCCACCATTTTCACAAAATGATCAATTTTTTCTCTACGGTGTCTTTGCTCATGTGGCTAGTGGACAACTATGTCGAGGCACTCAATTGGCCACACAGCCATCCATCCATAAAGCAGCATAAAGCAGTTTACATGTAGCCATGAGCGTGGCAAATGGTCGATGAACAGAAACGTGTTGTTTATCCAGTGCATGTTTAATGGAACACAGGCATACAGTTTTCCCTTCAAGACGCTCAATTGACCATACTACCATCCATTAAGCAGTCCATTTGAAGCTACGAACAACCAGCAATCATCAATGAACTAAAAGTTGATACTTGTACAGTGGTTGTTAAATGGAGCAAAGTTCATATAATTTAATTTTCCTAAAAAAATATGTATTTATGTTATGGTAGTTTTCCTCTATGGAGGTTATGCCCACATGTTGCTCCAAATGCAGCCACAACATCTGGACCCAGCTAAGTACTAGTGAGGCTGAAAAGAAGACAGCTATGACCATTGCGCTAGTTGTATATGTATATCACACGTTGGACCATTGGAGAGCCTTTCAACAATTTTTTCCACATTTGTAAAGCACCCGACTGACATGATTTCTGGTCCAGAAAACACACTTATGTACAATGGGGATCTCCCGCGTGTGAGCTCACATGGTTGCAGCACACCCCTTATGGACCTGATATATGTGTTAGGGTCTGGTGAACCTCTCTCATCTGTGACGTGATTACCATCTAATATGATTCATTCTTGCTTATATGGTCGAATGCAACTAGCTCCTGATGAAAACCTGGTTGACATTGTCAAATTTTTGGACCATTTAATCAGTGCTTAAAGAAATCTTTAGATTCAAATTTCTCACATTTTTAATTGAAGCAGTAAAGCACTCAAAAGATTTTTCTTTTTTCTTTTTTTTTTTTTTTGGAATGGTTACTTTTGAGCCATGATTAGTTGTAACCAAACCTCGACACGCAAAACCTTCCTTTGCTAAATGATTGTCTGTTGAGCTTCACATGGAGAGAAGAATCAAATGCTGAGCAAAGTCCTCCACATTTGCAAAAGCCCATGGAGCATGCTTAGACACAAAAGAATCCCTTTCCACTACAATCTACCAAAGACTAAGGCGATAGGCTTCACATAGACCAATCCTCAAAGTTAACATCACTGCCTAATTAATAGAACCACCACCAGTTGAGCCCAAGAACTCTAGAATAGACACAGTCACATTGTTCTAAATGATCCCCTTCTATACTTGCTGCACTCAGAATGCAATCACACTGCAGTCGAAATTAAGCTTAAGAGAGCCCGGGGAAGGAGGTGACCACCATATCAAGCTTAGGAACATGGAGGGAGAGGAAAGTGCAGCCTCATTACAATTCCTGATGATTGTCACTATTAGTGTATCTTTAAACTGGGGAAGAACAAAAACCCAAGCTGTGACATTAATTTTTACCATTTCCACCAAAGACCTTATCAGAAAATGAAGCTTTCCACATGATTCTTCCCATGGATGAGTCCACAGGCATCTTCCAAGCCTCAAAAAGAGAGAGAAGAAAAAAAGTATTCGGTAGGACACAACTGCAGCCAGACCATAGTAAAACAGTTACAGACCTCCGTAGGACAAGATCAATCCGATAAGTTGAGAAATAAGTGATCCATTGATTCTACATCTCCTGAACACATAAGGTAGGCATTAATAATAATTTTCTTTCTTCTCCAGAGGCTATCCATGGTAAGGTAACCCCTAGGATATAATTCATTTACAAAAAAGGTATCCCCTAGGATTGTCGTCCATCAAATGCAAGGATCCTCGGAGTAGACTTGATGTTGCATAAGTGATGGGGATTGGGGACATCATGCCTAATTCCCCACTCCACACAAAATCTACCGAAGGAGGAAGCGTAGGGTGGCTGATCAAGCTATGATATGGATGGATGACGCGTGTCCTGACTTTGAATGCCGAGATTTTGAGAATCCACCGTTGGACTACCATCTTGATGACATCCAACGGTTGGATCTCGTCGGATCTAGCTTTTGATGAATGGAAGGCCCCAAGTGTGCAATCATATTGAAGGCCCCACACCAGGAAGTGCCACATGGGAGGAAATAAAAGTTACATGAAGTCAAGACGGGCCCAATGGAATTTTAAAAGAAATAAGAAAGGGGCCCATGTTTTAAGAGAATTAATAAAGGTCCACAACTTAAGTGAAACCCATTGGGATGTGTGCACATACCCATGTGCACGGCATTCCAATCGACATGTTTTTATTTTATTTTAGTTTCTTTTATTTTGAGGTTATGATGATGTCATCTTTTAGGGTCATCTTTTTTTTTTTTTTATAACATATTTTAGGGTTATCTTTTAAAAAAGACATTATTGTGTGTACTTGCACATGTTATCTTATGTGATTAAAACTTTGAGAATGAAAGAATGGAGTTTTCCTCTTCTTCTTCTTTGTGAGTCTCTTGAGTTTCCCCTTGCTCAAAGGACGAAATGCCTCCGGATTGGAGTTTAGCGAGCGCCCAAGAAAAGGTATCCTCTTCTCCTTCTCTATTTCTTTTCCTACGAGCAATCTTCCTACACAAACCCTAGGTTTCCATATTCTTGATCTATATCATCTCCTCCAGTGATAAAACCCCAAACCATCATATATGCAACCCTTACCACTAGATCTCTTCACCTGGTCTTCCCATAGCCCATTCCACCTAACCATTGCCCTAATCCTTGCGAAGGAACACGAGATCTGCACAAGTGGCCATTCCCTACGCACTTGGAAGTTCTATCTTCCATTGGAATCCTACCTTCACTTGAGAAGGATTTACTGCAGGATTGCAAATCTGTCTTGGATCAACCATCGATTTTTCCATCTGATTGTAATGTTAAAAAATGTGGATGGTGAATTTATTTTCAGCATTAATTTTTAATCCCAAATCTGATCTCATCACGCCATATTAGGTTAGAGTCATATTGTCCTGTATCAATAAGTTAGCTATAGGGTTTTGAATTGGTGATTCTTTCTTCATGGCTGAGAAAGCGATGCTACTAAAAAGCTTCCATCAGTCGTACCCAACCACACCCTCCTATCTACCCCTTCTTCTGGAACATAAACTCCATTAATAAGAGGAAAATATGAATAAACCAGCCCTCCCTCACCTCAATTAGATTCCTTATAAAACCAGGACCCCGCAACATTGGCTTCCATTCCTCTCCATATAGCTTCTCACCATAGCTTGATGATCCTATGCACAATGTTGTAGATTTGGGAACCAGAGGGCCAACAGCCTTGTTCCTAATCTAAGTAGAAAATCCGCCCAACCTAACAATAGCCAATCTCCTTTGAGAATACCTCTTTCACTTAGATGAAAATGTTGAGATGGATGTACAATAAAATTGGGAAAGGTAGAATTAGAAATGAGCGCAAAGATAGAATCAGAAATAAGCGCTTTCAGGAGCATTTAGAAGTACCATCAATAGGTGATAAACTAAGACATACTCACTTGAGATGGTTTCACCATATCTAATCCAGGCCAACAATGACGTTGTTAAGGAAAAGCTTCTCTATCTAGGTTGATGGCCTACCAAAGAGAAGGGGTAGGTTGAAGAGGACATAAATGGAAGTAAGAAGGATAAATTTGAAGAAGTGCAACCTATCCAAAGATTTGGCTCATGATAGACCGGAATGGAGAAATAGAATTCATGTAGCCAACCCTAACATGGTTGGAACAAGATTCAGCTCCATAGACCTAACTGATAGGGAATTAGACTCCTCAATACCCCCATCCATTCCTGACCGCTCCATAGTGAGATGCCAAAAACTCGGAAGGGTATTGTGCCATTTATCAGAATTAATTTGGCCAGTCTAGGAAGATCTTGATCATTCTATAAAGAGGCTCAGTAAGTTCCAACCCATAATGCAGCATAAACAATTTGAACCTTCAAAAATTTTTAAAAAGAAAAACAAGCAGAGCACCTTGTAATTGTATGTCCGAATCTTTTCTGCACGAGCACCAGTACCAACCTGAATATTTCAAGCAACAAGAGAAACAACTTTTACATCTAATTTCTTAAACCTAATTGCATCAATTAACTTTCATTAACAAAACATTTTAACTATAATTCGATTATCAAAGTATAAAATATAAAAAAAAAGAAAATAATTTTGAAAACAAAGTAAAAAAAATTACATGCAAGTGTGTGAAATATATTTTCTACAGGCTCTCCATGAGGCTTTTTTTTTAGAAGCCTCTTGTTGAGAGGTAGAGACATTGTTTTTGCACATTATGGTAACTAAAGATGGGTCAACTTTAACATGCAGTTCCATCTTCACGCTGCTCGTAACTGCAAGTTTGTAAGTCTTACTTGTAAGCACCTGGCAATTTCAAGTGGAAAAGGACAATACATGGAAGTTCACCAATTTAATTGGAGATGTTGCCACCATCAAATGCCCCAAGATTAAAATCTAGGGTTACATTTAAATGCACTTCTAGACATCTCCAAAGTTTACTATCACTAGGAGAACTGAGCTTCAAATGGTATATATAAAACAAGATTAGATGATTGGAAGATATATTCACGAATTATATTCCAACATAGTTAATTAGGACAAATCTCACTATGTGGCCATACATAATTCATATAGCTCCATGAAGATACCCAACCTGTGATTTTCTTTGATTTCTTATTGATTCTTGCTGTTCCCTTACTTTCATCTCATATCTGCGACAAGCAATTGTGATAGCAAGGATATATCATGACCTATCTAAATCAATGTCAAATGAGATGGAAATTGGTACATTTAAACCACATTCATGGGAAATAACTCAGATTGTTTCCACAACAGTAGAGAAAATTAGAAAATTGCACTACAAAAATATGAAAAGAATTAGAAAATTAGGATGCAAGGATTCCAAATAATGTAGTGAGGGAAGTACATATCTTCATAGAATCTCAAAGTCTATTACCAGAATTTACTTAAGAATGTTCCCATCAACATAATTTTTTTGTCTTCAGAAAAATAAAATCATTCAATGGTGACTAGAAGTAATTTCCCCATGAAGAATTAAAATCCTAATATATCAAACTCATCAACAAAATAAAGTTAATGTCCCCAAATGTATCAAGGCTTACAATGAAAAAAGAAAAATTAATTCACATTAATACGCCAGCAACTTTTTTTTAAAATTTTTTGGACTTTTTTTTTTTTATCTATTTCTAAGATCAATGTTTTTTTGTGTAGTGTGCTTTTCTTTTTTTTCAGGTTTTCTACTAAATACCGCATCAGGCATCTAGCTAACACGCAGTTGCATAATATCTCAACATAAATCTCTAGTCAACCATCATAATAATTGTCTGGGTAATGAAGCATCAAATAGAGATCAGTTTAGGTTAAAACTAACACAAGAAAAGACAGGTTAACTTTATAGTTATAGTTATATTTATGGGTGCTTAGTTGTCATAAACTACTCTAAAAGCTTTATTCTTCTTTCATGGAAACAGCACAAAATAATTGGGATAGACTATGATAGTGATGGTAAACATACAATTTTGCTCTCAATAACTGCATTGCACGATTCTTATTTTGAATCTGAGTCCTTTCTTCAGTACAAAAGATACGGATTCCTGTTGGTTTATGGAAAAGATCTACAGCAGTTTCCACCTTGTTGACATTCTGCCCTGCATGAGAAGACCATGGTGGTGACACAATGCAATATGAATAACTTTACGAATGAGATCCCAGTAAAAAAAAAAAAGTTAAAATTGTAAGACAATGTTGCAAAGGCAGGATGTAACGAGGAAATGTTTGTATCATGAAGGACAAGAGCCTATAGCACAGTTGGAAGGCTCTTGTTCTCTCAACATGAGATTGCAGGTTCAAGTCATCTCATCTATTCAAAAAGAAAAAAAAAAAAAAAAACACAAAGAATCATTAAATATTTTCATGGTCCAAACCTCCAGCGCCGCCAGATCTAGCTGTTGTAAGCTCAATTTCTTTTGGATCAATTACCACCTCAACCTCATCAGCCTGAAGCAATGAAGAAAGAATAAAAAAGCTTAGAAGTGGGAATGCAAAACACTAAGAATATATTTCAAAAGAGGAGAACAGGAAAGATATAAAAACCAGCAGCAAAAAGGACTGGTTCCACCCTCCAAGAATATATGACAGTGTGAACAGGAGTAAAATCAATTGCAAGAAAAATGAGTCAAAATACCAGTAATTCTATGCTCTACCATTTATATAAAAACAAAGTTGCAAACACCCTTCTTCAACCTTTCCAACCCAACATGTAGCAAATCACAGTTAGCTTCATAAGCTGTGTTTGCCGTAAATATTGTCTTAGTTTGGTTAATTTAACCTTTTCCATAGAGGGGACCAGTCTTAAATTGTAATTGCATTTACTCCACATTGCATTTTGTGTTTGTTTGAGAGAGATGCAAGGTTCCTGAGGACTAATATTTAGGACTCGACATTATTTGGAATGACTATTATGAATATATATATATATATAGAATCATTCTGCTTGTTCTAATTTAATTAGCACTGTCAAAATTGATTATACATTCAAGCACAGCCTTCACAAACAATAAATACCATTAAGACAAAAAGGTATCATTCATAAGAGAATCATATTTCACCTCTGGCATTATAGCCACAGTTGCAGTTGATGTATGAACACGGCCCTGTGCTTCTGTCTGAGGCACACGTTGAACACGGTGAACACCGGACTCATACTTTAATTTACTATAGACCCGACTTCCTTTGACTTCCATAACATATGTCTTGAATCCACCTTTTTCAGCCTGAAAAATGAAACTTACCTCCATGAGCGGCCTCATATCAGATAAAATACAAAACGCTATCATAAGCTAGATAGAGAGTAAAGAAAGCACCTCTGAACTAGAGATTGGGGTGTATTTCCAATAATTGAGCTCGCTATACTTCTCATACATGCGCACCTGAAATAGTTGTCTAAAATATTATTCACAGAGAATAATCATTTCTATCGTCACTAACAGGAAAGAAAAAAACACAAAAAAAAAAAAAAAAAAAAAAAAAAAAAAAAAAAGACAGAATCTTATAGCCTAGCTAGAGCAGAAGGCAGACAAAAGGATGTTCAATATATTAAAGCATGACAAAAACCTGTGGCAATTAAGTGAATAACTTGATTTAATGAGTATGCACCAGAGGAATGTCTGGATGTTAAATGCTTGCAAATATTTTTGCTGTACTGATAAACATTAAATCCAAGTGAAGCATAATAGAAAAGGATAACAACAAATATTTGCAAGAATAATTTATACAGTTGTAGTTTATATTTTATTTTTCATTATTACCTAACCAGCTGAGCTACAGCATGAGACGATCTATATGATATATTTATATTTTATACATAGCAATTTTCTTTGTAATTCCATTTTTGTGCATGTCATAGTTTTCTGTCACTTAAATTTCGTTATCAACACAAAATAATTTATACACAACAATTGGGAATGCTAAAAACTAATATGTACCTACAAGATCACCAGCCCATATTCCTGCTTCATCACCCCCAGTACCAGCCCTCACTGCAAACAGATGGCATGATTTCCATTAAAAGCTAATTTTTGAAAGAAAACTGACATTCAGATTTAAGATTAAGAACAACTTTCGTACCACAGCTAAAATTTATCAAAGGGGTGCAGGAGAATGGAAGAAACCAATTTGGTTATTTATTAGGAAAACAACAAATTTACCAAATTACTTTTACTCATTAAATAAACATGAATTTTCTATATGCAAGGGTAATCACGAATGTAATAACAAGATAGCGGTTTGATTAATAACACAACTGAAGATTGCTTGAGGTACACTACATTTTAAAAACCTAAGGCAACCTACAGAGAAGGCCACTTTACAAGACTAAGAAATGGGGTAAAGAGTCAACTACCTTCAAGCAAGATATTCCGTGAGTCGAGAGGATCGCTGGGAAGCAGTAGTACCTATCAGTAAAATGGAAAGAACATGAATAGAAAATACATGAAGAACTACGAGTGTACTGACACAAAAGTAGATCATGCCAGCTGGGAACAACTCCTAGAACCCAAATTACAAACTATGGTGGTGCCCGGTGGTGACCTTAAATAATCATTTGTAGAATCAGAATATCAGATACATGAAATTTTTAATTTTTTTTCTCTCTTTGATAATATTTTCTTCAGGCAAAGAATGCAAGGGCCCAGCCTCGAGCACAAGAGGGGGGAAATTGACGGAGGCCTAGTAAAGAACATTATCATGAATTATATCAGGACAACGAAAAAACTCCTTACCTAGAGGATCTACTGCCTAGTTAATCCCCTCAGTATAAGTGAGAAGCCCTCCTTTGACCCTTAAGCAAAAGCAAATCCTTCAACTAATCTCTCTTAAAATGTGTAAAAGTAGAGCAACTCTACTGTAGATGGGGCGGTCAACAAGCCAAGCCAACTGGCAAGCTAGCTCGACTCGACTTAATTGGGCTTGAGTTTGAGCATGACTCCTGAGGTTGAGTTAGGGCCTATTTGACTCGGCCTTACTCGAGCTTGATTAAAAGATTGAACAATCTTGGATGTATAAAAGTCAAATAGCTATGACATCACCGCATGCCAAGATACCCACATTTCAAATTTCATAGGATTCCACGTTCTCTAGCGGCCTGACTTGGAGAATTCTCTAATCTAATCGCTAGAAATCCATCATTATGGTTCATCTTAAAAATCTAAACTGCTCAAAATCACTGTCCTAGCTAGCCCACAAATCTTTAACTTGAGCTTTTTTTCTTTTAAATAATAGTTGCCTAATATTGAAAAATTCCATCTCAATATCCATTAAAACAACATAACGGTTTCTTTTGGGACATAAGCTTGCAACAGGCACAAGCATAAACAACAAGCAATGACTACTTGTGCAATGACTACTAGCAGAGTTTTGCAGTGTCCATAGACAGCCGGCTCCCATGAAGGGAGGAAACACGCGCGCACGGAGAAAGAGAGAGAGAGAGAGAGAGAGAGAGAGAGAGAGTTTTGACATTAAAAAATAATATTAGCATGATGAATGCCATTATACCCATCACAATTGCTAATTAAAATTAAATATTTTTACAAAGTGAATGCATGGAAAGCTAGAACCTTCAATTTCTCCTCAAGCTCTTTAAGTTGATTAGATAAAGTTGCAACTTCAGAAGCTATCATCTCTATCATATCTTGGTCACTGTTATCTTCTTTTGCCAAAGCTGCCGCAAAGATACAGTCAACAGTGAGCATATAGCTGCCACAAAGACAGAATCAGCTGTAAACACTTTTTTTTTTTACTAAATCTTGAATGAATTAAGCTAGAGAAACGGGGGCATCAACCTTTTGTTTCTTCTAATTGCTTTTCACAGTCCTTGAATTTCTTATATGTCGACACTACCTGTTTATTAAGCAAAACAGCATGAAATATTAGAGGTAAAGACTTGCAACAGAATGCATTCTGAGCACCTCAAATGAGAACATTATTTTACCAAATTCAGCTAAGACATCAGCAAATTCATTCATTTCCTTATTCAATACCTCATCAAGGTCTGCCATAGATTGAGCAAGCTTTTGATATTCACTGGGATTCGAGACAACATCAGGATCTGCCAGCTTGACCTACAGTTAGGAGCAAACTGTGTCATCAACACAAGATGAATATCGTGAGGAAGGAATGGTCTGTAACCCAATATAACTATAGTTGGTGGGCACTGGATCATCATCTTTGTGGCATGGATACTTCTAAAGAGAAGTGTTGTGCTTGGGTTCTGACATGTTGTAGAATATTCTCTTCAAATTTATCTGAATTACAAATGACACAGAACCACATCTACCAGTAATTCTCAATAGCATTTTTTTATGTGAAAACACTGATGCCTTTTTCTTAATTTGTATGGTAGCAAATGACATTTTCATGGCATTAATCTGACTTCCGTAGAAACAGCCATCATGAACCTAAAATCATATGAAAAGAGCTAGCTACACGCTAGACTTTAATGTGACACTAGATTCCATCTGCATTTTTTTATTTATTTATTTTTTTTACAGCTGGAATTGGCTATGGCAAATGGTGAAAATCAAAAAATGAGGGATTGAACAGCAATCTGCTGTATCCTCTTTGTTGCCGCCATTAACTGAAAATAGAATATTCAAGTCACCATAGACCAATACCAATACATCCCCTAAAGCTCGCTAACCTTTATTCTTATACTACCAAAAGATGGAAACCTTATAGACTCCATACTCCACCACCCACACTCCAAAATCCATACAAGTGTTGGATCCTCAAACTTGGAACACACGTTACACAACTTGGGCAAACCGTAACAACTCGGCACTCGTTAAAAAAAATGCACAACAACATTCCAACAATGATTTCTGACATAGATGCGATTCGCCAATCCACTAATAGCTCAGTGGCAACTGGCAATGCATCTTCCTCTCTACAGCAACAACCAAGGACCGTTCTCTGGTTACATCTCTGTTGGTTAGGGACTTGAGCTAGCATCTGTGGGTGTGGGTGTGTGAGTGTTATCAATGAATGAAAAAAAAAAGAAACACAACATGGGTGATTCATTAAAGCAAACGAACAATAGGAGACCTACAGAAATATAGCAATGAAGCTCGTTAACTGTGTGTATGAATACAAAATCATACCGATAATTCTTTCCATGTTTTCTCAGCTGAATCCAACTTCGTTATGAGATACGGTTCCTACACCAAACAACAAAAATCAAAACCCAAGAATGTAAAATCTCATTCATCAACAATACCATAAATAAACACCAACTGCGCTCTAAAAACGCCTATTTTCTCTTCTACTTCAATCACTGACTCCAGACTTCCTCTTTCTAGAACCCATTTTACTTTCCCGTCTTTCAGGAATTTCAACAAACAGTTGGTGTGCACTGGAAATCTCACATAAAAGAACACAAGCTTCTTGAAATTACCGCCATGCAAGTGATTGTTGGAGGTTGGAAGGTCCGAAATGGGCGAAGGGAGAGGAAAGATTTCTTCTTTCTGTTGGTGAAATGTTGTGGAATCATCGATTGATGAGGGGGTTTTTGGGGAATGCGAGAGACGAAGGATGAGAAGACGAGAGCTTCCATTTTCGCAGAGAGAGAGAGAGAGTGGGGGGGATGTGGTCACAGGTATTCCTGTTTAGATAAAGCAATTGTATATCTGATTTAATCTGTGTGGGGCCCTCCTTTTACTGATCGAACGGCTCGTATTAAATGGACCCCACTTTGGCTGAAGTGGTCTCAATCTACAGGTGTTTGTGGACCAGACCAGACCAGGATGGAGCTTGTCCATGCCTGGCCTGGCCCACATGGATTGGGCCCAAAAGTTAGGTCGAGCCCAGCATATATACACCTAGGCCTGATAGTTAGGTCAGGCCAGACTAGTTGCAGCATGTATGCACCTATTGTTAGGGTTGTAAACAAGTCGGTTCCAGTCCAGATCCGTGATGGACCTGGAACCGGAAGAGGATCCGGACCCGGAACCGTTTTAGAACCGGCTTCTAGGCTCCGAAACCAAAACCATATATGGGACGAGTTTGGATCCAAGTCTAGGTGGAGAATGATATTTAAAAAACATGATTTTTATTAGAGCTTTTCAATAATTGAGGTAAGATGTCAAGTATCGGGTCTACGTGTCCGAACCAATGTGGAACCTGACCCGGACCCATTTACTTATCGGGGCCTAAATAAGGATCCAAACCCGGTTTATAACGGGTCAGAACCTTCTAGTAATCAGAGAATCGAAGACCCAATTTACATCCCTACCTATTGTGTTTAGTATGCGGGGCAGGGTGGGTGTGCCCTAGGGTTGCCCCATTTAACAATTAGTCCGAAAAGTTGGCCTGTGTGGTCCACGGGCTAAAATGGAGCCCAGATTTGGTACAATGTAGGCTAGTCCTTGGTTGGGCTTGGGTTAACTCAGCCTACGGCACCAATGTATATGACTACAAAATTCATTCATGATCAATCCAGTGGTGTATATGGATCTGGTTGAAATTAAGCCATGTTTACACTCATGTGAGTAAAAACATGTGTTTATTGCTGATTATATAAGTTTCAATTTAAAAAGGCATTTAATTTCACTCGCCAAAATGGTGATTGCATTCCCATGGGCCACATCGCCCATCCTTTTTTTTTTTTTTCATTCTTGCCGGCGTTGTACTTGAAATCCAAGTAGTTCATTATGTTTACCGGAGTAATAAAGTCCGTGATTTCGAAGCTGGTCATCTTAAATCTTTGAAGATTTTGAGTGATTTGTGAGAAAGTCCGGACATTGCTATGAGCCCCCAACTCTCAATTGTTCTTGCATTAATAGTAAAATATCAATATAGTTGGTTTTACATCTTGTTTCTTCATGATTTTTAGGATATCTGTTAAAAACATTTAAAAAGACTAAATACATCTTAAGCTGCTTGGATGTACTTGCTATTAGATTAAATTTCTTTAAATCTTAACTTCAGAAATAATTTAGCTTAAAGGTCCTTAAAACATTAAGATTTGGCTTAAGAAATCATTAAACTTGTAGGCACTTACTAAATCAATGATTGCGAAGATTTGATTGAAACTTTTTTTAATAAAATATAATGAAAATGAGACATTTTCATCAATCTATCCTCTGACAATTGCTATATACCAAGTGGACCATACAAGAGGCTTAGATTTTTTTTTTCTCGAAGGAAGTTTCTCTTGTTTTATATTTTTAGCAATATAAATAAGTTGAACGGCTTGGATTATAAATTTGGGTCCCACAAAAATTATTAGTGGGTTCAAACCCCGGCTTATTTAGGGCCAACGTTAGAGTAACGTCCAAACTTTCATACCACATAAAAAGTAGTTTACCACTTATCTAGGTGTGTAAAATCTCGAAAATGGCCTTATTTACAAATAGTTTCCTCACTTCATTTAGGCATCTCATTCGTAAATTAATATAAACAAATGTAACGGAACGTAGAACATTGCGCATGTAAATCATTTACATATGTACATAACAGCAAACAAAAGACCCATAAGTGGAAGGAGCAGCATTATAAGCGGGGCCCACCTATTGAAAAACTAATCACTAAAAAGTAAATGCTTGCCACATGTGGATGTTGCAAAATACTCCCGCAGGAGTTGGCTCAATCGTTAGATTCATCGTGTGATTAATTTTATATTCAGTCTTATCACGGTACTAACTCCTATTGGGGTAAGATTTTGGTGCAACCCATGGATGGGGAGGGAGTTCATTTTGAGAATTTTGGCTATATTGAAGAGTTCACTCCTTGGTGAATTATGGATTTTAAAGAGAGTGACCCTTTGAGGATCCGGACTGAATATTTGAAAGTCAGTCTCGAAGTGAGATACCAATCAATTCAGGCGAATTTTGCTAATGTCCAATACATCAAACTAATCATTTCGTTGTGTCTTAAGATAGAAAAGTTGATATTCAGTGCATGTTTCTATATTATATGCCATTGCTGCTCCATTCCTTTTATGTTCCCTTTTTTACATGGCAATATGATTTTTAGGGCATACTTGTTTGACTGGAATTGAATTTTTAGAATTCCAACCTAATCCTTTTTTTAAGTCAAAAGGAGATGACTTGAAAGTGCATAACGAAAGCTGAATATCTGCAATGTGTGATTAAATGAATTCATATCTAAGAGGAAGTAATAATATGCTCTGTTTGTGTAGATTTAATAGTAGTTTTGACCTCCCACTTTTATGTTTTATGTTTTATTTTTTTATTCAGCCTTTGGTGGTTAATGTAATCGCATTTAACTTCCAAAAAAATGTTGCCCACTCTACCATCATCAGCTTTGAACCTTCACTCTTCACCTCTTTGATGCTCTTTGCAATAAATCTTGTAGAATTTCAACTAAGCAGGCAAATGGCCCCAAAATAAAATGTGATATATTTAGGGCTCGTTTTATTTGTATTAGAATGCATAAGGTGGTGTAAAATGAAGATTAAAAATAAATTTCTAAAATATAAATAAATAATATTTTTTCAGGGAGATAGAATCAAACGAAGATGTTATTTGATGCTCTTTAATTTTTTTTTTTTTTTGACATATGATCTTCATTTTAAATCACCTCATGTATTCAATTTTTTTGTATTTTAATGCAAACAAACAACGCCTTATAGTCCATTACAGAACTAGATTGCATCAATAGGACACGATAAATGAATAACAATGTCATGCCTTTGACCTCATCTATTAGGTTTTTCTAGGGATGTTCATGGCCTGGGTTGAACAATAGCCAAGCTTGGCCCATAATAAAACCCTTAGGCCCAAGCCCTGTCCATGTCCAAATTGGGCCATAACCGCCTAGCCCTAGACTAGCTTGCATAAAATAGGTGAGGCCCAAGCCTGGTTTGATAGTTTTTTTCAAAAGGGCACCATCAACAGCACAGAGTTGTAGCTTGGTTGGTTGTGATGTGTTTGCATGAGTAAGACATCATATGTTCCGGTCCTGTTTTTAGTAGAAGTTCATTATTTTTGCTTACTTACTTGGGTTGAGCCGGGCTTGGGCTTTTTAACACTGAACCCAAGCCCAGGCCATATATTAAATGGACCCACTTTTTTTTGTCCAAGTCCAACCCTACCATTAAAGCCCAAGGCTCAAGCCCGGCCCAAAGCTTGCTAAGCCTGGATCGTGATCAGGCCAACCTGATCCATGAGCACCCCCTATGTTTTTCTTCCTTCTCTTTGTAATTAAAGGAAGTACGTGCTCTTACGTAAGTTTTTTCTCCAACGCATGTTTGCATGAATGAACCTATGTGAATGAATCTTTTTTTTTTTTAACAAATATTTCTATGCAGAAATCACAGGTGTGATTTGTTTTCGCTTTCCTTTTTTAAACAAAATCTTCAAACGCTAAAATCACGTACGTGATTCATTTTACAGGAAGATTTGTTTTCAAACAAGTTAGTTCTGCGGGCGCCCATAAGAGAAAAAATCTATTGCTCTTATCCCAAAATAGGGAGAAAAAAAATACAATGCGTTACGCTTATGGAATGTAGTCTACATAACCACACGCGCCATAGAGGGCTCCTTTGGACGACCAAGTAATTTAAGAATTCTTCTTGCTTTTGAGTTTTGAATTAAAAGACATGACTTATGCCGAAAAGGAGTTTCTTTTTCAATCATGAATCGGCTAAATTACATGAAGTAAACCTTTAAGATAAAGAATTAAACCAGCCACAACTAGATTTTCATCATGTAAATGAACTCTTACGAAAACAATTACAAATACAAATTCAGTACAAAACTCGCTTCACTTCTTAGTTTATACTTGAAAACCCAAAAAGTAAAAAAAAGAAAAAAAAAAGAGAGTTGTAAATCTCACGAAGATATTAAGATATTAAAAGTGCTGAACACAAATATGTATTTACACTGTTTTCTTTTATTGTGTTATTTAGATCTAAGATCCATGATAGTTCCGTTCTATAGTTTTGTAAATCTTTATTAAATCTAATAAAGTGATCCACTCATTAATACTCATACACCTTTAATCATAATTAAACATCTTAGACAAGTGAAACCCTAGTTTCTAGATTTTATCCTAGTTCTTTCAAATCTCAAATTCAAATCAAAGGCTATCTCCATAATTTCAGTCTAACCCCTTCCCATTCGTTAGTATTCCAACAAGGCCCTTCCCCACTGCTATTAATTTGGCGGGTACAAAAACCCCCGAACAAACGAACAAACAGAGGGAAAACCAACGACAAAGCGCCGAAACCTTTGAACGAATCAGAAAACAAAACCCAAAGCAGTAGAGAGCAAAAGAGACTGAGAGAGAGAGAGAGAAAGCGAAAGATCGAAATCTCCCCCCCAAAAACCCTCTCTTTCTCTCTCTATCTTCGTCTCTTCCAAAACCCCTCCGTCAGATCAAACGCTTCTAGAAACTTTTAGAACCCCCCCCTCGCATTCCCTCTCTCGCGGCCTACCGGGATGGACATTTACGGGCGGACCCTCCCCTCGGCGTCAGCGTCTCCGTCCGCTGAGACGGGGCTCGAAGGTGAGAGCAGTCGTCTTGCGTTTCACTGTCCTTTCGATTCGATTTGAGTCTCCAATGGTCCAATCTAGGGTTTAAAAATTGATTCTTTTTTGTTTTTGGGTGGATTCTTGATTGCATTGTAGAATCCATGTGGGAGTTGAGACTAGCCGGTGTTGCGATGTACCCGGTGCGGCCTGACGTGGTGGACTGCGCCTACTATATGCAGACCGGATCCTGCGGCTATGGTGCCTGGTGCCGGTTTAACCATCCATGCGATCGCAGTGTGGTAATACCCTTTTTCTGATCTCTCCTTGTTATGAATCTATCTGGGGTTCGATTAGTTAGGGCTTAATATGTAGATTTCATCTGATATCGGTGTTTCATGTTTTTATTGTGGTAACTGGGTTTGCAGTTTTGTGTTTGAGGTTTATGGGTTTAAGTCCAATGTAGCATTGCTTGATTGTCTAATATAATTCACTTTAGTTTGTGAGCTTTGTTGAGTAGTTTAAGATACTTGTGATTTCTACCAAAAAAAAAAAAAAGACACTTGTGATTGTTTTTGCTTAGATACTGTGATTGGTTTAATGTATTGTCAATTAGATTGTTGACTGTTCTTCTATTTGTTTGTCGGTTGAGCCACATTGGGTGGGATGCTGAGAGCCCGTTTGGCATCGTTCCAATGATGTTCCGGATGCTGTGCTAATATCGGGTTGTACTGAGACTGTGCTGCGCATAACTTGTTTCGCAGTATATTATATTAAATTGTTCGATTGAGAATATGCTATGCGGAACTTTTTTGGTAACATCATAACATTTTTGTTTTTTTTAAAAAAAAAGAATCATGAAAATCACATTTGGAAACACTATGAGTTTAAATCTGTTATAGCTTTCTATGGATTCATATTAAATATTAAAAACATATAAATCTTAATTAATTAAGAATTTATCAGAAAAACCTTTTCCAAGAGAGTAATTAGACAACTAATATTAGGTAATACACCATACTATAATGCGCAAATTAGACATGATTTTTTTAGCTACAAACCATTTAATCATGGTTTAGTCTATAGTAATTACAAATCTACATTTGGAGTTTTCATGCCTAATATTTGCAGGATACTAAAATCTGAAACTAGGAAAGACCTATATGACAATTTAAAATGGCTGGAATTTGTAATGCCTTGAGCCATTTAATCACGATTTTATAGCTAAATGATACCCTAGTTTTCATACCTTATGGCTGTAGTTTTCGTGCCTTATGTTTGTATGCTTACTGAATTCTGTATCTAGGAAAGAACTTTTCTCCACTCCAAAACCTGGCAAAGAGCCAAGCACAATCCAAGTGCCGCTATAACCATCCCCCTGATCGCAGCTTAGTAATCCCGTGTTCCGGTATCACCTTGTTTTGAATTTATCTGGGGTTCAATTAGTTAGGGCTTACTCTGCTGATTTCATCTGATACCAATTGTATGCTGCTTAGGCTGCGTTTGGGTGTGAGTGGTGTTTCTTGTTTTTATTGTGGTAACTGGGATATGGGTTAAGTCCAATGGTGCATTGGTTGATTCTCTATTATGTTTCACTTTAGTTTGTGAGATTTGTGTAGTTTAAGATACTTGTGATTGTTTTAGCTTAGACATCGTGATTGGTTCAATATTTGGTCAATTAGATTGTTTTTTCCTTTCCAAATTGTTGTCAACCACGATGGATGATAATGACCGTGGACAGTGAATTTTAAGAAAACAACGATAGGATTAGGATCTCAGAAAGCAGGATTTAGGATCTCAGAAAGCAGGATTTTAATGCTGACAAAGTGCAATGAGATGCACAGCCATTGACTTTTGCTACAACTTTTAACATAAAAAAAAAAAAAACTGGTGCCTGGAGTAATATTCAGATCTACCACAGGATTTGAGATATGTTCAATATGTAGGGTACAGGAAGAAATTAACTGCATAAGGGAAAATGGCAACCTCCACATTCTGGGTAGATGATTTTATTTTATTTTATCTTTTATGAGGAGGGTTTCCCCATGATATATAACCAGACAGGACTATATTCCCGCAGGCTTGAGGAAACTGAGGCCCGCTGGCAATGTTTGGGTTTCGTGGAGTGATGGAGGACAAGCAATGATCAGTTTCTTAGGTTTGATGGGTTTGAACTTTGAAGGAACCCAATGAGGTCAAGGTGCTAGCGTTATGTGAAGCATTGAAGATTCTGAAGGATTGGTCCACTGGAACTCTAGTTATTGAGTGAGATTAGAACAAAATGCAATTGCAGTGGCTAAGCAGAAAAAGTAAAAAGCAGGAAGGGTGGGCAGGGCATTTGACAATGAGAGTTTCTTTCGCATATGTTTGTAGAAGTGCAACTGAAGCCGTGATGAATTAGCGAAATCGGGCGTGAATTGATAGATTCTCAAGATAAAATAATGTCTATTTCATTGGCTTCTGTTTCTCTTCTGCATGTCCTTTGGGGGAGAGTGTTCTTTTTTGTGCATGCATAGTAATTCTCATGCTGTAATTGTTTGTTCTTTTTCACTTGTGCATATCTTTCTTTTAATGAGCTACTGTTGCTGAGCGTTCTTCTTTGTTTGACATGTGGTAATGGATAGATGTGTACTTTATTCCTTTCTTTTTAATTTTTGAAAATTTGGTTGTGGACATATGCCCTTCTCAGATTGCTGGAGCTGTAGGATCCAGAGAGGCATATCCGGAGCGTGTTGGCCAACCTGTATGCCAGGTACTTTCTTTTCAAGCCTCGTTTGATAAGTTTGGAATTTTGTTTTTGTAATGTCGCCCTCTCTACTATTCCTTTTTCTGAGTTTCTTCTTCTGCTATGTGGATTTGAAGTCTCAAAGCTCCATCTTGGTCCTTCGTAGACAATGTTTAAAATCTCAGCATTAGAGAACATAATGGTTGCCAGGATTTTTTATGCATAATATCATGAAGTTTCTCCAGTTTTGGTTCTGTATCAGCAAATATAGTTTTTGCATCACTGGTCTGACATGCTTTTTTTGAATATACTGTATTTAATGAGATTTTAAACTATGTTATAGGATGATCTTGAGATGACTTCTCAGATACCCACAATTCCATGCATTAGTGATCACAATTTTTTTTAATCATGCAGTACTTCTTAAGGACTGGGACTTGCAATTATGGCGCTAGGTGCAAGTACGACCATCCTAGATATGGACACTTATCAGCGAGCACAGTGTCATTGAATAATCATGGATTCCCATTACGACCAGTTGAGTTCTTTCCATTAGCGTTCCATATTTTTTAACGTCCCCTCATTTCAGTTGTATCCTTGGAATTAGTGCATGTTGACAAGTTTTAAATAGTATTTAATTGAGATGAGAATTAACTGGTGATTTTATTGCACAGGGAGAGAAAGAGTGCTCCTACTATGTAAAAACTGGACAGTGCAGATTTGGTGGAACCTGTAAATACCATCACCCAGAACCTGTCAGCACCTCAATGTCACCAACTGCACCCGCATTTTACCCAACAGTGCAGTCTCCTTCAGTTCCTTCCCCTTCTCAAGCTGGAGTAACCAGCTGGCAAGTTGCACGACCTCCATCAGTGCCTGCTTCATATGTTCCAGGGCCTTACAATTCTTTGCTTCTTTCTCCAGCAGTGTTTCCGTATCCCGGTTGGGGTCCTTATTCGGTCTGTGGAACCCTCCGTTCTTGTTTTTTTTTTCTTTGCCACTTTTATTTCTTTTGTTGTAATCTGTATGGTTATTTCATTAGTTTCTTGTTCTGTTTCCCTTTGTCGTGTAGCAGCCACCTGTAAGTCCAATGGTGAACATCGGTACACAACAAACTGTTGGAACAGGTTGGTCGTCTGGGCTCACACAGCACCTGCCTTCATACACAGGACCTTATTCATCAGTTTCTTCTTCTGCTGGACCTTCAAGCAGTCGTTCTAAGGAACACATATTTCCAGAAAGACCCGGCCAACCCGAATGCCAATTTTACATGAGAACAGGGGATTGTAAATTTGGTTCCTCATGTAGATATCATCATCCACCTCAATGGAATAGGCCAAATTCAAATTGCGCTCTGAACCCCATGGGCCTCCCTCTTCGCCCGGTATGTCTTGAATTGTATAATGATTATGCGGTGCTTTAAAATCGTTGTATTGCACATTTTTTTTTTTTTTTTTATCATTGAAAATTAAAGGGTAGATGATGCTTATTTTATGAAAAGACTTATAGACAGTGTACTTGACTTTAGTTTTCACATATTTTCTATCATTTAAAATGGAAGGAGAGATTAGGCTTATGTTATGAAGAGAGTTATAGTGTACTGATGGGCTGTTATCATGTAATTGTTACTTAAATATATTCAGGCAATCTATTGCATACAAATTGTGCATGTATTAGACACAACCTTAATTTCTCTTTATGGATTATATACATGATATGTTCTAGTGAGCTGCTACTTATGCAAAGGGCATACGACTGGTAGACCACAATAATAAATTCATGACTTTTCCTTCACGACCATCACTCTCCCAATGCCCTCTACACACACATACACACACCACAATCATATTTGTTTGGTCCATTTGGATGGACCAAAGGTGGGCCCCACAAGCATGGGCTTACGGAATTTTATCCTAAGCTCGAGCTTAGGAGAACCTTGCTCTCTCTCTCTCTCTCTCTATATATATATATATATATATATATATATGGGAGATGCTCCTAGGAGAGCACCTCTCACCGTACTATGAGAGATAGGGGTGGGGACCCTCACATTTAAGTTGTTAGCATTGGATATGGATGCGAGGGCCCCTCTACACACACACACATTGGCAATTCTTCCTACCTTTTCTTTTTCTATGTTCTCTTCAAACCTTCTTAGAAACACCCACTCCGTCAAATAGAGATAAGAAACGTATTGGCTCTCCCTCAAAATGATATACAAGGATACATTTCAATTATTGGCTGAATGTAAATTGAGGTTAAAAAAATCTGAAATATATTAAAAATTAAGAATATTAGTAAATGTTATATTTTCAGTGTTTATTTACATTCGTAACCTGTGATGCACGGATACTTCAAAATGGGCAACGCATCGTGTCGTATCGTATCCGATACTTCACATTTTATGTGTAAAATCCGTGTCCTTGCCCTTTTTATGGCGTGTCCTTGCCGTATCCATGTTGTATCTGTGCATCATAGTTCGTAACTTAAAGATATACATATTTTTTTGAAAGATTGACTGTAAGTAGCTAAAACAAATGGGAATGTTGGACCCTTTATTGTCATCTAAGTCCTGTATAGTTGTGTTATTATAAAATAACAATAATGATATATTTGTTCACCTATATTCATGTTGTTTAGTTATATTAAGACCTCAAAAAGTGTTAATGGTCACAGATCATTATTGTGTGCATAGTATGTGGAAATCACCAATCATGAACTATGTAGTATGTAGTATGTAATATGCAATATGCAGTATTTTTTAGTTGCAATATAGGGTTGGTTTCATTAAATTCTTTTTCTTTGATTTGCATCACATAATCCCCATGGTACACAATATCGTAATAGTTGGAGCCTTGTCAAGCAAATGGAAGCGATATTTGTTCACATCTTAAACAAAATTAACTTGATGTATAAACAGGGATGTCAATGGGTATCCAATTATTCTCATCTGAAGTCTCTGATCCAGGAAACAGATATGGAACCGCCTTTTGATCTAGGAGGATTCAAGGGCCCAAAAAAAAAAAAAAAAAAAAACCTATAGAAGGATTCAAGTAATTTATACACCGATTATTTTGTCCCATATGACTTGAGTCTTTTTTTTTTTTTTTTAATGATCTTACATCTCCTAAGTTGTCAGAACTGTTATCTGATACCAACTGACCATATCTGGGTTTATACCAAGATAACATGAAATATCCAAATGTTCCATTTGCACAAAAGTACCTTGGAGTACTGAGGAGGAGGGAGGGAGGGAGGGAGATGCTCAGTACCTTGGAGTACTGAGGAGGAGGGAGGGAGGGAGGGAGGGAGATGCTCCTGATCATTTCGAATATGCTTGTAATGGCTCCTGATTATTTCGAGTATGCTTTGTGATAGTTGTTCTTTCATACGTGGCATTTAAACCATTATGTTTGCTGTCTTTTGATGGTAGTTTTATATGTATATTTTACAATTTCTGCTTGTGTTTTACTGCTTTTGTATCTGATCTAGTGATTTGATTAACAGGGGGCACCGGCATGCACTTTTTATTCACAACATGGTTATTGTAAGTTTGGGCCAACATGCAAATTTGATCATCCAATGGGAACACTGAGTTACAGTCCATCAGCTTCTTCTCTCACTGATATGCCAGTTGCTCCTTACCCCGTTGGGTTATCATTGGGTGTGCTGGCCCCATCTTCTGGCTTAGAGTTACGACGTGAATTTGTTGCTGGTTCCACCAGGGATTCTTCCTCGACCAGAATGCCACCATCTGAGAACACATCTAGAGCTCTGGTTGGTTCAATTTCCTCAAAGTCTGGTGTCCCAGGTCCTCAGTCACACATCCAAGTCACCGGTCAGAGTTCTGTTCCTCCAAGTGGTAGCAGTGGCATGGGTCGTGGCAGCCAGTCTTAGTTCCAATCTATGCCATGTAAACGTTTGTGACGACGCCTCTTCTGGGTTGAATTTCATGAACCCTATCGTTTTCTTTATTGTCCTTTGTGCCCCAGGGGACACTCATATCTTATGTCGTAGTGGTTCCATCTTCGGGGCCAACTTGTTCATATGATCCTTAGGTGGCCAGCTTTTTCATCTTGAATAAATTAGCTGTTCTTGAAGGTTCCATCGACTCCACAGCGTGCTACCACCCTCACCCTAATAATTACGATAGAAGTGTTTCCTCTTTCCTGGTAAATTATCTAAAGCTCCAGAGCCTGCTGTTCTAATTTATGCTCTGACCCTTTTTAAATAAGCACCAGGCATGATTAGGGCAGTCTCCTTTATTTGTCCCTTTTTGCTTGTCTCCTGTCGCCTGCTTTGGTGGACTTAAACAGGGATTGGAGGGTTTTCATGGTCCTTCCCTTTTTGCTTATAAATTTATGCAAACATTAAAAGTTAGATATACTCAAAGGTGGCATCTTCCCATCAGAGATGAGGGATACTGTTGTGATGAAACTTGGGAATGCTTGATAAGTTCATATATTAGTATAGTATTTATTTAAATTTCGAAGGAGCTGCTTTACTGTGTATCATCTATTGCACTTTCTCTCTGTCCTGTGGTTTATAACATCATTGCTTGTAAAAACTAAGGCCTCTTTTGGATCTTTGGGACTTGGCTATCAATACTCAGACTGCCAGTAACTCGAATGCTACTGTGACTTTGATTGAATGTAACAGATGCTTGCAGGTAACGTTGGTTGCATTTAACTGCTACTTGCAGAGAACCTTTCATTTTGCTTGTAACTCAGGTCCTTAAAACAGTGAGTGCAAAACTTGTACTCAAAGTTGCACAGATCCGAACAGGCGGAGGAAGTGTGCATTATTATTGGACTTGTACTTTATTTATTTATTTCATTCTAATTGATAGGTCATCTTAGGACTTCATGGAAGTGATGCAGTCATAAGGGTGAGCTCTCAATTGATCGGACATCCTCAAATGCAATCCACCAGTTGGAAACAATCTTCATTCCACAGGAGAAAGCAATCTGAAACCAACAGGAAGAGATAGCTTGCAAACCATGCAAGTATTATTGAAAAAGTTTATAAAAAAAAATTAGCTTATAATATTTCCAAGGGAATTTTATCCGAAAAAATACTTTATGTGGTCAATACATTGAAACAAACACTTTAGCGAACCAAGTACCAAATAGGGGCATTTCGCCCAAAATCCTTTTTTTTTTTTTTTTTACTATTTTTTTGAGGGTCAATATGGTGAGGGTCAACATCAACCCTCGCCTATAGGTTACTCGTGCAAAAGCTTCCCCATCTTCTTTAAAACTTTCCAATGTGTTCTCATCGGTCTCCATTTTAGCACATGTGACATCCTTTATAGGGTTCTCGTTGACCATGTTTGGGGCCTGAATGGATTTGTGCTACTTTGGAATGAGGAAGAAGAGTAATGACAGTCATCAACATTCAACACTACCAAGAGTGATTCATTGATGCTCTATTGTAAATTCTCAGCCAACATAGTACGAAAAAGTCACATATCTCATGTCTTAATAATTCAGTCACATATTTCAGAAGGCCCCAAAAACTGTTTGTGGCACATGGGTTCTTTCTTAGCTTGAGAGTTCATTTGAGGAGGCTGTTTGGGGTCTCTTTTCATCTGACCTTCAAGCAATCTTGAAAAAAGACACAGCATCACATAGTTCTTGCCTTATCATGTGTATATTACTTTGGAGCCTTCTCTCCCACTCTCGTTTGGAGATCTGCTGAAAACCTGAGAATCCATCATTCAAGTTGTCATCCAAGACCCGTTTGAAGTTTTTTCAGCTGCTTCTTCATATGGGTAATCCAGTAGTTCTTGATATCATTGTCCGTAGGGAGATAATAAGCTATAGCAGCCCATCTGCATTAAATCAAATTAGCATTGTGTTAGGACCTAAAGCTCTCAATCTAACTGCATAAAACACGACCATAAACCCGTAACACATCATACAAAGAGTAACTCACTACATGTCACTTAGTTTGGACTCGATCTATGAAAAAGGGGGTTGTTTTTCCATCATTGAATTGGGTTTGAGGAAGAAAGAGAGAAGGAAGAAGATAAGGAAAATTATTGCTTTTTGCTTGTGCGGGGTCATTGATGAAAGCCACAATAACCAAAGGATGAATTCCCACTTGTATTAGAAGCAAGAACTCAAGTTTCTTATTTGATAATTGATAATTGCATAAAAAAAATCCAAAATGACTTACAATATGTCCTTTATAACCAGGACTTAATATGACTTCCAAAAATAACTCCTAAATCGAGGGAACTAATTGATATTCATGATCATAGCCAACATCTTAGCTACGATCCCTTATTTAATTGAAAAACAACTTAACTAATTAATGCTTAAGAATATCTCTAATTCAAACCACACAATTATAGGCTTTTATTGCTGGACACTTATTGCTTGCCATATCCATGCAGATCACGTCCCAATCTTTTTGCTGCCAACTTCCTCTTCATGCATGACTCCAGTCCTATCTTCTTGCATGTCCCTTATTATATCCTCATGCAAGGATTGCATATTAGCCGTTGATCTGGTCTCCTCGATCATGGCCCTCCTAGCTCGGTTATAGGCATTTTTGAGCTGGCGACCTTGGTTCTCATCAGTCGTTATCGACTCTCAACAGTTAAAATGAATGCAGATATCAACAATCGAAAAAAGTGGTAAAAAAATGAGTTTTGGGGTGAAATTCCCTATTCGGTGTATATTTTGATAATTTGTCCGATTTGGTCCAATGGCCACATTAAGTGTTTTTTCGAGTAAAATCCTCTATAAAAGTGTTTAACAAGGAGAGTTTTTGAAAACTTCTCATATATATATATATTTATATTAACAAATATATTATATATCGATATATAAGTGGGAGATGCTCTTATGAGAGATATCTCTCATTTAAATGAGAGATATCTCTCATAAGAGCATTAAATGAGAGATATCTCCCATAAGAACATCTCCCGATATATATAATGTTATATAGTATAAATCTTATGTTGTGAGTATAATCGGCTAAACTGTTGGTACGTAATCCACTTTCAAGGATTGATTTCAACTGCAGTTTAAGATTGACCCAGGCGGTATTATATATCGTCAATCTTGTTTCATCCACATTGGGCCCACTACATTGGTTAATCCATGGATGACTGAAAGGTGGGTCCACATTTGCTTGCAGCCTCCGGATGTCCTCATGCTAGTATCATTATATACATTTGGATAGAATAAAAGATGGATGTGATTAATTAAGCCACAACCCTGTAATGAATGACATCATAATACAAATCGTATGATCTCAACTACCCATTTGATGATGGCATCAAGAAGATCCCAAAGTGAGGTTGAAGGAGAGAACTCTTCTGATTTGGAGTGATATTCTTAGATCAAATGTAACAATCTTTTATACCTTTTTTCCATGCCAATGACTAGCTATTAACTACAAAAAGGTTACAAAATTTCAACTTGTGAGTTGGTCTGATGACTAATTCGTCAAGGATGCATGGCCCTTCGTTTTTTACTCTCTCTCTCTCTCTCTCTCATCACTGTGAAAAATTTGGAAATTCCTGTTGTGGCTTAAATAATTTTTAAGCTTGTTTCAAACATCGAGCGATTAATTTCAAGGGGTTGACCGAGTGGTCATGATCACAGTTCCTCTCTTCCGGAGTTAGAGGTCCTGATATCGATCCCTGGTTCCCCCCTCTTCAGGAACCGAAGGTTGAGTCCACTATTGCTGCCACCTGAGGGCCATAGGGGTTTTACCCGGCCTGTCTTTGACCCGAAGGGATTAGTCATTTCCAAAGGGTTGGAACCTCTGTTAGCAAAAAATAAATAAAAAAAATCGACGGACCCATTTCATGAGGTTAGTTTTTCTTAACAATGTCATAATCACTGGTGATATTTTAGAGATACCACTATATTCACTTACAAGTGTTTTTATGATAATATCACAATCATTTCAAAATACTGCCAAAACCGAAAATGTTGTAGGAAAATCTCGATATATTAAAATGAAAGTGGACAAGAAAAAATACATATAAGACAGTAGTAAAAAATATTTTATATTTATCATATATAAGTATGAATTATTTATAACTATTTAAAAGTTTTACTTTTGTGACATTTTCTTGATAATATTCCAAAAACAGCTCAAAATTCAAAATATCCCTACATATATTTTCCCTAAATGATATTTGTGACATTGGTCATGTTACCGCCACATGGAGGAAATTGAAAGCCACAGTAACAATAGCAAGCGAGAAGCCAATTCATTGTTAGCTCAATGGTGAGGCACCTCCTTTTTCATGGAAATGACTAACGTTCGGTCCTACTACACCTTTGATATAGGGTCTTCGGTAGAGTGTGTATACAATGTGAGGGATGAAGGATGCAATTTCCTAGGATTTGAAATACTATAATGATGATTGGGCATTCATTTTCCACCATTCAATTCCCATTAAAAGGTTGTTTGATAGTTATTCTTGGGTACTTACCTTTGATTCTTCATTTTTTTTTGGGTAGATCTGATTCTTCACATTTAACCAATTATAGGAATGTAAGTCATAGAATTTCTAGAATTTCAATTATATGAAACAAACAAGCCCCAAATGTGATGACATGTGAAAATATGACTGGTCGGAATGTTGGATTGTAATAGAAATGCCTATATAATCAAAGGACAAATTTGGATTTCTAGACTTCTTTTTAGGTCTGACAGCTATATCAATAGCTATTAAATTATTGTTATTGTTGTTGATGATGATGATGATTTCTACATCATCTGGGTCTTGCAGTATATACAATAATTGGTACCCATCATTTTTTTCTCCTTGATCGGTATCACTACTTAATTCATTTACTTCTACCCTTATGTTTAGTCAAAGAGGTAGAATTCCAAGAGGCCTTTTGTTTAGTGAACTTGTCAAATAGATGGATCCAGCAATCATATGGCCCTCCAATAATGAGAAACCATATTCATTTCATTCTTGAATCTACACATAAGATAAGAATCTCTCTCCCCAGAAGGGGGTATCAGAGGTTGGGACATTTGTCACAAGTGGATTTGCACGAGTACTTGTGGGGCCCACAAAGGGGTGTGTGTGTGAAAGTGAGGAAAGAAAAAGGCAGAGATTCTCCCCACTTGGTGAAGAAAGCAAGCAGGTCTTACAAAGTGGTACAATTCGATTATCTCACATTCGAGTTTGCAATTCGTAATTGGTGACTCGACTTGATTAGAAAATGCAATGGAGTGTTTTTTTTTTATTCTCCTTTCAATTTGTTTTGCTTGATGTTCGAGTTCTATAAGTTCAATGAACTAATTCATCTTTATCCAAGCTATAAGTCAATAATTGTTCTTCTTTACATTTCTTATAGGCCAATCATGTGTAAAACCCGATATTAGATTGATCATGGGTAAATGGTTAGGTGGGTTGACACATTAGAAAGATGCGGCTTATGTGGGTCAACCCAACACGCAGTAAATGGTATGTGGGTTGCCGTGCTTTGGGTCGGGTTGGCCTACAGTGAGTGCGGGTTAAAAATATTTAACCCGTTTAATAAATGGATCCGACGCGTTTAGATATTAATCCCATCACTAAGTCTAGACCTGGTCGGAAAACAAGGGACAGCTGTTTGCACTTTGAAGAGAAGGGAAATTACAAAAGGAAGAAAACAAAAATACAAAAGGGCTCAAGAGCAGTTTGCCATTTGGTATGGCCCCTACAACTGCAACACTTGCATCGCACAAGAGGCCATAGGACTACTGCTGCTCCTCTCAAGATTCCCTTCTATTTTCTAGATTCTAATCCTATGCATGCTACTAGTACAAACATCTATACATGCATACCTACAAACAAGGGGACATGTATGTAGATCGTAGAGAATATATAAGGTGTAACACAAATGGGCTAGGCAGGGCATTAACATGGCCCAATCCTAACCCAAATTGTATCTAGCAAGCCAGCAGCTCGAGCTTGGGCGACGTTTGCGATATGGGTATTGGGCCTAATTGAGTACCTGAGGCCTGAGCCCATTCCAATATCACACAGGTTCAAGATTTCAAGACATGCAACCTGAGCAGACCCAGCCAAAATTGCATTTTCATGTGGGCCAGGAAAAGTTTGCTCCGGGCTTGGCCTGGCCCAGTTTGCACCACCATACAGAAACCCCCTGAAAGGTAACTAGTAGCTAGTGTATGCAATAGACAAAACATTGAGAGTAGTGACCATGGACAGGTGATTGCAAGCACAGAAACTCAGCACAGCTTAAAAGGTCATATAGTCAATAACTCGGGGTGAGCCAGGCTCGTGCAACTCACCAACATGGGGATGCAAGGCGAGATGACTCACTGTGACTCGGGGCGACTTTTAGTGAGATTAGAACCATGAGAAAGACATGCACATGCACAGTAAAAATGCCTATTAGTGCATAATAATAGTGTCATGAACTAGTATTGTTTTACATATGGTTGGGTCCAACATCTATCCAGGCCATCGACCAGGTGGGCACACCTGAATGCACAACTAGCCCCAAATTCACATGAGGTGGTTGCTATCAGATCTTGTGTTTTAGGCCTTTGAATGTAGACAACTGCTTATATTGAGTGGTTTTTAAACATGTGGGTGCGTAATTCTAGGTGCGGGACTTCTAGGTGGCATTCATGATTCATGAACATCAGGTTCACCAATGCTACAAGATATGTAGCAAATGGATCTCACTTTCATGACTGCAAATACACTTACATGCATGTATAAAATCGTATATATAGTTATATACTGTATACCCATGTGTATAGAAATAGATTTCATAGCTCTATATATAGGCTCCTCTGTAACCAAAGATGGAGAACTCAAGTCTCAATTCCTTTGTTGTTGCAGCAATTTCACTTCCATGGCTCCTGTGCTTTGTTCTGCTCCTACTATCAAGGTTGGCCACATCGACGACGTTCAAGAACTGACAAAGACTCGGCCGACGTCGGTCCCTGAGAGGTACGTCCGTGATGCTACTGAGAGGCCTGTACTCGCCACAATTCCAACTTCCATGAACATACCCATCATTGATATGTCGAAGCTGGCCCATGGCAATGAAGACCAATCTTGGGGAGAAATGGCGAAACTCGCTGCTGCTTGTGAGGAGTGGGGCTTCTTTCAGGTAATGCTTGACTTTCTGTATCATTTATAGCCATCATAGTATGTGATTATATTTTGTTTATTAGAAATGTTGCTTAGAAGTTGGAGCATGGTTTGATAATAGGTTGTCAACCATGGGATAAATACGCAGTTGCTAGAGAGTATACAGAAAGTGGCTAAGGAGTTCTTCATGCTGCCTTTGGAAGAGAAAGAGAAGTACCCAATGGCGCCGGGGACTATTCAAGGATATGGGCATGCATTTGTCTTCTCTGAGGACCAGAAGTTGGACTGGTGCAACATGTTGGCTCTAGGAGTTGAGCCCCCCTTCGTAAGAAACCCCAAGCTTTGGCCAACTAAGCCAGTTAACTTCAGGTATTGCAATTAGTAACCCATCAACATTCATTTGAATTTGCATTGTTCTGATTGTTGTTTTATGCCACAGCGAGGTTTTGGAGCTGTATTCTGCGAACATAAGGAAGCTATGCCAACAGCTCTTGAGATACATTGCCAGGAGCCTTGGATTGAAAGCAGAGACATTCAATGACATGTTTGGGCAGACGGTTCAGGCAGTGAGGATGAACTACTACCCGCCTTGTTCTAGACCTGATCTTGTCTTGGGTCTCAGTCCACACTCAGATGGCAGTGCACTGACTGTTCTGCAGCAAGACACTGGCTCTGTTGGCCTGCAGATCCTCAAAAACAACACTTGGGTGCCAGTGTACCCGATCGCCAAAGCTCTGGTCATCAACGTTGGAGATACAATAGAAGTGAGGCACCCCTCATAACTAATTGATTCGCTATCGTCATCAGTGTCATAATCATCATTACAAATGTTGTCTTTCATTGTATTTAATAATGCATTTTGCCTTTTCTAGTAGGTTAATAGAATGATTAGCTTGTATAATTAAAGTAGACTGGCTCTAATTGTCAAACTATTTAAGTCCAGGTTCTTACAAATGGGAAATACAAGAGCGTCGAGCACAGAGCAGTGACAAACAAGGAGAAGGATCGGCTATCGGTTGTGACATTCTATGCACCTAGCTATGAAATTGAGCTTGGACCTTTACCAGAATTAGTGGATGAAAACCGCCCATGCATGTATAGAAGGTACAACCATGGAGAGTACAGTCGGCACTACGTTACCAACAGGCTTGATGGGAAGAGATCGCTGGATTTCGCCAAGATACATACCATGAATTGATTATAGACCCCACACTATGCCTGAACAAGATACCATCTTTATGTAGGACTTTTTTTTTTCTTGTAAGAAAGTATGGGACTTACATAGTGTTAGCAATGAAGGCCCCTGTTGCTTACTCATTGTTCTCTTCCTGTTGTCTGAGTAGAATGGAGTTTCCTAAATCGGTCTTGTGCTTGCTTACTCATTGTTCTCTTCTTGTTGCTTACTCATTGGTCTTTAGCAAAGCAAGGTATTGAGAGAGTTTCCTTTTATTATGTAGTTGTGATGTGAGGGGGTACATCACTCTTGTACCTCTGTCTTTCTTTTCTTTCTTTTTTTCTTTCTTCTTGTGCTCTTTGTTTGTATTCTATTCTCTTTTAATAGAGGTTACTGTTACCGATAAAAAGAATGAATAGAATAAAATATACTAAATTGGTATTGTTCTTAATAAAGCACAGTGTCTTTTTTGAGGGGTTGCTGCTTGTGGGTGGGGCTTATCGTTTAAATGGGTGGCCCATTCATGCTCTGCACCAACTTCGGAGTTCAGAGCTCACGGTCCACTCTCCAGACCTTTTGCTTTATGGGCTCCACCTACGACAGGTATGGCTATAATGGGTGCCTCAAAATAGGTGGTTGAAAGAAGAATCCAACAAAGGTCCACAAAAATATAAGGAATTTTGATGGTGTAGATTACCCAAACATCGGTCCCACATATGCAGGATTAGGCGTCTCAGCAAACAAACAGTACTCCAACTCGAATCACTTCCTCATGTTAACTCTCTAATGTGTGACATCAGGACTCTAGTAATTGACTGAATCAAAAAAAGCATTAGCTTAAGAATAGAGAATCAAATAAAGCTATAAGTTTATCAAATAAAGTTGCATATTTCTCATTTACATTCCTGGATTGGAAAGATGCATGCAATCTTGAAGAAAAACCCAATAGCACCACCATCCATCTCCCATCTGCCGACTAACGGAACATGGACATAATCATCAGCCATGAAACCTTCTGCTCATTGCTCAAGAGTCAAGAAGGCGGGGTTGGGGGGAGCTTTTCCTCAGTGGATTGTGGGACCCATGAATCTTTCATATGCTAAGCAAATATTAATGTTTGTGAGAGTGGCACTAGCATCAAGTTGGGTCTCTGATAATGCTGCTGAAATGACTAGCAGCAAAGAAATGGCTTGTGTCATGTACTGCTAGCTCGCATGATGGAGTTACTAGTTTCCATGATGCCCCAATGACTAGTGCATTTGATGAGAATCAATCCCACCAAAATACCTGTATCAGAGTTGATTTGACATTTAAAATGTGGAACTAAGAAGCAAAGCTGCATACTAGTTTGGAAACTATGGAATTACAGCATTTGAGTCCTCTAATTTGGAAAAAAAGGAAAGAAGCTAATGGGGTTGCATGGTGGAGCACACAAATGGCAAACATATGATCTGCTTAGTGTTCCAGCTCTCATGAATCACATGACTTCAAATTTAACGGAGAAGGGAAAAAGCAACACCACCAAGCATTTCCGGTGCAAATTTAGGATAGACTATAGACCCAGCAGTTCAGAACTTTCTCAGAGGTGATGAACAAAAAAGACAAGGGATAAAAAGGAAGCCCCAGTAGTGGAGCACCATGGTGGGACCAGCCCATTTGCAAACAAAATAGATGACGTCATCTAAACTACAAAATATCTTTCACTTCCTTTGGTATATATCGTTTCCTAAACTACAAAATATGGGAGTGCTTTGCACTTGGACAAAGATGGAAATGAGAATGCATGGCCCTTTTGTGTGTCTGATTAGAACAGCAAGTATTGAAACAGCTGATGATATTCCAGTATGCTCGCATTAAACTTCACATTAGCATGTATTACATTCAGTGCTAAAGAAAATGATCTATTACTTGAAAATAAATCTGTTTCTAATTCATGAAAGGATGAGAAACCAATCCTCATCGATGTATAACCCATTTATTTACGGTTCACTTTGTGAGTTCTACTTCTCCTTTTAGCTTTACTTTCGATTTTGGTAATCAAGATGAGGATTGCAAATCTTAAAATGGGATACCAACTTCGCTAGTGAGATGTCTTCACATATTAAACTTCATCAATTGATAAAGCACCTACATCTGCTATACCATTATTTTAGAGTTTGATTGGTAGAAGTTTTATTACTCCTCGACCCAATTTAACCCTGATTAGTGCTAATTAAGTGTGTTTGAGCTAAATTAATTATATTTAATTGCCAATTATGGTAATTAGTATTTATTAGTCTTTATAGACTGAGTTAGTTGAGCCTTGAACCTTAAATAGATGAGTGAGAACCGATTTGACTCGATTGGATAGAGTCAAGGGCTTTTTCGTAATTATTGATTTTCGCATTTTGCATCATTTGCACGTCATTGCGTGTATTTTGATGACTATATCAATTTTCATATTTAGACCCTACTTCATTTGGCCAATTATTAAGTAAGTGGCCCATTATTTGACTCAAATTGGAAATACACCATTTTAGTGGACTTTCTTGCAAAAGAGGCATCCTTACCCCTTACATATGCCTTCTTTTTTTCCCTTCATTTCCTTTTTCATTCCTTTCTCTCTACTCATCTTCTTTTTCTTCTTCTCTATTCCTCTTCTTCTCAGTTCCTTTTTCTCAACCATCAAGAGGTGTTGTGTATGCACCTTAGGAGCTAGGAGTGGATTCTCTTCATCTCCTTCATCCTCTTCTACTTCATTGTTGGCAAGAAACCATATCCACTCTCCTCTACTACTTCCAAAATTCGAAATCCTTATATGAGGTGAGCCTCAAACACTTTTGATTTGAGTTTGAGTTACACTAGAGTCAAGACACTCATATTGGACCAAGCATGCATATTCATCCCCATTTTCCATGTATTTGTGATTAGGGTTTGGATTAATTGGGGTTTTTGAGTTCTTTTGAGCCAAGAGTGTGTAGAAAGGTTTGGAAAGCTCATTGAGGCAAGTATAAGCTCTAATTTGGATTTGCATAATGATTGATTCCAATTTGATTCCAAAGAACCTCTCTTTCTTATGATTCTATTTCTTAATATATGAGTAGGTTAAATTACTTATATGGTTTTGATGAATGAAATGGATGGAAGAATTATATGCTGTGAAGATGGGAGTAAGGAGCCTCCATTTGTGCAGGTGCTTATAGTGAAAAGAAGTTGAAAAATGGATGTGAGAAGAAATGGATGAAAATTCTGTGTTCAGAAATTCTGGACAATTCGTTCGAGCGAACTGGAGCATTCGCTCGAGCGAACATCCTTCTGAAGCTTGGGTTGAGCGAACCAAAAGATCGCTTGGACGTTCACCTTTCTGGATGAGTTCGCTCGAGTGAATCTAGGTCCGCTCGAACGACCGCACCCCTGAAGCCACTGCTCAAGCGAACGAATGGGTCGCGCGAGCAAGTAGACCTCTGGATGGGGTCTGCTCGAGCGAACCTGAAGCTGAACCCAGGCCCCGTTTTTTTTTTTTTTTTTTCTGACCCAATTTTTGGGTGAATTACTACCGTTAATCTATTATAATCCACTTTAATCATCCTTTGTAGATAATTAAGGTGCTTACCTTTACTCCCATAGGAATTTATGAATTTTAAGACTTTATGACCTTAAAAGTGGAACCGATAACCTTATTAAGTGGTCCAACGGATAATTATTAGTCTAACACTACGCTATGAAGGTTAGTTGAGAATTCAACGTACTTCTCATAAATAGTGACACCTAATGAGGTAGTAATACACTGATCTTCCCAACCTACTTTGTATTGGACGGTGAAAAACTAAAAATAATAATTTAGTATTGGTTAATAAAACTATCTTGATTCCCTTAAATTATTGCATTCCATATTGGAGTATACTTTCATTTTTGATAACAAATCCTACTGAGTATAATGATAGCAATGTCAATGGTCATTGAGGTCCAATTGTTTATAACCAATTTGTAACTTTGTATTGTATATCCGATTTGACAATTATTGTAAATGAAGATTGAGTAAGTAATTAAGTATATGTGATTATTATTCGATTTGATTATGATTAAATGAATGCAAACTTACTCAAATCCGGATTTTATTCTATTATTATTTGATTTGATCGAGTCGGCACTATTTAGTTTCAACCTTATGATATCCGACGGGGTTGAACTTGGTTTAGTTACTCGAAATTACTGCAGTAAATCATCTGGAGTATTCGAACTCTAGATCTGGGTAGTCAGCTTGCCTTTGGCTGGGCTGCTGGTGACATCCCAACTAGATTTGCTTTCAAATTGAGATGATGAGCTTAAGGTAGTAGCCAATTATTATGTTCTCACAAAACTTGATTCACAAGCATAAACTATTCAATTGTGCACAATTTGCCTAGTTGATACTTATCATTGACATCCATAAATTTATCCGTCTTAAATTCAATTTGATACATTAAGTATTTCCTTATTATTATCTATACTTGTGAAATCGTTGAATTGATGATACTACTCTTGGTGTCACAGTCGCAGCTGCAGCCTTCGGTCTAGAGAAGGCCAAGGAGGGAGAGAAGGTTATCCAAAAGGTACCTTTAGGGTTAGAAGAGTGGCCGGAGCCAGGGCAAGTGTAGACCCCTTTTTCCTCGGAGCGCGTGGATACCCCTTTGAGAATTTTTATAGTGTGTGGCTATGCCCTTTTTGTGTGGGCCACACTTAGGTTTAGTTCTTCTTTTGTTTATACTTTTGGTAATGTTTGTATAGGGTTCTTTTTCATACCCTCTTTTGTAAAAACATTGTGTATACTTGTATAATTCTTTTGTATTAAAACTTGAAATACTAATTGGATTGAATGAGAATTGATACCCTCACATGAATGAAATACAGCTTCTGCTATGATTAATTGCTACTGATGTGTTCTATGAGTTCTCACTAACGTGTATGGAAAGTTGTTTTCTCTACTTCATGTGTCGTATTTGGCTCGAGACAGGTATAGCACGCGGCAGTACGTGTGTCACACTTCGGATATTACCCTAAGCCAGGGTGATTTGGGATCATGTGACAAGTTCACTTGGAAAAATTTCTCATAAAAAAAAAAAAAAACAATGAAAAAAAAGCTGTCACTAATCACTCAGGTACTGCCATTGCATTGAAACAAACACTTTAGCGAATCATGTATCAAATAGGGCATTTCGCCCAAAATCCCCTTTTTTTCAAGAGTCGACGTCAACCCTCATTTTTTAGTGTTGAGGGTTGATAATGACGCAAGTATTGACAGAATGTGAATGCTCAGATCGACGTCAAACCTCGATAAAACCAGTGAGGGACGCCATCGAACCTCACTTGTGGGTTACTCTTGCGAAAGCTTCCTCATCTTCTTTAAAACTTTCCAATATGTTCCCATCTATCTCCAATTTTAGCACGTATGATATCCTTTATAGGGTTCTCATTTACCATGTTTTGAATATGGTAGGCTACTCAAGGAAACTGAGCAAGCCAACAGAAGGGGTCTCTTCACATTTATTGTCTGATATGAAGTTGTAAGAGGGAAAGGAGATTTGAATCTCCCTCTTTTTAACTCCCTTGGCTAAGAGAAAGACTCTTTGATTTACGCTTTTCAGTTAGTAGACAGAAATGGAGAGGTTTTCATATGGGGGAACCTGGTTTATAAGTTTGATAAATATGTCAAATGTGGACTTTATGAAGTAGATGGATTAGTAATAGATTATTCTATTAGGGGTCTCTCACTATCTCTCCTTGTGACATGGATCCTTGATCATCTCACCTTCATACATTATTTTCGTTTGTACTTTAAACCATAATATTAATCAAGCTATTAGGAACTTCTTTCCACTTCCTTTCTTTAGAAATGAACAACAAAGTCACAATATAGTTGTAGAATAAAATCTCACTGCAAAGAAAGCATATTTACACATCGAGACTAGATCAAAAGAAATTAAAATAGCAAAACCGTTCAGCTCAAAGTTACAAATACATAATCATCGAACCGCTTAAGCCATTTAAAGTACCCACAGACCACAACTGACTTGAATACTTTGCAAAATGGATGGTAATGCAATCCACTGTTGGCGTGTCACATAAATCAGAGAGCATGTGAGGTGGGGTACTGGTTCATAAATCTTCCTCCTACCTCCAATCTTTTCTTTTTGCCACCAGAAACCACCACCAAGAGAACATAGGTCTTAAACGAAGTTAACCAATGGATTGGAATCCATTCTAACACAATTTTAACAACTTAAGAAATTGGGGGCTTGTCCAATGGTTGTCAATTTTGCTCCGGTCCCCATTTCATTTTGGCCTAAAAAATGGAACAAAAAGACAATCTGGCCATTCTAGGGTTTCGTTTTGGAATTGGATAAAAAAAAAAAAAAAAAAAACCAAAAAGGAAGAATTCACATCGTCATTCATTCTCATTTTGAAATGCACTAAAATCATAATAAACACAAAACTGAAGATGCCCTAATAAAATGTAATGTATTTTTGGGGAATATGAGAATCGAAAGTTATCTAATGCATGCATCGGTGGCTCTACCAAATTAGGAGAATCTAAGATTTGGGAGTTATGCAATACATTGAGTCATTTCAATTTCTTGCAGATTAGGTATTTTAGTTCAGTATGAGGAGAGCCCTTGTGGCATTCAAAGAAGTTGGGGCATAGCTTTGAGTCGCATAGATTAGGTTATTAGATGAAAAATAAGAATATTAGTAGGTGGTAGAGAATGGAAGATTAGACCATGTTAGTACGTGATGCGCAAAATATGGTAAACGAGAACCCTTCGAAGGATCTCATATGTTCTGAAATGGAGACCGATGAGAACGGATTGGAAAGTTTTAAAGAAGATAAGGAAGCTTTCGCAGGATAAGCCTACAGGCGAGGGTGGACGTTGACCTTAACATTCACATTCTGCCAAGCGTCACTATCGACCTTGAGCAGTAAAAATGAGGGTCGACGTCGACCTTTGAAAAAAATGGTAAAAAAAAAAAAAGGATTTTTGTGCGAGATGCCCTATTTGGTGCATGGTTCGCTAAAGTGTTTGTTTCGGTCCACTAGCCACATAAAGTGTTTTTTCGGGTAAAATCCTCTCCTTCTAGTCTAGTAAAAGGACTAAACTAATTTCTAATATTCATCCCAACTTATCTCCTAAAAGACCAAGGAAATAAATCTCATAATAAAGAAAAAGTCTTTATGGAAACCAAAAAAAAAAAAAGTAAAGAAAAAAAATCTCAAAATAGTATTTAACTTTTGGACCTGCTTGACTACTCAAAAGGAATTCTAAATAGATCAGGTACAGGCGTCCGTGCCTTCATGGGCCTGGTTTGTGACATGATTAATGGACCCAATCTAGAAAATGTACAATCCAATATTACTTGACTTTTCATCATGTTAATTTGGACTTGACTAGTTTGGATTAGATGGTCCAAAAGGATCATTAACCAAAATAATCATTAAACTGTTCCCTTTGATCTTTAAATAATCTTGAAATTCTGACAATGGATTTGGATCTATCTCGACCACCCAATCTAAGTTGACTCAGCCATCCATACTGTCCATCAGTCTCTTGGAAAAAAAAAAAAGTTTTCTCTAATTCAACATCAGGATTGGATAAAAAGTTTCTTTGTATGCTCTCTAATTCAACACCACAATTGGATTTGATTGATGAAAACGTCCTCTCACTGTTTCTCTATCCTTTGTCATAAATCATATTATATAGTATAAATTTTAGGTTGTGAATATAATCGGCTAAGTATTGTTAGCCCTTGATCCACTTAATTTCAAGGATTGGTTTCAACTGCAGTTTTAAGATTGGCCCTGGCTGTATTATTGTTAATCATGTTTCATCCACAGTGGGCCCACTACATTGGTTAATCCATGGATCACTGACAGGTGGGCCCATATTTACTTGCAGCCTTAGGTCCTCATGCTAGTATCATTTTATGTACATATGGATAGAATAAAAGAGATGTGATTAATTAAGGCACAACCCTGTAATGACAGTATAACACATATCGTATGATCTCAACCACCCATTTGATGATGGCATCAAGAAGATCCCAAAGTGAAGTTGGATGATGATCTGGTTAAAGGGATGGGCCCGGGCTGGCCTAGCCCATGAGCATGTCTATCTGCAATGGAGGGGTACTTACTTTTTTTTTTGCTTGACTCTTGAGATAAAACAACTGAGATAATTATTGTGATTTTCTCTTTTTACTCAAGTTGATGGGGGAGAAGGAATTCTTCTTATTTGGAATGATATTATGTTATTAACTTAACCAATACGTCAAAAACCGCAAGACTGATGAAATTAAGTCTTATGGCCATTTATCTTTGCTCCAGGTAGCCTTCTTCGCGGCGGCTTTCATTCTGGCGGTAGGTAGTTATTTTCTCTATTTTTTTTTAGATGGCGTTCACTCTACTCCAGGCGTGGAGGTTGGCTCTGATACCAAATGTTATGTAACTTACCAATACGCCAAAAGCTCCAGGACTGATGGAACGCGCCAAATGAAATCTTATAGCCATTTAGGACCGTAAGATATCCTTAGATCAAATATACCATTTTTATACCTCTTTTACATGGCAATGACGTTTTCCTTTTGAGAAGTTTGTAAGTACCTATAAACTGCAAAAAGGTAACACAAATTCAAATTTGTAGAACCAACATGTGAGTTTTGTACTCTCTCTCTCTCTCTCTCTCTCTCACACACACACATTTATCGCTGTTAAACATTTGAAAGTGGCTTAAATCATTATTAAGCTTGTTTCAACCATGGCAGTGATCCGTTTCATAGGCTAGTTTTTCTTAACAATGTCATAATTACAGGTGATTTTTTAAAGATACCACTATTCTCACTTACAAGTATTTTTCTGATGATATCATAATCATTTCAAAACATTGCCAAAACCGAAAGTGTCATAGGAAAACCTTGATATATTAAAATGAAAGTGGAAAAGAGAAAAAAAATATATCTATAAGACAGTAGTTAACAATATCTCATATTTATCATATAGTGATGAATTATTTATAACTATTTAAAACTTTTATTTTTGGGAGACATTTTCCTGATAATATTCCAAAAAACAGCTCAAGATTTAAAATACCGCGATAATGATAATTGTGACATTGGTTATGTCATCACCACATGGAGGAAATTGAAAGCTAATGCAACAATAGCAATCCAGAAGCCAAACCATTGTTAGTTCAATGGTGAGGCACCTTCCTTTCCATGCAAAATGACTAAAGTTTGATCTGACCGCACCATTGATGGTTAGGGACTTCCGTGGAGTGTGTGAAGGATACAATGTGAAGGGTGAAGGATGCAATTTTCTAGGATTTAAAATAGTAGAATGATGATTGGGTATTCATTTCCACTAAAAGGTTATTTGATAGTCATTCTTGGGTACTTACCCTTGATTCTACATTTTTTTTTTTTTGGGTGGTAAATCTGATTCTTCATATTTAACCACTTATAGAAACATAAGTCATAGAATTTCTAGAAATTCAATTATACGGAGCAAACATGCCCCAAATGTGGATGACAAGTGAAAATATGACCCGTCAGATTGTAATAGATATGCTTATAAACAAAGGACAAACTTGGATTTCTAGACTTCTTTTTGGTCTCGTAGCTATATCAATACCTACTTATTAAATTATTGTTGTTGTTGTTGTTGATAATAATGATTTCTACGTCATCTGAGTCTTGCAGTATATACAATAATTGGTATTCATCTTCTTATTTTTTTGTCCTGATTGGGATTCAATTCATTTACTTCTATCCTTATGTTTAGTCAAGAAGGTAGAACTCCAAGAAGCCTTTTGTTTAGTAAACTTGTCAAATAGATGGATCCAGAAATCATATGGCCCTCCAATAATGAGAAACCATATTCATTTCATTTTTGAATCTACACAGAAGATGAGAATCTCTCTCCCCAGAAGGGGGTATCAGAGGTTGGGACATTTGTCACAAGTGGAATTTCTTAAATTTCTTTAGCTAGCCATTGCTACAAAAACCTTAAGGCGTTAGTAGAGGCAGCGGAAAAACTTTTTAATATTCCCCCTCGGGTGGAGCCCACTCCTCAATACTCCCCCTCAGGTGGAACCCGGTTGGCGCACTTTTGGCGACACGCATTTTTTTCTTTTTTTTTTTTGCGTCGAGTCGTTCCTCCTGGGATTCGAACTCACAACCGGTTGGCTCTGATACCATCTTAAATTTCTTTAGCTAGCCATTGCTACCAAAACCTTAAGGCGTTAGTAGAGGCAGCGAAAATACTTTTTAATATTCCCCCTCGGGTGGAGCCCACTCCTCAATAGAATTGCACAAGTACTTGTGGGACCCACAAAGGTATGTGTCATGTGTGTGAAAGTGAGGAAAGGTAAAAAGCAGAGATTCCCTCACTTGGTGAAAGAAAGCAAGGAGGTTTTACAGAGTGGAGACATGATTACTTTACAATTTGATTATTTCACATTCGAGTTTGCAATTCCTAATTGGTGACTTAGTTTGATTAGAAAATTCAATGAAGTGTGTTTATTTGATTCACCTTTTAATTTGTTTGGCTCCAGACTAATTCATCTTTAACCAAGTTATAAGTCAATCACTCGAGCCCATGTGATCTGTAATTCAAACCACTCAAAAAATAATTTTTCTTCTTTACATTTCTTGTAGGCCAATTATGTGTAAAACCCAATATTAAATCGATGATGGGTAAATGGTTAGGTGGATTGACTCATTAGAAAGCCGTGGGTTATGCGGGTCAACTCAACTTGCAATAACCGCAATGGGTATGCGCCTATGCGGGTTATCGTGCATTGGGTCAGGTCGACCCAGAGTGAGCGCAGGTTAAAAATATTTAATCCGTTTAATAAATCGATCCGACCCATTTAGCTTGACACGACCCGTTTAGCCATTAATCCCATCACTAAGTCTAGACTTGGTCGGAAAACAAGGGACAGCTGTTTGCAATTTGAAGAGGAGAGAAATTACAAAAGGAACCAAACAAAAATACAAAAGGGCCCCAAGAGCTGTTTGCAATTTGGTATGGCCCCTACAACTGCAACTCTTGCATTGCACAAGAGGCCATAGGACTACTGCTGCTCCTCTCAAGATTCCCTTCTATTCTCTAGATTCTAATCCTATGCATGCTGCTGCTACTACTACAAACATATGAGTTGGGATCACATATCGCATTTGTTGTACTTTTATCGTGAGTGAATCAATAACACTCCAACATGTCATCTAATAATTAACGTGATTTTGAAATTTAAAAAATTTAAATCATATGAAAGAGAATCACATTAATTATTGGATGACATGTCGGAGTGTTATTGGTTCACTCACGTAAATTATTGGATTACGTGTCGGAGTGTTATTAATCTAATAAATGCGATAAGTGATCCGGACTTTAAACAACATATATACATACATACCTACAAACAAGGGGACATGTATGTAGATTGTAGAGAAATATATTAATGTATGTAGATTGTAGAGAAATATATTAGGTGTAACGCATACAAATGGGCCGGGCAGGGTATAAACGCAGCCCAATCATAACCCAAATTGCATCTGGAGAGCCAGCAGCTGGAGCTTGGGTGACGTTTGAGATATGGGTATTGTACATGCCTAATTGAGTACCTGAGGCCTGAGCCCGAGCTGAGCCCATCCCACTATCACACAGGTTCAAAATTTCATGACATGCAACCCGAGCAGACCCGGCCAAAATTGCATTTTCATGTGGGCTCCAGGCTTGGCCTGGCCCAGTGTGCACCCCCATACAGAACCCCCCCTGAGAGAAGTGTATGCAATAGACAAAACATTGAGAGAAGTGACCATGGACCGGTGACTGCAAGCACAGAAACTCAACTCAGCTTAAAAGGTCATAAAGTCAATTAACTCGGGGTGAGCCAGGCTTGTGCAACTCACCAACATGGAAATGCAAGGCGAGATGACTCGCTGTGACCAGGGGGCGAGTTTTAGTGAGATTAGAACCATGAGAAAGACCTGCACATAATGCAACACAATAATAAGATGAATGTTTCAGTGCAGTAAAAATCATCAACGAGACCTATTTGAGTTCTTCTCCAAAAAAAATAAAAAAAATAAAAAAAAAAAAAATAATAATAATAATAATTGAGTATTTCTATAACTTTCAAACTTCTTTCGCGATTAATAAGCTACTCCATTTTGACATGACATTGCCAACTCACCCAATGAAACTAAAAATCTAAATAAAGCCACCACAAGAGGAACCACGTGAGAACTTAATAGGAAATCAGCATATCTATAGCTGGCTTAGGACTACGGTTTGCACCCAAAAGTTTTAGAATCGAAACTGCACTACCACACTGGGGAGAGTTTATCTGACTTCCCTATAGGCCCGGAAGAATTAGTCCAACTTTTTGATAGCAGACAAAAAATAAAAATAAATAAACAGCCGGCCGGCATTAGCACCGCATTTCCCCACAAACAAACTATGCACACAACATCATAAAGAAACTCATTACTTAATTACTTGCAAAGTCAGCAACACATAAATAAACTTGGAAGTCTTTATATATATATATAGAGGCTAAGCATACTCTCATTTTCAGCAGAATTCATTTATGGCAAGTGGGTTCTAATCCAGCTCCATCCATCACACAACAATAAAAGAGAATCTTTTTTTTTTTTTTTTAAGTTAAAAATGTCAAAGTTTGACATTTTCTACCTATAGCGATTCCTGGAGCACTCAATATAAAAATAAATGCCCTACAAGAGAAGAAGGGATGAAGATTTTGACAGCTGTTTATTTATATAGACATTGGGTTGGTTGGCAACTTAGCATCAATCCACCCTACCCATTTTGAGTGAATTGAAGAAGGGTTGAGAGAGGTTTTAGGCCTTTGAATGTAGACAACTGCTTATATTCTACTATCAACTTGCACGCTCTTTGATTGGGACTGGGAACAGTTTATGATGTGTGTGGGTACGTAATTCTAGGTCCGGGCCTTCTAGGTGGCATTCATGAACATATCAGGTTCACCAATGCACACATGGATCGAAATAGATTTCATAGCTCTATATATATAGGGGCTCCTCTGTAACCAAAGATGGACAACTCAAGGCTCAATTGCTTTGTTGGAGCAGCAATTTGACTTCCATGGCTCTTGTGCCTTGTTCAGCTCCTACTATCGAGGTTGGCCACATCGACGACGTCCAAGAACTGGCAAAAACGTGGCTGACGTCGGTCCCTGAGAGGTACGTCCGTGATGCTAATGAGAGGCCTGTACTCGCCACAATTCCAACTTCCATGAACATACCCATCATTGACATGTCGAAGCTGGACCATGACAACGAAGAAAAATCTTGGGGAGAAATGGTGAAACTAGCTACTGCTTGTGAGGAGTGGGGCTTCTTTCAGGTAATGCTAGACTTTCTGTATCATTTAGAGCCATCATAGTATATGATTATATTTTGTTTATTAGAATTGTTACTTAGAAGTTGGAGCATGGTTTGATAATAGGTTGTCAACCATGGGATAAATACGCGGTTGCTGGAGAGTATACAGAAAGTGGCCATGGAGTTCTTCATGCTGCCTTTGGAAGAGAAAGAGAAGTACCCAATGGAGCCGGGGGCTGTTCAAGGATATGGGCATGCATTTGTCTTCTCTGAGGACCAGAAGTTGGACTGGTGCAACATGTTGGCTCTAGGACTTGAGCCCCCCTTCGTAAGAAACCCCAAGCTTTGGCCAACTAAGCCAGTTAACTTCAGGTATTGCAATTAGTAACCCATCAACATTCATTTGAATTTGCATTGTTCTGATTGTTGTTTTATGCCCCAGCGAGGTTTTGGAGCTGTATTCTGCGAACATAAGGAAGCTATGCCAACAGCTCTTGAGATACATTGCCAGGAGCCTTGGATTGAAAGCAGAGACATTCAATGACATGTTTGGGCAGACGGTTCAGGCAGTGAGGATGAACTACTACCCGCCTTGTTCTAGACCTGATCTTGTCTTGGGTCTCAGTCCACACTCAGATGGCAGTGCACTGACTGTTCTGCAGCAAGACACTGGCTCTGTTGGCCTGCAGATCCTCAAAAACAACACTTGGGTGCCAGTGTACCCGATCGCCAATGCTCTGGTCATCAACGTTGGAGATACAATAGAAGTAAGGCACCCCTCATAACTAATTGATTCGCTATCGTCATCAGTGTCATAATCATCATTACAAATGTTGTCTTTCATTGTATTTAATAATGCATTTTGCCTTTTCTAGTAGGTTAATAGAATGATTAGCTTGTATAATTAAAGTAGACTGGCTCTAATTGTCAAACTATTTAAGTCCAGGTTCTTACAAATGGGAAATACAAGAGCGTCGAGCACAGAGCAGTGACAAACAAGGAGAAGGATCGGCTATCGGTTGTGACATTCTATGCACCTAGCTATGAAATTGAGCTTGGACCTTTACCAGAATTAGTGGATGAAAACCGCCCATGCATGTATAGAAGGTACAACCATGCAGAGTACAGTCGGCACTACATTACCAACAGGCTTGATGGGAAGAGATCGCTGGATTTCGCCAAGATACATACCATGAATTGATTATAGACCCCACACTATGCCTGAACAAGATGCCATCTTTATGTAGGACCTTTTTTTTTCTCTTGGCAGAAAATATAGGACTTACATAATGTTAACAATGAAGGCCCCTGTTGCTTACTCATTGTTCTCTTCCTGTTGTCTATGAGTAGAATGGAGTTTCCTAAATTGGTATTGTGCTTGCTTACTCATTGTTCTCTTTTTGTTGCTTACTCATAGGTCTTTAGCAAAGCAAGGTGTTGAGAGAGTTTCCTCTTATTATGTAGTTGTGGTGTGAAGGGTTACATTACTCTTGTACCTCTATGTTTCTTTTCCCCTTTTTTTCTTTTTTCTTCTTGTGCTCTTTGTTTGTATTTTATTCTCTTTTAATATAAGTTACTGTTACCGATAAAAAAAAATGAATAGAATGAAACTTACTAAATTTGGTCTTGTTCTTAAGAAAGCACTGTGTCTTTTTTGAGGGGTTACTGCTTGTGGGTGGGGCTTATCGTTTAAATGGGTGGCCCATTCATGCTCTGCACCAACTTTGGTGTTCAGAGCTCACGGTCCACTCTCCAGACCTTTTGCTTTATGGCCTCCACCTACGACAGGCATGGCTATAATGGGTGCCACAAAATAGGTGGTTGAAAGAGGAATCCAACAAAGGTCCACAAAAAAAAAAGGAATTTTGATGGTGTAGACTTACCCAAACGTCGTCCCACACATATGCAGGAATTTTGATGGTGTAGTCCAACTCCAATCACTTCCTCATGTTAACTCTCTAATGTGTGACATCAGGACTCAAGTAATTGACTGAATCGAAAAAAACCATTAGCTTAAGAATAGAGAATCAAATAAAGCTATAAGTTTATCAAAAAAAAGTTGCATATTTCTCATTTACATTCCTGGATTGGAAAGATGCATACAATCATGAAGAAAAAACCAATAGCACCACCAACCCGCAGTAAATGGTATGCGGTGGTTACTGTGCATTGGGTTGGGTCGACCCACAGTGAGTGCGGGGTAAAAATATTTAACCCGTTTAATAAATGGATCGGACCCATTTAGCCTGACATGACCCGTTTGCCATTAATCCCATCCCAAAGCCTAGACCTGGTCGGAAAACAAGGGACAGCTGTTTGCAATTTGAAGAGGAGAGAAATTACAAAAGGAACAAAACAAAAATACGAAAGGGCTCAAGAGCTGTTTGCAATTTGGTTTGGCCCCTACAACTGCAACACTTCCATTGCACGAGAGGCGAATAGGACTACTGCTGCTCCTCTCAAGATTCCCTTCTATTCTCTAGATTCTAATCCTATGCAGGCTACTACTACAAACATCCATACATAGATAACTGCAAACAAGGGGACATGTATGTAGATTGTAGAGAAATATATAAGGTGTAACACAAATGGGCCGGGCTAGCCCAATCCCAACCCAAATTGCATCTAGCGAGCCAGCAGCTCGAGCTTGGGCGGCGTTTGAGATATGGGTATTGGGCCTAACTGAGTACCTGAGGCCTGAGCCCATCCCAATATCACGCAGGTTCAAGATTTCATGACATGCAACCTGAGCAGACCCAACCAAAATTGCATTTTCATGTGGGCCAGGATATGTTGTCTCCGGGCTTGGCCTGGCCCAGTTTGCACCTCCATACAGAAACCCCCAGAAAGGTAACTAGGAGCTAGTGTATGCAATAGACAAAATACAGAGAGTAGTGACCATGGACAGGTGATTGCAAGCACAGAAACTCAGCATAGCTTAAAAGGTCATAAAGTCAATAACTCGGGGTGAGCGAGGCTCGCGCAACTCACCAACATGGGGATGCAAGGCGAGATGACTCACTGTGACTCGGGGCGACTTTTAGTGAGATTAGAACCATGAGAAAGACATGCACATGCACAGTAAAAATGCCTAGTAGTGCATAATAATAGTGTCATGAACTTGTATTGTTTTACATATGGTTGGGTCCAACATCTATCCAGGCCATCGACCAGGTGGGCCCACCTGAATGCAGAACTAGCCCCAAATTCACATGAGGTGGGAGCTATCAGATCTAGTGTTTTAGGCCTTTGAATGTAGACAACTGGTTATACTGAGTGGTTTTTAGACGTGTGGGTACGTAATTCTAGGTGCGGGCCTTCTAGGTGGCATTCATGATTCATGAACATCAGGTTCACCAATGCTACAAGATATGTAGCAAATGGATCTCACTTTCATGACTGCAAATACACTTACATTCATGTATAAAATCGTATATATAGTTATATACTGTATACCCATGTGTATAGAAATAGATTTCATAGCTCTATATATAGGCTCCTCTGTAACCAAAGATGGAGAACTCAAGTCTCAATTCCTTTGTTGTGGCAGCAATTTCACTTCCATGGCTCCTGTGCTTTGTTCTGCTCCTACTATCAAGGTTGGCCACATCGCCGACGTTCAAGAACTGACAAAGACTCGGCCGACGTCGGTCCCTGAGAGGTACGTCCGTGATGCTACTGAGAGGCCTGTACTCGCCACAATTCCAACTTCCATGAACATACCCATCATTGACATGTCGAAGCTGGACCATGGCAATGAAGATCAATCTTGGGGAGAAATGGCGAAACTCGTTGCTGCTTGTGAGGAGTGGGGCTTCTTTCAGGTAATGCTTGACTTTCTGTATCACTTATAGCCATCATAGTATGTGATTATATTTTGTTTATTAGAATTGTTGCTTAGAAGTTGGAGCATGGTTTGATAATAGGTTGTCAACCATGGGATAAATACGCAGTTGCTAGAGAGTATACAGAAAGTGGCTAAAGAGTTCTTCATGCTGCCTTTGGAAGAGAAAGAGAAGTACCCAATGGCGCCGGGGACTATTCAAGGATATGGGCATGCATTTGTCTTCTCTGAGGACCAGAAGTTGGACTGGTGCAACATGTTGGCTCTAGGAGTTGAGCCCCCCTTCGTAAGAAACCCCAAGCTTTGGCCAACTAAGCCAGTTAACTTCAGGTATTGCAATTAGTAACCCATCAACATTCATTTGAATTTGCATTGTTCTGATTGTTGTTTTAAGCCGCAGCGACGTTTTGGAGCTGTATTCTGTGAACATAAGGAAGCTATGCCAACAGCTCTTGAGATACATTGCCAGGAGCCTTGGATTGAAAGCAGAGACATTCAATGACATGTTTGGGCAGACGGTTCAGGCAGTGAGGATGAACTACTACCCGCCTTGTTCTAGACCCGATCTTGTCTTGGGTCTCAGTCCACACTCAGATGGCAGTGCACTGACTATTCTGCAGCAAGACACTGGCTCTGTTGGCCTGCAGATCCTCAAAAACAACACTTGGGTGCCAGTGTACCCCATCGCCAATGCTCTCGTCATCAACGTTGGAGATACAATAGAAGTGAGGCACCCCTCATAACTAATTGATTCGCTATCGTCATCAGTGTCATAATCATCATTACGATGTTGTCTTTCATTGTATTTAATAATGCATTTTGCTTTTTCTAGTAGGTTAATAGTATGATTAGCTTGTATAATTAAAGTATACCAGCTCTAATTGTCAAACTATTTAAGTCCAGGTTCTTACAAATGGGAAATACAAGAGCGTCGAGCACAGAGCAGTGACAAACAAGGAGAAGGATCGCCTATCGGTTGTGACATTCTATGCACCTAGCTATGAAATTGAGCTTGGACCTTTGCCAGAATTAGTGGATGAAAACCGCCCATGCATGTATAGAAGGTACAACCATGGAGAGTACAGTCGGCACTACGTTACCAACAGGCTTGATGGGAAGAGATCGCTGGATTTCGCCAAGATACATACCAAGAATTGATTATAGACCCCACACTATGCCTGAACAAGATACCTTCTTTATGTAGGACTTTTCTTTTTCTTGGTAGAAAATATAGGACTTACATAGTGTTAGCAATAAGGCCCCTGTTGCTTACTCATTGTTCTCTTCCTGTTGTCTATGAGTAGAATGGAGTTTCCTAAATTGGTCTCGTGCTTGCTTACTTATTGTTCTCTTCCTGTTGTCTATGAATAAAATGAAACTTACTAAATTGGTCTTGTTCTTAATAAAGCACTGTGTCTTTTTTTTGAGGGGTTACTGCTTGTGGGTGGGGCTTATCGTTTAAATGGGTGGCCCATTCATGATCTGCACCAACTTTGGAGTTCAGAGCTCACGGTCCACTCTCCAGACCTTTGGCTTTATGGGCTCCACCTACGACAGGTATGGCTATAATGGGTGCCTCAAAATAGGTGGTTGAAAGAGGAATCCAACAAAAGTACTAAAAAATATATGGAATTTTGATGGTGTAGATTACCCAAACATTGGTCCCACATATGCAGGATTAGGCGTCTCAGCAAACAGACAGTCCAATTCCAATCACTTCCTCATGTTAACTCTCTAATGTGTGACATCAAGACTCTAGTAATTGACTGAATCTAAAAAACCATTAGCTTAAGAATAGAGAATCAAATGAAGCTATTTGTTTATCAAATAAAGTTGCATATGTCTCATTTACATTCCTGGATTGGAAAGATGCATGCAATCATGAAGAAACACCCAATAGCACCACCATCCATCTCCCATCTACCGACCAACGGAACATGGACACAATCATCAGCCAAGAAACCTTCTGCTCATTGCTCAAGAAGGAGGGGTTGGGGGGAGCTTTTCCTCAGTGGACTGTGGGACCCATGAATCTTTCATATGCTAAGCAAATATTATTGTTTGTGAGAGTGGCACTAGCATCAAGTTGGGTCTCTGATAATGCTGCTGAAATGACTAGCAGCAAAGAAATGGCTTGTGTCATGTACTGCTAGTTCGCATCAGTAGCACTACACAAAGTTCAAGCTTTTTGTAAATCTCACTTTATATAAAGAAAGAAAAAGCAATGGTACGTTTGGATGTTCCTTGCAAAGTGGTGGGCTGGATTCATTCCCACCTTTGATCTACATCAATCACATAATAGCTCAGATCTGAACTAGGGAGTAACTGTTCACGGGCAAGCGAAAAATGCAAAAAAAATAAAAAAAAAAAAGAAATCTTGACCAATAGAGTTACTAGTTTCCATGATGCCCCAATGACTAGTGCATTTGATGAGAATCAATCCCACAAAAATACCTGTATCCAAGTTGATTTTACATTTAAAATGTGGAACTGAGAAGCAAAGCTGCATACAAGTTTGGAAACTATGGAATTACAGCATTTGAGTCCTCTAATTTGGAGAAAAAGAAAAGTTGCTAATGGGGTCGTATGGTGGAGCACACAAATGGCAAACATATGATCTGCTTAGTATTCTAGCTCTCATGAATCACATGACTTCAAATTTAACAGAGAAGGGAAAAAGCAACACCACCAAGCATTTCCGGAGCAAATTTAGGATAGAGTATAGACCCACCAGTTCAGAACTTTCTCAGAGGTGAAAAACAAAAAAGACAAGGGATAAAAAGGAAGCCCCAGTAGTGGAGCACCATGGTGGGACCAGCCCATTTGCAAACAAAATAGATGACTTCATCAAAACTACAAAATATCATTCCCTTCCTTTGGTAAATATCATTCCCTAAACTACAAAATATGGGAGTGCTTTAGGCACTTGGACACAGATGGAAATGAGAATGCATGACCCTTTTGTGTGTCTGATTAGAGCAGTAAGTATTGAAACGGCTGATGATATTCCAGTAGGCTCGCATTAAACTTCACATTAGCATGTATTACATTCAGTGCTAAAGAAAATGATCTGTTACTTGAAAATAAATCTGTTTCTAATTCATGAAAGGATGAGAAACCAATCATCGTCGAACTATAACCATTTATTTACAGTCCACTTTGTGAGTTCTACTTCTCCTCTTAGCTTTACTTTCCATTTTGGTAATCAAGATGAGGATTGCAAATCTCAGAATGGGATACCAACTTCGCCACTGAGATGCCTTCACAGATTAAACTTCATCAATTGATAAAGCAACTACATCTGCTATACTAATATTTTAGAGTTTGATTGGTGGCAGTTCACTTGGAAAAGTTCTCATAAAAAAAAAGGCTGTCACTAATCACTCAGGTACTGGCATTGCAGGGCCTGGGTAATGGGTGTCCAACTAAGATGAATCATAAGGTCTTGACCATTGAGCTTTTGCAAGTGGACTGTTCTCTGAGCGACTGGTTCTCTTTATTGTAAGGTCCATGATTCAGTGATTCAGACCACCTATGATAGATGATGTCTCAAAATGCTTCCTGTTTGATGAGCATAACCCTTTGTTCTGTATTCTCTTATCAACTTTTAAATGCGGGCCATTAAAGTGTTAAGACCATCTAGAAAAAAAAACTTTTTTTAGGTAACTGGTTACTTTCACTAAAAGAGATTTGTACCTTGCACCTCCAAACCAAAAGAACTAGAGAAGACCATCTTGGTTGATAACTCAAAATATGTGCTGGCAATGGAATGTGAGGGATCATGCAAATCCAAAAACTGTTCATTTGTTGTACTGTCAATGTCTCGCTAAAAAAACACCAAAGAAGAAAAACAAGCAGCATTTCTAATCAAGTGTGATATATCTCTCATTAAGTCAGTGGGAAGTAATAATCAAAACCATGCCGAAACAAGACAAAAACAGTGGAAACATTGACATGAAAACCTAAACTGAAATGAACACGGGATCATCTGGGTCTCTATCATCATGGGTTGGAAGTTGGAACCCAGCTAGAACCAGAACAGTAGAAAAACTAATAGAAAAACATCTTGACTTTGACATCCACTATCACAGCAAAGGAAGTTGGTTAAGTTAGGATGCTATTATCATCACTAGAGAACTGGTCCATGAAGTGACCTCAACACCCCAACAATGATCTCAGCAGCAAGTGGACCCTCACCAATAGGATCAAATGCTGCGAGAATGAACGGTGAAGGAAAGAAAGCAATGCCAATGGAGATGCTCCTCAAAATAGATTAATTTAATACAATACTCAACAAGAAGAAAGCAAGGGAGCCATGAGATTGAGAAAAAAGAGAGAAAATTGAGCAAGTCCACCAAACAATTACAGTTGGATGGTCATGGAGAGAGCCATCATTGGGTTATCATCAATCATGCAAATGAATCTTGGAAATTGTCTGTTTGGATTCACCACTGGTTCATAATCTGCAGCTGACCTGAATCACTAACATGTCTTTTTGCATCATTGTTTTGCAAAGCACTATGTTATGCTTGCTTCAACGCAACTTGCCAGTCAAAAGTGTTTTGTTCTAGACTCTGATATGATCAGTACACAGACACCATCTATCTTTGACACAGTTCTGGTTCCACCCATAGTTACCTAGTTTGTAGTTTTGATGAACTCACATTCGAGTTTGCAATTCGTAATTCGAGACTTCGCCTAATCAGAAAATTTGATGGAGTAGGTTCATTCTATTCGCATCTCAATTTGTCTAATTCATTCATGCTGGAAAAGTTTGATGAAGTAATTCATCTGTGCTCATTCTGTAAGTCCATCACTAGGGCCCACATCCATTGGCGGAAACAGGGGGGGACAAATTTTTGCTTAAGAAAATCTCATACATTTTTTCATATGCCCCCAAGATTTTCTGAAAACTCCCCACGTACTTTGAAAACTCCATGCATCTTTTACATATGGCCTCCCAAATTTTTTTACATAGTGTCTTCTTTACATTTACTCTATGCGGAATTTTACTTCAATCAAAGTTTGGATCCACATTCCATCAGATGATTGTGTAAAATGAATGGTTAAAATAAAAACCAAAGTCTGGTGATCAATTTTAAGGTGCCAATTATGATTGGAGTTAGAATATGGATTAGCGATAATACATAGGGGTGCAGTGCTCTTGATTGTCTTGAATAGGTGAGATTAGTTTGCTGGTAGTCGGCAAATTGAACTATAAATGTTCCTAGGCAATGTGAGCCAACAAGGTAATTATGGAGTACTGACCACCAGCTCTTTTGATAGAAGTATTGTCATTTCTAGAGATGGGTCTCGAGATAATACTTGGCAAAAGAGATTCTTTCTCACTGGGACCGGATGTCACTGTCAAGGGAGCAGTTCAGCCATTTCAATACATGGGTTGGGTGATTTCCAATGGCCTGTTTCGGCAATCCAACCAGAAGTTTCAAAAGTTTCCCATACAAAGAAGTGATTCTAATAGGTGAAGAGTTCAAGACTTCAGGGAGATCTCCTTGCAATAGAGACTTTGTTCCGGTTTGGCAAATCTACCTTTTGAATTGATTTGACTTATTGATGCCCATTTGGTGAGTCAGGGTTTTTTTTTTTTTGTGTATTTGATTTAAAATTGATTCAAATATAGGTCCGAGTGCCTTTGACAGTCCGATAGAGTCCATATAAATGATTGTTAGTAGGGATATTAAAGGGTCGTGCACGGGCCGAACACAGACCATGTAGATGGCTCTGTAAGACCTTTTTGTCTCTCTTTAAAAAACAACAAAGAGTAGTTTATTAAACATTTCTTTTTTGCTATTTTTTAACAGTTTGCCCATATAAGTTTTATGATATAGAAAATTATATTTACTAATTTTACTTTATGACAAATATGCTTGTATCCCCAAATTCTACTTTAATAGGATTTAGTACACCATTTTTTTTATCGTTTTATAAAAAAAATGTGACCAACATCATCTTATCAATAATCAATAATCATTAATCATTAATGCATTTCTTTTTTCAAACTGTCAAATCTTATGGTGAGACCAACTCTTATTGGAGTAAGATTTAAGAATACTTTGTACACTAAGAAGATTGTTAATTTTAAGCGGCTCAGATTTCCAATAGGTGGGCTCCACCATAAAGTTTCACTCTTAACTAATAATTTCACCAATTCACCACAGAGTATCCAAACTCCTGAGTAGTTTGAATCGAGTAGGACCAATGATAATAATAGACTATGATGTAAAGGGACATGGAAGTATTTTGAATGGAGTAGAATGGATAAATCATATCATGGATTTGGAACGTACATAGAAAGTAACAAGCGAGTTAAGTAAAAAAAAAAAAAAAAAGTCAAAATTGAAAGAAAACAGTCAAAATGACCCCAAAACGCCCCCAAAACGCTCTAGTGTCATATAAATCCAGTCAGATTTACAGATAAACAACTATATTCTGACAATTACAAAAAACCACTTTAGTAATCTGAAAAACTTGATTAACCACCTTGACCATTAATCAATTTCCAGTTCCCGACAAATTTTATTAAATCTGACTTTAGTTAAGATAAAATATGGGGCAATAAAGCAAGATAAACATTTTTTTTTTTTTAATAACTCTGGGTATCTCCCGCCTAGCCCAGCCCAAGAGCCTTTGGTCTTGAGCTCGAGGGACACTCGATTCTAGATAGCCGAGAACTAATCTCTAAAAATACATGCAAATCCTCCATTCCACATGGACCGGATAAAACTATGGCAGGTGGCCAGATAACCGTTAAATCTAAGCCATGACAAGTCAACTATGATTACTGTCTGAACAATGGAAGACCTCCACAGTACATTGTCAATAAGTAACATTTTAAATTTCCAAGAGAATAAAACACAGGGTGGGAGGTGGGATTTTGAACACAAGACCTAGAGAGCAAACCCACAACTTATGCCATTCCAACTCCCAAGTGAGTTTATTTTAGAGGGTGGTGCTCCATGAGGACTTCACCAGGCCCAAGCACACTTAACTACATAGTTCTGCTGGGTTCAAGTGGCTCTATCAAGTCTTAGCTTTAGGGGCAGTTTGTGCACAGCCCCGAAAGAGGAAACCTTTCTTTCCTCTTCCGCGGCAAGGCCTTTCTCACGCCCGAGGTGGGACTTGCGCATCCCCTCTTGGCGAAGAAAATTGGAAGTTTTAAGGGGCCAGAAATTACGGATGGATTCCGCTCTGCACCAAACGTCCCAGCCGATGGGAAAATCCGGCGCCCTGACTCCTTCCTTTCCGTGGAAAGGGTCTCTGCACAAACAAAACCATAGTTCTTCCTTTCCATTGGCCATTTAACAAATCTCAAGTTGGTTCAAGGACCTGGCGCATCTTCCTCATTCTGAGACTGAACTATTATTATTGGCAATCAATGCATCTTCAGTATGCTTGCAGGCCAACGCTCTGGCTTGAGACCATGGTACTGTTTTATATACTTGGTTAGACTATTATTACTTTTTTAGATGGGCTTCACATAAATTCCCAACTGCAATTTCACTAGTAAAATGTTAGTGGCAAGACCTGTTCAGACTTCACAGGTCCAAGATGACAGACAACACTGGAACTGCAAATAAAAGCAAACCAGATTGTCACTTCAAATTGGAGACAGGTGATAGTTATCAAAATATAAAACAGAAACAATTTTAAGAGTATTAAACTTGATTCCTAGAACGGAAGAGAGAGTTATAAGAGGAAAGAGCATGGTCCAGGATGCACTTAGACACGTTTGATTGTATGAAGTTCCTTTATCCAATGGAAAAGATTGACATAGTTACCCATACCCAGCTTTGTGATCAAAATATACAATAAAAGGGCATCTCAATTCTCAGTTTTACAATCAACCCATTAGCAGCTGTGGCACCATCACTACCAGCAGCAGTTTGTTTATGACTTCGACTTCTGGTAATACTGATTTTTTTTTTCTATGGCCAATAGCTTGCCCTTGCAGAATATACAGCAACTCTTCCATCTATGATGGATGCTTTCAATCAGGCCAAGTACCTGAACATGTTTTGATTATCTTTGTCCCTCTCCAGATAATCTCTAGTAATCAGATCTTCTATCCGCTTCTTGATTACTTTGAAGTCAGGCTGTACATCCATAGTGTTTCAAGTTAACCCATGTGAAACTTGGTGACAGGAAAGAAAAATAATCATCTAACAACATGAAACATGAATTTATACACATAGGAATCTGGCTTATGACAAGGCTCAAATAATGTTACAAATCTAGCTCTCAGGAACTCTTGCATTAAAAAAGGTACTTAGTAATTCTGGGAAAATCTAGCAAACATGAAATAATATGTCATATATCAACATTCTAAAGACACCAGAGGTGCCAGTGCCTGCTCCTGAGGGATGGATGCTTCTAGCATAATAGGATTAGCATTTTTGGATTCTACTTAAAAGAAAAAAAAAAAAAGAAGTCTTCTAGGATAATAGGATCGTTTAATTTGTTCTTTTATTATTATGCCTAACTATGTTAGTGCCCATCAGTCACTGTCCGGACCACCAAATAATGGGGCATGTGACATGTCTTACCAACGTATGCACTTGAATGCTTTTCACAAGTCAAGACCTGCACTTCAAAAGTGAATACCCATCCAAAGATGGCTAATAAATTTCTCATATATCCACTAACCAGGAAGAGTTTCCCTGATACCTAAGTTGCATGAGTGGAAGCATGTGTGCTGGCCAGACAAGCGCACTGCGCCTGTGGCCCGATCTGGGCCAGAATATTAGGCCAGATAACTAGATGGGGCAAGCTTGGATAAGATTTGACCTTACTCGATCCAGTACATTAACACTCCAAGATATGGTATAATATTCAAAGAAAATTAAAAAAAAAAAGTAATACAAACACATAACACTATAAAAATGATGTGCACGTATTACTCTAAATACTCAAGTAATAAACATTGCAAAATTTTAGCTAGATTTCAAAAGAAGAAAAAATGCAATAATATTATATCAGCAACAAGTTTAAATGTCCCCGGCTGTCGTTCAACTTGTTAGGGATGTGTGGTGTGAGTGTGAGTTTGAGTCACTTGTAAAGCAGGGAAAAAAAATATTGTTTAAATTACTATAGAATAATTCATTAAGAATCCAACATGGTGTTGTGGCCTACATGTGCGGCATAAGTATTTAAAGAATCCATGCAACACAGTCTAATAAACAAAAAGCACCAAGTTAATGTGCTCAACATACCTTGAACATCCGGCCAAGCTGCTCAACACATTCCATCACCAACTGTTGATAGCCCAACACCTTGCGACTTTTCATTATTCGCACAATTGAGGCATCAATGGCATAACGCCTATCCTTATCAACATCTTCAATAACCTTCTTCTTCTCATCCACTGGAGGGAGAGGAATCTGCAATTTCAGAAGGATCAATTCAATTTCTAGAATCTAAAATGAATTAGTCAGAATAGAAAGCACAAAGAATGAAAGACTGAAACCTTGATCCTCCTCAATTTATCAGTGAACATCGAGTTGAATTCAAAATAGTCAGTTGGGGAGATGGTTTTAGTGTTTGGCACTTTGTTGAGAATTTTGTACTTTGCGCATGACAGTGAATGAAGTAATCTAACTATGTCTTCATCAGTCAAGTTTAACTGATTCATGATCTCTGAATAACTTAATTTATCAGAAGTATTGAACAGAAGTAGTGCAGAGGCCTGTAAAAGACAACACCCGAAAGCTCATTCAAACATTTACAATGACTAAAACCAACCAAACAGCTCACTTAATTAATTAGGACATTTTTTAAAAGTATTTATTACCTGATAAGTTGTGACTATCAGCTCCATAGTTTTAGGTTCGAACTTGCCAATGATGTTGCAAGTTCCCAATGAGTATATCCATGTAAGCTTTCTATGTTTGGTCTTTGTTTGATAGAATTCCCTGAAAACTTCAACACATTTAACCTGAAATATGCACAGCTCATGTCAGAGATAGAAACACTTTCGATGACTACAAGAAATCGGCAAATACTTACCATTTCTGCAGGGAGATTAAGATCAAATGACTTATAACTAGGCCAAAATCCAGTAGTTAGGACAGTGACTGTCAAATCAATCCCAGGACCTGCATGTGGATTATTGGCCATATACTCCTCAAAGCTTGCTTGGTTTTCCCTTGCTAATGTTAAGTCGGTAACCTAAAGGAAGCATCATCAGCACCAAAGAAAATTGTTAATATTGGATTACATCATCACAAATGAATTTTTTTTTTTTTTTATAACCACAAATAAAAAAGTTTCGGTCATAGGAAAAAAAAAAAAAAAACAGTCTATGGCAACAAACCATCCCCTCCATCTTTGAGGTGAACTGGCCACCACATTGCTGCTTCAACTTCGTTAAAATACTACGTTCATGATCATCGTTGGCGCTTTTGTCGAATAGAAGTCGACGAGCAAGCTTTTTCCTGCAAATTAATTGCATCAAGATATTACAAAAACACATTTAAAAAAATAAAAAAAAACTGAGTACAATTAATGGAAGTGGTGTTTTTTTAAGAAACATAGATAGAAAGTAGTATCCCAGCTCTAAGAAAGAACTTTACCGATAGAATTCAGCAAAAAGGTCTTTATCACTAATATAGGCGAGCAATTTCACTACCTGCAAAGTATTTAGTATATTCAGTGGAAAATAAAAAATAGCACCACAAGATACGACAAACAGAAGCAATGAGAGATTTACAAAAAAGGGAAAAAAAACAAAAAAAAAAAAAAAAAAAAAAAAAAACAGAGTAACTAGAAATTGGATTACATTTTCAAGTGTCTCCTCAATGGCTTCATCACTTAACTTCTCACTTCCACCCTTCTTAAGTATGTTATCACAAAAAGTAGCAAGCAATTCTGCACTGGAGCTGCCACCAACACCCTTGTTGCAAAAGACCTCAAAGGCCTCTTTGAGGGCCTGAGGAAACAAAAACACTTCAGAGGAATATAAGGATCTGATTCAAAAAACCAGAAGCATATTCTACAATGCATACCTTATGGAAAAGAGTGTGGTTCATAAAGCAATCATTTACATATGCCAAGTACTTGTCATGCAATTCAATGACTTTTCTAACAAAAACCTGAAGACAACCATATAACCAGTTCAGCTTCTCTCACTGTAAGCTATTCTATCTCAGATACACGAGGTTTAGAAGCTTTACCTGTTCCTGCAAGCCAACAATATCCCTTTTCTCTGCCTGTGGGAAACAAATTGTTAGCAAAATCCATTCCAATAAAACAGAAAACACCAATAGTAGAAATGGACAAGATGATTTCATGGAATTCATGCAACGCCTAGATACTATTATGCAATGCCTGACTACTGACATTTGTATATTATAAGCATATAATCATGCATGGCAGGGATTCAAAAAACACATAAAGATGTGAGATAGCTATTAGCTACACATAGCAGAATTATTCCATAATGTTGCAACCACAGTATAGATGATATAGAATTCTCTATTTGAGGATAGATTGAATGCTGTCAGGCCTTGAGTTTGTACACTTGGGCCCATGGTACCATGATTGGGATCAACAATCTGGTCAACCCACCTTAGATTGACTCCTAAAAAAAGTAATATTTTGAAGATCCATGAACCCACTGAACATTGACAATTGTTTTATGTCCCGGACTTAGTCCAACCATAGCATTAACTTAGATCCAGGTCAAAACTGGTGCAGCCATTGGCCTACAGTCCATCCCAGGCCTAAAGTTAGAATGAGCCCAAGGCTCTAGCCCAGGCTGCGCCCATGTGAAATGCAATGGCAATGCCCATATAATCAATCACTCAGGTTTGCTCCTCTGTTTTCTACATAGCAATCTGGTTGAATGATTTTCTTTCTTCAATCAACTAGATAAATGGCTAGGGCCAAGGAGTATTACTTGTTATAGATTTCTTTAAAGCATCCTATTTAAAGATGCTTGTAAGTATGTAACAAACATGCTTTGGGCAATAAGAAACTTCCAAAGAATCTTCTCTCTTCCAAAGAGTTTTCTCTTGGGTGTGAAACCTTCATCTTCCTCTGGCATGACTCATTGAGGGCTGAAAGAGCCTAGAAATGGGAGAGATCCAACCATGGAACAACGCAATTCTTGTGTATCAAAGCAAGTGATATTCAGGCTTAAAAATTCTTCTTTCAGTGCTGACCAGCCTACATACGTGAAACTAGGTCTGATTTCTGATCTCAGCTACAATAGGAAAATTAGTTTTATTGATCGGTTGAAAATCAAAACAGCACATCTACATAGAGACAAGTTTGATGTTGTACCAATGCTGCTGCTTCACATTTTGGGCAGGCAATCCAATGAGTTCTCCAGCCATTCAGTGTGTAATCAATTTCAAGAATGCAAGCAAACAAGGAAGTTAGTATGCTGGACTTCAACAGTCATAACTGCCAATTTGCAGCTCTGAAATTCTGACCTTATCTTGGAATTCCTGGGCATTTAAGTGGTTGTACATAAAATCTGTCAACAGTTGTAGCTGGCTGCTGCAAATGCATTGCATAACTGGATAACATCCATAGAAAGGCTTCCAAGGTACGAATATGCCACTTTCAGTTAGAGAGAAACCAAGTAACTTTGTGACTGATCTGTTGGATTATGATGTTTAATTAATATAATGGCATCAAAGAGAAGGGTTTCCCTACTAGATGTTGTGTTTTAATTCCCCGGATTGATGGGATAAGTCTTAGATGGTGATGGTGATGGTGATGGTGATGGTGATGTGTTTTATGTTCACTCATTTATCACATATAGGATACCTGGGTTGCCTTGCTTTATTCTTGAACTGCTTTGTGATAAGTGTCAACCTAGCTGGTTTTTCTACTAAATTTTGTCTAGATATATGAATGGTTAAGCTTGATTTTTGAATCAGCTTAGAATGCATACCCTTTATAGTTAATATTGGGAAAAAAAAAATCGTGAGACCTTAATATCCATCAATTGAACTTGATGAACAGACTTAGGACATGCAATCCAGGCTTCACATTGGGTCTCTGGGACACAGAACAGACTACTTGCTCAAGTTGTTTCAGCTTGACAAATGGGAAAGATTTCTCACCAGCACACTACTATCCAAATGATTAAGTAAATATTGAAAACATTTGATGTACATGTGTAAAAGCTTAGAGCGCTAGTTGCTTTCTATAACTAAGAGATAAATTATAATTAGTTTCCATCAGGAAATGAAGTTGTTGCAAAGAGTCCGAGGGAGGAAATATGGGGCTTGTCGATCACCCATGCCATCTATAAATATGTGACTTATACATATTATTCAATTTCAGAAATTTAGATTTTTCTTCTACTAGGGCAAATTTTTAAGCAAGTGATCGACATTGGGTACCGAATCCTGGAACTAGTTCAAGCTTGGGCCTGGGATTCAACCCTTGGGTGCAAACCCAACCATCCTCCTGCACCATATTTGGTGCTTATTTCAAATTAATAGCTATGCCAGTAATTTTCTGATAAATGTGATCTCTTTGAGATAGACGGGTAAAAAGTAATTAATTTTAATAGGTTGTTATGGTATCTAATTTGGAGTTTTTATAAGGTTGAAGGCACAATACGCAAATTTAATCATCAAAATGAGAGCAAGTGAAAAATTGATGCAAGATCCACTCCCAATAAGAGGTCCAGCAAAAACAATACGATCTCATAGCTGACATAAATCTAGTCCTTAAAAGGTGACTAATGCAGACAAAAAAGAAAAGTCACAGTACCCATCTCACAGAGTCATTTTGAGCGACAATTACATAGAAGATTTTTAAATGACACTTAATAATGGACTCTAAAATTTACATAAAATACCATTTTTATCAACAAAATTTGGCAACCAGTGACAGCAAAGCAATCTATGGTTAGTAAATCTTAAACCATCATAATCACAAAGTAAGAACAAAAAAGGTCTTCTCGTGTGTGTGCGGGCTCTCTCTTGGGTCCCAGCCCCCTTTGCTGGGTTACCAAAAAAAAAAGTAAAAACAAAAAAGAATGCAAAAGGAACAAAGCTATGATTCAAAATGTGTAAGATCAAGGACAAGAAGTAATTTTAACTCACCTTCTTATTACTTGCTGCATCTTCTGCCTGTTTGACAAGTGTTGTACCTTCAGCAGTAACGTGCTACATCACAGGTAATAAAATCAGAAACCATGAATTGCAGGAAACATGACAAGGCAGAAATCTCCTATTATTCATATAACCAAACGAAATTTAAGTTAATGTACCTGTTTAAATATTTGAGAAACAGGGTCTAGGCCTCGAGGTATTCTGGAGAAAAGCCTATACATCCTTGACAGATCATCGACCTAGCAAAGTTAAAGATGATGAAAGGATTAAACATCACACCACCAAAGTAATACAACATACAAAAAGTGACATAAAAACACATCCATAGTCGTACCTTGTCATCCCTGAGCAATGCATGGCATCCAGACTGTTCCTTTTCAAGTAGTTGGTTTGCATATACAGATAGCAATTCATGTTGCACTTTCTGCAAAGGATACAAGTTGAATGAGAAAAATTTTCACGAAACAAGTTCTCATAACAAAAAAAAAAAAAAAAAAAAAAAACCAATTGTCTGCTTGAGATCAGTCACAATATTCTCCAAGCCAGAAAAATAAATACAATGTTCTCTTTTCAAAAGCCAATTATATGAGATGGATTACACAGGCATCCAGCCAACTTAAATGTTTTATAGTATAAACAAACCTCCAGCAACTTCTGCTCACTGCTAGAATGCAAGTAATGGGAAACTCTATCTTTCTCCTTTCTCAAGCAGTCCTCAGCCTGAAAGGTGTCACAAGGAACAATGAACATCATCCCAAGTGGTAATGCAAATGAAACTTAACAAAAGTAGGTATACTGTAGCAATTATTACCTTTATCATGTAATCCGGACAAGAATCCTCTAGAATCCAGTTTGATGCTTTACGAGAATAGTAAGCAGCAGTGTCATGAAGCATGGCTGCCTCAAAGTCATTTTCATAACAATCCATTTTCCCCATCCCAATTTCGACAAAAATGTCCAAGACATTTTTCAACAAGGCTCGATCAATTTGCTCCCCTTCACGTTCTCGATCAGTCTGGTGCAAAACCATTAATTAGCTGAACATGAATGGAAATAAAATATTATTCAATCACTCAATTTTATGATGACTTCGGTCAACATACCAAACAAATCACAGCATCTCTAACCTTTCCATTAATCTCCTGATACACCTGAAATTAGGGGAATATCCAAATTAAAAAATAATAAGAAAGTGTACAAACTTAGAGGAAGGGAAGTTCACCATCCAAGACTTCTTAATGAGAGAATGAATACATACATACATATAGATAGATAGATGATCCAATGCACATGGTATGCATGGTTATTGAAGTGCACACCACCTAGTGGGCCCCACCTAATCATCCATCTGAGTGGACAACAAAACCGGCCTCCTCCTCTCTCTCTCTCTCTCTCTCTCTCTCTCTTAATAGTCACGGGCTTGCATCCATCCGAATGGACTAGATTGTTGGATCAACTTTTTTTTTTTGCTTTTTATATAAATTCATTGAAAGTTGTGAGCCATTGATTACAAGGGATGATCAAGTGAGTCCCAACTTCGTACACAGGTAGGGCCCACTCAGATCTTCCAATTCCCACTGGTCCCATTCAGGGGTGGGGCCCAAGGTGGGCCATGAAAAAACAAAAAAGACTATTCAGTTACCAGCTCACGGAAGCAAGTCAAACCAACTTCATTAAGTGCAGGAAGTGACCTCCGGGTAATGAAATAGCGATCCAAATAGTGAAAGAAGCGTGAAAGCCATCTGACCATAACTTTATGATTTGTCCACCTTTTCACTAGTTCCCTCAACATAAATTCATCATGTTTCTCTCTTAGAGATGGCATTACCTGGGTTGGAAACAAAAAATACATTGAAGATTGTAATAAACTCATGAGCATGCCATTATTCTGATAATTTTCTAAAGGTACCTAATTTAGTGATGTGCTCAAAGATCAATGAAATGATGGTTGATTAATTAACATAAAGAAATGCAACATAAACCAGTCCATTCTATATTAACCAGATTTGGAACAAGGTAAACAGGGCCAAACAAAACTTGGAAGGGTAGCAGTCCCCACTCCCCACTCAGTTTGTGCAGCATTTTCAGTTATGTTTCAAGTTAAACATAAAATATATCATGAGAAACCTCATCAAGATCCCAAAAGTGCAAAAGACAAGAGTCCACATGGTATAGTACAGAAATTGGATTCTCCATTGTTCTCTAAGATGTGCACTAGAAATTTCCACCTGGGTATGTGTGAATGGGTTCGGCACAAATGCAAAGTAACAAAATCAAACTTATGGTGTGCCTACATGCGCATTCTATAAATATATTCATATATATATATATATATATTCAAAAAACCCACTCCACATGATTATATGCATTTTCAATAGCACTATTCAACAGAAGCCTTAGTTGTATTTATCATCCTTAGTTCCCCATTCATGACCTCACTTTTTAACCTGAGATCATCACAGCCCACTGGAAGATCAGTGCTAAGAACTCTCTTTTTACACAGGGACAAACAGGGATCAGTTCCCTGGTGTTGCTTTGTTGGTTAGGGGTTTGTGTGGTGTGTAGGTGGGTGCGTCCGGTGAGTATTTACTAGAACCAGAAAAAAGGAAGAAGGAAAAGAAAAAACCCTGAGGTCATCAATATAAATTTCATTGCCCCCTGCAGGTTGTTTCACAGTACCAAAAATGATTTTTCACATCCAAAACTGTCATTCCACATCCTGTTGGGTGCTCCTCCAAAACACTGCAATAGTATAACTTTGGTGTCTAACAAAATTGAGACAATGAGAGAGTAAATCATAACTCATACAAAACAAACTCGACTCGCAGAAAGAAAACAAATTAAAAAATAACAGTAAAAAAAAAAGAAATTCGTACAAGCTTTTAATAAAATAACTAGAAGGCCACAGTGGATCAAGAAAGTATAACACTTATCTCACTCATCATAAGGGAATTGCAGAATAACATAAGCAATCATATTAGCTATCAAAAGTGAGAGAGACTGAATATGGCATTAATTCTATCCAAAACCAACAAGCTAACCAGAGTGTAAAGAGCATAAATAACTATGAATCTACTCACAGTTGAAGTAATGTAGTCGTCAAAAGACTCTTTGTACTTGTCATAAAGCTGCTGAGAATAGTCATGGGGAGGTTTCTGTGTACACATATTATAAATAGTTCTGTCATTCAAGTGAAGGAAACATATACTGATATGCCACATTAAAAGAGACCATATAATCTATGGATTTTTATGTCTTAACCAATGAATTTACACAGTAAGAACAAAACCCATATATTCCAATTCCTCTTAGAAGGGAACCAATACACATCTGAATTGAAATCAACCCACCAAAACACATAAACCTATTTTGCAACGATAACTGTACTAAAACCCAAAAGGGCAACAATGGAAAAACAAAGAGGGAAGGATACGTATAGAGCATCATGTAATCTTCCGAACTGAATTGGGGCTCTTGGAGGCCTTCTAGGATGTTCTTCAGCTTTGTGATCCCCTTCTGCATGAATTCCCATCCCTGCTCCAATTCGATCGTCTTGCGCTCATTCATCGTCATCCTGCGCTCATTCAATGTCATAGTTGATGCCCTCACCGACCCAAATCAATTCCCTTGACAAACCACAAGCGAGATCCTAAAACAAGGCACAAACCTTCAATGATACAGACGCAGGAATCCAATCTAAAACCTAAAAATCAAAAACTTTGCATCATAATTGAATCTAAACCTAAAAGAAAAAAAAAACCCTAGAAATTCAGCGATTTACGTACCTGAGATCGGTCTGTGAAAATCGGAATGAATGGGAATTGAAAACAAGAAGATTGAAGATTGATGATGGATTTAGAAGCGAGACCCTAAAAATTTGGGAATTTTTTCAGAGAGGAAAGAGAAGAGAACGAGTTCTTCGATTTTTTTTTTTTTTTTGTTTTGTTTTGGTTTTTTTTTTTTTTTTGGTTTTTTGTTCTTTCCCTTTCCTTTATATTACGATACGAATGAAGGGAATGTATCGAATTTTCCTCGAGGAAGCGGAATTGGAAAAGGATAGAAGTGAGGAGAAAAGTAATACCTCGGCCCCTTTTATGCTTTTCCAATTCCAATTCCAAGATGAGTAAGGAAACTTAGGAAATCCGAAATCTTAGGGTTGGAACTTGATAGTGGAGACCACTTACTTGAAAATCCTTGTCGGCTGGAAATTAATGGTTTGGCCAAATTGGATCTCAATGAGAATTGATAAGACTAGGATTGCAAAAGAGGAAAGGTTCGGGATGATAACGAAATTGGATCGGGATCTATTTTTAAATAACGGTTTTGGTTTTGATTCGATTTTGACTCGGAACTTGTTTTGTTGGTCCCAGAATCGGTTCTTATAGAAACACCCGGATCAGGTTTTGAAACCGGAACCACCTAGAGAACCTGGATTTAGCTTCCAAATCAGGTACAAGTAGAGAGTTGAGATCTAGTTTTAGAATTGGATCTAACTTTTTTTGTTTTTTCATTTATATATTTTTTAAAATATAGACATCATTCAACTTATAACAGTACATCAAATCTACTACCTTCAAGGTTAAATATAAAAATGTCTAATAAAAGTTGATTTTGATGTATAGTTTCCAACATTAAAGAGTCGTATGTTAAGTCTCGGATCCAAGAGTCGAAAACCTATATGGACTTAAAACTGGACCCGTTTATCAATTAGAACCTAATTTAGCTTCCAGACCCATACCCATTTATAAATCAGAACCTAAAATAGGTTCCAAACTTGGGTTTTTTTATAAGTCGGAACCTACGGATACTCAAAGAATTAGATACCCATTTGCATACCTAATAGTAGCCGTTGATTTTGTGGGACCATGTATAAGAGTTATAAATGGATGATATTTTGTATTATGATGAGAACACATAAACAAGATTTGGTGAAAATCAGTATTTTTAGTAAGGCCACGGTTGTGCAAACATAGAATTCCATCGTGGGAAGAGAGTGAGTGGTGCATTCCTACTCTCATGTGAAATTGAAATTTTCTTTCATAGCAATGTATGAAGGGAAGAAAAGAGAGGAAATTCTCTTTAACAAAGATGATTAGTTACCTTCGTGGGTGATGATTCAATGGTATAAGGTGTGGGCTTGCTCCCCACGTTCTGTGTTTGAATCCCATCCCAAATTTGTTTGGTGCACATGTGTTGTGGGGTCAGGACTGTGTCGGAAAAATAGCCCGATCGACAGGATAAAAATACCACAGACATACCAATGGCATATAAAAGATAATTAATTCAACATTTTTCTAGTTTTACACATGAAGGTGCTATATCAAACTTTATAATAGTTACTTGTACGGACAATCAAAATAATTTACTTCTCTATCACAAAATTCTCTCATTACATAGTTTATCTCTAATGACACATTTGTGCAGCGCCGCTGAAAAGTGATTTGCAGACTTCCACTTACAATCTTTCACAGCAAAGTTGTTTCAAGCTCCTCTTTGGCATTGCAAGAAACTATTAATTTCTCCTAATCTTTTTCATAAAAATGATGTCGTACCAAATTAAATAAATGTGTGGAACATTTGCTAACTCTACTAATATAGTCAAGTCAAGTAAAGTTGATTTTGAAGAAAGAATAAAATATAAGTGGGTTATTATGATATTTTATTTTTAGTTGTTTGTTATGGAATCTTTTTGATTTTTTGTATGAAAAAGTTGAGTTTTTTTGTATTTTAGTGGATAAAGGTATTTTCTTTTTGACTTTTTGTATGAAAAAGATAAGAAGATTTTTGAATAAAGTGCATTTGATGTGACATCTTATCTGAAAAATGGAGACTTTAATTGACTTTAATTATATTAGTAAAGTGCCAAACGAACCCTAAATGAGCTCTGTGTCAAGGTGGTGAATTTTCACTTCGTAGACGTTCCTGCATATGAACGTCTATATTGTCACATTTAGTGCTGTGGAATTCCAAAAAGGGTCCCAACTGTTTGATGGGGGCCTAACCTTTTTAATGTCTGGATCAAAACATTTGCATGCAAATGTCCCATGGTAGAAATTTTTGTGCATAAACCATGTTAGAACATTTCATTATTTGTTAATTATTCCTAGTATATATGATTTTTTTTTTTTTTTTTTTTGGTACTCAGCCAAGAGGCAGGGACCCAAGAGAGAACCGGCATACATGCGGGAAGACAACTCACTCACATGAAAAATGAGCCCACAGGCACAGGAAGAAAGCCCACACTCGTGGAAAGGGAGCCCGCAAATGTGGAATGAAGTGGCGTACCTAGAGTTCGAACTCTCGGCACCTAGGCGAGATCTCTTCTGGTATATATGATTAGAATCTACTTCCTATTTTCACACAATCCAAAAGGACACCCCTATATTATTTGGTAGGGAGATTGACTGTATGGGTGCTTTGAGACTCTGAATATAAGGGCAAGGTGAAAAAGTATATATTTACAAAGGGAGAATTTAAAAAAAGTCCTAAAGTTTATGCCTTATTTCAAAAAAGGACACAAGTTTCAAAACTTTTCAAATTAGTTCCTAAATTTTTTAGGAAGTTTTCAATTAAGGACCTCCATCTATTTAAATTTATTTTTCTGCAACTTTTTTTCTATTTTTTAAAAATATCCAAATTACCCTTCATTGTAATAAAATACTCATTCACTTCCTTTATATTCTTCTCATTTTTATCGCCGTTGTCCTCACGGTGATCAATGACACATTGTATTCCCACAACGATTGGCATATAGTAGCTGCCAAAACCATGTCACGGCTTTAAATGAAAGGTAATTTGAGTATTTTCAAAATATTGATGAAAAAGTCATCAGAAAATACCTTTAGATGGCCGGATGTCCTTAATTGAAAATTTACTTGAAAGCTTATGGGCTAATTTGAAAAGTTTCAAAACTTATGTCTTTTTTTTTTTAATAAGGCAAAAACTTAAGGCCATATTTGAAAATCCCCCATTTACAAACTTCATACCACCATTTTCATATTCAACTCCAAAACTACACATTTTACCAAAAAAAAAAAACTCCAAAACTACCCTGTTCATGAAACCTGCCCTTTCTCGGATTCCAGAGGCATAAATGAGACATTTTCAGTTGAGATTTTTCCTAAACTATAGATCAAAATGGAGAGATGGTGGTAGATTATCAGATCATTTATGGGCTACTGCAGACTCTGAAATTTGTGTGGCCAAATTCCATGATTTTTGTGCCACATCAAACAATAACATAGCCATTAATTCTTGGGTTTCGGGAAAATAACTGAGACTTTTATTGAATTAATATTTCTCCTCACCTGTAGATCAAAACGCAGCTTAGATCAGTCATGGGCCACCACAATCTCTGAAATTTATGTGACTAAATTCCATTTTGTGATATCACATAAATGATACATATTTCAAGCAACATAGTTCTTATTTGCAGTGTAAATCAGCTCAAAACTATGCAAAATCTCATTTAGTGTGATCAGTAGAAAATCTTCCAATTGTTTCCATACTTATTCAACAACTACAAACAATCAAAAGCGCCATAGATTTAGTTACTTTTAAGCTCCCATCTTAGATTTAGTAATACTATAATTTTTTTTCCATGATTTCTTCTTGAAGTTGGTGGATGAATCATGAGGTTTTTACAGGAAAAATCATGAAATATAGCCATTTATCCCGAAAGGTCCTCGCAAATTATGTAGCACTAATGAGGTCCGTCAGGCGTTATTTCCTTTCCTTTTTTTTTTTTCAACTTTGATAGGAGTGATGCTAACGTCGCTTGTGTCTGACAAGGGCGACACTAGCGTCGCTCGTCAATGTCTAGCGTCGCTCATCAGAGCACCTCTTAATGTCTAGCGTGCTCTTATATAACTAGGGCGACGCTAGTGTCATTCGTCGGAGCATCTCCTAATATCTAGCGTCGCCTAATGCAGGAGGACGACGCTGTAAAAATTTTGAAACAGTAAATGGTTTCTCTTTTCTGGTCATCCAAACAAACCCCTTGAAAGAGTTTTGAATTTTTTTTTTTTTATTTGTAAGTGATTTGGAATTCACACTTGAAACAACCAGATTTATGCATCTAACTATTCGATTCAGAGATCGTAACTAGCATTTCCATGGTTCGCATGCTCAGATCCCGTCGAATCTAGCAATGGGTTTTAAATGATTACGCTAAAAAATACAATCTTTCCAAAGAAAATAGAGTTGCATAATTTTAAAATCCAAGAAAAACCAAACAACGAACTCTGATATGAAAAAGTTGGTTATTGAAACTCAAAAGGATTGACTTATGAAACGAAACTTTCACTGCAATCAGCCTTCCTTCTCAAGGAGAAGTTGGATTGGATCTCGACATGAGTACCTATTGAATCGGGTGGAAATTGATTTGACTATTTTGATGGAAAGAACCAAATCTATTGAAGTTGGTGATGGAGGGCGACCTTATAAAAAAGTGGAGCTGGAAAAGGAAGGTGGTTCGGGCGCTTTTTTGAGATAGCAGTGGTCGGGGGCGTAGGCGTTGTGGTGAAGAGACGGGTTGTATTAGATTTTTAGAGGGATTTTAGAGTCGGCTCCCGTTTTTTCAGGCCTCGGTTTTTTAGTTTCCTTTTTTATTTTCTTTGAAAGGTCCCAAGAGTCAGGTTTTAGGTCTCACGCAGATGGTGTAGAGGAGAGGGAGAAGCAGACATTAGGTGACGCTGGACATTAGGAGATGCTCCGACGAGCGACGCTAGCGTCGCCCTCGTCATATGCGATCCCGCTAGACATTAGGAGATGCTCTAACGAGCGACGCTAGACATTGATGAGCGACGCTAGCGTCGCCCTCGTCTGACACGAGCGACACTAGCGTCACTCCTATCAAAGTTTTTTTTTAAAAAAGAAAGGAAATAAAGCTTGATGGACCTCATTAGTATTACACAATTTGCGAGGACATTTCGGGATAAATATCTATATTTCAGAATTTTTCCTGTAAAATCCTTAAAAATCATTAATATAAAAAAGAAAAGAAAAGGAAAAAAAAAAAAAAAAACATAACAGAAGGTTGGGAGCTGGTGTTGGCTAGCACCAAATTATCTCCTCCAAGTCGGCGCACCCCCCCCCCCCCCCAAAAAAAAAAAAAAAAAAAAAAAAAAAAACCCCAAAAAAAGTAAAAAGGAAAGAAAAAGAAAAAAAAGAAAACTCTCCAAAAACTTAATTAGGAGAAAGGTGAGCCTAGAGGTTGGAGAACATGGAGAAAAAAGGGAGAGTCCATGTAATATCAACAAGAAGATGGCAATGGAAAAATGGTGGAATTCGTGTGGATAAGTTGAGAAGTTAAAAAAGGGGGTAAAAATGGTTTTGCAGAGACTAGAAAATAAGATAGTTTTAAGTGTGGGATTCCAACCTTTGCGAAGTTGTATGAAGAGGGCATTTTTGAAATTGAGTTTCAAAAATGATGGTGTAAATAGCAAGTTCGCAATTAGTTTTGACTCAACGCCCTACTTGTATTTTCAGACTCTTAGGGCACCCTTACGATAATGCTCTCATTGGTATTTGGAATGACAAGATGGTCCTATGACTTTTTATAAAAATGTCCTTTGACTAACAATGAAATCAAATTCTGCATATTTTTATCAAAAAGTTTGGCGCAATGATCCCTCAGAGGTCTTGGGATTTTGGTCAGTAACTATTGCATATGTAAACTCAAAATAAAAGATAGAGAAGAAGAAGAGGAAAAAAACACATCTTGATATATCATGTTTTTGTAGATTCAAGGAATATCTTTAAATTATCATCCACAAAGATTGAGTGGACTAGACTGTTAGTAGTCCAATAGCCCCGGCCAATTCAGCATGATATTATCCGCTTTGGCACCAGTGCGCTCGTGAGGAGACTTCCCTAGCGGCCATCCATCTTGGTATTGCTTCCACCCAAGCACGCTTAATTTCGGGTTTCTTACTGGATCTGGGGCAGCAGCTCTAAAATGCATCATGTTGAGTTAACATGAAGTTTGACTTATAATCTCAGGGTCAGGCCTTGAATATTCCCGATGTGGGACTTGTACAAAGTCTTACGGTACTAACCGAAGCACTTTACTCTTATCCCTGCGGATTTTCCTTTTTTTGGCTCACATGATCACTTGACCTAATCTTACCTCAAAGGATTACCCATGTGGTCTTACACTTGCCCTGAGTATATATGTGTGACCTGATCTTGACTTTACATGATGCCTTTTAAAACAGTGTGACAAGATTTGGTTGGAATCCACATGAGTTAAAACGGATAATATCATATGGATATTGGACTGGATCGTTAGCATCCGTTTAAAGTGGAAGAGATTTTACAACGTTTTTCCTAAGTTATAGTTACTTCTAAAAAATAACCTGAATCACAAATAACTATCTCTTACTGAGACTAAAAAGCTCGCACCAAACAACTGCCATATGCTATCTTACATAAGGAAAACCCATCTAATTTATATACAACATCCTTCATTAGCCTAATGGGAAATCAACAACTATTAGGTGATTCTCCTTTGTGGCTAATGCAACATCAAGACCATGAAACAACCATGTCCCAAGCATAGGCAAGCATGTTAGACCACCCATTGCATGTCATTTTGCCATTCATTGCACGACATTTAGCTGGAGGACTGACTGAGATTTTATTCTGCCAAATGACATGAAAAATTATGGATCTATAAAAATAAGAAGGAAACGAGTTACATTGCTTAACTTGCACTACAATTGTCATTAGATGCCAATTTGGTTTATGCTTTCATGTCAGCCAAAGATCCGCGCGCCTGGATGGGTTTACCATGGATGTCGCGACCAATGGCAGTGCCCAATCCAGGTGGTGCAGGCCTCGAGTAAGTGCTTGGACTCACTCAATTATAAGTGCAAAATCTCTTAATATAGATTCCACCATTGGGTTCCACATCCTTGCAAGCTCACACTTCAAAGAAAGATCATTCATCAAATAGAGCAAAAACACCATTCTAGGTGTTGATACCCATGTCTTCCTTAGTCCAATGAGAGATCTTCTCATGGGAGACAAACTTTCCCTCATAGCCCAAATCAAAATGGTGTTTTTAACATTGTACCCAAGGCATCAGCTTTATTCCATGGCTAGAAAACCCTAAAACAGTACAGGGGTCAAGCTATACTGTTATTATAGTCCTTGACTTCTTTCTCTTGCATTTCCTCTTTTGCAAGGCCTTTTACTTGTAGAGAATAGTCCCAGCCTCAGACCCAAGTCGTCCTTGCTTGTGGGAAGGAAACCAGACCATCCTCTTTCAAATAAACAATGTCAACATGCACGAAATTTCATGGCTTTCTTTCACAGGAAACCATGCAGACAATAGGGGTCCGCTTTAACCAATTTCCCAGGCTCTAGTGCTCATTAAAACTACAACCCTACAGGTTAGCTAGGGCTCTGGCCTCCGTGTGAAGAAGGTCGACTTTGACCCAATGACAACACATTTGCATCTTTTTAGTTCTTCCTATTGGATAGAAGAAAATCCTAATGATCTTGAACATGTTTTGTTTAATTGTGTAACTAGAATGCACAGAGGGGTTAGCCTTCCTCTTGAGTATAGGAAGAGCAAGAGAATTGATTGATGTCGCGAGTTTTTGAATCTAACAGGGATAAAAAAAAAATTCATTGAAACGGTAACAAAACTTTATTAAAAAGAGGAACAAATACAAAGCTAAAAAAGTAGATGAAACTTAGTAGGAAGTGAGAGGTCTATTGAGATTTGGATATGGATCAAAGATGACTTCATATAATGGGTACTAGCCCAAATCAAAGTGTTATGTAATGACCTAATTTTTCAGTAGACGAAAAATGTGCCAGTATTTGTAAAGAGATGAACAACTCAGCTGTTTCTCTTGGTATGGTTTAGTGATGTTGTGGGTATTCAAACCCTAAATAAGAGGCATAACACATTTGTGGTGCTTTTATTTCTGCTTTGTAAATGGATAGAAACCTAGATAAGCTTGAAAGTGCAAGATGGGTCTGCACCTATTGACATAGGTCTCGCTCTTAAAGAGGAAGAAAGAGAGCTGATAGCATACGTTTTGCATCAAAGGGAATAAAATGGTAACTACTGGAAGAACATCAAATCAAACTACTATGGGGACAAAGAGATAAATTGAATAAGACAAACTTTGTTTCTTTCTTTTTTGTTAAGAGATGAGTGAATCAGTTGTTGCCCAAAGGTTTTTCCTTTGTAGGGTTATTAGAACTATAACCCTACTTCTATGCCAGGGTGGCCCCTAGACTTTGAGTTGAGAGTTGAGACAACACATTGTTTCCTTTGACAGATGTATGGTGAACTGCAGTTTTGCATCTAAAGAGATTAAAACAGTAAAACAACAATAATAGCTGTTGGAATAGGAAATGCTAAAAATATAGGAATATAACATTTTCAGACTAGTTCATTGGACTGTGGCCCATACCAAATTGGTATACAAAACATATAAGACTATAACCTAATCTTTGAAAAGTGCCAGTTCTATCAAGAGATATAAACAGCTTATTTGTTTCCTATTTCATTCTGCGCTGGAGGAAATCTGCTACAAGAAAAGCTTTTTACCTCCATAGTTGTTATTCTCTTAACAAAAGGTAGGGTCTTCAGGAATGGAAAGATTTTTTTTTTTTTTTTTTTTGTTCTCATGTCGCCAAAATAGGCCCTTGGTGATTTTATAATTTGAGCTTTAAGTTCGACTGAGATTACATCTAAAATCTTTTTCTCCTCATGCAGCTTAAGTTGACATGTTTCAGGAGTCTGATGAGGTTACACAAGGGGCATGTGTATGCAGACTAGATCTAGGTTCTCTTCACCAAGAACAATTAATACCTGGATACAACATAAATAATCTTTTTCCAGATATTTTGTAAATCAATGAACCGATGATTAAAGAATTGATGCTTGATTTGTCTCCAGAACCCTAGGTTAGATGTAGAACAAAATCAGAAAAATATGTCATATTTTCAATGGTTTCCACTACTTAAGAAAGGATATCAATCAAGGAACCTACTTTCATACTTGAGCAAGAGAGAAGCCAACAAACCTAGCAATTGTAAATTGATTTTGTCCATAAACTTTCATTATTTTGAAACAAGATCATGTTGAAAACATAGATAGAGATTTGTTCGCAGTAGGCTATCTATCAATAGTAAGCTAATTGTTATTCATCAATGTAAACCCATAATCCCTAATTTGATACAGTACAAAGTACTTGTGAAAATCTCTCTCTGACACACAAATATACACACAAGCACAAGCAAGCACACACACACACATTATTCCCATCATCATGATCATCACCATCCAAGGAAAAACTAGTTAGTATAGATGTGTCTCTTCTCAGTGACCTAAAATGGCCTTGAGTTATAGCTCTTATTTATGTCAGTCACATTGAAGTTGGAAGAACTAGCTAGGATCCAAGGTTTTGCTTGTATGTTAATTAGTTCCAAAGATGGGTGATTCATCATTTCCATTTTTGGTGTCACCCATGTTCCTTAAATTGGCTTTCTCCCCCACTACTTCTCTATATTTGTGCAGATACCTTCTAAGGGGCTGGGCGTAGTCGTCGAAACCTAGAATACCAAGTGCCCAGCAAATATCTTCTCCGTTGACGGTCTTGCGCTTCTCTTTGTGGCACTTGTCGCAGGCTTCACCTGTGACGAAGCCAATGAACTCTGACACACATTCTTGCATGGTCTCTTTAGCTTCCTTTGAGATCTTGGCGTTGGGTGGCAAGATCTGCTTCATGATCCGCCCCACGTTGGCGATAGGAAGTAGGAGATCTTGCTCCTTGATGCATCCATCTCCTGAGGTAGTATTGCTACTGGACGCAGTGCTGGTTACCCCAAAGTTATGACTTTCAGCCATTTTCAGTAAGAAACAAAACTCAGAGACCCATTGCTTCCTGGCTGTAACTTAAAATTCTACATATGTACATGTAGTGGGAATATGCCTTAATGGGGGTTGGGGGGTTGTGGGGAGCATGCTGCTGCTCTTTTCTTACTAAGGTGGGAGTAGAGCTTAAGAATGGGGCAAAGGAGAAGGTATGGCTTTTAGGAATAGGAGTACATGACTCACCAATCACCATATGTTATGTTGTGGGGTGTGGGATTTTATGATTTTTGGCCAGGTAGTGCCATTCTTGGTTAGGGTTGGCGGTGGGCCACCTCTGTTCACATGGACCCATAAGTATCATGCCACAATTACTTCTTCAAATGCCTATTATAACTCACTTCCTTGCTTGGATCATTTGGTATTTCATGAGTGACCATGATCATGCTTACCTCTCTCGATCTCTCTCTCTCTCTCTCTCTCTCTCTCTCTCTCTCTGACACACACAACAAGAATGACTCATTCACCATTCACCATTGGAAGTACTCAAATTGACAAAAGAAGTAGTATGGTCTAAAATTTGGACCCATTTCATTGGGTATAAGTTTTGGGTACACAAATCTAGTCCAATTCCAGGTTCATGGGATTCATATCTGAGGACCATAATACCTAATTCCACCACTGTATATTTTGTATGCATATAAATATAGTAGGTACATTAAAGAAGTATTTATATCTAGATCTCCTCTGGATCCAGTTGGTTCTTTGACTCAGTTTAAACTCTTTTTTTTATTTTTTTATTTTTATAGTCACTTCGTTTTGGCCTAATCATTTAGAACACTCCATCTCTAGTATTGACTATTGAGAATTATTTGTTAATTCCTTAACTATTATACTTTTTTAAAATGCAGTCTTTTTGTTCAAAATACACTTGGGGTCTGTTTGTTTGTATATAGTACATCAAAATCTGTTTGCATAGAATACATACAAATTGACAATAAAAATGGGAATTCTCGGTCAAATAACTCCACTAAATTAAGGATTATTAAATGGCGTGATTGGATATAAGGTAGTAATATCGACGGGACATTGACTTTCTTAGGATTTGAATCATTAGTGTGATGCTATTCACTTAGAATATAAGGTACATAGAAATTGAGGATATATGGGAGTTCATGGCCAAATAAGCTTTGCTAAAAAATTATTAAAGAGGTGAAGGGCAAAGGTTAAAAAGTAGCGATGTAAATGGGACATTGACTTTTTAAGGATATGAATAATTATTTTATTAGTGTGATCCTGTGTATTCACTTTGAATGTGAGGTACAAAGGAATGAGAAAACATGGGAATTCGTGTTTAGAAAAGCTCCACCGCAGATGTTATTAAAGAGTTGAGGGGTGAAAAATATAATGCCTTGAATTATTAGGGTGATGCCTTTGTATTCATTTCTCATCTTTATTAAATTTCCAATAAGATGGTCATTTATAGATATTCACTTTGATTGTTAATTCACTTTATGCAGGTTAAAAGTTTATGCCTATGGATTCTTTTTCTAAAACCAATTTGTTTTTGCAAGCTGAGATGTTACTGAATGGATTCATGGACCAATTAGAAGTGGCAATTGCTGACTCGATCCACGAACCCATTCCAGTAATTCAACCTGAATTGAACCCGGGAATAAACAGATTGGTGGGTCAAGTCAGAAGTTGCCACTCTAATTGTTACGCAGTGTCTGGACTCTAGACTTGGAAACTAATGATCTTGAAAGTCAAATAATCAAAAGGATTAAATTGAAGTTTTTTGAGTCATTTCTTAAATGGATTTTGACCAAAAATGGACTATGCTTGAAACTATTGTAAAAAGTAGGACTAAGGCCTTCTGCCCCTCTCTACTTGCATTACAATACATAGGATTCATAACGGAAGTGGTTAAAAACGAAAATATTAAAGGTGAGTTTTCAAAAATAAGTATAAAACAATGCTTGTATTCTTTAAAGAAAATAACATCAAAAGATGGGAAGTGAATACACAACCATCACCATAGTAATTCAATGCATAGAAAAGTGAAGGTCCAATTTATATCTCCAACTATTATCCTCCCACCACCCCCCCCCCCCCCCCCCCCCCCCCAACCCCCCAAACCTCTTCAATAATGTTTTGGTAGAGTTCATTCACCATGAATTCCTATATATTTAATTCATACTTGTTTTAATACAAACAAGCATGCCCTAATTAAAGATAAATTTATATTTAAAAACAAGGAAAGATAATTTTATATTCAAATATGACTTTTAGGTAATTAGGCCAAGAGGGAGAGGCCAAAGTATAATATTCTCTTCACTTAAATTCGACTATATATGGATAGAGATGCAAAATCATTGTCACATATATCATTCTCAGGAAGTTCTCGTCTAGGGAAAATGTGGAGGTATTTTTCACATTTTAAGGTTTTCCCATTTCTTTTGGATTCTTAATTTTTATATTATTTTAAAAACATCTAAACACTCATCATCATCATCATCAAAGCCTTATTCCAACTTTATTTTGGTGGGCTACACGAATTTTGTTTTTCTATTCCGATCTATCCTAAGTCGAATCCTCAAATAAATTACACTTCTTCATATATATTTTTACTACCTCCATCCACATCCTCTTTGGCTTATCCCTTCCCCTTGGTGGGCCATTAACTTTCATAGTCAATCTTTTCCTTATCGGCATTGTTGCCAGCCTACGTTAGACCTGCCAAAACCATCTCAAACGGATTTTTCTAATTTTATCCATAAATGCTCTTGAAAGCGCACATTTCTAATTTTATCGTTCCTACTTTTGTCACTCGTCTACCTCAACATTCTCGTCTCTGTTACATCCATTTTGTGCATACGTTATTTCTTGATTGACTAATATTTTGCTCCAAATGTTATAGTTGGTCTAATCGATACCCTATAAAATTCTTCCTTTAATTTTATTGGTATTCATCAGTCACAAAGTACTCTAAAAGCAAATCTCCACTTAAACCATCATACTTTTATCCTATGGTCGACATCCTCATCAATCTCTCCATCCTTACTGATTACAAAGCTAAGGTAACAGAAAGAATCACTTGGTGGTGTCTCATAGTCTTCAATTCTTATAATAGTTTCAGCACCTTTTATATGCCCATTGAAGTTACAATCCATATATTTCATTTTTATATGGCTTATTTTAAAACATTAGGATTCTAAAGCCCCCCGTCATTTTTGAAGTTTTGTATTCACACTATCTCTTGATTCATCTACCAACACTATATTATCTGCAAACAACATACACCAAGGTACCTCTTTTTTAATATGAGCAGTAAACTCATCCATAATCAGTGTAAAGAGATAAGGGCTCAAGGCTGACCCTCAAGGCTGACCATTGATGCAAACCTATGTTTACTGAGAACTCTCTTGTTTTTCCACAAGTAGTTCTCGCGCTCGTTACTACTAATTCATACATGTCTCTAATAATTTCAATATAACATCTTGAAATAAACTTTTTATTTAAAACCCATCAAATTAAATCTCTTGGCGTCGTAGGCTTTTTTAGATTGAAGAAGACTATATGAGAATTTTTCCTCTTCATTCGATATTTTTTCATTAATTGCCTAAATGAAGAGATAACTTTCATCATTGACCTTCCTGCCATAAAACTAAATTGATTCCATATATCTTGGTCTTTTGTGAGAGTCTGTACTCTATTACTCTCTCCCATAACTTCATAATATGAATCATAAGTTTAATCATATGGTAATTGATACATTTTGGTATATATTCATTGATCTTTTATATATAGGTACCACAACACTTCTTCTTTATTTATCTGACATTTCTGTCATTAATATTTTATTTAAGAATCTAATTTATCAAATCTCTCCAACTTCTTCTAAGCATTTTCAAGCCTCAATCAAGATGTCAACTTGACCCGTATCCTTTCGTGGCTTCATTTATTTTAATGCTTTCCTCACTTCCACCACTATAATTATACTAAAAAAGCTTGCTTTGCTAATGAATTACCATCTTCAGTTATTCTATCTCCTATATAATTTTTTTTTAAAAGTATAGTAAAATAGTCCCTCCGCATTTCTTTGATATCGTTATTCTTACTAAAACCTCTTGGTCGTTGCTCTTAATACATTTAATATGATTTTAATCCCTACTCTCCCTCTCTCTTATTTTTGCAAGCTTAAAAAATATCTTTCTAAACACTATATTAAACAAAATACCATTTCAAATAAATATTATCACATTGTTCAAACTTATCATATACTTCAAACTATCTTCAACATGGTGGCAGTGTTTGCAAACTTTTTTCTTATTTATTCATTTCCATAAAGGGACTTTTATTAAAGATAAAGATAGGTACAAACACTAGAAGCAAAAAAAGACAGCATTTGTAACCTAGACACAAGGTGGGTAGGTAATAGGAATACATCGTACACTACAAGACCCACATGCTTTCTTGACACAGTAGAAAAAAAAACACATGTCATCATACAGCTCTACACAACCAGTCCCATTTCCACAAAACCCAATAGAGATAGGAGCCAAAGCAAAAGGTGGTCCAAAAGGTTTCCTTTTTAATGTCCCACATACCTGCTAGTGATACTGTTTATAGCACGTTGATGCAAACACCTAGGTCTTAGATAAGGTCCTCATCACCACCCCTTATTGCTTCCAATAATTTCAGTAATCTACAGCACAAATAGGTTGCCAATGGATCATATTTTTGCATGTTTGCATGTGATTATAATGATCCAACCATACCTTACCAATTCAATCTAACAATCATTATTACAAATATAGTCGGAAAAAATATTGCTAGAAATAAATTACCCTTAAAATGATTAAAAAGAAAAAAAAAGTTAAAAACTATTTTTTTTTTTCATTTTTGTTCAATGTACAAAGGGATGAGACCCTCCAACTACCCTAAACAGTAAGGCCAACTATTCTAGGGCATACGGCGACCCATAGTGGAAAAGCGGCAGGTAGAGAGCCAAAAATATGAGGTGTGGGATGAATACTAAAAGAAGAAGAAGATCTGATCTATATACTCACAAGCACGACCGGGTGCAAGGAAAAAGATAAGGCCCTGTCTCTTTAGTGGAATTTCTGTCAGGAATTCACCATGTCCAAGAATTTCTAGACATTATGTGACATGCTTTTTTCTGGAATATCTGAATTCCATATTTCTTCACTAGCATTTTTGGATTCCAGTCATATGAAAGGTCTCTTTTAACTTTTGGAAATCCAGAAACTTCACTCTCTTTATATTTTGGTGAAATTCCTAAATGCTCTAGCCCAAATGAACATCCAGGATTTCCACTATGTCTAGGAATTCAGGAATTCTCTAGACAGAAATTCCTGGAATTCCAGCAAAGAAACAGGCCCTAAATAGGGAATAAGAAAAGCACGCGATTTTATCATGATTTTATGATTTTTCTCATGATATTATTGGACAATTATCATTTGGCAATAACATCTTCATTTGTTTCGAGAAATTGCCAATATTTTTACGATGACCGTACTTAAAATAGAAGTTATCAAAACCGAAGTTAACAGTTGAAACACACGTTGGAAAACCTAATCCTTCAATTAAATAAGATTAAGGTGGCTCAATCAAGTCAATCAACAGTGGGCACCCTTTTAAATTGGAAAGGTTTGTTTGCTGATGTCTCTAAAATACTGCATTATGAAATATTAAACATGGGAAAATGAGATGCTATGATACCTAGGTCATTGTGATGAAAGCTTTGGAACATGCAAAATGGCTAACATATTCAAATTGCAATCAACATTTTCTTAGGTCTGTCTGAAAGCAAGAACTTGAAAAGTTCTCATCTAGAGGATTATAAGATCCCTTCAAATCTTGTAAAAGACTTTTTCATTGAATTTTTAAATTCTCAGCTTAAAAAAGTAATTGGGAGTTAGAATTTGAAGCATTCTAATTAGTGCTACCTAAGTCATTTACTATGATAAATTCCAGTGTTCTTTAAAAGTTTCCAACAAATGAAAATCCTACACCAATAAAAAAAAAAAAGATTCTATAGAATTTCAAGAAGAGTGAATTCTACAAAAGAAATTTCACTTGTCAAACATCCTATAAGGATGAAAGTGGCCTCCTGCATGCACAGAGGAATTGAATTGAAAAATCAGAGATGTGTCCTAGACCCATTTTTTATTTAGGTCCAAGTTAGGGTTCATGTCTAGCTTTGGGTCCGGATCCATGTGTTTCATAACCTAGGTCGACCCGAATCCCCAATGAAATAAAATATAACCCATAGGAAGCACTAGGGTTCCAACCCTTCTCAATTGGTGCCAACTGACATAGTGGCCTACCTAAAGATAAACCAAACAGGAATATAATGTTAAATGGTCTAAACTATTCAGTAGAGACCATAACCACAATGAGGTTTTCTAAGATCTGATTTGTTTCATTTCCTAATCCCTTCTGTCTCTTTATTCCCATATTCTATTCTCTCTCCCCATCTCCTCTATATTGATGTCTATCTACCTATACCCAGTGGCCAATGGACAATATTAGTAGGTCCCATCAGCTGCCAACCTTAAATTAACTGTCTAAATTATCCACTCCACTGAATCATGATAAAGTTATATCTACATCTATCAGATCATCTCCAAAGATGCTTCCAAGTTTAATTTTGTTTTTTCCTCTCCTATGTTCTGGATAATAGACAAGTTTGCCATTGCATAGAAGGGCTTAATATATAAGAACAAATGTAGTGGAATGGCACTGCAGTCATGAAAGAGACCTAAAAGCCAAGGAGTCTTTTGAGGATCCTAAGATTTATTAACCTTTAAAAATCACTTGTTAAATATTCCTCACAGCATCTGATCTGGAGATAGGTTGAATGCTGAGCTTTCCATAATAGGTTTTGGACCCAATATCATAAAGTCTACTCATAGGGAATATCATTCCCACTTTTTTTTACTGCTTTAATCTCATTTTTCTAAGTATGGTTGTTCATTGTATGTATGTTGTAGAATCTACTTTGGTATTAGGCAAGGTGTCAATCGAGATTTAGTTACTTTAAAATGCATCTTGATGCAATTTAGGAGTGGCGTCGTTGGTAAAAACGAGTCGGGTTGACAAAGGTGTCAAAGGGCTGAACTTCAACCTGACCCATTTTTAAAACAGGTCTGTTGATCCTACCCATTGACCTAAACCATAATTTTAATAACCTTTACAAGATATTTATTTGACATAAAATTAAACCGATTATCTTAAACATTTGATTCTTGTCAATGGTATTGTTTTATAATTATTTTTTTTCCTCAAAAGCTCATATCATAAGATTAAAGTTTGATAATTTACAAGAAAAATCCAAATATCTCTGGTGACATTATGAAAGAGAGAAATGAATTGTTTTTCTTGTATTCAAAGTTGTAAGACTACACCTTACTAATCTCATAGATATGTATGGTTGATATAAGGATATGGATTGTCCATGATATGGCCCTGGGGCTAGATACATGATGCCCTAGAAGTCAAAAGGCAGTGCATCTGATTGGAATACCTTTTGAAGTAATAGAAATGAAAGGTTGGGTTCACATTGGTACATAGATAGAATCAATTGATAACTTGCAATATCTTTTTTACTTTTTACAACCTGTCTATGATATCCACACAAGATGACCAGCCTAGGTATCACGCTTGTAACTTGTGTACGGCCAGATAGTGCTGCAGAGTGGATATCTAGGGAGAAAGGAAGAAAGTAAACAATGGCCTACTACTGCTTTCTGTTACTTTCTCTCTTTCTGATATCCAAAGGTTCATAAGCTGATGAATTTATCCACTTTTGTGCAATCATTCATGCAAAAGATGGGCCCTGATGACCCAAGAACTATGTACGATTTATACATTCTGTGGGTCCTTCACAATGTGGCCTGCATGATGGGTGGAGGGGATCTCAAATGTGGATGCTATGATCATTAAATCTTACAGATACCTGCAGGCCCACCTCTAATTCATTGTGAGATATTCCAACCTAAACCTGTCCTTGTGATTGAGATACATTGAGGTGGGGTCTAGGAAAGTTTATAAGGTTGTTTTCTGTGATGTTCAAAGTTGAACTCTGGAATTAATGGATTTGGACTGGAATGCAATTAGGTCATGTCCACCAAAGAAAAGGTGGCAATGAAATGACTGGGCCTGGCTTGACCAGATTATTAGTAACTGGGTTTGGCAATTGGGCAACCAATGTCTGGGCATGTCCAATGACCAACCATGGTGGGGTTGGCTTTCACTTAGGCCTGGGTGATGGGCCACTCGGTTGTTTGTCAGGTAGGCCTGGCCTACAGCCATCTTGTGTGCCTCTCCAATGGACAAAAGCAAGCTGGTTGTCTTCCACCTGGACCAGGCCAATGGGCAGCAATGTCTTGGTTGCCCATTTTCTTGACCTCACCAATTGTCAACCAAGGGGCCCATTGAAGCCCAGTGACTGTCCAAACTTTATAGGGGTACAACAGTCCTGTACTTGTCCTTGCTGCGATAATCAAGTAGATGGTGGGATGAGGCAAAGTACAGAACCATAGGGCCCAACTGGAAAAATGATCCATATATGAACTGGGTGGATTTACTTTTTTTAGGTAAAACTGGGTAGAATCTAGGTCATTGTAATCTCCCAAATATGAAAGGCATTGTTTGATGGATCAAGCTTGTCTATTTGGTTGCCATTTTTGTGGATGGACCACAATTAAAAAAGAAGAAGAAAGAAACCCATATGGATGGTTTTCCTCACCTTTTAACATCCAAACAGGCATTTAAGTGGGAAAGAAATCAGATAGGATGCAAGTGGTCGGACTAAATGTTGCATGCTGGATTGGCCTGTCTGAATGGCCCATGATATAGGCCAGTGCCTGAATCTACCACCCACTGGATAGACTTGAGTCTCTATCTGTTTGCTCAAGGCCTATCAACATAACCTGATCAGATTGTTATTTAACTTATTTTAGCTCTATCTGGTCTAGCACTTGCTCAATGGTCATTAATTTGGGCCTAACTATTTATCTAAGAAGCTTGGTCTGCTCCTGAGTATTATTTTCAATTGTGTCGTGTTAACGAATTCGGGTTACGAGTTAACGAATTCGTGTTAAAATCACCTCAACCCGTATATGACCCGTTAACTTAACGGGTCAAAAAATCCAACCCGAACACGACCCGTTGATTTAACGGGTTACAGGACCCAACCCGTTAACCCATTAAGTAATAAGAAAATCCATACAAAAATATATAAGGAGAAAAATATATAAGCTACACGAAATTGTAAGTGAGAATCTCGAGTGGATCCCACTTAAAACCCCACTATAAAATAATAAATTTCAATTTCTTCTTTATGAATATAAATTTATTCTAGCTACACTTAGGAACAAAAAAAATTTAACGGGTTAAGCGGGTTGTTAACGGGTTATTAGTTTAATTCGTACACGACCCATTAACTTATCGTGTTAACGGATTTGACCCGTTAACGACCCGAACCCGTTAATATCATATGGGTTCGTGTCGTGTTAACGAGTCGTGTGGCAATTTTAGAGCCCTAAGTATTAGGCTCACTAACTAAATAGGCTACTTTGAAAAGCCTCAGCCAAAACCAATAGCAACCCTATTTAATCCTCACTCAAGAATAAAGGTGAGGGTGGGTGACTGGATTGGGACAAGAACTAAAGGCCCTGCCCAGAGAGCCATTGGCTCACCCAAGACTAGCCGACGTCATGACATAAATCATCAAACCAACCTGGCCCATGAGTGGAGATAACAGAGAGGGCTTTGCCTGTCTAATTGACTGCAGGGCTTGACCTGAATCAATTTAAGCTGTCTGACTGGCTTTGCTTTCATGTAATACTAGTTGGGCTGGTCCAACCATCCATGTGTGATTTCAAGGCATGTGGATAACTATTCTAGGCTGGGAATAGCCCAATAGCCAACCTTTTTTTCAATATGTAGATCAAGCCTGAATCTGAGTCCAGGACCATTTATGGCCATCACAGGTCAGGCTTGAAACTGAAAGTCACAAGGCAAAAGTCATAAGCTGCATAAGTTGGGTTTTTAGTTTATTTGTGGAATGAGATTTAGGGCATGTTGGTTTTTCACTTTACCACATGTAAGCAATCATGCCCTAAAAGTTTATTTCTGAGTAGCAGTCAAAATATTTTTGACCAAAAGTTAGATATAAACATTTTAAAAGACCAATATGCCCTTATAAGGTTTTGAAAGGTTATGCCACTATGCACAAACAATTGTGGAAGCTAAATAATACTTTGGTCATTAGCAACTCAAGATGCAAATTGGGTCAAAATAGTCAGGTTTCCGAAAAATGTCAGATCCATATAATATGGGCATGTTTGTTTGCAAGGAATTCTGAGAATACTTATTGAGAGATCAACGAATTCTCCAAATGTTGTTTTCCAGCGGTTTTATAAAATCCAAATACAATCTTATATTTTATAAGAAAGTAAGTTGATTGACTTGACTGACAGTACATTGACTACTGCCTTCGGGTTTAAACAAGTAAGGGCATTTTCGGCATTTTACTCACTGGAAAAGGAAGCGGACACTGTGGTCTTATAAAAAGATAGTGAAGTGGGTTTTTGAGAAATGGTTACATTAAACGTGGCCTTTTTGAAATTTAATGTTATAGTTTGTTTAGAAATAAACACAGGCAGGGACTTGTTTATAAATAATAATGAATACAGGGGTCTTTAGGAAAAAAGACCGTTCTTTTCCTAAACACGGCACGGCAAAGGGCATTTTAGTCATAAAATAAAAATTGCTGACGAACATCGTTTCGCATCTGTCGATTTCTGTAAAAAATGAAACATTTATGAGATGGCCCACCGTCAAATGCAATATGTTTATTTGTAAAATAAGTGATTGTGAGCCGTTAGATCTAGATTGTACTATAGACCAATAATAATATGAATGGTGTTGATTTTAATGATTTGAATCATACAACAAAAGAGGTCTAATGATTTACTAATCTTGATAGCTAATCCCCATGAATGTGGTCTGATATAATAATCTCGGCCGTCGAAAAGAATAGCTCCAAACTTAATAAGTTTTATTCAAATAGTAATTGATTTCATTAAAATACGTAGGAATTGAATACATGAGATAGTTAAAAATGAAGGTTGTGAATTTTCAAAAATAATCTTCATTTTTAACCACTCATTAATTTGATTTCTACGTATTTTATTGAAAAAAGTAGGCCCCACCCTGGTCTAATGGAGGAGGAAAAGAAGGTGGAACACGTGCCTAGCATGGGTCGACGTATCGGTGTCACATTTCAGCTTAGGGAGGCAGCAAAACCGATATAATTTGGATTTATCTTGTAAATGAAAAAACCTTCTCCATTTCTTCTTGTGGAAAATGTTGGGATATTTTTAGGTTTGGAGTTTTCGGGAAACATTTTTGGAAACGATTCTTTTTCTCTTTGAATGCCTCGGCTCAAAAAAGAAAAAAAAATAAAAAGCAGCCTAGCGCAGGGATTTGGGGAGGGTCATATGTAGTATGTACGCCGCATTCTCCCATACACAAGTGAAGAGGTTGTTTTCGCATATTGAACCCGTGCCACATATGTGGCAATGGAGCAACCTTATTGTTGTGCCAAGGCCCGCCCTAAGAGTTTATCAATAATTAATATCAGAAAAATAAAGTATAATACTATTTAAAACCATTTTCTATCAATTTTTTTTTCTAATTCTTTGTTATATTTTTATATATGGTGATTTTTTTTGAGATATCATTGAGAAAGAGATTTGTACCAAAACATTATGTATAAACTCAATAATTACCAATTGATGATAAAGATCTAAGTTTTTGTTAAAGATATTTCTTTAAAAACAAAAATTTGAAGAACAAAAACGCCGTTTAATCGCGAAATCATGAATTATTTGAGTTTAAACAAAATCTTCATTATCCCTTTTTCCATTCATCAAGGCTATGAAAGACAAAAGTTGCCTGAGTTGATTCCTGACTTGGTAAGTTGGTAGTTCCCATTTAGATCCCTTAGTGGCAATTGCACTCGCAAGAGCAAAATCTTGAGCATCCATCAAACTCAGGATATAATCCTGCAGAGACAGTTTGAGCGTGCATAGGGTTGCCCCCTCATATGATAATCAATTCAATCACTTTTTTCCCCTACAAATGACTTGTATGATGCGGTTGCTTATTACTGAATCATGTATTTTTTCTATCTAAGTTGACCCACTGATCAAGAGTAATACTACCTATCCAGAGACTCGATGATCAATCCCTAAGTATGCATGCGGTACCGAGATACCATCACCACTCAACCATCAGTGTGTTGGCTAAATATCGAAAGGACACAATCAAAATGAATTTGTTCACCTTAAATTTACTTTTCTTATCGATAAGGTTGACATTACATTATCACACTATTACCTCATTTCCTACGCATTATATCAAATATCAATAACTTAAATTAGCTTCCTCGAAAATCAGAATCAGCCGATGTTTAATACCGAAGATTTTTTTATCTAGAACCTAATTAAAAGCCTAATTCATATTTGGCAAACCATGTTCATAAATCATATGGTTGACAGATGGATGGTGGATGTTCCAAAATTATCTCAAATCCAAATTGAATGATCACAACAATGCTATCCTATCCAAATGGGTCACTGTTATGTGATGTCCATTTCTTCAATTTGATTGGGCAGTGCCTGTCCGGCCCTGACCCAATTATTAACAGACTTATGCCATCCTTCCTCATTTTGCACTAATCAGATGGGAATTTTGTACAATCTCTTGTCTGGTGGGGTCATCAGAGATTCATATGGTCCAGATCATTTGATCATGGAGAAGTGGGCCACACATAATGAAGTGGATAAAAGGATCAAGACATGATCTGTCGCATTGTCATTGAACTTGTGACATGTGCTGGGCCCACCTTTTTCTGAATCAAATTGACTCATGGCATGTAGGCTCCTTCAGTATATAGAGTCCGGCAAAAAGCCGGATATCGCCCACTGGACTTGTTTGCTATGGCCCACTGAAAAGGAGCAGATGATTGGAAGGTGGGCCCCATCTCATATGAGTACTGTTATTTTTTGATAAGGTTACTAGGTCATTGCAAGCAGGATCTTCATTCTAGTGATTTGATCAAGTTCTCACTCATGGAATCAACTGACTACCTATTTGGTAGGCGTGGGCTGACCATGGTTTGATCCAATCCGCTCATATCCCATGCTCTACAATCTTTTGGGCATCCGCTGAAATTTCACTTGAATTGAAGTAATCCCGCCGTTGGATCGATCGAGTTTAAGATAAATAGCTATGGTTGAAATGCATGGTTTAATCAATGGATGATGAAACATTGGATGTGAGATTTGGCCCAGTTACTATTTGAGGTGAGGATTATGATATGAATGGACTGGATTAAGCAAAGATGGGGGACACACCTATTAAACAAGTGGTTAGGATTGACCATTTTCGTATGCCCCAATGGCGTCGCATTTTATCCATCATAAATTCCTTAATATGTAAATTTCTCGCCTACCTGGAGGATATAATGATCTGACCTCCACCCCCATGATATGCAAAATTACATCCTCCGGCATCAAGAATTTACACATGGGGCCCACTCTTAAGTGATCCGGACCCTCGATCCACTGATGGTGGTGATCATTCGCCCCCAACGACGTGCGGGGGCCACGGCATGTTTATCTAGACAATCAAATGGGTGAAAAGAAACAGATCCAACGGTCTATACTGAATCTTCAATTTGGGCACTTCCAATCTGGGGTGGAGATCATCATATCAATGGTCCTGATCATAACTTTGATGGGCCCCACATGTACAATTAGACAAAATCTGAGGCTAGAGGACACTGTTCAAAAGCTCCGCTCTCTGTACAAACTGTAAATCTCTCTCTCTCTCTAGCTTTCTCTCCCAAGGAACGACTTTTCTTCACATTTTTCCTCTTCTCGCCTTCCCTCTCTTTTTCTTCCCCTTCTAAGTCCCTCAAATTCCATGAAAACCCAGTTTTCTTAAATTCCATGAAAACCCAGTTTTCTTAAACACTCTCTCTTTCTCTCTCTCTTGCTGTTATTTCCATCAAAAACCACGCAATCGAGGTTCCCAAACAAAAACGAAGAATACCCATCTTCTCTCACGTGGGTTTCGACGTCTGAGGAGTCTCTTCAATGGAAGAGGTAAGATATCATCCCCTTCTATGAGCTTCTTGCATGTCTTTCCTTCTTTAATGGGGTTTCTCATCAATGGTTATTTTTAATGTACTTTTGGTTAGTGTTTTTATTGTTGTTTAAAGTGAATGACCCAGTTTTGTTTAATGGATCCAACATGAATTCTCTCAAGTAAACAGCGATTTCTTGTTGACATGGTTATGTGGGGTTTTTTTTAGCTGCAATGATTGGTATTGTTATTGGGTTTCTTTTGCTTTTGAAGCTTTTATCTGTTGATATTTTGATATGGGTACTTGTTGTGGTTGGTTGATGTGGCTGTTGGTGGTGTCTTTGTTATGTATTTGTTTGAGATCTTGTTAATGCTGGTTTGTGAGCTTGGAACTTACTATGAAGTTTATTATTACTATTAGTTCTATCTGAATGCTTGTTGGTCATGATAGTGGTGTTTATTGTGAGTGCTAGCCCCAAGAGTGTCTCAATGGTGAAAGAAATTGGGATTTTTTTTTTATAGTGAAATGCAGATGACTTTGATACATTTAATGCTTCTGCCCAGATCTTTGCCCTATCTGCATGATTAAATGGCTGATGGATTTTTTTATAAATGGGATTCATTAAAGCACTGTGTATAATGTGCTTGGGTTGCTGAAGACTTTTCTCTCTTTTTTTTTTTTTTTTTAATTTAGTATTTTTTTTTATAGATGTTTAATTTATCATTCTTTTCTCCCAACACAAGTTGATTAGCAGCATGTCCCAGACCCAAGCTAGATATAGGAGAGTTGTGTTGATTGACAGTTGGCTTAAAAACTGGCCAGACTCTTTTGTGAGGCCTAACCATAGTTTTTTTATGAACTCTTTAGCCAACCCCGAGTTGATGAGATGAGCAGTGGCGGACCCAGGATTTTTACTTACGTGGGGCTAAACTTTTACTTGACTTTGCTAACTTTTTTTCACATTAACAATACGAAAAATGTATTGCATTTAAATAGACACAAAACTTTTTCCATGCTTAGATCTCATGCCCAATTGAAGTGCCTTCTCACTCCCTCTTCCAAATTCAAGTGATATTCATCATCATCAAAACAACATAACGTTTCCTTTAATCCTAGGTGTTTGGATACCTTGCAACGATGATTTGGGTGAGCACCCATGTACCCAATTTGGGTTTCCGAAGGGGTTTTATTTGAATTTAAGGAATTTGGTTACCTGCACTTACCTAGCTATAAAAATCATTCCCTATGATCATGGGCTCTTGGCAAAGAAGAAAAATCGCCACATAAATGCAACTCAAGTTATCCAAACATTTGAGTCATAAGGCCTGATTTATGTATGAATTGAAGTTTAAAGTGTGCCCAATGGTGATTTGGTCATCTTGGGACTTATATATATGCTTAGATTTGGTGATTTAGGGCTTAAAGTTTGAATTAGGATTTAAAGATTTAGAGTTTGAAATTAGGATTTGAAAATTAAGGATTCAAATTTAGGTATAGAGTAATTAGGATTATACCACATTTGAAGAGAGAGGAAGATTGCTTTATTTAGGGTTATTTGGTCAGAGAGAGACTAACAACGAGAGAACCGACAACGAGAACTCGATCGGTGTGAGGATCTTAGACTCTTCGTAGAAAGAGATACATGCAAAGAGGATATGGTACTCTCGGTGGAAGAAGATGTCCAAAGAGAAGATGAGTGTTTCACCAAGGTTTTGTGACGTGGGGCGAACACAATATTTAGTCATGGGGCAACTATTTACTAGACATACATGGGAGAGGTTCAGGCCCAATCAAATATCATGCCATTTCAAATTTGACCTGGGGCATGAAAGGGTAGGTCCGCCCCTGGAGATGAGGCTCTTTTAATGATGATAGTGATGGCAACGATGGGAGATATTTAAATATCATGTTATGTGTCATTGTGATGAAAGTTGTGTCGATTTTTGTTTTAAATGCTATCGAGTTCTAACAAATCAGATGATTGAATTTTATATGGCTTGTGGGTTTTTTTTTTAATAATTTCAATTTCTCTGTCATGTATTGAAAGCACGGGAATTTTTTTTTTTTTTTAGTATAATTGGGTTTCAAAAGCAAGTTCTAGAAATATATAGAAGAACAATGCTGGTATATATCGGTTGTATTTTGAATGAGAATCCGAAAATTTGACCTGGAACTTCCCTGTACCCCTGGGACTTCTTGTTGCGTGAATTGACACTAGACATCAAAGTTGCCTAATTAGAAAAATGTGTGACAAATGGTTCTTGTTAGATCGTGAAAGTCTCATATTACTACACTTCTTACAGTGGGACTCATGAGGCAAAATTTGTAAGTTTTAAGGTTTGTAACACCAAAATGGTTACCCATTAATCATAAACTTTCTGGGTGTCCATGTGGAAATAACCATTTTGAGAGCATAATAGTCATGTTAATAATCTAATTATGATGAACTGGTTTTGCTGGACTTATTATTTTTGCTCGCAGTTATTTCTATTCCCATTCCTTAAAATATGAAATGAACATCTATTTATTACCCCAAATAACAAAATGTAGTGCCAATCAGGGAAAAGCATCATGCATCCTCCTTCTATTGGTTTGATTTTTGCTCCATATTATAAGTTCGATAAAAATGGGTCTTATCTTTTTTAATCTCAAAAGCTAAAGGAGATTTGGAAAGGCATCAAGCAGTTCAACACATGTTCCTTGGCATATATAGACATACTCTAAGGCAGTCTAATCACATTCATGGAAATTCATATTTTGTAGCACTGTATTGTGTGACAGATGGATTCAGTTGAAGCATATAACGATCAACGCATGGAAGACACATCTGCTCATCAGTTGCTTTCTCCGGATTCTCCTGAGATAGGTGGTATTTATGGAGACCCAGAGGTAACTCCTCGACTGGGAGATCAGTATCAGGTGGAAATTCCTCCTCTAATGATGCAATCAGATTGTCTTGAGACAAGTGCAAATCATGCCGAAGGCCCAGTTGATGCTGACTGCTCTGTTATTATAGGGTTGCCCATCCCTGTTATGTGGGTTCCTGATGTAGTGCATCTCACCAGGCACAAACAGCTGGATTTTCTTGGTGACACAATTCATACAAATACAACTGAATTTGTATTATCTAAAGACAATAATGAATTACATATGAATTCCAAAAGAAGTAAAGTGGGCCAATTCGTAGCTGACATTTCAGACCATAATGCAACAGTTCCAGAAGATTCAGCACCTAAACTTGGGATTCTTGATGTTGCATCAGATGATGGGAAAGGACTGAGGTCTTCAGAGGTTCAAGAAAACAAGATGTTAGGTAATCAGATGAATGTCGATTCGTTCTCACCACAATATGACGAATCTAACCTTGTGCAGAACCATGAAAGCAACAATTACTATCCAGTGCCTGGTTCATCAGGAGGCTCTTGGAGTGATATGGAGCAAGAGAGTTTTCTCCTTGGTCTCTACATTTTTGGGAAGAATTTTGTTCAAGTGAAGAGGTTTATTGGGAGTAAAGACATGGGGGATATTTTATCCTTCTATTATGGGAAGTTTTACAGGTCTGAAGGAAACCGTAGATGGTCTGAGTGTCGGAAGATGAGAAGCAGGAGGTGTATATATGGACAGCGCATTTTTACTGGATGGAGGCAACAAGAACTATTGGCACGCTTGCAACCCCACATGTCTGAGAAATGTGCAAATACTTTGCTTGAGGTATTTCTTTTTAGTTCTCTGCACGTGTAATCTTTAATTTTTGAAAGTTCTAAATGGGTTGTCTAGAATGAGTTTCAGCTGGAGCTGTCTAAGCCTCCTAGGCATCAATGCTTTAACTTTCTAGACAAAAGAGAAACCTGGTCATTATATTTTTGGTTAAAGGGTGCAACTGCATTGTTTCTTATGTTTTTTTTTTTTTTTTTTTAATTCCTTTAAGGGTTCATTTTAATGCATTCTAATCAATATTATATCAGAATGGACAACTGTCCATTTCTACTTTAGGTTTGCAGTTGGGCAGAAATTGGAACTCGCATTGGAAATCCCTGCCACAATTCAGGATCTGTAGTCAGTGTTGGTTTTACTGCTAATGATTTTGGGTGGTTAAAGCTGTAAAATAGTATCCCAAGCCCCAACTGATATGGTTTAGGGTATCCGAGCCACCCACAACTCAGTCTTGAATATTAGCCATTGGCCTGATAAATATTCAAAACTCTTAAATTGGTCTCCTCTACAGAATTTTAACCTTGAAATCCTATCTTAATTACTTTTTGAGTGGTAAAATGGCTAGCTGCATATAGCTATTAGATCTCTATTTAAATTTTCAGTTGTACTTAGACTTCCATTGAGTTTTTTGCAATTAGAATATCTCATGGTGTTCGAGTGGGATTTATTAGATCTTACTGGAGAAGGAGTAGACTGCTGTTCGATCTTAATCAACCAATCATATATGCTACCTTTTTCTTCCTTGAACGATTTCTTGCAATTTTATTTATCTGCATAACCCAAGCTTTATGTTTAGAAGTCGTCATAGTCTTCATGGAGATATGCCAAAGTCAGATTGCTCTCTCTCTCTCTCTCTCTTAAATATAGAATTCTTCAGATATGAGTATATCTAAAATTGTTTCTAGTGCGTGCTCGCTTCATTTTGAAAGGACCTAGGGCATGTCCGCATGTGTCATATAAGGGCAGCTCATTTTGGTTGTGGGTGGCGGACAGATCTAGGATGCAAATGGGGTAGTTTGCAGTTGGGTCCATGGAGAACTCAGACCCAACTCCAACTTAAATTTACATACTCTGAACCTGGCCCAACTCCAATGGACCCGATTGGACACCGACCCAACTCTGGACCTGTCTCAAAATAGGGTGACATTAGAAACCAGGCCAGGGTAAAGGGGCAGGGTTGTGTTAGGTAGGTTGACAGCCTGCCTAAAATTTTGTCACAACCCAAACAAACATGTTAGAGCTGGGGTATGATCATGCAACCAGGAGGTGAAAGCTGTGTTGTGTTCTGTGCATTGCTTATTTTTGTAAAAATAATATTTATACTATACTTTTACCTATACATATTATATAATATATCTTATTTTTACATATCAATTGTGTTATCAAATATTGAGTACAATATCATCTCAAAAGTTTTAGCAAATAGAGTGTTGGAGGTTGTGAGGAGGATTAGGAGCCCCTTCCAAGATGCTATTATTCAGGGACGACAAATTTTAGATGGTATCTTTATCGCAAATGAGGCATCTACACTCTACAGTAGTGAGAGGGAAGGGAATCCAGGCATAGCATGCAAGATTTATCTAGAGAAGGTGTTATCATGTGGGTAAGCCCTTTCTATTGTACATCATGAAGGGCTTTTGGGTAAAATGGATCAGTTGGATAGTCAAGTGTATCTTGATTTTTGACAAGACAACTCCTGTTCTAGAGAATGGCTCCCAAAGTATTCTTTGTGAGCTCCAGCATCTTACAGCAAGGCAATCCAATCTCACCTTTCCTCTTCATAATGGTGGCAAATGGCCTAAGTGGGCTTTTTCAAAAAAGCATCGTCCTAGATATTTTGCACGACGTCCTCATTTTGAGTTTACACAATTTTTTTATGGGATCCCTTCCATGTCAAAATTCACCTTGGAGTTTTTTTTTGAAGCCATGTCAGGGCTGAGGGTGAATGTTGCCAAAACTTCCATGGGATGAGTAACATTGAATGATTCATCTCTCTCTGCTCCACTATGTTCTATGGATAGGTTTTTTTCCATTTAATTCTCTTGATCTTCCATTAGGTGCAAAAGTCAATGCTCCACCCATGCGGGACCTGGGTTTTGAGTGATTTAAAAAGATATTGTCATATTGAAAAAAACAAAATCTCTCTCTATTTATAATATATATATGCTTCCAAATAACACTAAATCAACACTTGCAAATCTCACTCATTTTCTACCTACATTTGTTTAAAATTCTTACGAGAGTGGCTAATTTACTGAGAAGATCCAATGGAAATTCTTGTGGGATAGAAGTGGAGATAAAAATAAGATTCACTTATCAATTGAAGATGGTGAAATTAGCAATGGAAAATGGCATTCTTGAATTCATTGTATTATGGGGAAAAAAAAAAAAAAAAAAAAACTGTTACTATTATGAGTTTTTAGTGTTATTTCGAAAGTCAACCACATTCCTATTTTAATTTTTTTTTTCATTTCTTATTTTCCGGAATGGAAAATTGGAATGGTCGGAATGATCGAACATTTCATTCCATGGATAATACGGAACAGGGACTGTGATGAAATTGACAATTATGGTGATGGCTATCTGTGTATGCCCTTTTCGGTTGGGACTTCAAATGGAATATGGATGATAGCTCCAAAGAAAACCAAGGAAGCTTTGTGCGAGAGGAGTGACCATATATAGTCGCAGTCTACTTATGCTATCCTTCTCCGGTTCTTAAATTTAGGGCAAACTTGGTTTGACCGAACTTAAGATCCAACTAATTACTTTTGCATTTCTAGCTTTCCACTGCTTAATTTCTGTCAAAATTTCAGGATTAGTTGTACCTCATCTATGCATCTTTCCAAATCCTTGTTTGTAAACTCTAAAGTGGAATGGCCATAGAAAATTTTTTTTTCCAATTAAATCGTTTTGGCAAAATTGTTTTTCTGAAGCAGGTTTGGGAATATGGTGATAAGGAAATAACCACCAAGGGATTGAAATTCTTCTGTCAACCGGTCCATTCTATAGTGAATCAACTGAAGAAGAATCAAGGACTAGCAAAGGATTAAATTCTGCTGTTAAATGAACTGATCACCATACACTCAAATAAGACTCTTGTCAGCAACCAATACACGATTTAAGTTCTCCAGTCAAGTAAACTGATCACTCTACACCCAAACAAGACTTTAGTCAGTGATGAGTGAACGGAATCCTCTGCAATCAATTAACTAAAGGATGTCATGGCACAAAACCGATCAAAAAAAAAAATCCTAAAAGCCATTTCATGTCACCAGAAGAGTATTCAGTGACCTATGGCTGAAAAATGTATTTGGACAAACCTTAAATGAGTAGAAGACCCACAAGATCTCAGTAACATAAGTTCTACATAGAGAAAATCAAAAGAAGTATGCATCGGAAATTCCAAAACTAGATAACCAGACTGTCCAACCGTTGAGATTTCGGCCAAAACTATCACCTGTTATATTGTAGTATCCAAAATCAGAAACAATCTTCTAGATATCCTAAAAACAAGCACTACAAATAGCTGCTTGTAATATTGGCAGGAGAAGGGGCTCACTATTTTAACCTTGAGGTTGTGGCTTCATGTTACCAATAAAAAAAAGGAGTTGCTGGGTGAATGGTGTTGTTTGTAGCGTGCACTTGATTGTTCCAGCTGACTTTATTTGGACAATTTTTTGATGACTTTTAATTCATTGTCTCAGCAGTCAGCATAAACTCAATAGTTCTCCATCTTTTTTACAAGAGGAATGTTATGGTCCTGACAACATCAGAATGCAAATATTGTCCAGAAGTGCCTTCTAATGCAAGTGGTATCTACAGTTGGGTGGTTCAGACTTCAGACCATTGATTATGGATGGGAAATGCCTCCAGAGTTAGAGCTTGGAAGGTCCTATACCTGGATTGGTGGCTTAGAAATTGTTAAGAGGGATAAAACAGCAATGAACCCTCAAATAGGCCAAAGTTTGGATGGATAGGATCTTTCGATCTGGAAGACTTGTGATTTTGAGTATTCTCCCATTCAGGTTGGATTCCATAATATCAGCAGCATGGAAAATATGGATCACCGAACAACGGGATTCACTTGCACTAAGTAGGTGCAGCAGGACCCTAAAATTCTCCCAGAAGAGAGTGTCTACTTTTGTTTTAACTATGTTGGACTTGGGTTTATATCGCTAGAATAATCTCTTCCATATAAATTGTGAACTTTTGGCAGGTAACTAAGACCTTTAGTGAGGGAAAAGTTTCTCTGGAAGAATATGTCTCCATTCTAAAGGGTGCAGTTGGCTTAAATGTTCTAGTTGAAGCAATAGCAATTGGCAAAGGGAAACATGATCTCACTGGCATTGCTATGGAGCCTATGAAAACAAATCAAGTCATATCTACTCGTTCTGAAATACCTGTTGGAAAAGCATGCTCCTCCCTCTCTTCTGCCGAAATCATCAAGTTTCTAACAGGTGACTTCAGGTTAAGCAAGGCCCGTTCAAATGATCTCTTTTGGGAAGCTGTTTGGCCTCGTTTGCTTGCAAGGGGGTGGCATTCCGAGCAGCCTAAGGATTGTGCTTATGTTGGCTCTAGGCATTCTTTGGTGTTTCTTGTTCCTGGAATAAAGAAATTCTCGAGAAGAAAGCTTGTGAAAGGCAACCATTATTTCGATTCTGTCACTGACGTTTTGAACAAAGTAGCATCGGATCCGAAGCTTCTTGAGTTGGAGGTTGAAGCAGTTAATGGAAGCGGGGTCAAGGAAGAATATGAATTGGATATGGACGCCAAATTGAACAATACAAGTCCATCTGAACATCAACGGCCTTTGTATCTTCGTCCAAGAGTCCCAAATTGCAATTCAGAACTTATGAAGTTTACCATTGTGGACACTAGTTTGGCTCATGGAGAACTGTATAAAATAAGGGAAATGAGAAGCTTACCCATGGATTGTGCTCATACTTCCAGCCACACAAGCCCTTCAAGTGAATTGGACAGCAGTAGTTCTGGAGAGCGGGTGAACAAACCAGAGCCAATTGATGATGCCTTGTTGGATGGTCAGGAAGAGTCTTGTGCCACTATTACTGATAATGCTAAGTTGGGGAACAACATGAATGGTATGCTTAATGCAGGAGTGCGCTCTGATCTATGTTCTTATCTGAGGACTCTCTCAAAGCAATGTATGCCGATGGATGTTTCAGATAATCATGAGGATAAAGAAAGCATGAAATGCCGCTTCAGCCGGGCAAAATCTGGCCGACCAGGCTACTTAAGCCCAATCTTGAAACGCCGGAGATTAACTGCCTGTAGTCGTGCAGAGAGCAATCACCGGGCAAACAATTCCTCAGTGGGGCCTCCCTTGAAAGAGGAGCCTGGTTCCCAAAAATCTTCTCTTGGAGTGATTGATAACATAGTTGCAGAAGGTGGTCCATCTCAGCAGAAGGCAGCAACTAGTTCTTCAGGTAAGTGTAGTCTGGGTGAGAGCAGTGAGTGCTTTCCTAGTGAGAACTGTTTTGTTTCCAGTACTTCCTTTGAGATGGCACTTTCTCATGTAGAACCTGAGCCACGGGCTATGATTGACCTGAACTTACCTCATGTTTCACTTGATTTTGGAATGGGTGGGCCCTTCAATGCAGAGCCGTCTGACTGTCGGGTTGATTCAGATACAATGGGAGCTTCCTTCCCACTCGGAACAAACCAGCAGCCTGAGGATTCATCGGCAATGAGAACCTCTAATGATATGGATGCTGCACAGCCTCCAGTTGCAAATGCTCGGAGGCAGAGCACCAGAAACCGACCATTGACAACTAAAGTCTTGGAAGCTTTAGAGTGTGGGTTCTTTAGCACTAGGCGTAGGGGTAGGGGCACAACAAAGGCCCTATCACGGAGGAACACAATACCCAGGTCATCTCGGCAGCGGGTACATGAACACTGTAGAGTGTCAGAAACCATCACTACAGATTCAGGTAATGTTTGCACTGACAGCATGGATTCCAAGGTAGAAGGCGTGGATGAGTATAGCAGTCACATGACCTCGCTTGACAAACCCCAAAGCCCTTCTGAAAGGAAGGAGAAACCTGACTTACATGGGGCCCCCTAAGTTGTCTATGAGCCAGAAATTGAAGTGGGAAATGAGATGCTGCAATATCTGTGATGTGGTTTTTGTTTGGAAAATCCTTATGACGTGATAATCAGAGACTCCTAGGGAACTTTGATTGGTTAACTGCTGCTGAATACTGGGAAGCACTGGAATCTCTCCCAGATATTTAAGTGTTGTATTATCTGCTGCTTGTGGAATTACAGGAAAGTTCAGGTGAGCTCAACATTTCATATTCATGGGGTTTCCGTCTACATGATTTCGTCACTGCAGCATCCACAAGGCTCTTGAAATTGGGAAATAGAGTTCAAAGGAAGTTTATAACTTAAAACCCAATCAATACTTTTTGAAAAACCAATCTTTTATGCTCCTCTCGCAATATATTCCAGAGTTTTAGAATATCTGCACTTTTCTTGCCTGTCAGTGAAAAAAGATTGCAGCATCTGTTCATATTGGTTCCCTTCATCATACAAGTTTTGACTGAATAAATTACTGGGCATCCATTGTTGATTCTGCATTTTTCAACTGGTCACATGCTGATCAGAGTTTCTGTAGTGCTCTCTTATTATACAAGTGAGTATATCCATATTTATTTGATACATCAGTATTGTAATCGATGTAGTTTTCTCTGTTGGTTACATTGCTTCATTAGACTGCATTCTTCCCACTTTATACCTTGAGCATAAATTCAGGAACTGGATTTTATTACTGATCTGATTCATTTGTACAGCCATGTGGCAGTTTCTTTTGAGAACATGTCATCATTGAAGCTGTTGTGAGAGAAAGGCGAAACGATAAACTGAGACTGGGAAGGATACAAATCATCCACTAGTGACTAGTGAGGATATCATGGTATCTGAGTCCTGAGTATGTGGCCACGGTTCCGTGTCACAGAACCATGCCCCCACAATTCTACCTGATAGAATGGAGCGCATCAGATCAAATTTCATGGTCTTTAAACCAGCAACCCACCATATGTACAAACTCAACGGTGTGATCTGTATGCATGGTCCTGACCCAAGTTCATATAATAAGTCGGGCAGTTGTTTAGGGTCTGTTTTGATCTTAGTAAATGAGTGCAGGTAACCTGGCCCAAAATATTGTTGTTAGCCATAACAAATTATAGGTAAACTTTGTGCAGGGCAACTGAGTTCCAAAGACCCAAACAGGGCCTTGATGCTTAGATTTCTGAGGAGCCTTTTGTGGCTATCTTGGCCACTTCTCATTTCAAACTCTAATTTGGTGAACTGGATCTTCCAGTAGTCTGTGTTTCACAGCTTACATGTGTTGGCTGAATTTTGGTTGCTATCCATTCCAGAATATGGAATGTATGCTATTTACCAAAAAAAAATAAAAAAAATGGAATGTATGCTTTTGGGAGATGTTTCTTAACATTTTGCACTAAAGCTGTTTAATAGCATTTTGGTTTCTGTGGGTGAAATAGTGGGCTCTCTCTGCTTGCCATGGGTGTGACAAGGAGCTGTGATCAGGACAAAACAGATTTACTGTTTGCAGGCTAAATTCAGGTCCACCTGAAGCATATGGGCCTGAAACTCTTGTTGGAGCCTGGCTCTTGCAGGTAGTTGCCAGCTTGGCCCAAGCCTGGTGCACCATGAACTATAAAGGTTCAGCAGGATTATATTGTATAAATTTGGTTTCAGAATCCATGAGTGAATTAATTAGATGGTTGGGATCATCTATTGAAATCATCAAAGTGCAGAAAGTATGATTATTGCAAGAATACAGTGATGCAGAAAATGAACTTTGTTGGGCCAGCCAGACTGGTGGGCTGGAAAATATAAGTTTCTGCAAGGTACTCCTAATAGGTGAGCCTATCCTTTCAGTGACCCAAAGGAGCTTGTGATGTCGTCTCGGCCCACCGCTATATGGCCAGTGAGCTTTGGTCAATTGATCTAGTTTCAACTGAGCCGAATCCTGATGACCAATTTGTATGCATAGGGCCTCTGTTATATAAAGGACCAAAAGAAGAGCCCACCCTGGGCTGAAATGATGTTTGAACCCCAGGTGTTTAGCTAGCAGTCATTGCTTAGATAGCAAACCAAACTAGCTACTTAGATCTTAGGCCAAGCCTTGCCCACTTTGATCATTGGATCACAGGTATCAACTAGCTGAGCTCAGTTACCCATTTGTCTATGCTGGGATGGCAATATGTTGGGCCAGTCGACCTATGGAGGGTACAAACCCAACCAAATCCTGACCCATTTGTTAATTGGGTTTGAAATGTCAACCCAAACCCCGAACTCTCAAACTGGTTTCAGCTCAAGTTTGTGGGTCGAAGTACAAATGGTTTGGCTCGGGAATAGCATCACTATTCGCGTTGGAAAATGTATAGTCTGAAACCAAAATTAGCGGGGTTGAATTTGGTCCGGGTTGATGGGTCCGGGTCAAGAATTGCCACCCATACCCTTGGCGATGGACATTTTTGTCGGTAAAGTAAAGCCCAACATCCTACATCTCTTCAATAATGCCTTTGGCAATGCTTAATATAATACATGTTTGGGCCTTCCGTTATGATTTAAAGCTTTTAAGTTGGTACACGGTATCTTAAATGGTATCAAAGCAGCTTTCAATCCCGTCCATGAAATCTGTTGGGCCCCCAAGTGAGGTGGAGGTGTTCGTAAATTATAAATTAAAGCCCCACATTCCACATCACCCGAGTCCTAGATTACCTGTGTGGGGCTTTTTCCTATCAGCTTCACTCTTGTAAGGGTCAATAGTATTTTCAATAGAATGATTGGTCAGTCTTAGTTGATCAATTTAACTTAACCATGTGTATTTTTCCCTAGAAGAAATCTTGACTCTTCCCTTTGAAGAAAAGTTTCCTTAGGAACATGATATTCTTCATGTCGGTTAGATGACAATGATGGATGGGAATGGGATGAGAAGAGAGTTTTTACAGTAATTTTAGTTATAGAACAAGTTTATTTACGATGATTACAATCTGTTTACCTTGTGATGTTTTTCTCTTCCTTGTCTTTGTCGTCATCATAGTCAAACAAGACTATGAGCCTTGGATTCTCATGAAATGAAAGATACATCACCCCCTACATGTAACAGCTCTTTTCACAAAAAAAGTTAACACCTTCCATTCTTTCATGCTTTTGAAGATGCAGATGGATGCCTGTCTATATATACAAGTCAATGGAACTGACCTTGAAATTATAGAATTCCCATGGGTTGAGTCCGGGTCGAGGGCGCGGCGCAATTCCTGACCTGACCCGCCAACCCAACCCCATTCTCCTGCTCCATGTTGAGACTGACATTTGACAAAGGAGTTGGGGTTCAGTTTGAGTCCATATATGATTCAACTTGCTAACTCCACTGCCTGACCCAAACCAACTTTTTTTTTTTTTTTTAAACTTCAATCCTGCAAAATGATTGACAATTCTATTTTCTAATAAATGGGCCAGGATTGGGTTGGGCACTTACCCGTGTCCTTTGTAGGTGACTCAAACTGGCCCTGGCCCGTTACTACCCTAGATCTGAAGATCCAGTGGGGCCCAACTTAGACCTTAATGTTAGATGTAAAATATAGATATGGAATTGTTAGAAAATGAAGATTGATGGAATAATGCTAAGATACGTAGACGTAAGCATAATCAGATTGTATGACAATGCTGTCACACAATTGATTTGGAGGCTCATTATCTTTCCCAACCATGTCATATTGGAGATCGTATACAATATTGATCCTCTTTCGCAATTTAATACTTAATAATTTATTTATTTTTCTTATTTTCCTTAATACATTTTCAAGTTGTGCGGGAGATTTTTTTTTTTTTTGTTTTTAATCGGAGGGTTCCCAACCTTTTTGGGCTGGACTAATCCTCCGGACCCAGAGGGAAGCCGACCCAACATAGTTGAGAAATATAATTTATATAGCCGACCTAACATAGTTGAGACAAGATTGCTATCATCATCATCATTATCAATATAATTACATTTTTGAGAAATATACTTGTACTAAGCCTTTGCTAGGTGTTCATTGTCACAACCACGAAAGGAAACTGCAGGATTAAGCCACGTTTCTCATCAAAAGTTGATAATAATGTGTTTTTTTTTTCCTGATCAATGTCTTTTGTGACTCCATTAGTGTAGACCATCCTTTACCACTTGGCTCAATTTATTCAGTGTGAACCATGCGTTTTCAAGAAATCTGCCCGGTAGGCCCCAAATCAGAAATTTCTTAGCAAGGGCCCAATGTTTGTAATAAAATTGAGTTAAGTTGACTAACACTGGATCATTTCAATACTATATAATTTTTGGCTTGTCAATATCCAAAGGTTTGCACTGAATTCTGCGTTCCCAAACAGCAATACATGTTGCTACATGGTTATAGGTCAGCCAGTGGCATCCTAGTCTAGAAATTCTCCTCTAGCAAATCAATTCATCATTATCTTAGATTATCAATTACATACATGTTAGGCCCCCCTATTGACCAGTCCTAATGACTTTGGGTCTAGCCTTTCTCCTAAACGCACTTGGATCTTGTGGTCTCCAATTTACATTTACAATGTCGTACCTTGGGTCGGACTGTTTCTTTTGTGGAATTTCTCCCAGGATATCACCATATTGAGAATTTCTGGACATGATCATGATGTGACATCATGATGTGAAATGTTGGAAAATGCCAAATGACTTTTGGGAACTCAGAAATCCCCACCCTCTTTGTATTTTGGTGGAATTTTAGGATATTCAAGTTCAAAGGAGCATTCAAGAATTTCACTATGTTTGGAAATTCAGGAATTGCTTAGATAGAAATTCCTTGAATTACAAAAAAGAAACAGGCCGGTGGGACGGTGGGTGTGTGTTATAGTTTTGTCACTTGAAGTGTTGATGATCTAATGGTCATGGGCCACAGCAAATGAATCTCCATGATTAGAAGATCATATTCATGCAATTTCTTGCTCTTTTCTGACTGAATGTGGCCTTCTCTCTCTATATCTATGAAAGGGTTTTATATCAAAAGTGATAATGATCTAATGAACCCTTGATAGCATGTAGGTGATGGAATCAGGGCATCAAATTAGTGGATTATCCATGACCTAATCATTGAAGCTGATGGGAAGAGGAGAAAATAGGATCAGTCAAGATTAGGAGACTCTCAAACAATTGTAAAAAAAAAAAAGAAAAAAGGGAGAAAATGTGAGAAAAGTTGCTTTTTGTTTGGTGTTAGTTTGAAGAAAAGCAGAGAGGAAGTTCCTTTTCTCACTTGAAGAGCTAACTTGGGAATTGCATGGTGTCTGTGGCTTGTGAGGTCCACTTGGGCCCACTTATGATCAATCTGCACCTTCACACTACTAATCCCCCAAGTAATTGACATGAGTTGCTCAGCCAAAAAAATAAGTAAAAAAAAAAATATAAAGCACTTGATCTAAAGGTTAAAAATTGTCTCAACTTTGAAGCCACCATTCAAAAGTTTGGAGACATGAATTGACCTCCATTTTTGCATACCCCTGAACTATACATAGACCTTTCTTTCACCATAATTGACATGTAATCAAGTGGGCCACCATACAAAAGTTTAGAAAGATGTGAACTATACAAAGACCTTTCTTTCACCATGATTGACATGACCTACCAAATCAAACCATGGACCACACAATAGGTACGGTTCTGATCTTCAAATCCCAACCGTTCATATTTAAAATTGAAGATAACTTTAACTAGCCTATCAAATGAAATAATCAAGTCCAAAAAATCACATATTGAAAATTAAGGCACCTTTCATGGGTTCGACATCAAGATGACAAACTTCACGCGGCAACGACCGGATTCAAAGAAAAGTAGGGATTTTTTTATGCATCCAAACGTGTCCATGTCATTGAATGGATTTTTCTTTCTTGTATCCTATACATTTGTTTTAATGGGAAATGATATAATACACCCATAAAAAAACTGCAAATATTGCAGTGGCCGACTCTTGGTGATGGATCTATTCATAGGCTCTTTAGCTCATGTCACAAGCTATTGTCTTCCATTGCATGACCACATGTACATGTTAATATTATATGAGGATAATTCCCCTACGAATGGTTCTCAAGTTAAAAAAAAAAAAAGTCACCTGAAGGTTGTGGGCTCGAAACTGTACTACCACACTGAGCCACAGGGGGATTTTACCCGGCTTTCTCTCCTTGATCCGTAGGGGATTATTTTGGGAACCCTGCATTATCAAAAAAAATAAAAAGTTTGAAAAAAAAAATGAAAATGAAAAATGTTTGAAACTTGTGAACTTCTTTGTGGAGCCCACTTTGATGTAAGCCAATTGCAGGATTCTTGGGATTATACGCTCTTTATATATGGATTAATGGTGGATTGAATATCTAATTAATAGCATGATCAAATGATCTTAACCATCTATTTAAGAGTCCCTAAGCTTAGGTTTGTGAGTGTTTTTAATGCAAGGGTTGGATTGGATCATTGGGCGCCGGAAATCTAGTATCATCTGATCATGATCTTCTCCATCTATCTAAGGAACTTAAGCTCAAGATTTGCGGGGCCTTAAAATAAACAACTGTGATCATCTGATCAAGTTAATTTTGTATATACCCCTAATCTATAGAAAGAGCATATTTGTTTGTATGGAAATAATTTAAAAAAAAAAAACTATAATTTTTAAAAGTGGCTAAAGAAAGAAGAAGTAAAGATGAATGGCTACCAATTAAACTCTCTTTAAAATGTACATACACCCATCACCCTTACTAAATGAAGTTGTAAGAGCGTCAAATTTCTCATCTATATCTCCACCTTATATCATTCACATCTCACATCGTCAGTGATCTTTTACAAGATTGAAATTGACGTTGATCGAGACAGGCCAGAAAAGGTTTTCAAGTTTCCAAGAACGATACATAGCCGAACTTTCATTTAGGTATATTATATTCATAGCACATGTCTTGATTCTTAACCATGGCATGCATGGTCCTCGAAGATGCATGAGACTGGAATTCTCTTTCGGTCGTCTTTTCTTCTCTTGCACCAATAAAGTAATGTGAAATAGGAGCCGTCTTGACGTGGTTGTGTTGATGTTTGCTTCTTCAATTCTATCGATCCTCATCGATGCAATCCATGTGCCACCTCGTCGTGATATGAAAAGCTCATGATAAGAGGTGATTAGAAGATAGAAACATGTTCTTTCATTAACAAAAATGCCACTGGTAAGCAAATAGTGTACTTGTTGTTGAGAGAAGTTTATCTAGTTTTGGGGTGTAGCCTATAGATGATACATTTTGTCCTTTCTGTTGGGTCATGCATAGACTCATGGGTTTGTGATTACTGTTGGAAAAAGACCCAAGACTCTTGACTAGAAAGTCATGACCAAACAGTTTGTCCATATGATCCATTTTACATCCTTCCTTCTATAGCATTGCATAGAATTATATATATGACATGGGGCTGCTAGCCACCTTGCCCTTGTTTGATTATGTGGGTAGCTTCTGGTTCATAGAAAGCCCCTTTCATCTTTCCAAGTACTCAATAAAATAGACAATCAAATGAAGTTTAATTTTGTGAAATAATTTGATCTATGGATAGCATGGTTGTAGTTAGTTCTTAAAACTAGAAGAGTTATTACTGCAGGCTGCACAGGATCGAAGGTTTTAAAGTGTGACAAAATGATAAAGACATTAGATAGAATCAGAAATTACAGGAACCATTTGTTGCCTCAGTCGGCTAGGTGACCCTGTGGAGTCCATCTAAATATTCCCATGGGCCATATCCCCAAAGGGTTGAAAGTGATGGTTGATTAATATTGCAAGACTAGGTCAAATGCATATCGATGGGATAATCTAGAAGTTTAACATCTGCCATTTTGGTAATGAGTGCTGATCATAGTCCATAGAATCGCCTAATAGGGACATTATCCGATTTATAATCCCACATATAGGACCCACATATAGGACCCATCTTTTTTAAATCCAGCCCTCTCACAAATACTACTCTCCTCTAGTTGACTAGGCCCAAGTTTCACTTAGAAACTGTTGGATTTTTCATTTTGCTGCTCAATGTAGTGTTTTTTTTTTCTGATCATTTGTCCAATCCAGTTGAGTACATATGACTCTAATTAGGAAGGTATTCTTAAACATTATTAAATGAGTTTAGTTTGATTAGCCATTGAAGTTAACATAAGAAAATGGGGGCACATCAATAAGATTCTTTACCCGCATCTAAAGAAATTCATTGGCAGTCCAAATTATCACCTTGCATCTGTGAGCTGTCGGATAACTAGGTTTACAAGTGAGGTTCACACTTTCGGGTAATTAAGGACTAATAATAGGTAAAATAAAAACTCATATGGAGGCATGGAGTTGGATGCATAACAATTCAGGTCAAATGGTATCCAACAAAATATGAGAAAAAGGTGTCAGGCGATATGAAGTAGAAAGATAAAAGAAATCTTGACTTTCCTTAGATCTAAATTATTAGGTTGATGGTTAGGTGTTCATTTTCTATTAATTTAAGAGTTTTTTTATTTGCCTACTAAGTTAAGCTAGTGGTCAGTACATGTGGACGGGGCCGGAACTAGGGAGGGGCTGGCAGTGGCCATGGCCCCCTCCTTAAATTGCAAGAAACCCCTACGCTTTATACAAAATTTTAGAATTTTCTTACATTGGCCCTTCCAAGAAATTCCGCCACTGCATGTGCGACAACCTACTCAACTTGGGATTGTTCCCTTTTAGTGGCCGTGTGAGATGAGACACTCCTTTCAGACGATTTGATGGTCTTTTTTTTTGGATATCCACGTTTGTTTGTTTTTTTTTTTACAAGAATTTCATTGAAAGGGAGCAGCAATACAAAGAGCTATAGCAAAGAAGAGTGGGAAGGTACAAGAGAGATCTACCCCCACCTACACCTCAATTACATGAAACAAATGGACCCATGGTTGTAAGGGTCCAAACAGGGCCACTCTCTTTGGTGAAGGTGTGGTTATAAATATCTGAAATGCCATAATTGTAGTGTAAAATGATGTCACAGGCCCAGCTCATGGAGTGCTGAATGAGGAAATTCTTACTTGCAGAAAAGTAATAGTCACACGTTTGTGGAATACAGCTTCTTAATAGCTGTAGCACTTCTCAGTTAACAAATAGTAACAGTTAGGAAGTTCATACAAGAAAGAAACCAATGAAGTAAACAAGATTACCTCAATCAACAACATCATAGGGTCCCCATTATTGGGCTTATAAAATATGGTTTTCAGTCCTCTCACAAACAAGCTCATAACCTCATATGGTTTTGTCCTTAATAAAATAAAATTTCACTGTTTCTTATGCTTGTCAAGGAGGTAACTTGCACTATTAACTTGGGAGCTAGAGACAATTAGGAGAATCTTCTTGTTGAATATACAAAACTTAAAACACACCAACACGATTAAGATCACCCTTCCAATCCCTCCCATTGTCGAAATCGAGCATGACAAAAAACAGATCTCGGCCATTAAACTCTTAATACATAACTAAAAGATGAGAGAAGCTCTCTTTTGGCTTATCACTGACCTACTTAACATTACATAATTACATTTATACTTGAGATTGGATTTTCCTGTTTTGGGGTGGGTTCCCCTTCAATGAGATGATAGGAATTGAGCAACTTATGCTCAATAGTTGATTTAAGTAAGAAGGCTTGTTAGAAAGTTAAAAAAAGAAACAATGGATTGAGGACAAATTCATATAGTATGTGGTGGTTGATGGCATGTTGACTTTAGAAGCAGATACTTATAATTGTATGAAGGTTATTGAAGCTTGGGACTAGGGCCAACATCAAAAGATCTTCTCTATTGCTAGATTTATGCTATGTACAGGAAAATAATGGTTTAAATTGACGTTTGAGGGTCTAAGCATCTTTTTTATCCATTTAACTCCTCATCTTGGCTCCTATCTTTGATTTCTTTATCTTTTATTAAAATTTTATAGGTCACTATATAATTAAATACACTGTTAGATGTTAGCCATGACAGACATGGCCGTCCATCCAAACTAAATATATTATCTATCTATATGTAGCTACCTAATTTATATATGTGCTATTATAGAGGGAATTTGGTTGTTAAGTTGTCCATTGCTATATTTTTATACAAAGTTAAGACTTAAAATATACAAGTTTGAAAAAAGTAGTGAGAGATCATGCAATCACTGGCATTTGTACTCTAGTCACACTGGTTACTGTGAGAGAGAGAGAGAGAAAAAAAAAAAAACACCTTTCCACTAGATTCGAAACTTGGAAGGTTTTTTTTTTAAGTATATATTTATTCTTATATCCCAAGCCACCCATGCTATATACATCTGATCTTAAGTGGTTTGAAAAATCTGAGTACTAGATATGTCATATGTGCCTAATTAACCATTTAGAAACAATTAAAGAGCTCATTTAACTACTACGTATTGAATTCCTATAAATTTAAAGTAGAAGGGTCCCCATTTCAAAGACGTGAGGACTAATGTATGAAGATGGAGTTGTAGATGATCCATGACTTATCTAATATTTAATTTACAAAGTTGAAGGGTGGAAATTACTTCCTATCATGAAAGATGATTCATGTTTCTTTAGGATCTGTTTGGATGTATGGTGAATTGAAGTATGGTGAGGCGAAGCATCAAATCAAGAGAGAATAAAATATAAGGTGTTATGATGGTGTTTTGTTTTTAGTTGCTTGGTATTGAATCTTTTTTGCTTTTTGTATGGAAAAGTGAAATTTTTTGTCTTTTAGTGGAGAAATTATGTTGATTTTTTAACTTTTTTTGAAAAATTCGAAGGGAATTTTAAAATTGTGTACTTTTAATTTCACCCCTTGTCATTTATTATTTAAATTCACTTTACTTCACTTTAACTAGTTAAATGTCAAACACGCTCTAAGGGCCCGTTTGGTAATTTTGCTTGTAAAGTTAAGTCAAGTTAAGTTAAGTTAAAAATCAAATCAAAAGCACTTTTTACCATAACTCCCTCCATCTTTTCCAAAAAAAAAGTCAAAAAGCAACTACATTTATTTACTAGAAGACAAAAAAACTCCATTTCTCATACAAAAAATTAAAAATATTCCATCACAAATAACTAAAAACAAAATACCATCATAACTTACTTATATTTTATTCTTTCTTTTTATTTCATTTCATTCCACTTTATTTTAAAAGTAAAATGCCAAACGTATCGCTCTTTATATATCTTCACATTTAATTCTTCAATTTTAAGCCCTTTAGTAACACGTAAAGAATATATGGATTTGAGAATTTCTTACTATCTTTGGAATAGTGATTCGTAATTAAAGATTTGTATGGTTGAGGATGTTAAATCATTATTGATACATCTTGGCATGTAGTTGAGAATCCACACACAAAAGTGAAATGCTTTTGAAACTAGAAGTGCCCACGTGCAGGAGGCAGATATCATGGTAATCTACACACAAGACAAGGCGCATACAATCATACTCGAATTCAGTATATAGCGTTTTAACTTTATTTGGCTTATTTAAAGTTGTAAGGAGTAATCAAGAATCTAGGGCATGTCATCCTTGTATTCTGTCACTAACCCTTTCCCAGAATTCCATTGCTACCCTTAATTTAACCCCTAATTTATCATTTGTAATCATTTCAGAATTAATTTTTTTTTCATGAACTTGCCCAATGTTAACTTGACAAGAAGCCCAAATTTAAAAATACTTAATCCAAAATATTGTCACACTAATCTCCTCAGTATCAACCACCTTTCAAAAAATAGGGTACCATACTAGTGGTCATTTTACATATACATTATAGAATTCTATCCATTTATAACAAAATATCAAATTTTATCTTGTAGTTGAAAGTTGATCTCCTATTAGTTAAAGGTGATTGACTTAGAGTCTTGCATCAGAAGTGTAGGGGCAAAACTAGGGCAAGAAAACACTTGTAAGTCATGTAAAGTTTTATGATTTCTTTAATTATATATAGTAGCCTCCTCAAGGCAAATTTTTTGATTCCACCATTGCAAAAGTGTATGCTATCTTTTTTATTTTTGGATGATGTGGGTATCCTTGAGGTCAATAACCATAAAAATGATATAAGATTGATTAAATGAGGAAAGGGGCTCTGGTGTATAGAGAGCACCTCACCATTTAAGAAGTAAGCATAGAAATGATGGAAGTCACTATTTGTCCATTTGTGATTTATTT